>OY998181.1:49725099-50430437 GCA_963921935.1 Galeruca laticollis
ATTTGCGTGCAATACCCACCAATCTATTCGTTGTTTATTATATATATATATATATATATATATATATATATATATATATATATATATATATATATATATATATATATATGGGCGTCGGGTATGTCGCTTATTCGACAAACTTCCGCAATTCCTTTTTATTTCCAGCTTTTTTCGCCGCCTCTGTCCATGTACTTCCTTTTTCTTTTAAAATTCCGGCTAATGTGTTATCCCATGTTTTCTTTGGGCGACCTCTTTTTCTCTTGCTTACTTCTCTAGCTTGCCAAATCATTTTTGCTGGTCCACTGTTATCCATTCTACAAAGGTGCCCAAACCATCTAAGCTGCTTTTTTTCGATTGTTTTTAGTATTGGTTCTATGTTCAGGTTTTCCCTTATTATTTCATTCCGCATTCGATGTTTTTTTGTGACACCTTTGAACCTGCATAAATACGTTATCTCTGTGCTTGTATTCTGCTTTTGAGTGAGTTTGTGAGTACCCAGCTTTAACTACTATGCACAAGGATTGGCCGAAAGATTGACTTGTACACGTTCAATTTGGTGTTAGTTGTAATTTCCTTTCTTCCCAGGAAATTTCGATTTAATGAGTAATATACTTTGACTGCTGCACTTATTCTTTAGTTCACTCCTGCTTCCTGTTTTCCATTGTTTAGTTTATCTAGTCCCAGATATTTGAAACTCTTCACTTGTTTCATCATGACCACCACCATCATTTTTGTCTTTTCCATATTCATATTCATGTTTCGTAGTTTAAATATATGCTTCCATGTTATCAGCTCTTTTTCGTTTCTAGCGAACAATACTAAATCGTCGGCAAAAACGCATTCATATATTCCAACTACTTCCATTTTTCTATAACTTATTTGAATTTGTTTAACTTTTGTTTTTACTCCCTCCAAAATATCATCCATTATCATCATGAATAATGCCGGGCTCAGTACTCCTCCCTGTCTTAATCCTCCTTTTGTTATGAAATCATCGGACTGTTCATTATATTTCCTCACCCGGTTTCTGGTTGTTTCGTGAATGCTTTTATTGTTATTTCTTAGTTTTGATCCAACTCCTCTTTGTTGTAGACTTTCCATATTTGATTTCTGGGAACGCTGTCAAAGGCTTTTTGAATATCTATAAAACCGAAGTACACTTTTTGATTTGTTCTCAGTTTTTTGTCTATTACTTGTTTCAATGTAAATACGTTGTCTTGGCTACTTCTTCCTTTCCTATAGCCGCTTTGGGATTCTTCCAACTGTTTTTCTATTATTTTCGAGTCGAATCTCTAAGATACTCTCGTAAATTAATTTTGTCTCCTTTTTTGAAAATTGGCAATATGATACCTACTTCCCAATCTTTCGGAATTTTTTCTTTGTTCGATATTCTTTGAAACAACTTAGTTAGCATTTGTATCCCTCTTTCTCCTAGACTTTGTAACATTTCTGCGGTTATACTGTCGTAACCCGCTGCTTTACGTCTTTACCTCTTTTCAACTTTTGTATTGCTTGTTTCACTTCTTTTATTTGTATCAGTGGATCATTTTCCTCATTTTCCAGCTCCTGATGTCTTTCGTCTTGTAGTTCCATCTGTTCTCCTCTCTCTACATTAAGTTATCCCTCAAAGTTTTCTCTCCATCTCTCTATAATTTCCTTATCTTGTCGTATCATAACTCCATTTTCATTTTTTATCCGTTTTACATTGCTCGACTTTCCCTTTCTTAGTGTTTTTAGTACCTTGAAGAAGAGTTTCTGATTTCCTTTACTGTCTTCTTCCATCTTTTTGCCAAATTCTCCCCACGTCTCTTTTCTAGCTGTGATTACCATGTCTTTAACTCTTTTTCTTTGAATTTTATAATTTTCGTAGTTTCCAGTCGTTTTATTTCGTAGATATTTTTTCCATTTTTGCTGTTTCAGTTTCGTATGTTCTTGTATACCTTTATTCCACCATCTTGTTTGTTTTTTGTTGCTACCGGTTCTAGAAATGCCACACACTTCAGTTGCTGTCTCTCATATTATAGATTTGAATTTGTCCCACATTTTCTCTATTGATATACTTTGTATTTTATTTTGACATATTCCCATTTCTTTTTCAGTTTATTCTGTAAATTTTTTAGATACCTCTATTTCTCTTAACTTATATGCTTTTATTTGTTTTTTTAATTTTTGTCCATTTTTCCCATTGTTCGAACTTACTTTCTAGTTCTCAGTTGCCATCTTCAATTTTGCTCTTAATAAGTAATGATCGCTGTATATTTCTGCACTTTGCATGACTTTGACATCTTTCACATCTTTTCTGTTTCCTTTGTTTATGAGAACATAATCAATGATGGACTTTTCATTTCTGCTGCTAACCTCTCTCGTGTATTTATGTGACTCTTTATGTTGATAAAACGTATTAGTTACTATTAGTTGGTTTAATATACAAATAATTATTAACCTTGCTCCATTCTTATTTCTCTCGTTTACTTAATAGCTAATCCAATGACTTGACAGACGTTATAGTCCATCCATTTCTAATTTTTTTCGCATCTTTAGAAATTGAATCAATTATTAGAAACATTTCATTTGATAAGAAAATTTCAGTATCTGTGTTTCAAATCCTTTTTTGGTTTGTTACCTAATTAGAGCGACAATAAACACGTTGGTGAGTTAAGATACCTATTTGCTTTATCCTTTCCAATTCATTTTTTAGGTTTAGGATAGGACCAACATTTTGGACGAGCAGAAACTTGGCTGGCGTCCATTTTATTTTAGAACATCCCGGATATCTGATTGAACTCACTCCCACTCCCCGACTAAGTGAGCTGAAGGCCCGAAAGAGTGTCACCGGGGACATCTGGACTTACCTGTAGCCGATTTGGGTGGTTACAGCAGAACGCAAAATTTCTATTCTAATTATTCATATTCGGATTAAGCGGGCGCCAATATAGGGACACCCTATATAGATACCATACACAAAATTCAAACATTACTGTCCTAATTATTTTTCAATCCGAAGTTCGAATGAAACTAACAGTGAGGGTAAACATTTCTATCTCTTCCATCTTTACTGGTCCATTTAAATGAAATTATATTGATAAGTACACAAAAACCTACGTTTTGGTTAATTTGTTTCACAGTTCAATTATTTGATACCATCTCTGAGTATTTCATATAACAAACTTTCTAATTTATTGAATTTTACAGTTCGAGTTTAGTAAATTATGGAAACTTTTTGTCGTTTAATATCGCAACAGTATCTCCATTGGCTGGAAATATTCACAAACGAAACAAAATGAATCTCCTCTCATCTTTTTCGGTACCCCGAGAAATATAAAATGTTTTCATATTCTATTACATCATAAAGAAAATAAGGTTTGGTGGCATACGAATTTTCATTACTATTGCGAGCTGATGTATAAAACGATATAAAAACTGTGGAAGAAAGTCACGAGCCTTACGTGACATCTCTTGGGGTTAACTGGGGTATAAAAAATAAATTCTGAAGGTTTATCTATTCTGTTCAAGCAGTTGTTTTATGGGCATTTGGTTTAAATCAGTGGACCGTTCGGGTTTCTCATTTTATTGTTACTTCGGGGTGTATTTATAACGTATAATGGAATCAAAGAAGATATATCCCGATTACGTTTTCGTCATATCACGTATCGACTGATCTTTGCGATGATCCCCTATTTCTTTCGTTTAATAGCTTCAAAATGTTTTCATTGGAAGTCAGATGGGAAAAAAACTTGCTTTTTCCCCCATTATTCGTGAGTTTATGTTTGTTTTCCATTTCAAGTTTTAGAAACCCTCATATCGACTTGATATTATTAAGTCGGAGTAAAAAATTGTTCGAAAAATTGCCGAATATTCAAGTATTTGATAAACTTAGTAATTACTTGGAGTCAAAGTTCATCGGCTCAGAAAGTTAATCTGGTAATTCCGAATAACCAAACTCTACAGAAGGCAAAACAACATCATAATTATTCCAAAACTTAGGATATAATAAAATCAAAAACCTCGTTTTTTACTTATGAGATTCAGAGGTTTCATTGATTTCTGGATCCATAAATTCCTTTTGTTATGGTATTAATTCAAATATAAATCACAAAGCACGTTTTTTGTCTTTAAAAGAATGCGGAAGTCTTAATCAGGGCGTTAGCAGTTTTTTAAGGAAATATTCACAAATCAATGGTAATGTTTATTCTGTTTCCATTACATGTTTTTTACAGATTATTTTATTAAAAACAACACAAATATACTAGATTAATTAATGGTGCTGAATATTTTCGTACATTGATTCGATATTAAGCAATTACGAAATATAATGCAAACTAAAACATATAATGATTTTTGACATTTGCTCGTGCTGCTCCCGTGAGGAAGACAACAGCTGGAAATTTGAAATGATTGATTATTTTTTAGGTGCAAGCTAAAGATTCAACAAGAACAAGATTGAAGATAACTTTTGAGATATTATGAACCAGGAAGTTACCATAGTCGTTTTGTAGTTGTATCAATGTTTTCACAGTTAGAATGAATATGGGGTTGAATCAATATACAATGAAGATATTAGCACTTTAAATTTTGTATACAAAACGTTTGAAAATAACTGAGTATATGAATGTTAGGATGGGTCCTAAAAATATTTTTTTTCGATTCGCAATACCGCGGAAATGTTGCAAAGTTGAGAGACTAACACGGGGTAAAAATATTTTTTGGGTTTATCCGGTCGCGCATGTGCACTAAAATTTTACAAAATATATAGAAAATCACACTTTTTAGGCAATTTCTATTATTTTTAAATTTACCATTTTCAAAATATACCCAATAGTTAAGATCGTCATCTACTAAACACTAAGAAGTTAGTATTTAACTACTGGTGATATCTATTAACATCTACCAGTCTCTCATGGGCTGCAAATGTTGCAAAAATTACTGGATAACTGGAAAAATTAGCAATGGAAAAACGAATATAAAATAACGAGAATGGTATATTTTTTATTATTTGAATAGAAAGTAGATACATGACATTGAATCCTATTACAGGTTTGTTAATTTGATCTGTGATTTATTATCAAAGGCTGATATCGTCTACCTTAACAAAATACTAGATCTTATGACGCCATCCCGAGCTTCGGTTACTAACTTCACACATCTCTCCACTGCTTGGTTGTGGACAATTGGATATATTCTTTAAACATGTCAATAATTAATTCACACCCAAAAATTAAATTTACATTAGAAGTTGAAGAAAATAACTCAATCAACTTTCTCGATTCAAGGAGTTAATAATGTACTTAATTATTCAATTCACTGAAATCCAACACACGCTGATGTAACTATTTCATATAATTCCAATCATCCCATGTCACATGAATTAGCAGCATAAAATTCGATGTTATAAAGATCATTTTCAGTTCCTATGAACAAATGTAATTTTGATAGAGAAATTAACCCAGAACTGGTCCGACGTCGTCTAGCAGACTGCGCGATTTAAATATCTGTTTCTTATTGGAATAATTCAGATAATTCAGATTATTCATAAACGTCCTATTTTATCTAATCGCTCTGCTGTCTGAGCACGGTAGGTGAGTTTAGTTGGGACATTATTGTGGCATTCTCTTATCAGATATAATGAGAGATAGTTGAATTGTCGTCTCTCAGACTACGTTGGACCGTTTGTGTTAGTTATTTGTGTGCATCAGTGTTTGAGAAATATGGCCGGGCCTAGTCAACGGATACGTTTGGAGGACCTCCATTATGAAGAAACTGTTCTAAAGTAGTACAATGAAGCAAGTGATAGTGATGTAGATGATGTATCGGAAGATCATAACATTGAGTCAGAACATGATACAGATTCAGAATTGTCTGTTACTGAGGACTTTGAAGAAAATGTTACAGTGGAGGTCACTGACAATGCCAAAACTTATATATGGGGGAAAAATCGATCCAGATGGTGTACTTAGGAAGTTCGAGCTCCATCTATAACTCGAAAACATAACATTGTAATGACAGTACCCTCTCTGAAAGAGTAAGCCAGAATGCTAGGCGAAACTGCGGATCCATTTTCTATTTGGATTTTGCTTTTCAGTAGTAACATTTTGCAGTATATTATACAGTACACAAACAAATAATTAAGTACAATTCCTGAGAGGTATTTTATTGATTCTAGACATTATGTAGAAGACATTGATATCATAGAGCTAAAGACATTTTTTGACCTCCTAATATATATAGCAATATTCAATTCCAGCCATGAAAATATAGACAGTAGGATAAAATGTAGAAGCTATACAAGTAATTTAAATATATTTTCGCATTCTTCTTTTGGTAATAAATATGTATTCTAAACGACAACAATGCCGATCATTGTTTTTTGTTGCAAAGGAAACCTGCTTTGAAAATAGTCATCTTTCATCAGAAAAAGTGTTTAGGCAGTTAGGACTTTTTAAACTCTTTTTTCTTAAATATTTCATATGGAGGGTTCTTTTTAGATTTGCTCACGGAGAATCAAATGAACGAAATTGTGTTGGTGTAGTTAGTTCAGAAGGGACTATATCAACCAAAAATGCTCGAATAAAATATTGTCGGGAGATAATTACCAGTACTTTGACTACAATGCAGAAGGGCCAGGAATCATGGTACAGGTTTATGTCTTGAGACTTTTTAAGCGATATTAAGCTGACAAGAATAGATATTATTCATTAATTTGTATCAAAGGCAGGAAAGAGAATTAAACTCAACTTTTATACTGTTTATATTATTTTTTAATCAGGTTTTGATGAAATCCATTTATTTCTCATCAAGGTTCCTATATTAATAGAACGTCAACAAATTTAAGACGAGAAATTTTTATTTTTAGTTTGACGTTTCGAAATTTGGAAAACGAAAGTATAATCGTGAAGAAATTATGGAGGGTTATAGGGTTTCCGCAAGAACTTTTTTGCGTCTTCAAGATTGAATAAGTGTTGAAAATATAAAGATTAAAAATGTTTTTATGTAACTGGCTTCAGTTATTCTAAAGTCGGGAAAATGAATATGATACATGTCCGCAGAAAAATATTTGTGATTTCGTGTTTGGGGAGACATCAATATACTGAAAAAAATATATAATTTTCTAGAAACTGGTTTCAGCTAAAAAAAATTTCACCCGAGCTTGATAAACTACTACTAGAGGATGGAGAATGTCTTCTTCCCATTTTGAGTGAGCAACTACTACTTATGATGTTAGGATTTGTCTGCCTTATCTTGTTCTGATTCATCCACCATATATATTTATACATGACTGGTTCCTAACAATAATTATATTATAACAGTTATTTAAAATGATTGGGCTCTCAGCAATTTGAAATTGCAACCACTTACTTCCGTCACTAGAGAATAAAGTTAACGGTATGGGATATTCTAGCACTGATGTCGGAAACTGGCGTTTTCGGTTGAAGTATAACGTGACGACAGTGGTTGATTTTTAAACGGTTATAGAAAAAGTAGATTTCACCACTATTTGCTCAAAATACAGAATAATTGTGAGACTTGATTGACACCTCTTTATTGTCATTAAATTGGATGTAATATATATGACAAATGAAGATTCATAAATTTACTTAATTTAAAAACGTGAATAAAAAGATGATTTATAAATGACAATAATACAATTTGAACAATTAGTGATATTGACCCCAGCTGACAACATAGTTTGCTACCATAGCATCGAAATAAGAAATAAATATCGCCTAATTCAATAGACGATTTGAAAGGAATCTACGAGTGACGCTCCTAAGGAAGTTTATAGTACTTCTAATTTGAATTCCAGTGGTCACATCTTATTCCAAATTAAAAAGAAATTATGTGAAACATGTTGGAAAACACTATTTTTCGTCACTCGCTTTCTGGTTAGGAAAAATAGTGCTTTTCCTAACTGGTTGCACACAGTGGCGACGCGTGGCAGTCACTCTAGGGGGGGTAATAGAGAATTGGGCTAGGTCGGAAAAAAAATAAAGAGATTAAAACAAAAAAATATAATTTTCATTCAAAACACATAACATTTTCAACTAACGCATATTCTTTAAGATAGCACATAAAAACAACCTACAACTAAATACTTATTGGTAATTTGAAGCATTTTTGAACAAAAATAAATCTTCTTACAAGACAAAGGGTAGTCTACTTTTTTTACCTTTTGAAAATCTATCAATTACTTTTTCGGGGTCAATTTCAATATGTCTATTTATATACATTAGCGCCAATCCAACTAATCTTCCATGGTGAAGTTGACCTAAGCCAGGTCTTTAGTCTATTTAGATAAGAAAAACTTCGCTCGGCGCTCGCAACGCTTACTGGCAGTACCACCAACAAAGATAGAGCTACGCTAATTGTAGGGTAAACAAGTTTATTGCACTGCTGCAAAGCGCTTATAGCTGAACTTGGAACACTTTCGACAGGAAAGCCTTTCCATTTTTCCATACATAAATCAATTTCTGCATTCGATCTTCTGGAAACTAATTCAGGGTTTTCCCGTTCAGTTTCTTGTAAATAATTCGAAATTGTCGTTTTTGCAGTTACCAATTCAGTTACAGTTTTTTTGATGCAGTTGTTTGGAACTAAACAGTTTAATTCAAGAATGTTAAACAACTCAGAACTGAATCGAAAGTCTAAGTCTAGTATAACATTTTCTAGCAAAGGTACGAATATACTTAGTCGAAAATACTTTTCAGGATCATTTAGTGCAAAATTCGATCGATATTTCTGATTGGGAACCCTACGTGGAATGGAAACTGAAAGTTGAAGATAGTCATGATTTCTTCGAAAATTGTCCCAAATACTTTTTCAGCGTCTTCGCTCTACTGTTTAAATATTAATTTCTTGTCATTAAGAAGTGTTTGGGTCTCTTCTTTGTCCATATTCACTTTTTGAAAAACTTTACTCAAGTCAACAGTGATTGACACAACAAAAGATAGGCAGTGCAGCGAAACTATTAAATGCTTTTGATGCAGATTTATTATCTTTCCACTGTGATATATGCTCAAAACTTTCAAGAATATTTTCATAACAAATTTTATTACCGACTCATGGCTTTCTGTCCAACTGGTATCACACAATTTAGTTAATTGTTCGTTGTTGGTGTAAAGCAGAACTTTGTTTCGTTTTGGTGAGGCCGTGGAAAAGTTAATTATATCTTTCATGACTCCGACGCAGTTTCTAATGTCCTGTATGTTGTTACTTTTGGATAAAGATGAATTTAAAGCGTAACTAAAACAGGGACGTTTTATTGCATTTTTAAAATTCTTTTGTAATTCAACGACGGCACCTTTTTGTTCTGACATCATTACGCTGCATGTATCCGTGCCTATGCCTATGCAGTTCTCAAAATTAGGTCCCACCTTCTTTAAAAAATTTACAACAGATTCTGCTGATATTTTTCCTGTCAAAACCGGTTCCTTTGTCAAATCGTCATAGTTTTCCTCGTGGCAATCTAAAACTGTACAAAGTCTTCTCGAATACTCGCGGGGTCAATATAGCGAATGACAATTGACATTTGTGAGCCGTGACTAATGTCAGTCGTTTCATCCAAAATTACACATTGAAATTGACTTTCGTTTTTGACATTCACCAAAATATCTAAAATTTCTTGGCCACAAAAAATGATTGTTTCATTTTGCACTGTACTGCTTATATATTGGATAAATGTTTCTAAGTGTTTTTGCAACACTTGATCCCCACTTTTCATTAGAAACCATAATCGTTCCCTAGTTTCCTTCATTTCTGTCCGACTCGTCGGTAATTTTGGCAGAATGGCGGTGACCTCATAGGGCACTATTTTGTCGTCCTACAAAAATAATTGATTCCACAATTGATTTTAACTTTTGCCGATTTTCATCTATCTGTTCAAGTCTCTTTGAATCCAACATATTAATAATTTGTTTTTGTGGGTTGTTATAATTTTCTAAAAATAGTTTCGCTTTGTTGACTGATTCTTTATGATATTGATTTTTCTCATGGCTTATTAGATCCCCATATTTTCCTAATAATTTTGAATATTTTTTGATTGGTATTGTAACAAGCTTAAACAGGGGAGATGATTTATTGACACCGCCAGTTTTTACAAAAAGCGCACAGTATTTCCAAAAAACACCTTCTCTTTCTTTAGAGTATGTCAACCCTACTAAAAAGCTCGAAATGTTTTTTTGATAGATAACCTTTTACTTCTCTATTATTTTTTTGTTATACCAAACACGGAAATTTAAATTCTTTCTCTGGCATATGCTGTATTTTTTTTAGATCAGAAATTTTGTGCTGATCTTGATTAAAACATGCCCCAATGTCTATTTTTTAAAAAAAATTATCGTTTAGTTCTTCGCCTCTATTACTATCCTCATCTGTCATCTGTTATTCTGAATTTGGTACCTCCGGTTGTCAGTTAAAATCCTCATTGATCTCCGAAAAACATGTACTGGAAATACTGGGATTGACTTGACTCGGAATGTCTATAGTTTCAGTATTGTTTTCCCTTTGTTTTTTTGAAAACGTATCTAGACTGGATTGAACACTTCATTTTTGTCTCTAAAAAAAAAGAAAAAACATCATCAGCACTCTTATTAGTCCTATTATTATTACCTTACCTAACTACTTATCAAACGTATTTTAATAAAATGTCATTTAAAAAATTTTTTAGAGCATGTCGTTTAGGTACTGGAATTTGAAGTTGTCTGCAAATTGACCTACGCCGAATTTAATATGCGCACTCGTCACTCGTATGATATTTCGTAATGAAGCGTATTAAAATGTTTCCTATTTCAAAATATTATGAGGGTCGAGATTTGAATTTCGCGGCGTCTTTATTTTTTTCCGAGGTTGGCAACATTGCTCGATTTGCAGGCAGCTTCAAATTCTAGTACCTAAACGGCAATTCAACCAAAATGTGTATACCCAAAAAACCATCCTAAGACGACATAATAAATTCTAAACTCATGTATCGTATTTATCTTTTAAAAAAAAATGTCAAACCCCCCTAAATATTTGATGTCATAAAAATGAATATAGCTACGATTTAAATCCTCAGGGACACTTACGTTAGGTTTAAAATGAACAAGCAAAATAAATCTTACCTTTTAAAATAATATTGAGTTAAATTCCTTGAAAGTAAAAAACATCACTTTATTTTCAGCACCGTTTATGCCTTTAACACAGTTTACACAATTATAACACGTTATTTAATAAGCTTGTCGCTCGCGGAGGTGCAAGGCGGTTGGAAACTCGTGAGCGAATGGCGTATGCAGAATAAGTGTAGCCTCGTTTACAGCGTCGCGTGTCGTTGCGGCAACAGTGGACTTAATCGATCTAGGAAGGGGGTAGTAATAAATTCTGCGGGGGGTAATTACCCCCATTACCCTCTCTGACGCGTCGCCCGTGGTTGCACAAAGAACTATTTCATCAACAGGTGCGAAATAATTCACAACAAGTTACATGTTAGAAACAATTAATAACGTCGATGAGTATTATAAATTGTGACTTTATACGACAAAATTAGAAAAATTATACTTCCATTCAAATATACTCTCTGTTGTTGAGCACCCGAATAAAGAGGAACAAATGTAATTTCTTAGGTTATAACAAAAAAAAATCAATCAAAAGATCAATGAACAAGAAAGTAAGTGCAACTTCCATCCCATCTAATACCGTAATGGGAAAACAGGGACGGGAGCTGGAGCCGACACTCACATTATGGGGTGTCAATATTTCCTCTTCTGATATTGATACAGGCTGCGGGAGATTCTCTAGTTCAGATATGTTTGACTAGGATTTTCAATATAAAATGAAGCTTGCAGATGGCATTTTTCATTCATGCGAGTGACGGTGCATTTTTTAATATAAATTTTTAATAAAGATAATTTGTTTGGTACCAATGGATTGATTTCAATTTCATTCCATATTATGAAATTGAATTGAGTTGTTGGATGAAAGTCAAATATGGTATCAAAAGTAAAGTAACATCGCTTGTTCCCAATTTCAACATTTAAAATGAACGGTTTTGAAGATTGAAACTAACTTTTTTGCATATGTTGCCCTAAACAATATTCTATCATAAAATTGTCAGTGTACACACTTCGGGGGATGTATCGTGCCAACAATCCCAGGTTACTCCAAAAATGTAGTATATATGGATTTATAGGACCCGCTGTACTCGCTCTAGCTAGCTGAAAATCAATATGGTACATCTGTGAGACACTGAACAATATTCAATCATAAAATGAGTCACTTCTATACACTCTGGAGGCTGTATCGTACTAACAAACGGAAAATTCTCCGAAAATGTCAAAAATTTGGTACTTCTAGTACCATAGCACCCGTTGTACTGGCTTTAGTGAGCTGAACAGCGATAGGTTACATCTTTGAGACGACCTGAATAATATCCATTCATGAAATTGGTCACTTGTATATACTCCGAAGGCTGTATCGTGCTAACAAACTGAAATTTCTTCTGAAATGACCAAAATGTCTTACTTAAAGTACTATAGCACCTGTTGTACTGGCTCTTTTGAGTATAAAATCAAGAAGGTCCATCTGTGTGATGTGCTAAGTAATATTAAATTATAAAATTGGTGACTTGTTGAACTCCGGAGGCCGTATCGTGTTAACAAACTGAAATTTCCCAAAAATTACAAAAATGTCGTACTTCAAGAACCATAGTACCCGTTGTACTGCCTTTGGTAAGCTGAAAATCAATAGTGTTCATTTGTAACAAGTTCTTAACAATATTAAATCATGAAAATGGTGGCTTGTTGCACTCCGGATGCTGTATCGTCCTAAGAAGATATGTAACGAAAAGTGGCCTACGACAACGACGACGACGATGATATATACACAGGATTTTTTTTCTAAAAACCGTTTTTTTATGTTGTTGTTGATTGAAACCGTGAAAAAAACTCAAAAAAATTTCAAAATTCCAACTTTTTTGGGGTAAACCAATACTTCTCTCGCATATTAGATAGGGTGAGCGGAAAAGTAAAAATTCAGGAGAAGTTTTTTACCCCTTCTGTTTTGATTTCGATCTAAGATGAAACAGTCCTTAAACTGGAAGTTTTGATATAATTGGAGAAGATGTACTTGTTAGTTGTAGAAGTAGCCATATAAACAAATATGGAGTATGAATTGTGTAGTACTTTATTTTGATATATCGTTAACTTGAAAGTTAAACAATGAAGGTAGTAGTTCATATTTTAATATACTGCTTGAGTAATCAGTGGTATAAGGGTATTCAACCGTGATAATAATTTCATTCTATGAGGATTGTAAAGAAGTTTATGAAGGATTTCTTGTGTTCTATGTAGAGAAATAATAAAATAGGTAGGATCACTGGTGAGTTTTATTGGCAAGAATCCGTGTTGAGCAGTAATTGAATTATATGTAATTAAAATACGTAATTGAAAAACATATACTTAATTGAAATTTTATATTCAATGATTTCATAAGCTGACGTATTTTGTAGTAAATATTGATTTTCCGCCCAATCTATCTAATATGCGAGGAAAGTATTGGTTTACCCACAAAAAAGTTGAAATTTTGAAAAAAAAATTAGAGTTATTTTAACGTTTTTCATCAAGAAAAATACGAAAAAACGGTTCGTCGTCGTTGTCGCCGTCGTTGCCGTCATTGTCGTCGGCCACTTTTCGTTACATGTTTTGTTAACATGATACAGCCTCCGGAAAGCAACATGTCACTAATAATATAATTGAATATTTTTCAGGACATCTCAAAGATGAATCCTATCGATTTTCAGCTCAACATAGCTAGTACAACTAGCTCTATGGAACTTGAAGTACGACATTTTTGTCATTTTTTGAGAAATGTCAGTACGATACAGCATCCGGAGTATATACAAGGGATTTTTATAATTGAATATTATTCAAAGCGTCTCAAAGATGAACCCTATTAATATTCAGCTCACTAAAGTCAGTACAACGAGTGCTATGGTACTTGAAGTACCAAATTTTTTGTAATTTTTGAAGAATTTTCACTCTGTTAGCACGATACAGCCTACAAAGTGTATACAAGATTAACCTTATTGATTACACTGATCCACACTAATTTTATTGTCAACAACATTTGGGCGATTTCTGGGTAATTTCTTGGTGCTGATCACGAATTTGAAGTCCATTAAGCTGAATTGGCTCTAATTTTAGAGATATATCATCAAAATATGATAAGATGGAGGAAAATATCAATTTAATAGACCAATGGCCCCTATAAGCAACTTTCAGTAAAAAATATTAAAGTGGTTTCAAAAAGAGAGAAAGGAAAATATAATAAAATTCATTCATTGATTAGGTATTACAGCAAATAAATAATTTAATTTGAAACTCTTTTGTAGGATTTTCTTTTATGAGGACCGTCAAGTACATCACGTTGGAGACTCCAACAATAGTCTGCCATCATATGATGATCCCATCTGCCCTGATCCCTTACCTCCATCTCCCTTATATCCTGATGGAACCGTTCCCCTTGTTCCGCACTGAAATTGCCAAGATTGTCGGGGAATTTATCCAAGTGGCTGTGAAGAAAGTGTACTTTAATAATCATATTAGTACCCAAGTTTTTAAAGTTTAATAACATCTGTTGCACTAATTCCTCGTAACTGCCCGCTTTGTAATTACCCAAGAAATTTTTAACTACCATAACAAAGCTACACCAAGCAGCAGCTTCAAGTGTCGTCATGTGATTTGTAAAATTAGAGTCCTTAATAAGTTTGCGAATTTAAGGGCCATCAAAAATACCCGCTTTTAGCTTTTCCATACTTAGCCTAGGAAACGATCTACAAATGTATTTGAAGTACTCGCCATCTTCACTCAAAGCCTTAACAAATTGTTTCATTAGTCCTAACTTGATGTGGAGCGGTGAGAAAATGATTTTTTCTCGGTCAACCAATGGTTCGTTTATGACATTTGCTGTTCCAACAGTCATATTTTGTCTTATTGGCCAATTAACCATATTCCAATGATCTTGCTCTGCCCTACTATCCCACAACCAGATAAAACAAGGATATTTTGTGTACCCACCTTGCTGCCCAAGCAAGAAGTTGACCATTTTTAGATCAACACAAATGGTGAACTGATGTTCTTTATAGGATAGTTCCTGTAAAACCAACTTGATGTTTTGATATTCTTCCTAAAGTTTTGTTGAGTGGGTGATATGAATTGACGCATATCGGTTGCCATTTTGGAGCAAAACACACTTCAAGCTTTTCTGGAACTGTCTATGAATAGCCGCCAATCACCTGGAACAAATTCTATTCCCATTTGACGAAAAAGTCCGGGAATGTTGTTGTAATAAATAAGATCTTCATCTTGGCTGAAGTAAGGAACAAGTTCTATAAATGGTTATTTTTATATCTGGTTGTAGACAGTTTTTTTATTTCAATCTGGATGTCAGAAGTTTAGATAGACCGAGATCCCGAATCAGATCATTCAGTTCTTCTTGAGAGAACTGCTTTGGTGTTGATTGTATTTCCTGCTCATATTCACTTCCACTGCTACTGTAGTGGTCCTTGATTTCTTCTTCTTCTTCCGCCATCAGAACATCTGGCAGTGTTGTATATTCTGGTACGGGAATCTCTTCGCTATGTGTCACAGGTCTTTGTGCTGATTCTAAATCAGGATAATCCCATTTAGCTTTCTTGTATTTGTTAAAACCTTTTACATTAACTAAACAAAAAAAAAACAATCATCATGGTGGTATTTAGGTTCTCGCCACACCATGGGCACACCAAATTTCAAACTTTTTCTTTTTTCATTTGACCACTGTCGTGAACATTCGACACACGTTTTGCACACTATATGGGGAGCCCAGGACTTGTCTTGGTCTCAAAGCTGTACGCCGAAATAAGCTTGATAAGCTTGTCTAACAAAATCTGTGATATTTTTCCTTTGTTTCGCTACAGTATATTTGCCACAAATGTAGCAAAAGACATTATGGCTGTTCAAACAGCTTCTGCGTGAAGAACTCATTCCTCTGAAAAAAGAGTAACTTTAGTTAAAAATATAGGTACAAATATTCGTCACATGTACTCCTACCTTCCACTTGACGTTTATTAAATTTAAATAAGTTCACTACGTAGGCAATAATAACTAAATACACAAAATACGTAAGAAAAGCACAATAACCGCGACGCTAAGTCTTAGTAGAACAACTGCTTACGCTGAACTGACAGTTGAAATCAAGAGACACGAGACAAACAAGTGCACGCACTGATCATGTGATCAGCAGTCGGCACGTGGTACGCTCACTAAACAGGGTCGAACTCTCGTTTTTGCGTAAATTTATTGTTCGTAGATTATTCTTAAAAAATAAAAAGCAAGCATATGTTATAGCTAAATTCCTTAAAAAATTATGTATCCATTACCACAAAATCTAGAGCCAATTTGGAAAAACTGCTTTTATTTTTGAATTCAGCAGACCTGAATTACCCTAAATTCGTTCAAAAATACTTGGCAACAAATTTTTTTTTAAATTTTCTAGGGCGGTGTTATTAGTTCACCAGAGCTAGTACAACGAGTGCTATGGTACCTGAAGTATCACATTTTTGGTCCTTTTTGGAGAAATTTCGGGTTGTTAGTACGATACAGCCTCCGGGGTGTATACAAGTTACAATTTCATGATAGAATATTATTCACAGCATTTTACAGATATGTTATAGTTAGTTTTAATCTTCAAAACCGTTCATTCGAAATACTTATTGCTTCAAGATACATTTGAACATAAATAAATTTTGCATTTTTAGTAATGACGCTAAATGTCCTTTGTTATAGATTATGTGAAGCTGAGCTTACAAAATACTTTCTCGGCCATCAGCCTAAGAAGATGGAAGTAAATCAAAATTAAATGACTTATTTGATAAGTAAGATTAAGACTTTCTCAGCGATTGAACTAGCATCTGTGCTTTTTCCTAGAAAAAGGCTAGAGAGCTGCTTGTATTCCATTGGCGTGCAATCGCAGCGAAATTTATGTAAATACGTAAATCGTGAATTGTAAACATTCCACCGACAAATAATGACCCAATTCATTATTTCACGTATTAATACAACTTCATACTCTACACGAAATATACACGGATTAAACTAAAACCTATATTTTACAGAAAAAAACAAATAAATTAATAATAAAAAAAAACGGTTTTGAAGATTAAAACTAAGTTTTCCTCATCTGTGGCCCTGAATAATATTCTACCATAAAATTGTCACTTGTATACACTTCGGGGGATGTATCGTGCTAACAAACCAAAATTTCTCCAAAAATAACCAAAAATGTAGTTTATCTGGATTTATAGGACCCGCTGTACTCGTTCTAGTCTGCTGAAAATCAGTAGGGTACATGTGAGATATATTGAATAATATTCAATGATAGAATTGGTCACTTGTATACACTCTGGAGGCTGTATCGTGCTAACAAACTGTAAATTCTCTAAAAATGACAAAAACTTGGCACTCCAAGTACCATAGCACCCGTTGTACTGGCGTTAGTGAGCTGAATATCAATAGGGATCATCTTTGAGACGGTCTGAATAATATCCAATCATAGAATTAGTCACTTGTATACATTCCGGAGAATGTATGGTGCTATCAAACTAAAATTTCCCCAAAAATGACAAAAGTATCGTACTTAAAGTACTATAGCACCTGTTGTACTGGTTCTGGTGAGCTGAATATCAATAGGCTCCATCTGTGTGATGTATTGAATGATATTCAATACATCACACATATAATTGGTGACTTGTTGAATTCTAGAGGATGTATCGTGGTAACAAACTAAAGTTTCTCAAAAAATGACAAAAAAGTCGTACTTCAAGTACCATAGCGCCCGTTGTACTGGGTCTGGTGAGCTGAAAATCAATAGGGTTCATTTGTGACATGTGACATTCCATCATAAAATTAGTGACTTATCGCAATCCGGAGGCGGTATCGTGCTAAAAAGATATGTAAGGAAAAGTGGCCGACGACAACGACGACGACGACGACATACACACAGGATTTTTTTTCTAAAAACCGTTTTTTCGTGTTGTTGTTGTTGGAAAACGTGAAAATAAATCAAAAAAAATTTAAAAATCTCATTTTTTCGAGGGTAAACCAATACTTTTCTCGCATAATAGATAGGATGGCGGAAAAGTAATATTGTGAAAATTGTTAACTTACTGCGAGGGCAGCGAGCACAGTTTTGTTACAGGCGTCGTCAGAAACCCTGTGGGTGTCTGGATTTGTGCCACTCTACACACCATCTTTGCCAGGGTGTAGTTGCAAAATTCGAGCCATTTTCCAATTCAATGGCTCCACATGCTCCTCTTTCACAATAACTAAAACTCCTATAGCTGAATTTACATTTTCCACACACCACTTGCTCCTTCGCTGTAGAGTATGTGAATACTGTGTCGACCATCTTTTCCAAAAATCCTTCACACATCTTTGCACTAACTGCCATCGAGCTAACCTATTAAGTGATAAAGAAGTCACATCAGGATCAGGAGGATCATACATAGGTTCAAGCGTCAAGAAGTACTTGGATATAGCACATTTGAATCGTTAGTATCAAGGCCAGCACTCCACAACGGCCTTGAATTCAGAATCGCTTAAATCTGAGTCAACAAAACCTGGAATTCTTCCAAAGTTAGAATTTGACTACCTACTATCCTATACAAGTGAACCTCCACCGATTTCACACCTGCTTCCCATAATCCACCGAAACAAGGGCTCACAGGAGGGTTGAAATCCCATTTTATAGACAATTTCTGTTCACATTGAGCAGCATACGATATTAATAATCTAAATGCTCCCACCAGATTTGTCCCATTATCACTGTACACACCACTGAATCTTCCTCGTCTGAACAATAATCGTCTGAACGCACCCAGAAATGCCTCAGAAGTAAGATTATACACGACTTCTAAATGCAACGCTTTGGTTGCAAAGCACACAAAAGGACACAAATACATCTTGACTGGACGAGCTCCACGATGTCTCGATAATAATATTTTGAATGGTCCAGCAAAATCCACACCTCTATGCACAAAAGGTTTTAATTTGGTTACACGGAGTTTGGGAAGATTTCCCATCAAAGGAGGGTTTAAAGAAAGTTTGACACGAAAACACGAATTGCACTTGGATAAAACATTGTTTATGACACGCTCTGCAGATAGAATCCAGAATTTTGGCACAATAAGATAATGTAATGATCTCAAACTAGTATGACCATGACGTAGATGGTAATATCTAATGACGAGTTCAGTAATTCGATGATTACGAGGTAGAAGCATAGGATGTTTAGCATCATAAGACAATTCGGAATTTCGGAGCCTACCGCCCACACTGAGGACATCCTGTCCGTTAATAAATAGTGAAAATTTCCTTATAGGTTTGGAACACAAAAACCCATTTGCCAAATTACGAATTTCTTCCTTAAACTGTACTGGTTACACACATTTCACTATAAGTATCACAGATTCATACAATTCTGACACACTGGGAGTACCTTTTACACCCGTTGCTTCTCAAACTTTCACATGTTCAAATCCTTTCACATACACAAGAATGCCCAAAATTTTTTTTTAAGATAAGAACCTGATCAACAATTCATTTACAACGTCCATTTTCGTTTCAGTCACGCACACAGTCGTTGTTTCCTCAGAAAGCAAAGTTTCAACATGACTCGGCGCCTTTATACCTACCTCACAGAAGTTTGGTACAGAGTATTTCAACCATTCAGGTCCTGAACAAGTGACAACTTTGGGAATAGACCGCGTGACACACGATCTGCCGGATTGTCTGACCCGGAAACATGAAACGAATTTTTCGGTTCAACCTTAGCTTGAATCTCACTAACACGGTTTGCCACAAAGAAGTATTGAAACCAATTGCTACAGCTTTAGATTACGTACAGGGCAACAACTGTTAGTGCGGCAAACTTCTACTTCAATATTTGTGAAAACCAGATTAGTTTGGCTGGTGAATTGCAATTTCAGGTATTTTACTGTTATTTCCTCACAACTGAAAGAGAGCTTAGAAATGAAATTTACTGTCTCGACCCTTACTTTGTGGAATATAGTCATATTACTGTTGTAAATGAAACTAACTGTTTCTAGATAATTTCACAACATATTGAAACAATATTAAAACATTGTTACAAATTGACAATTGTTTCGATATTAAATATTATCGTCATTTCATTTGATGTCTACCTGATGTTGGTATAGCCAAAAATAATTATTAAAAATCACGTATTGTTTCCGATTAATTCCAAATTAGTGTCATTCTTTAGTGCTTAGTTACTGCACTTTAGAGCTTCAATAGTTTATTTGTTTTCGAGATATTTCATTTTCTTTGTTTGATGTCCGCTCCTAAAGTATTCACGATTCGATTAAAGTTAGTGTCATTCGATAGTATTTTGTTTGTGCAGTGCTCCAATAATTTTCATTAGTGCTGTCTTGATTTTTGAGATATTGGTTATTAATTTATTGTCACGTCCGTGAAGTTTGCCCCTAAATTGTTCACTTTTTAGTTAGAGTTAGTGTCATTCATTAGTGACTCGTTAGGGCTTCCATGAATTTCGTTAGTGCTTTCTTGGTTTTCCAGTTATTCGCTATTATTTATTTCAATATAAGCCAAAAATTATTTTTAAAAATCACGTATTGTTTCCGATTAATTACAAATTAGTGTAATTCTTTAGTGCTTAGTTACTGCACTTTAGAGCTTCAATAGTTTATTTTTTTTCGAGATATTTCATTTTCTTTGTTTGATGTCCGCTCCTAAAGTACTCACGATTCGATTAAAGTTAGTGTCAACCGATAGTATTTTGTTTGTGCAGTGCTCCAATAATTTTCATTAGTGCTGTCTTGATTTTTGAGATATTGGATATTAATTTATTGTCACGTCCGTGAAGTTTGCCCCTAAATTGTTCACTTTTTAGTTAAAGTTAGTGTCATTCATTAGTGACTCGTTAGGGCTTCCATGAATTTCGTTAGTGCTTTCTTGGTTTTCTAGTTATTCGCTATTATTTATTTCAATATAAGCTTCTAAAATTCTGTATGATTGATTCCAAATTAGTGTCAAGCATTCGTCAGTGCTATTGAGTACTTCAATAATTATATTCCTAAGTGCTTTGTTTGTTCCAAATTGTTTGGTTTTTTAGCGAATCCCTGAGTTTTTCAGGATCGAATATATTTAGTGCCATTAATATCGTTTGTATTGCAAAAGTTTTCCTTAATTTAAATTATTCACGTTTGCAATTATGCAGAAAGCAAAATGACATAAATAACACATATCTTAATATAATGCAGGTATCAATATTTAAATTAATAACTAGATTAATTTTACCGGTCACAATTAAATATTAGGCGGTTGTATATCAAATAATTCGTTGGTCATTCAACATTCAAAGATATGTTGGTCAGGGACTATCAGAGAAAACATTCAGACATACAAAACTTTTAACAATATTTAATATCTATATAAATTTTAGACTAAAAATTGTTTGGTAAACAAATAGATAGAAGTTTTGGTTAGGTCAAGTAAGTGGGCTACAAATCATTATCAAAAATATATTGTAAAGATTAAGAAATAAGAATAAATCATTATTGATTGAAACCAGAGTGACTTCTTTTATCAATACCTTACATAGCGATCCTTGAGAATGGAACTGGACGATAACAAATTAAACTTGTGGATTATCATCAAAAATATTATATTGCATGGAGTAAATAGAGATTGTGAACTTTAAATGGGGAAGTCTTACTCCACGCATGAAGCCGTAGAAGAAAATGGAGTTGTAAATTCCAATATCATTGTGCAAGAAAGCCAAATCCAATTGTCTGGAGATGCACGAGTGCTAATATATGTGTTAACAGCGGCAGGATTCATAAAGTTGGTGATTTCCATATGGGCGATGTACAGAAGGAATACGAAAAGGAAAATTAGGAGGAATTTGACACAGTCCAGAACCAGTGTAGTGTAAATGTAGTAAGATTATATATGTTCCAAACCGATTCACATATTTTTATGCTGCTGAATATTTATACATATATTTCTCATTTTTTTTTTATTTTCTATATAAAGTATGTCTGAAAAAGTTGGCAACATATGGGAATCATTTTTATTTGTAATGTTACGAACAAAAGTTATTCTTTATAAAAAGTTCTGCATGGCCCATAAAGTAAAACGCACATGTCAGATATCAATTTTTCAAATCGTATATGAGGTTTGTCACAAAATATGAATTTGATACAAGAGTAAAGTACCTTTATTTTTTACAATATCGAAAACTTCAATTATGAATAGTTGTTCCAAATAGAAAAGTATGTTTTCATATGCAATTAGATCATGCTAAAAATAGGTGCCAATAGGAATTAAAAATTACGTTTAAGTGCAATTACTGATTACTTCATTCATTACCTCATTGCAAAATCGATAAACTTCAGTGCTATTCAACGCGACTATCGATTACAATCATTTCCTGTCATTTAAAAAACAACATGTTCAACAATACATTTTCAATGTCACTCGATCATTCTGATTATAATCAGTCTAAAATTATGATGCTATTGAAAACAAACGTAAATCGGTAGCATGTGATTGGTCGATAAATTCAAAAAGACTACTGTTTGTCTTTGGGTAATGTAATATGAGTGATATTTTGCAATTGCATATTACATTTTTAGTAAACAGGACAGCTTCTATATAATTAAACGTGATTGAACTAAATGAACGATTAATTTATTTGATTTGTAAAATGGCATGACAAACGACAATTTTTTTTGGTCGTTCAACAAACATCAATCCCTTTTCGATTTCGATTGTAAACAAAATCGAAATTAAGAACGAAGAGTTGAAGAGCACTTTTGTCTTTATCTGTTAAGAATTATGTCAAATAGTCAGATACGCAATTAGAATTATTTATTTCGAAAACGTAACATCAAACTTTATGTGCATGAACAATAAAAATCCGTTTTAACTTTTAAATCACTAAATATGCATCTTAACTTCTCCACCGTTTCTTTCTAAGAATTCAATTGTTCTTTTAGAGAATGCTTTCATTAAATTTCTAATAACACATGCTTCCTGAAATGTTTTTTCCATATGATCAATATTGTCGAATGGTCTATTAAGGTACACTTTTTGCTTTGGGCATTCCCACAAAAAGAAGTCTAGTGGGTTTAGGTCTGGAGATCTTGCATACCAAGCAAATTCCATAAATCTTCCTAATACTTTTTCATTAAAAGTTTGCAGTGGATATTATCGAACGTTTCTGGTACTATGACATGGTGCCTCATGGTACCATATGCGTTGTTTTCCTATTATTGGTAGGTTATCAATAAAATCGGAAATTTTATTATCAAAAGATTACGTTCAGAATTCATAGTGTTCCTGAAAAAAAAGGTCCAACTATTCTATCCCTAAATACTCCACACCATACTTTTGCTTTAAAACAATATTGGTCGTGACATTCGACAATAAAATGCGGATTAGTGTCGTTCCACCAGCTAACTGTCCCATTATAAGCGTTACATATAAGGACTATCTCCTAACTCATCTTGGAACAAGATTCAAACCTTTTATCAAAATCGTCGGGTTTTAGGGTTTGAATGAACTGGAGTTGGTCGGGTTTAAATTTGTTAGATTTTAATATCTCCGCAACTACATTTTTATTTTCACCAAATGTGGCCGACCTTTTCCTTATCGAACCATTAGGATATTCTACTGATGAGAGTATTATTTGATTTTCAATATCTTCAGTCGCGATCCATGACTGATGTTTTTTTCTGAATTTATTATCGACATTTCCATTTCTCTTGAATTTTTTCATTATTTTACTAATTGTTGCAAAATGTACATTTTATCGAAAGGTCTGTTATTGAATATTACTGCAACTTCTTTATAGGTTTTGTAGTTATCTCCAACCATTAGTACCGTCAAGTTGAGTGACTTGAGACTGCCTGGTGACTTGAGACAAAACTTCAGGTATTTCCGAGAAGGGTTGGCAACGCCGCAGATTGTACTGGAATTCAGTTTCCACGCGGTATTCATTCACGATAAGTCTATGCAATTTGTTATTATAGTTTTTGCTGGTTAATTAACAAGGTAAGTGCGGTTTTAGTATTTTATTGTAAAAATAGGGTTTGTGGGATTTATAGGTATGTTAAAAAACTTTATGTATGTAGTCCAAACTGACAAATTTATGGGATTGGTCATATTTTACACTGATGTTAGTGTATATGGGAAGTATTTATTGCTATATACATTTTGGTTAACATAAACAGTTTTTTTGATTTATATAAGAAAATAAAAAATGTGATTCATAGGGGCGAGATGAGACGTGTATCAAGTCACCCCAGAGGTAATTTGAGACCTGTCTCAAGTCACCCTACTCAAATAATACGTGTTCATTTTGCAGGTATTTACAAAAATGGGTCGATACAAAAAAAAGTAGGCGCCAACTATAGAAGATATGACGAAGAAGATTTAAAACTTGCAGTAGCTGAAAGAAATAGAGGTGTTCCATTGAGAAAACTTCAAAGCAAATATGGTATTTCAAAGAATACGATAGATCGGAGAGCAAAAGGACGTCATATGAAAAAGGCAGGTGGACAAACTGTTTTCACGTTAGAGGAAGAAAAGAAGATGGTGGATAACATTCAGTTAGCCAGTGTCTGGGGGTTTCCACTAACATCTATTGATGTAAAGTACTTAATTAAGTCGTATTTAGATAGTTCTGGTAGACAGGTATCAAAATTTAAAAAGAATTTGCCAGGAAGAGAAATTATGAGAAAGTTCATTGAAAGGCATGAGGATATACTCTCACAACGCTGTTGTGAAAATATAAAACGGGCACGGGCAAGTGTTAACAGGGAGGTAATAAATGAATATTTTGACGAGCTGGAAGTAAGTTTGCAAGGGCTTGAATCAAATGCAATGGTCAATTATGATGAGACAAATATAACTGACGATCCTGGAAAAACCAAGGTACTTGTCAGAAGACGTGCAAAACACGCACATCGTATAATGGACAACTCTAGAAGCAGCCATTCCATCATGTTTGCAGTATCCGCATTGGGTGAACTTTTGCCACCTTACATAGTTTATGAGGCCGAAAATTTGTATAAAACGTGGACAGAAAATGACCCTGCTGGTACTAGATACAATAGGTCAAGGAGCTCCTGGTTTATTGAAGCGATTTTCGAGGATTGGTTTAAATCTACGGCGTTACCGTATTTTAAAAAACTCCCCATTGAGTCGCCAAAAGCTCTAATAGGCGACAATCTTGCCAGTCATATTTCACAATCCGTAATTGAATTATGCAGAGAATATGATATTCGATTTATCCTGCTACCTCCTAACAGTACCCACATCTGCCAACCCTTATACGTAGCATATTTCAGACCACTCAAAAGCGCATGGAGAGATGTTCTTTTGAATTGGAAATTGAAGCATCGGGGGGTAGTACCGAAAGATACTTTTCCCAGACTGCTAAAAAATTGTTTGGATAAACTTGATATAGACAACAAGACATCAGCAAATCTCATAGCTGAATTCCGTGGAAGTGGAATTTATCCAATCAACATAAATAAAGTACAAGATAAGTTGCAACCGAGCTTAGAACAGCCAAATTATGAAAACAATTTTGTTGTGTCAATAGATAATGCTTTTCAAGTTTTTTCAAGCAATCTATATACGAAGGAAACGTAACCGGTACGAGGAAAAGAAGAAAAAAATTCTAATCCAGCCTGGAAAGAGTGTTGAAAATACTACTCTAGAAGAAGTAGAACAGACGGTAAATGAAAATAGAGTCAAAGGAAACCAGGAAGAAATTGAAGAAGAGCTACCTGATTTTACTCAATTTAATAACCAGACACCGTCAACATCCAAAGAAAAACCTATTATTTCTCGAAAAAATAGAAAAAGTGTAGATTCCTCCAGTGACAGTAATGATTCCTTCTCCACGCAATCGTCATATGATAGACCTGAAGATTTTGAAGAAGACGTGGATAAGGTTGATCCTTCGGATTTAAAAGTTGGTGACATTATTTTGGTGCAATTTTCATGTGAGGCTCCCCATAAGCCAGTTATTTTGAAGAAATTCATTGGACAAATTATTGAACTAAAGCCGGATTTAGTTTTGTGTAAATTTATGCGCAAATCACCACAAGGAAAAAATATTTACGTATTTCCAGATATTGAGGACGTCACAGATATTAATAAAAATCAAATTCTGTCAAAGCTGGTTCCTGTGTTTGTTCGACGAGGAAGATTCACTTTTTCTATTGAACATTAACAATCTGGCACAATTGTTTAGAACATTCTTTTTTTCGTTAAAATGAGTTTTTTATTTGTTTTTTAAAAGTTTCATTTAGATTAGTTTCTACCAAAGATTTTGAAGTTCCTACTTTTTTTTTAAAATTAAAACTATAGTTTTGTATTAAAAATGTAAAATTTTTAAAATAAATATATTTCTCCAGATAAGAGTTGTGTTTATGAAGCAATATGTTCTATTACGTTTTTAAAAATACTATTAATGTCCGCAAATTGAGTTTATAATGAAAACAAATTACTGTCTCAAGTCACCGCCTCTGTGAAGGTGACTTGAGACAACCAAAAAAACAAAAAAAAATATATTCTGATAAATTTTAGCTCATTTTTATTATTCAATTTTGAAGAATGTATGTAGACTCAAAAATGTGTCCTTGTTTCATAATTTCAATTTGCTGGAATACAATTTTACAGTCCTTTGAATTTTAAAACTGTCTCAAGTCACCCAACTTGACGGTACAATTTCAATTTTTTCGTCAAGAGTCAATTTCAACGGCATTTTTGCTACTTCTTGAAGTACAACTAATACACACTGACAATTTCAATTTTGTTTATATAAGTTACAATCACATTTCAATTTTTTCAATGCACACTAACTAGATAGAATGTATTATTTATTTCTCGTAAGCTTTTATTAGACTGACTTTCTGTAAAAGAAATGTCATTGTCAGAGACATATTTATTTTAAGCCATTTATTACTGCATATATTTAGAAATAACAATAAATAGGTAAGCTGAAGAAATTGAAAACCAAACAAAAAGAATTTTAAAAACAGCGCTACCCAAAAGTGATTCAGTTGGGGGTGATTAAAAATAATTTGACTTCACTATTTGATGAATTCACTCCTACTATAGCTCTTTCATGGAATAAACTCGATGCTAATCGAGAAGGAATTCCAGTAGTTAGGTTAGGCAGACCAGTTAGGTCATTCCAGGTGCTAAAAATGAGATATGAAATTCCTAGTTCATGCGTTCAATTGATAGATAAAAATATTTTTGAGGAAGATATTGAGAGTGACTGAAGCGAATCCTTAGACATAATGTAAAGAAAATATGAGTTCGTTGGAAGTGAAGCTCTCGAGCTGTTCCGTTTTAATTATAGTAATCCTCAAAAATGTTACACATGTTTATCAAAATTGAATTGTCAAGTTGAAGTTTATATATATTATATATATATATATATATACATATACATATATATATATATATATACATATACATATATATATATATATATATATATATATATATATATATATATATATATATATATATTTATATATATATTATTGTGAAAAAATAATGCTACACACTGTACATATATCTAACACGAGTTAATTAAAATTTGAGATATTGACGAGTATAAAATTATTGAAGGAAAAACTATTCGAGAGTCAAATTTAAACTAAATTAAACAAATGAAATGTCTTTAAACTTTATAATGTACCTTGTATACACATACATGACACCAATATAATAGGATTCAAACTATTTAAGAGAAAAATTTAAAACAGAAACATCACCTGTTATGAAATGAATGAGTCCACTTTTCAATTGAAATCGTTAAATGTTTATGCATTATCTTAAATTCCCATTAGATAACATTAAACTATTTAGAAGCCCTAGAAATATTTCTTGTATTATATCCAAAGGTGAAATTCCAAATAAAAACATTAGGGTTATAAAATCTTTGACTTCTGGAAGTATGTGTCAGCTGGGTAGAGTAAAATCCATGACAGCTAAAAAAATTTAAAAATGCAAATGCAAAAGATAAATAGATGAATCGTTAGTTTAGAATTGTTAAAAAGTATGTTTTATAATTAAAAAAGTTAATATCTTGAATAATAAAATGAAATCTTTTGACTGAACTACTATGAGTTATTTTGATTGGTTACAGATATTTTTATGATTTCAATAAACAGAGGGCTAATGAAAAATAAGGTTTCTTGTTTAGAAAAAAGTGGTTGCTTAGGGAGATAAGGGAAGGTTGTTGACGAGTATTATAAAAAAATCAAAGAAAAGTACATGGTTCTTCAGAAATGAAATAAGAATTGTTAAAATTAAAGTAAAAATAAGTTTGCAAACAGTGACACTAACCTCCAAAAAGCATTCCTGAAGAGAGGTAATACCATATGTAGAGAATATTGGCTTTAACTATCCTGGAAAGTCTATATATTCCGTATCGTGGGAACAATAATTTCCACGATCTTTGAAGAGAATCTATGCATGGAAAGCCTTCGAAATTAAATTGATTCGAATGGATTCTTGAATCAGTCCAGACATTTTCGAAGCAGCCTACAAAGAGAGAGTAGAATAAATTGACAAATCTATTGATAATCAGCGGATGATAGAAGGTATTTTAAAACTGTTTCATTTTAAATAAAACTTACCGTGTGTATATTGCACATTAGATATTGAAACTGTACTGACGTGTGTTTTATGACTGTCCTCCATTTTATAACGCACCGAATACCACTATTATTCAGTGTCCTAACGAGAATTTATTTATGAATATAAAGCTGTGTTTTTTTTGTATATAACGTATACTAAGTTGCATACATTTAGAATAAATTCATTTGTACGAATGTGTATCGTGTGAAAGATCATTGTAGATAAGTTCATTTTTTTTAATGGTTAGGAAGGAATAATGTATTTTCAATATATAAATTAACAAGTTTTCCCATCTGGAAGAACAAATTATATCGTATGTAGACTGCATTTCTTAGTGTTTGATTTATCAGTTGGCAGGATTGATGGAGCGTATTATAACTCGAGAGGGGGGTTTGGAACAGAATTTGCAGGGCCGGTTTGTGAAAATTAATACAATATAAATATTTAGATCACAAATTTTTTTTATCAAAATTCAATATTGAGATTTGGCGCTTATTACTAAAAAAAAAATCATATGAATATTTAACCTTATGAACCCAAGACTCTGAGAAGCTGAGTGCTCATTAAAAAATTTAATAGTAAGAAGAGGTAAAGGTAAGTGCATTGTGTGGCATTATTGAACCTAGATAATTTTCTTAAATATACTGGGCAAATTAAATTCATATAAAATAAACTACAATAAAATGTCACCGCAACGTGGGGCAAAATTTTTGTAAATAATAATAAAAAAAGATAGAAAGAGTAATTTTTGACTGTATTAAAAAAATTTAATCATGAAAATGGAAAGAAGAATGACATTAAGGGATGGAAAGCAGGTAGGAATTGAAAGTAGGTCTGATGAAGAAAGAGAAAAAAGGAGTAATGGTAGAGGAGATTTTCAGGTACAATACTTGGAACAGGGGAGAGAACATTCAGAGGGAGATATTGCAGAACAAGGACAGGAAGAGGAAGATGTAGCATTGTCAGAAGAACAGGAAGATAGAAGATAGGAAGAGCGGAGAAGGACAAGTAGAAATGATCCATTAATGGAAATGATGCAACAATGAGCTGCAAAAATGAATAATATAAATATAAAAATGGATCAAAATAAGAAAGAAATGAATGGAAATGTAAATCGTGAAATGAATAATATAAATGGAAAAATGGATAAACAAAATATAAAGATGGACCAGAATAAGGAAGAAATAAAACAAGAAATGAATATAAAGATAGACCAGAATAAGGAAGAAATAAAACAAACTAAGGACCTAATAATAAAATTGATGGAAGAAAAATTGGGACATGTTGAGAAGAAATTGGAGGAATCAAACACATACTTGGAAAATAAATTAGAATACACTAAACAGGAAATAAGAGGAGAAGTTATTGGAAGGATCACGGAAATAGAAAATTTACAGATCAATAGAATTAAGGAAATAGAGGAGAAAGAAAAGGATTTCAAAGGAGAGATTCAGAGAGAAGTTGAGGAAATAAAAATGGAAGTTCAAGATACCCAAGAAAGAATGGGAAAATTAGAGGGAAAATGGGAGAGAACCCTTACCCAATTTCAACAAAATGTAGGAGAAGCGTGTATAGAGAAACAAAAACAAGAGGAAGAGAAAACAGAAAAGAAGATTAGGGAGATACAGAAGGAGATGGAAGTTCTAAAAAATAGAATTGAGCAAACTGGAAGTAGAATCCACAATGGTGAGCAATCAAAGGAAACAGTGGAAATGACAAGAAAATTGGAAAACATGGGAAAGAGACTAGTTTACTTACAGGAAGAGTATGACCACACAGAGGGTAGAAATTTTCAAGAAGTGAGAAATGGAATGATGGAGACGAAAATAATAAACAATTATATAGGAAATAGAGGGAAACACAAATTTGAAGGGGATAATAGAAAAATACACCCAAAAGTATTTATAAAAATTTTAAGGAATAAGATGAAAAATATCCGAAATAATGAAGACATGAAGGAAATGATTAGGGAAAATCTGGATAACCATGCTTTAGTGTGGTATACAAGTAAGGAAGAGGATTTAAAAGATTTTGAGGAATTCGAAGCTCAATTCATGAGATATTTCTGGGGAAACAATGCGCAAACAAGAGTAAGAGAAAAACTTTACTCTGGAAAATTTGAGATAGGTAGAGGAAATAGTATGAATGATTACGCTATGAAGGTTTTCATGAATGCGAAATTTGTAGATCCACCTATACCAGAGGAGGAAATTATTATGTTTATCTCGAGACATTTTAAATTTGAAATCACTGAAACAATTGCTATTCAAAATATCAAAAACATAGAGCAGTCAACTAATTATCTACAAAGAATTGAAAGAAACAAGATAAGCAATAACCAGAACAGGAACAGGAATCAAAATGAGAACAAAAACTATATAGGTTACGATAATTAAAATTATTATGAGAATAATAACAATCAATATAATAGAACGAATAATTATGAACAAAACAGAAACAATTACTTTAACAGAAATAATAATCATGGATATTATAATAGAAACAATAATTATAACAGGAACAATAATGCTCAAAACAACTACAACAAAAATGATCAATATCATAACAATAATTATAGAAATAGAACATTTGAAGGAAACAATAGGAATGGATCTTATGAAAACAGACAAAGAGATGAAAAACAAGAGCAAAGAAGAGACTATAATACAGAAAAGACAAATGGAAATTTTGATGGAAGAGGCAATAGAAATGAAGAACAAAGGAAAGTGAACAATATACAAAGACAGAAAGAAAGAGTGATATCCATAGAACCAGAAATAGTCACTGAAACCGAGCCCGATCAAAATTTTGGAACGAGCACATACCAAATGTAAAGAAAAATATTGTCTGTACATACGAACATCCAAGGGAATATATAAAGTTCGGGGAAGAATTAGAATTAGAAGAAATAATGGGATTGATAAATATTAAAGGGAAATTAAATGGAAAAGAAATAAAATTATTAATAGATACAGGTTCGGAAGCGTCCATAATTAAAACAAAAATAATAGAAGAAAACAATGAGAATTATGAAAATAAATTAATTAAAATACCAAAAACTACATTGATAGGAGCAAATGGAAAGAAGCTATGTGAAGTAAATAAGTCTATAATACAAAAGATTGAATTGAAGGATGGGGAAGAAGTTGAAATGCAATTACTGTTAGTGAATAATTTGGAAACAGACATAGTAATAGGAATTGATGAATTAACAAAGTTTGAAGTAATACTTGATTTTGAAATGATGGAGATAGAAATTGATGGAAATAGAATTGAATTTGGAAGAATTGGCAATTGAAGAGGATAATAAGAAGTTGTGGAATATAGAAAGGTGTGGAAATAGGGAAGAATTGGAATTAGTGTGTGGAAATAAAGAATATGAAGAGAAAGTGAAGAATTCAATAGAGAAATATTAGGGATTGATTAGAAAAGAAATGAGAATGGCAAAGAACTATGTTCATAAAATGGAAGTTAGAGGAATAGAGAACTTCAGAATAAGAACATATCCCATACCTTACAAGTATAGAAAAGAGGTTGAACTAGAAATACAAAATATGTTAAAGACAGTATTATAGAAAGATGTAACAAAAGAAATGTAAATCAATAAACTGTACCGAAATAAGAGACTCCGAAAAATGTATAAGTAATAAGACGCATAACGAACACTGAAGAATTTAAAAAAAAATGATTTGAAACATAGCTTTTGGCAAATTCCTTTGGATGAAAATTATAAATAAATTGATAACTAAAGATAAACTGAAACTTTGTATACATTCAATTATAGTATTATAAATAAATTAAAACTAATTGAAGAGGATACCGCAACACAGGATTCCAGAATAATCTTTGTAACAGCGACCTGAAATAAAAAGAAATGTATTACTAGTAAAATTGAAAGACAATATTTAAATAAAATACTTGAAGTAAAATTTGCGTTCATAAAATTTTTCCTAGAATAAAAAATTTGATAAACGCAAAATTTAGGGGATGTTATTGTGAAAAAATAATGCTACACACTGTACATATATCTAACACGAGTTAATTACAATTTGAGATATTAACGAGTATAAAATTATTGAAGGAAAAACTATTCGAGAGTCAAATTTCAACTAAATTAAACAAATGAAATGTCTTTAAACTTTATAATGTGTCAGCTGGGTAGAGTAAAATCCATGACAGCTAAAAAATTTTAAGAATTAATAAAATGCAAGAGATAAATAGATGAATTGTTAGTTTAGAATTGTTAAAAAGTATGTTTTATAATTAAAAAAGTTAATATCTTAAATAATAAATTGAAATCTTTTGACTGAACTACTATGAGTTATTTTGATTGGTTACAGATATTTTTATGATTTCAATAAACAGAGGGTTAATGAAAAATAAGGTTTCTTGTTTAGAAAAAAGTGGTTGCTTAGGGAGATAAGGGTAGGTTGTTGACGAGTAGTATAAAAAAATCAAAGAAAAGTACATTGTTCTTTAGAAATAAGATAAGAATTGTTAAAATTAAAGTAAAAATAAGTTTGCAAACAGTGACACTAACCTCCAAAAAGCATTCCTGAAGAGAGGTAATACCATATGTAGGGCATATTGGCTTTAACTATCCTGGAAAGTCTATATATTCTGTATCGTGGGAACAATAATTTCCACGATCTTTGAAGAGAATCTATGCATGGAAAGCCTTCGAAATTAAATTGATTCGAATGGATTCTTGAATCAGTCCAGACATTTTCGAAGCAGCCTACAAAGAGAGAGTAGAATAAATTGACAAATCTATTGATAATCAGCGGATGATGAAAGGTATTTAATAACTGTTTCATTTTAAATAAAACTTACCGTGTGTGAATTGAACATTAGATATTGAAACTGTACTGACGTGTGTTTTATGACTGTCCTCCATTTTATAACGCACCGAATACCACTATTATTCAGTGTCCTAACGAGAATTTATTTATGAATATAAAGCTGTGTTTTTTTGTATATAACGTATAATAAGTTGCATACATTTAGAATAAATTCATTTGTACGAATGTGTATCGTGTGAAAGATCATTGTAGATAAGTTCATTTTGTTTTAATTGATGGTAAAAAAGAATAATGTATTTTTAATATATAAATTAACAAGTTTTCCCATTTGGAAGAACAAATAATATTGTATGTAGACTGCATTTCTTAGTGTTTGATTTATCAGTTGGCATGATTGATGGAGCGTATTATAACTCGAGAGGGGGGTTTGGAACAGAATTTGCAGGGCCAATTGGTAAAAATTTATACAATATAAATATTTAGATCACAAATTTTTTTATCAAAATTCAATATTGAGATTTGACGCTTATTACTAAAAGAAAAATCATATGAATATTTAACCTTATGAACCCAACACTCTGAGAAGCTGAGTGCTTATTAAAAAATTTAATAGTAAGAAGAGGTAAAGGTAAGTGCATTGTGTGGCATTATTGAACCTAGATAATTTTCTTAAATATTTACCTCTCCACAGCGACTAGGCATAATCAAAATCGAGCGTCTTATTTGTTCTTGTTCAATTGCACCATAACTCTAATGTCGTCAAGAAAGACAGGAGATGGTTGCCGAATCAACAATACGATCAATAATATTCCCTATGGGATTTAGATCAGAGCTGCGGGGTGGTTAATGGTTTTTTACTAACCTCATCCAAATAATTACGGATCCTACGTGCAACATGTAGTCGCGCATTAATATTCATTAAAAGAAAGTTATCACCTATGTGAGCAGCAAAGTCTATTTTACGATAACTTAATCCCTCATTGGTTAAAATAATTGCCTGCACATATTCATCGCGGCTCAGATTTCTTGAAATACTGTCCATGTCAATTAAATAACATACGCATAGCAGCAAGACTATTTATCGAATTTTTAACAATACTGTCAGTTTATATATATATATATATATATATATATATATATATATATATATATATATATATATGTATATATATATATATAGATAGATATATAAATATATTTAGTTATAGGCAGTTGTGACACCATAGTTTGAGCAGTTACCGCACGGTTCTCCACAGTCGTATGAAGTATACCTTTCGATCACTTACGCGCTGCTCGTGGCCTCCAGCATTGATTTGACCTATTTATAGTACCTGATGGCTGCCATATACAACATTTTCAGTGTTGCCGGCTGTGTGGCATGCATTTGTTTTAAATACTTTTCATTCCATTAACCTAATTTACTACTAGAGATTCAAGTTTAAATTTTTGCACTAATTCTAGGCACTCATAAAATAGCGTTTTAATAATCACGTTTTTAGTGATAATTGATTATATAAAAAAGTGAAAATTTCCTATTCTACTGTATTTTGTGACAAATAACCTAATTAAACAATACAATTAATAAATCATGATAGAGATTTAGGAAATGAATATCAAGTTCAATCAACTGATATAAAAACAGACAGATCCTTTGTAATTCCTGGCATGTTTTACGAGGTGTTCAAAAATATACAGGGTGATTCATGATTAGTGGGCCAAATTGTAACTGCAGATTCAGAAGTCAAAGAGACTAATATTTTCATTAACAACAATGAGTCTAAGTCTGCTCCTTACTGAGATACAGAATGTTAAATAGAAAAAAATTGAATATATTTTTATTAATAGAACAGTTATATGTCGAGATAATGACTCGAAAATTGGATGTGAACATGTTTTAGCAAGGACAAACAAGTATATGAGAGAGGATTTGAGTAAACTCATAGATGTCGCCACATCAGCTACAAATTTTTTGTCACTCAATAAATTTATAACTCACTTATTTAATTTGAGTAGGCTCATCATTTCTGTAGAAAAAGGTGTACTTCTTTGATATTCATAATATTAACCGTTTTCGAGATATTTGAATTTTACTGTTTTACAACACATCAACTTTTAGGTTTTAGAAAAAAGTTCTCATAAGTAGCTCTAGCTCAAGTCTGTTCTAATGTTGTATGTCTCTTTTTTAACAGGCATAGTATTTTATAAACATAAATATGATTTAAATATGATTTATTACTTAATTTTTGTATCATTTCATTTCAATATTATTACGAATTACGGTTAGATGATTGTAAAGTTCAACCATTGGAGCCATGCGGTGAAATAATTAAATTCAAATAATTTAGCGAATTCTTTTCATCTAGGAGAGAAAAATAGGTCATTACAAATTAAGTTCAATGTAGGTAATTTATCAACAGATTACAATATTTATTGTGAATAAAATGATCCTTTGCCGTTTGAGATAGAAAAGGCCAAATGACCTTTTAGCTCGAAGTACAGAGAGGAGTTCTCCACTTTACTATTCTTCTTGTTTAATTTTTATATGTCAAAATGTACAAAATAATTTCTGAATACCAATTCGAACATCTTAATAATTATAATGTACATTGAAAATGATAATGAGGTTGCCCAAAATTAAAATGATATATTTTTCTTCCCAAACGGTATTTTTTCATCTTCAAACCATAGAATCATCAACTTTTTCTCATTCTCCTTATTTCTGAAACCCAAAATGTTCGGATTTCGAACGAATTGTTATTATCAATGACTAACTTTCGAAAAAATATGAAAATTAATATTTGCAAGAAATTGTATGTATTACGTTGAACGAAAAGTAATAAATACAAAAAGAGTAAACAACAACAGTTGTGTGGCTTCTATTTTGCTATACATTTTCACTCAACGATTTTGCTCAATACACCTCCCGCTCTTGAAGTAAGATTTGTATTTGACTTCCTAATCAATGCTTAGTAATTTTTCAGTTCTTCGAATGCGTCCTTAATTCTCCGGAGAAGGTCCTCTCTAGTGTTAACTTCTGTTGAATAAACTTTTTTCATTTTAAATAACACCATTCATGATAATCGAGTGGATTGAAATCGGACCTCCTTGCAGGCTAGTTGTGAAGTCCTCCTCCGCCTATTCAATGATTTGTAAAATTATTACTATTACCCAGAAATGAGGTGAAACTCCATCATGTAGAAAGGATATGCCTCCAACCTCAACGCCTTCATCACCTAGCAATATGGGTGATATATTTTGCAGAAACTCCAAATACACTTCACCTGTCAGTAGATGTGGTAGGATATGGGATACAATTGATCGGTTGTTATTAACGTCACACCAAACATTACGCATATTCCTAGATGATGCAGGAGATGAGGTTGGGGGCATGTACTTTCACACCATGGGGCTTCACCTTATTTCAGGTAATAGTGACAACTTCTCAATTCATAGGATAGGCAGAGAAGAATCTCTCAACTCGTCTGAAGGAGGCCCGCTCTTAATCCACTCGATTACCATGTTTGGGGTTATTTAAAATCAAAAGGTAATTCAACTGAAGTAAAAACTAGAATGACGTTCTACGGAGAATTAGGGAGGCATGCGACAAACTGAGAAATGACCAAGCTATGATTAAAAAGTCAATTACAAAGCTTACTTTTAGAGCACGGAAGTTTATTGAGCAAAACAGAGGCCACACAACTGTTATAAGTTATGTTCTTTACAATTTTTTGTATCTAATTCTTTTCGTCTAACTTAATACATATAATTTGTTGCAAATGTTATATTTTTCACACATAAAGGGTGTTTGAAAGTTAATCATTGATACCTAATAATAATTCGGTCCAAGTCCGAACATGTCCCCTCGTTTTTGAATACGGTTGGGATCCAGAAATTGGGAGAATGAGAAAAGTTGATGATTTTATGGATTCAAGCTGAAAAAATACCATTTGGGAAAGGAAAATAAGCTTTTCTAAATTTTGGGCCACCTCATTATCAAAACCTCTAGATTTGAACCAAGTAAAAAAGTTGTATGCGGAAACATCAAATACACTCACTCATACTTATTTTTTTCTGTTCTTTCCAAATTTGTGAACGAAATTTCAAAATATTAATGATACAATTTTTTAATGCCATACCTGGAATAAGACTTTGTTTATTCTGTTAATCAATACCACTGTGGACCAAGAAGATATGAACCAAATGAAAAAAATATATAAGGTGGTTCATAAGTTATCATTATTTAAAAATTAGGGAAAATTGATGAATCACCCTAAATCTTGGTTATAAAGAACGATAAACCCATAAAATATAGGTTATTTAGGAGCACATCAGTGTTCTCCATCTACCTTAACTGTATGCGCATTTCCCAATGAATCACCCTGTATAACGTATAGAGTATACTCCATTTACGTAAAGAAGAGAATTTGTATTTTTTACTATTCATTCTGAAATTAGAATATATATCCAACCCATACGTGACATTCTAATGTCAACACAAACACGCGGCGAACCGTCTTATTTTGATATTTGTTCGCAATAGAAAGAGATCCATAATGAAATGTTTTCAAATCTGTTCAAAGTTCAGTTTCGTTTACATTTTTAATGTGGTTTATAGCAAAATGTTGATCATTTAAGACTGAATTGTGTAACATTGGGAGTTAAGAAAAATCTAAATAGCTCTGAGTTTCAACAATGTGCATCATTGTCAGATTAGTAAATCGTATGGTATTTCAGAATCTTTTAAAATACATAAATGGTCCATCGATTGTTATCTCAATTTCGCATTCATACCTAGGAACAACATAATAATCGCCTCCGGACGTATAAAGTTTTACGGCGTTATTGTGAATTATTTGTTTCCCTAATTTTATTCTATTAGCGATAGATTGGAATCGCTTCCTAAATCTATAAAACACTCTATTGTATGATTTTTCATTTTAGCCTTTTTATTGTTAATATTTTCCATATGTGCTTCACTAATATTATTTATTAATCTCCCCTTTATACGACACTCACTTTCATTGTGTCCAAATTTTTTACAAAAGGAACCTGTCGTTTTCGGTTTTATTCTTGTACATTGAAAACCTGTATATCCTATCTCATTGCATGCATAACATTGTTCTTTTCTAACCTTCTCATACTCTCCGTTGAAACAATCTGGTTGTGGAGTTGGAGAAACACGTTTAAAATTAAGGGATTTACTTGTCACATATTTGTCCAACATTGTTACTTTATCACTAGCGCTAAGAAAATTTGTAACGACATCTGTAAGCTCGGAAAATGATTCACAGTTAGCAGCCTTTATTGCCAATGGGATTCGTTAATATGAAATACCTGCGATAATACAATATAATACTTCTTCGTCTGTGAAATTCAATTTCAATTTATTGATAATTCATAAATATTATTACGCATTAATGGAATATAAGTAGGTAGTTTGCTATGAAAAAGCCACACCAAACATTACGCATATCGCTAGATGATGCAGGAGATGAGGTTGGGGGCATGTACTTTCACACCATGGCAACACTGAAAATGTTGTATATGGCAGCCATCAGGTACTATAAATAGGTCAAATCAATGCTGGAGGCCACGAGCAGCGCGTAAGTGATCGAAAGGTATACTTCATACGACTGTGGAGAACCGTGCGGTAACTGTTCAAACTATGGTGTATAAAAAAGTACAAAAATCAGCCGGGAAAGCCACCGGCTGATATTTTGCTAAACGATAGCAGTGGTCCATACCTTTCATTTGCAATAAGTTCTAGCCAAAATCTTCGTGGTCTCCGTATATCGGAAGTCACGAGGCCGCGGAGGTCAAGGCAGACGCAATTTTAACATGGTCGGAGGTCACAACTGCCTATAACTAAATACATATATATATATATATATATATATATATATATATATCTATATATATATATCTATATATCTATATATATATATATATATATATATATATGTATGTATCCGTCAGTTTAATTTTTTTATTGTCACTTGATATTTTTGACAACCTCCCGCGGCGGAGTATCTTCAACTTCTAACGGAAAAAGACGTTGCACTGGTCTACGAAGTCTAGACCCGTCACTCAATCGCACTTCACCAGCCCGCACTCGACCATCGCGCCCTACAAACACATCGATGACTTTAACCAACTTCCACTGTAGCCTGTGCGTATGCTCTTGATGAAATGGTACTATGTCACCTATTCTTAAGCTCCTAGAATTAGGACGATGATTATGGTGGAACGTTCGCAGCTGCTGAAGATATTCCGTTGTCCATTTTTTCCAAAATTTGGGAACCAATTGTTCCCTCGATTTCCATTGTTTAAGTATATCGTTTCGGTTGATCTCGGGCAACTTTAGATTTAGGGAAAGAACAATTTTTTTTGATCCCACTAGGAAATGCGCTGGGGATAAAATCAATAAATTGGTGTCGTCGTCATCAATATACGTTAATGGTCTTGAGTTGACCGTTGATTCTACTTTTGTTAGAATTGTCTGGAGTTCATCGCTATTTATGAGATCCTTACCGAGAGTGGTTTTGAGAGCATCCTTTAGTGTTTTTACAATGCGCTTCCAAAATACTCCCCACCAATCTGCTCTTTCGATTATAAAATGCCATTTTCTTCGATATTTTTGAGGAAATTCTTGAACTATGCTTTGCTCGAGTATCGTTAAAAATATTTGAAGTTCCTGAGCGGTTCTTCTGAACGTTTTGGCGTTGTCCAAATATATAATCTCAGGAACTCCTCGACGAGCTATAAACCTCCTCAACCCTCGAACACAACTTCCGGTCGTCAAGTTAGGAACTTACTCCAAATGAACTGCTCTCACAACAGCGCAGGTGATTAGCATTATATATGTTTTTATTCGCTGGTCTTATTCATAGACATACAGCGACCTCGCAAAATCTATTCCAATTACTTGGAATGGATTTGAAGCGGTCAGCCTACTCTTAGGTAATGGCGCAAAAGGTTATGCTCCTGATTTACCTTTAAGTCGTTTGCATTTTAAGCATTCTTCCAATATAGATTCTACCTTCTGCCTTCCTCGAATTATCAAATATTTTCCTCAAGTTTTAGCTAATGTTGCGTTTACGCCTGTATTCAGTACTTCTTCATGACTTTTCCATAATCTTTTTTTCGTTAATTCAGAGTTTTTCGGTAGTATTATTGGATAAATACTTTCATATGCTACTGAGGATTCATCTACCCTGCTTCCAAGTCTTATTATACCAGAGGCGTTTAAAAATGGATTTAGAAGTGAAATGGAGGATTTATAGCTTATTGGTCGTTTATTTTAGCCAAGATTTTTCAGCTTCGGTTAACTCATCGACCGATAGGTTTTCTAAAGTTTCCTCTGCAGGCTTACGAATATTATTAATAAATCGTTTAACATAAAGCGTTTTACAAAATTCTCTACAAATTGCTATAATTGTTCAATGGAAATATTGATTTGCCTTTAGGTTCTGGTATCTTGACGTTAGTTATAAACAAATTGGTGACCAGCTTTCATCTTCTGGCCAATTTGTTGAGTCTTCTTTGAACCAGAAGAGCTTGTGTTGCCACAAACTAGATTCAACCAAAAACTTCGCTAAGACTCTCCTCGTTAGCAAATCCGATGAATTTTCCTTTCCAGGGCAGTGTCTCCAAACACCCTTGCTCAGCTTTTGTATTTCTTCCACTCGGTTGCGCACGTACGGTTTCCATTTCAGTGATTTACCACGGATCCAATACAAGGTTATTTTAGAATCGTACCATGAAATAACTCTTTTGATTTCCAATTTCGAATTTTCTGAAATATATGACTGTAGTTTAGCGGCACATATTGCTGCAGTAAGCTCTAACTTGGGTAAGGTTAATTCTTTGTTACCCTTTTGGTTGAGAGGAGCTACACGATTTTTCGACTATAGAAAATGTATTCCGTCAGTTTCTAGATATATCGTGTATGCCACAGTACCGTAAGCTTGGAGACTAGCATCAGCAAACACGAGAAGTTCGATTTTGTTGGATTTATTTGAAGTTGTACCTCTGGGGTTTTGTAGTTATCCATAGTAGGTAGTTCCGAACACCATATAAACCAGATTGTTAGATACTTTTCGGGAAAAATTTGTTGCCAAATATATTACAACAAAATCTTTATTCTAATTGTAAATGGGTCTAATATACCTAATAGGTCATAAACCCTCCCAATATTTTGTAGTATTGTTCGTTTTGTTGTTACCGCTTTATTGTTATTGGCTACGGATTTTAAGTCAACTGAAAGTTCATCTGTAGCTGTATGCCATAAAATACCCATTATCTTTTGTGTTTCGTTCTTTTTGGGATTTTCTATGACCGTTGAAGTACCTATATTATTGGATTGCTCATAAATTTCGTTGGCTCCTTCCAAGGAACTAGCAGTAGTTATCAGGTCATCAACATAAAATGATTCTAATAGAATATTGGAGGTATTCGTGAGCTTTTCTGGCTGTGATAAAAAATGTTTGCGCAAAGTAGCTGAGAGCAGAAATGGGATCGATGTAACACCAAAGGTTACACGTTCCATGTGTTATGTTGCGAGTTGTGACAAATGTGTGTTATTGTTTTTGTTAAGTGGGTTTTCGAACCATAAAAAGCGATGAGAATCGCGATCCTTTTCTACAAGTGATATTTGAAAAAGGATTTTTCGATGTCGGCGATTAAACCGATAGAGCCTATTCGAAAATTTAACAATCAGTTACCAAGTTGTCACCGGAGTAAAATAGTTCATTTAGCGATTCAAAACCTGGCACATGCGCAGATGCATCAATTACTACCCGCAACTTTGTGGTTTACTTGTCCTTGAGATAAACCGGACAATGCGGCATGTACTAAATGCAGTTTTGTTCGTTTTCATTAGGCGAAATTGTTTCTGCACATCCGTTTATTAAGTATTCACGCACAGCAATGCCATACTCAGTTAGCTTACCGGTTCGGCGCAACTTAGACACTAAACTATCCACACGTGCTATACTACCAATATAACTAGAGTCTATACTAGAGTTTGCGTTCCACGGCAGCGAAACTTCATATCGTCCGTTTTTAAAATGAATTTTTTCCTTAATAACAGCTTCAATATAATTATTATCTGAATGTTTGTTATCACTAATACCTAATGTCACTAATGTCCAAAATTTCTTAATATCTACATTGTCCTGTTCAAAGTCTACCTGTACATTTAATGCTGATACCCAATTAAAATTTACAAAAAAATCACAATTTTCTACAATACTTGAAATTTCATGTATTGTCCACCCTAATTTTGTGGTTACGGCAGTTAAATCATTGAATATGCGTTTTGTGTCAGTAGATCAGCTAGGCCAGTTCTGGAGCACTTGCAAGGTCATCAATTGAACCTCGAATGGGGGTAACCTAACATAGCAACCCCCACCTAAAACTTGTGTAGCGGAAGTAAACCTCACGAAAACTGTCGTGTGACATCACCTACGTCATCTGTCAACAGTCATCCATCTTTTGTTCTATGACGTCACCCACGCCATCTGTCAACTGTCACATATACCATCTGTCATATCTGTCGTATGTGTCATCTATCAAATTTGTAATCGATCTTGTGTTCCGTGATGTGCGTTTTCTCTCATGTCCTCCATTTCTTTCTATGTCAACATGTATTTTGTATATAGTGTGTGACGTAATTTGTGTGATGTAAGCATCGAATATATTTTTTTAATTAAATAGAAAATGTCTCGTCTTGACCGTGAGATTAGAACCCATGACACACAGCGTCTTTCTCGTTCCTACCACAATCCCTAACCGTTGCGCTATCAAGGTTTATATTTATTAATTTCTTATTTGAGGTTCACCTTCATCCGTTGGGTGTCAGTGACCCCACATAATTTTGAGTAGGTATAGAATTATAAGATAATCTCAAATTATGTGTTACAACGTATATTAATAATTCCCCAAATTAAAATTATTCATGTTATCCGATAAACACTACATTATCACACAGAAACCCTTATTTTCTTATCTCAAACAACGAGCGAAATCAAGGTGTATATTAACATAAGATTCTAAATTATGTTAGCATGATCACATCCAAACTTATCAACGAGTTTTTCCGTTTTCGTCATTCAAGCGATACCATGGGAACTAAATTAACGATGTACAAGCGAAATAAAAAGTGTCTATTAATAAAAATATTATTGAAATAGATATCTCTTATTGTAATAATTTTTACGGTGCTGATAGGTGTAATCTAAAATTCGATATACAGGGTGTTGACATAAACATACCATGAGACGCTATGATGTTATTGACCAGATTTTCACGAGAACAAACAACGTTATAGATTATTTTTTATATACAGTAAGTCAAAAAAGCATTCTGCTGTTATTTCATCGAATAAACGGTGTTAGGTACGTTACTACATCGTTCGATATACAAGGTGTCAACATAAAGATATCATCAAAGCACTTTGTTATTATTGGTCGGTAACAGTTACCTTCGAGGAAAATTTGGTGACCTTGTTTCTGCGAGACATGGAGTTAAAGCCAAGCTACCCTTCTTCTTGCACAGCGATAATCAGATTGCCAAAGGTATTCGAGAAGTTCTTGGGGGAAAGCATGGAAAGAATTACGAAAAAATATGATAAACCTGTATGTAAACCATTTAAAGTGGAACTAGTAGATGTAAATGTGGAAACACTGTTAAAAGAATTACCCGAATTATTGAAACAATTACAAAAAGAAGGCTATTATCTACTAGACCTCGATAATACTCAAGACTTCTGTGGGGTGTTCCAGAAAGAAGAAGAAATGACAAACTACTTAACAAGTATCTTTAACTTTCGTGAACATGGAATGTATAGGGAGAATTGTAACGTAATTGTAAATAATAATAATAATACAGTCGGAATTGATTGCCTTACGTGGCTTACATCTAACGCGAGGGTTAAAATATACAACAAATTTATTTGTCAAATAACCAGTCCTGGTGTTAACAATAGCATTGTGAACCATATTATAGATATCGTCAACTGTCCATATAAGAGATTAAGACATACATTTTCCAACACTTTAGACAGAGAACATGGAATTACAAGATTAGAAGCAACCATATATAATTATTCCATAGCCGATAACAAGAGAGGGGAATACAATTGCTTAGAAGAATGTCTAACCTTACTGGAGGATAGCAAACTTTATTTCCAAAATGCGCCATTATACTCTGTCTCATTTACTAAATTAATTTGACTGAATAGAAAAAGTGCTAACCCTCAAACCAGACATGTACAAACATTCATTGCCTTTACGCATAGAGCTATGAACCCACATTAATATATTGAAAACATCCTCACTCAGACCTTTTCAAGTTAGAAAAATTGAAAATTTGTCTAATAATGTATCCATATATCGGCAAGTTCTTTCTGAGTACGAATTTTCATTATATTTGTGAAAAACCAGATTTATCATCATTAATTCCGTTATTTGTAATACAAATATATTACGACATATATACAGATCTTAATCAAAAACATCCCTATTTTAGAATAATATTAAAAATTTTTTATAAACAGCATGGTCTAGCTTTTGATATCCCATCCCAACCATTCTCGTTATATACCATATAACTAGCTATGTTTAGCGATTGCGTAATTCCCTCGATATTAAGCACTATTTACGGAGAAGTAGTAACATAAACCGAAGTTTGTATAGATTTAACGCAGCATTATGTATGTAGATAACCACGATATCTACCAATAATATTGCTGGCATGTATTGCAAGTTTCTAGAACGATTGAGACAAATGCATCGATTTTGGGCATAACAAAGTAAAGTTTTCGTTTTCTCCCATCTTGCGTCGATATACGCCATATAAGCTTTGTTTAGCGATTTTGTCATTTCTCTTGATATTTAGCACTGTTTACCGAGAACTAGTAACACTAAGCGACGATAGATTCAACCTAATCTAGTTTATTTACGTAAATTTCCGCTATATTTGCCTATTATAACAGATATATGGCTAATATTGGAAGTTTATAGAACGATTCAAACAAGCATCAATATTTAGCATAACAAAGTCCAGCTTTCTTTTGATGATATATGCTATATAAGCTCGATATATGCTAGATAAGCTATGTTTAGCGATTTTGTCCATTCTCTTGATATTTAGTACTGTTTACCGAGAACTAGTTACATTAAGCGAACATAGATTCAACCTAATCTAGCTTATTCACCTAAATTTCCGCGATATATGCCTATTATAACAGCTATATGGCTAATATTGGAAGTTTCTAGAACGATTTAGACGAATGCATCGATTTTGACCGAAACTAAGTTCAGCTTTCGTCATCCCATATTTTGCCTTTATATGACCTATAACTAGGTCTACTGAGCGATTTTGTCACTTCTCTCGATATTTAGCACTATTTACCGAGAATTAGTAACATTAACCGAAATTTAGATAGATTCAACCTAGCATTATATATGTAGCTGTCCACGAAATCTGCCAATTATAACAAATGTCTCTCTCTAGGGGAATCTATCTAAATGTCGGTGAATGTTACTAATTCTCGGTAAATAGTGCTAAATATCGAGAGAAATGACAAAATCGCTCAGTAGACCTAGTTATAGGTCATATAAAGACAAAAGATGGGATGACGAAAGCTGAACATAGTTTTGGTCAAAATCGATGCATTCGTCTAAATCGTTCTAGAAACTTCTAATGTTAGCCATATAGCTGTTATAATAGGCATATATCGCGGAAATTTAAGTGAATAAGCTATATTAGGTTGAATCTATGTTCGCTAAATGTAACTAGTTCTCGGTAAACTGTGCTAAATATCAAGAGAAATGACAAAATCGCTCAACATAGCTTATAAAGCATATATCGAGCTTATATAGCATACATCGACAAAAGAAAACTGGACTTTGTTATGCTCAATATTGATGCTTGTTTGAATCGTTCTATAAACTTCCAATATTAGTCTTATATCTGTTATAATAGGCAAATATAGCGGAAATTTACGTTAATAAACTAGATTAGGTTGAATCTATCGTCGCTTAATGCTACTAGTTCTCGGTAAACAGTGCTAAATATCAAGATAAATGACAAAGTCGCTAAACATAGCTTATATGGCATATATCGATGAAAGATGAGAGAAAACGAAAACTGGACTTTGTTATGCCCAAAATCGATGCATTTGTTTCAATCGTTCTAGAAAGTTGCAATATAGGCCAGCAATATATTTCTTATTATTGGTAGATATCGTGGTTACCTACATACATAATGCTGGGTTAAATCTATACAAACGTCGGTTTATGTTACTAGTTCTCCGTAAATAGCCATTTGTCTGTTATAATAGGCATATATCGCGGAAATGTACGTGCATAAGCTACAATAGGTTGAAATTATCGTCGATGATTGTCACTAGTTCTCGGTAAACAGTGCTAAATATCAAGAGAAATGACAAAATCGCACAACATAGCTTATATGGCATATATCAACAGAAAAGAACTGGACTTTGTTATGCCCAAAATCGATGCATTTGTCTGAATCGTTCAAGAAACTTGCAATATTGGTCATATATTTCTTATTATTGTAGATATGATGGACATCTACATATTTATAGCTGGGTTAAATCTATCTAAATGTCGGGTAATGTTACTAGTTCTTGATAAATAGTACTAAATATAGAAATGATGGAATCGCTCAGTAGACCTAGTTATATGTCATATAGAGACAAAAGATGGGATAACCAGAGGTGGACTTAGTTTTACTCAAAATCGAGGCATTTGTATGAATCGTCCTAAAAACTTCCAATATTAGCCATATGTCTGTTATAATAGGCATATATCGCAGAAATTTACGTAAATAAGCTACATTAGGTTGAATCTATCGTCGCTTATTGTTACTAGTTCTCGGTAAACAGTGCTAAACATCAAAAGGAATGACAAAATCTATCAACATAGCTTATATGGCATATATCGACAAAAGAAAACTGGACTTTGTTATGCATAAAATCGATGCATTTGTCTGTATCGTTCTGGAAACTTGTAATATTAGCCATATATTTCTTATTATTGGTGATATCGTCGACATCTACATATATAATGCTGTGTCGAATCTATCTAAATGTCGGTTAATGTTACTAATTCGCGGTAAATAGCGCTAAATATGGAGAGAAATGACAAAATCGTTCAGTAGACCTAGTTATATGTCATATGAAGACAGAAGATGGGATGACAAAAGCTGAACTTATTATTGCTCAAAATCGATGCATTCGTCTAAATCGTTCTAGAAACTTCCAATATTAGCCATATATCTGTTATAATAGGCATATATCGCGGAAATTTACGTAAATAAGCTATATAAGGTTGAATCTATGTTCGTTTAATGTAACTAGTTCTCGGTAAACAGTGCTAAATATCAAGAGAAATGACAAAATCGCTTAACATAGCTTATATAGCATATATCGACAAAAGAAAACTGGACTTTCTTATGCCCAATATTGATGCTTGTTTGAATCGTTCTATAAACTTACAATATTAGCCATATATCTGCTATTATAGGCAAATATAGCGGAAATTTACGTGAATAAACTTGATTAGGTTGAAGCTATCGTCGCTTAATGTTACTAATTCTCGGTAAACAGTGCTAAATATCAAGAGAAATGACAAAATCGCTAAACATAGCTTATATGACATATATCGACGAAAGATGGGAGAAAACGAAAGCTGGACTTTGTTATGCCCAAAATCGATGCATTTGTCTTAATCGTTCTAGAAACTTGCAATACAGGCCAGCAATATATTTCTTATTATTGGTAGATAACGTGGTTATCTACATACATAATGCTGGGTTAAATCTATACAAACGTCGGTTTATGTTACTAGTTCTCCGTAAATAGTGCTTAATATCGGGGGAATTACGCAATCGCAAAAACATAGCTAGTTTTATGGTATATAACGAGAATAGTTGGGATGGGATATCAAAAGCTAGACCATGCTGTATATAAAAAAATGTTAATATTATTCTAAAATAGGGATGTTTTTGATTAAGATCTGTATATGTGTCGTAATAAGTTTGTTTTACAAATAACAAAATTAATGATGATAAATCTGGTTTTATACAAATATAATAAAAAATCGTACTCAGAAAGAACTTGCCGATATATGGATACATCATTAGACAAACTTTCAATTTTTCTAACTTGAAAAGGTCCGACTGAGAATGTTTTCAATATATTAATGTGGGTTCATAGCTCTATGCGTGAAGGCAATGAATGTTTGTACATGTCTGGTTTAAGGGTTAGCACTTTTTCTATTCAGTCAAATTAATTTAGTAAATGAGATAGAGTATAATGGCGCATTTTGGAAATAAAGTTTGCTATCCTCCAGTAAGGTTAGACATTCTTCTAAGCAATTGTATTCCCCTGTCTTGTTATCGGCTATGGAATAATTATATATGGTTGCTTCTTATCTTGTAATTACATGCTCTCTTTCTAAAGTGTTGGAAAATGTGTGTTTTAATCTCTTATCTGGACAGTTGACGATACCTATAATATGGTTTCCAATGCTCTTGTTAACACCAGGACTGGTTATTTGACAAATAAATTTGTTGTATATTTTAACCCTCGTGTTAGATGTAAGCCACGTAAGGCAATCAATTCCGACTGTTATATTATTATTTACAATTACGTTACAATTCCCCCTATACATTCCATGTTTACGAAAGTTAAAGTTACTTGTTAAGTAGTTTGTCATTTCCTCTTTTTTCTGGAACACCCCACAGAAGTCTTGAGTAATATCGAGGTCTAGTAGATAATAGCCTTCTTTTTGTAATGGTTTTAATAATTCGGGTAATTCTTTTAACAGTGTTTCCACATTTACATCTACTAGTTCCACTTTAAATGGTATACATACAGGTTTATCATATTTTTTCGTAATTCTTTCCATACTTTCTCCCACGAACTTCTCGAATACCTTTGGCAATCTGATTATCGCTGTGCAAGAAGAAGGGTAGCTTGGCTTTAACTCCATGTCTCGCAGAAACAAGGTCACCAAATTTTCCTCGAAGGTAACTGTTACCGACCAATAATAACAGAGTGCCCTTATGTTATCTTTATGTCGACACCTTGTATATCGAACGATGTAGTAACGTACCTAACACCGTTTATTCGATGAAATAACAGCAGAATGCTTTTTTGACTTCCTGTATATAAAAAATAATCTATAACGTTGTTTGTTCCCGTGAAAATCTGGTCAATAACAACGGAGATACATCATAGCGCCTTATGGTATCTTTATGTCAACACCCTGTATATCGAATTTTAGATTACATCATTCAGCACCGTAAAAATTATTACAATGGGAGAGATCTATTTCAATGATATTTTTAATAATAGACACTTTTCATTTCACTCGTATATCGTTAATTTAGTTCCTATGGTATCGCTTGAATGACGAAAACGGAAAAACTCGTTGATAAGTTTGGATGTGATCATACTATCATAATTTAGAATCTTATGTTAATATACACCTTGATTTCGCTCGTTGTTTGAGATAAGGAAATAATGGTTTCCTGTGTGATAATGTAGTGTTTATCGGCTAACATGATTAATTTTAATTTGGGGAATAATAATATACGTTGTAACACATAATTTAAGATTATCTTATAATTCTATACCTACTCAAAATTATGTGGGGTCTCTGACACCCAACGGGTGAAGGTGAACCTAAATTAAGAAATTAATAAATATAAGCCTTAATAGCGCAACGGTTAGGGATTGTGGTAGGAACGAGAAAGACGCTGTGTGTTGTTGGTTCTAATCTCACGGTCAAGACGAGACATTTTTATTTAATTAAAAAAATATATTCGATGCTTACATCACACAAATTACGTGACACACTATATACAAAATATATGATGACATAGAAAGAAATGGAGGACATGAGAGAAAACGCACATTACAGAACACAAGATCGATTACATATTTGACAGATGACAAATACGACACATATGACAGATGGTATATGTGACAGTTGACAGATGGCGTGGGTGACGTCATAGAAAAAAAGATGGATGACTGTTGACAGATGACGTAGGTGATGTCACACGACAGTTTTCGTGGGGTTTACTTCCGCTACACAAGTTTTAGGTGGGGGTTGCTATGTTAGGTTACCCCCATTCGAGGTTCCATTGATGACCTTGAAAGTGCTCCAGCTGATCTACTTGTGTCACCTTTAACAATTTTCCAACCAGTAAAGTTATACCGTTAATTAACTGATTATGTGTAACGTTAACATCAGCTTACTGGTATTTAGAAACATAATCTCGAATTATTGGACCGTTAATAGAAGGTGGTTTTGAAGCGTTAAAACATATTTCTGAAACCTCTACAGCTGTAATTTTGATTGGTTTTCCGTTAACCTGATTCTTCAGACCTACTTGTATCCGATTGCATAAAGTTGTCGGTGCGCTACGAGTATTTCCAAAACAATTTATGGAAATTTTGTGAGTACCGACTATAGGCAACCCCAGTGAACGCGATACACATTGTTTTATGAGAGTTAATTGGCTACCTCCATCTATAACTGACCTAATCACCAAGTCATTTCCGGTATCATTACTTACTGAACATTTTGCGGTCATTAAATGAACGTTATTTGCCCCGTTAGCTATTAATGCAGTAGAGTTATTACGATTTGTCATATTATTAGGGGTGCTGTCAACAATGCGATTATTTCGATTTTCGGTGTTACTAGACTGAGAATAGCTGAGAATAGCTGCTCTTTCCGTTTTGAATATTGTTACTGGCAAATGATTAATCGCACATTGAGGTCGCGTGTCGACATTTGAACTTTGCACAAAATAGGAGCGATTTGCTAAATTTTGAAGAATACCTAGGTCTGGTACAGCGAAATAAACAATTGTTTTCTTTAAAAATGTTCTTTTTTCGCGAGATATTTATAGACGTTTTGCAATCTTTTGTTTTGTGCGATTTTCATTTGCAAAACAAGCAGTTTTCATTTGTTTGTAGATTGGGAATATTTTAAAAGTTGGACTTCGCAAGGAGCTTTCTGTGAGATGACTCTTGTTTGTATCTCTCGGCAGATGAATTCTTCTTGAATAATTTCTCCACACTTCGAATTTGTAGATGCATAGCTTAGCTCATTTAAAAGGAGAAATTTGGTTTGGGGTATAATAAGTTTGAAATTTTGATTTGAAGGTGTAGGTATGGGATATAGATGATAGTAGTTATATTCACTAAGTTCTACAATCGGTACTTCTAATACGAAAATAATACTATTATATTTACTGTAACTTTTAACTATAATATCCTCGAATAATAGAATATTGTTTAAAGAAGTTTCGAAAGGAAATCTGTTATTTTTGTTAATATTTTTCTTAACTGTGTTTATCTCTAAAAGTATTTCGCTTGGGTTTGCTATAGAATTGTGAAAGGTATTCATTTTTGCGAAGCTTATAGCTACTTCTATTTTATCGAGCATATCATATATTATTTGAAAGCTAATAGAGAACTGAGAAACTATCTGTTCTATTGAGAAGAAATGGAAAGTTTCTATAGTATGTACAAAAAGTACGAGGAGTAATAAACCCTAATTAAGAATGCAAAACCTTTACAGGGAGCACCATGAAATTTTTGATAAATCTCTTACTTTAAATTACATTTCTTCCGTAAATCTAAAAACCAGGTAGATCGACACCGTATTTGTTACAGTTGTAGCAAAGTTTAGGGTTTATTCATTGTTAAAGGATTAGCAGATAAGCAATAACGCAATGCAGTGGTGTGTATTTTGGGAAAAAAATACGTTTTAAATTATAATATAATAAAAAATGAAAAGAAATAATTATTGGAATACATTTAATATTCACATTTTATTCTATATCTGACTCGGAAGAGGAAGAATCGTTGTTGACATTAATAATAATAGGGTCGATTAAATCATCACAAATATTGTCAATTTTCCACATATTTGCCTCTACTTTGATAACATGCTCGATACAGTTTGTCCAATTTTCCTTACTCACATGACTTACAGCACTCTCAAACAATTTCACAACATCGTTTATTTTAAAAGTAGTATTTTTTTTCCAACTTCCCCCTTTACCTGAGCCCATATTAATTCTATGGGATTAAGTTCACAATGATAAGGGGGAAGTCGAAGAACTGATATACCACGAGAAGAAGCCATTTCTTCTACAATGTAGGTTTTGTATTTATTCTTGTTCATTTTTGCAATTCTGTAATGTTCTTTCCTTAGTGGATCTTTTGGAAACTTAATATTTTTCGAAATAAGCCACTCCAAATGCTCTGCTTTACGCCAACGACTTGTGGGCAATGCTTCTCGTAACCGTGAATGGTAACTTGCGTTGTCCATAACAATAACAGCCCCCTTTGGAATCAGATCCAACATTTGAACAAACCATTCCTCGAAGACATCCCCATTCATATCTTCGTGATAGTCCCCCGTGCGTTTTGAAATAAAAGTTAATAATCCACCATCAACAAAACCTTCAGAACTTCCAACATGGACAATGATAAGTCTTTTTCCTTTTCCAGATGGTGGCTGCAAACCTAACGACAAACCTTCCACGAATGCCTGCCTTCCGCTTTTAATGTTTTCATCTTGCCAAGATTTGGAAACTGTATATCCAGCATTTATCCATGTTTCGTCTAAGTAGAAGATTTTCAAATTTTGTTCTCTGGCATGTCGAATGCTTCTTAAATAGTCTCTTCTCCAAAAAACTATTTCCGGTTTATCTATCAAGAGAGATTTTCTATTATGTTTTGTATATCTGAAACCCACATCTTTCAAAAGTTTGCATAATGTCATTCTGGAGAATTTTGGATAGTCCGTATCTTCTTGCACTGATGTCATAATTTTGTCAAGTGTTGGAATTTCCTTTCGTAAGTAAAATCCATGGACTTTACGCCTTAGTCTTTGTTTTAATTACTCATCGATCTCAATTGGTTTTCGGCCTGAAGGAGTTTCAGGAGGTTGAAGAGTTCCATTCTTGCTTTCTTTTAGTAATCTATAAATTGTTGATTTAGCAACACACAACATAGCAGCCGTTTCCACAATATCATCAACACTTGCACTTGGATCCTTGTTTTTCAATGATATATAACAATTCAATATCAGAGTTTTTTCATTTAAAGATAATGGACCTGTTTTTGGTCGTTTAGATGGTCCTTGGCTTATCGACATTGTTTGGTACTTGCACAATTAACATTCAACAAATGTTTTAAATATATTTCAACTGTTTACAATATTATGACAACCATACAACTTCATATAACTTTACTCAAAGAACTAATACTGAGTACTGATTTAATGTACCTACTTTCTTTTAAAATAATATTCCCGATAATGTTTCTAAGAAAACTGGGTTGTTTGAAAGGTCCCTCTCAATATTCGAATAATCTGTAAATAGGTGTAATCGTATTAAGCCGATTACAGTAGGCCACTTGCCATTTAAAATTTCTGAGAAAAATTTCCCAAACACTACATATAAGAGTAATACAAATAAAAAATATTATGAATAAACGGGAATATCCGAACTCTGCCACAAAATAAAATTTTACCTGACTTGTATCAATTTGAGGATTACTGAAATGTTCGAACTGTGCCGCAACCATTTAGTTTAATCCTATTAGAGTCATTAGGGTTTATAATAGATAAAATCGGAGGCCCATAGAATTATGTATATTTCTGAAAGGTTTCAAAGATTTCTTGAATTAAATATTTTGAAGAAATCTTGATTGTTTTGATCGATATTTAGGGGATTAGGGGAAGGATGTTGATGCACTTACACTATTGCCTAAAAATCAGGAAGAAGTATTTAATAGTGTTCGTGAATTACAATTACGAACGAACCGAGAAGAAGAATTTCTATTAACAGCAGACCAGGTATTTAAAATTATTGTGTTCTCCTGTTTTTCCAACCTTAATTTTTTATATAATTCGGATTGTATTTTGATGGATGGGACTTTTAAATACTGTTCAACTTTTTTTTACCAAATGTTTACCATTCATGGTTTTAAAAGCGGCTATTACGTACCTCTTGTTTTTTGTTTGCTGGCGGACAAATCAAGTCAAACATATTCAAATTTGTTTTTAATTTTAAGATAAAAATGTAAAGAAGTAGGCTTGAATTTTCAACCTAAAGAAGTCGTAGTAGATTTTGAACTAAGCATTCATAACGCTATATATGAATGTTTTGGCAGAGATCAAATTCTTTTTGGTTGTGAATTTCATCTCTGTCAAGCTTGGTTTCGTAAGATTCGGGAGTTTCATTTGGTACAAGAGTACAGACAGAAAGGTTCTGTAATTGGCGAATACTTAAAAGTACATTTCGGTATTATGTATCTTAGTCCTGAGGAAGTTGTAGAATTTTTTTATAATGAACTACATTTTTTGCTTCCGACTGACCTCTACCTCTATCATTTTTTTTTATTAAAATTAGTACATCCCGTTACCTCTGACCTAAATCGTATATTCTTTAGCATAGCTGCAACTCATTCGTTCAATACAAAATGTACCTTACGGTATACCCTCTTAAAATATATTTTGGTACGTCTATGAAATCTACTTAAATGAATGATTTATTACTCCTTGTCCTTTCTATATAGACTATATATTTTCAATTTTTTTATTTCGTAATTCTTTTTGTAAATCGTTAATGCGTGAGCTTAATATTTCTTGGTTGTGGGATAATATTCTAGAATTGTTTTCAAATATTTTCATTGATGATTCGAGTAATGTTACTTGGTGTTCTAACAATGTTTTTATTTTATTTTGATTATCAGATAAGGCTTCAATAGCTTCGTCATATCGTATTGCATCGTCTTGGTCTAAATTACCTGTCAAGAATTTTATTGCTGAGCCAAGTCCGTCAAAAAGTGATCGTTTTACCTGCTTTCTCCATAGTGGGTTTATTTGATTGATTTGTGAATATATTTTATTTTCTAATACTTGAATTATATGATAGGAATTATCGAAGTGTTCTGTAAAATTAAATATGCTGGGATGTTTTGATAGAGATTCATGTAGATTGTCATATTGGTTTTTTAAAGTTAAAAAGTGATCTGTCAAGTTTGTAATATCATAAATGTGTATAAAGGTCCAAAAATCTGTTTGTACATATGCTGTTCCTAGTCGTAAGCGTAGGAGGCCAGGATTATCGTTTAGGTTATGGAATTTAGGGGTATTTAATCTTCCTTCGGTGGTCCAACAGAGGAACCTGTAATGGGAGGTTTTTTTAGTTCATTAATGTGAATAATTTCTTGATGTGCTTTAAGTTTTTTATGTTTGAGTAAATTTCCAGAAATTTCAACACGATTCCTGTCAAGTATTTCAGTAATTTCGAAAGGGCCTAGAAAACGTTTATCTTTTTTATTTCGTTTCTTGGGGTTGTGCTTGTATACAATTTGGCCGATTTTAAATTCATTATTCGAGTCACCTTTTGTATTACGTTTCTCTATAATTTTTTCTTTGTTTTGTTTCAATTTGTCGTGTACATCTTTATAAACATGTTGCAATTTTGATTGATGACTGTTCACATAATCGTTATAGAAAGCTTGGGGTATGAAAATTTCGTTAGGATTTCTAGAATCTGTGTGACCAAAAGTAAGTTCAAAAGGGGTAAAACTTGTAGAACTATGTATAGAATTATTATAACCTATTATTGCGTAATCCATTAAATCATCTTCGTCGGGATAGAGTTCTCGTAATAATCTTAGATGTTCAATTAAGGTTGAATGTACTCTTTCGGCTATAGAGTTGGATTCATCATGACCAGCTGTGGTAAAGTGTATTTTAATTTTGTGTAACGCTAAGAGTTCTTTAATAGTTTCGATATTCAATTCTGTACCTTTATCTAAAATAATTAATTGTGGTACTACGAAAGATGTGAAATATTTTATTAAAGCTTTGCTTATAATAACAGCTGTTTTAGAAGGAATGTGCACTGCTTGTGCAAATTTTGTAAATGCATCTGTTAACGCTAGATAAGACTTTCCGTCGTAAATAAAAACATCAATGTGTATAATTTGAAACGGTTTGGACGCGGTTTCAGTTAGCATTAGTAATACATACGGTTTTTGTCTAGCATATTTATTTTTCTGGCAAATAGTACAAGAATTTATGTAATTAGTTATTGTATTCTTCATATTTTTCCAATAATAGTTTATTTTTAATTTTTCTAAAGTTTCCTGAATTCCTCTGTGTGTGGTCTTGCTTTCATGGTAATTTTTCAATAAAATCATTTGTTCTTCCTTATCAGATACATTGTTTACTAATTTAGTGCATTTAATGAGTCTTGGTTCGTTTGAAGAGAAATATTTTAAATAAACTTTATTGAAATCGTTATATAAATTTTCTTTGTTAAAATAAATGTAAAACGTGTTATTAAGATCTGTGTATTCTACTAAAAATTCAAATATGAAACGTTCATTGTCGTTTTCAGGGATTTTAACTTTTATAATTTTATGATTTTCATAAGTTTGTTGAGAGATATCTATTTTTTGATATAAATTTGAGTATACTAAAATTTGGTGAACTTTGTTATTTATATTGTCGTCTAATATAGGAATACCTTGGTTAGTGGTTTCATTATTAGCTATGGAATGAACAGTTGAGGAATTAGATTTGGGAGTAGAGAGTTCCGTCCAGTCAGGTTGAGGTGTATTGAGTTCGTCTCTAGAATTTGTAGGTATATCAGCGGTATTATTAGGAGGCTGTATTTGTATATCTGAAATAATGTTTATTTTTGATTGGTTTGGCGCACTCGTAGAAGCTTTTTCCTTTTCTAATGAGCTTTCAAACTCACGTAAGAATTCTAAAATTTCTTGATTAGTGTTACCAAGGTTATTATTAACTGATTCAGTGTCTAAAGCGTTAATTGGTATTCTACTCAAGCAATCAGATTCAACATTTAAAGATCCACGTTTGTAAAATATCTTGTAGTCATATTCCTCTAATTTCAAACGCCAACGTACAAGTTTTGAATTTGGTTCTTTTAATTTGAAAAGCCAGGTTAGAGGTTTATGGTCAGTATATATGTGAAATTGTCAACCATACAAGTAAGGTCTAAAGTATTTGCAAGCCCATACGATTGCAACTAATTCTTTTTCGATTGTGGAGTAGTTGATTTCTGAGTCGTTTAAAGTTCGTGAGGCGTAAGCTATAGGTTTGTCATTTGGAACGGTACCTTGTGATAATACTGATCCAAGAGAATAATCACTACTGTCGGTTGTTAGTATCATGGGTTTAGGAAAGTCCGGATATTGTAATATTGGGTCATTTGTTAGAATTTCTTTGCAGTTTCGAAAAGAGTCTATAAATTCTTTGTCATGAATTTTTCGCATACCTTTTTTCAAGCATTTAGTCATGGGTTTTGTCAATTTTGCAAAATTGGGTATGGAGCGACGGTAGTATCCTAGTAGTCCAAGGAAACTCTTGAGTTCTGTTTGGGTTTTAGGAATTGGGAAATTTTTAATGACAGAAATTTTCTCGGGATTAGGTTTAACATCTTTGGGAGTAATAATATGACCTAGATATACTATAGTTTTCTGAAGGAATTCGGATTTATCAAGTTGTACTTTCAAGTTATATTTTCTCAGTCTGTCAAATACCTGTTTCACTCGTTGTATATGTTCCTGAAGGGAAAAACTATGAATTAAGATGTCGTCAATACATGTTTCGTCAGTTAGTCCTCGTAATACGTTGTCCATTATACTTTGAAAAGTGGAAGGGGCGTTTTTAAGTCCAAAAGGCATTCTTTTGAATTGAAAGTGACCTTGTGGGGTGCTGAAAGCAGTTTTGGGTACGACTTCGGGATCAACTTCAATTTGGTGGAAGCCACTAGCTAAATCCAAGGATGATCCTAGTCGGCCCATAATTTCATTTATCCGGGGAATTGGATATCGGTTCTGAATAGTCTTCTCATTTAACTCGCGGTAGTCTATTACCAGTCTCTATTTTTTCTTGCCAGAAGCATCTGATCGTTTTGGGACAATCCATATTGGCGAAGAAAACGGCGAAGTTGATTCTTCAATGATGCCATCTTGTAACATTTTTCCCATTTGTCTCTTTACTTCTTCTCTATGAATTTCCGGAAACCGATATGATTTGGTATAAATTGGACTATCGTCAGTTAATTTAATTTTATGTTTGATTTCGTTCGTGAAACTTAAAGGGATGCTTTCACAGTAAAATATATCTCTATACTGATACCAAATATTTCTTAATGCATCTTTCTCTTCTTTATCACAATGATCTAATCTGATATTTTTTAAATTTTCTTTCAATTTATTATCATCGGAATTACTCAAATTTATTTCTGAATCTACTTCCATTTTTTCTAAGAAATTAACTTCAACTAAACTTGAAGGTTCTATGTCAAAAGGTTCATGAATATCAAGTTTAACCGGATTTTCATTAGAATTTATTATTGTAGTTATTGCAAAATTATCAACTATATTTACTAAAGCTTTTGGTGTTTCGAGTCCATTACCTAACTTCTCGTAATCAAGTATTCCAATGCCATTTTTGTAATTAACGGGTAATTTAACAATTTGTTGAGTACGACCCGGTATTATTAATGAATAATTTTTTATATTTTCCTCAGTATTTGAACCAAATATTAGAGGAATAACTGTGTTAGGGGTAACAATTTCCTTTTTACTAACATTAACGCTAGCATTTAATTGTTTAAGTAAATCTACGCCTATGATTCCATCAAATCTTTCACTAAACTTGAAAAGATAAAATTTATGAGTTTCCTGTAAATAAAATATATCAAACAATGGAATATGAGCTACCTCGTCGTGATACGTGATATTATGAGCAGTTTGAATGTTAAATTTTTCTTTAAAAATGCAATTGTTATAAAATTTATACGCAAGTTCCGGATCTATAAGTGACTTTGAACTTCCTGTGTCAACTAAAAACTTTGCACTTATTTCTGGAATTTCTATTAATGGCAAATTCGTTTTCAAGGCGTTAACATAAATTATGTTATTTGGTTTAGACATGTGCGAGTATGAAAATCCTGAATCTGATTATTTGATATTTCCGTAACGTGAGAGTCTACATGAGAATCTCTGTAAAAATCATTGTAATTTGTCGGATCATTTACGTGAGGATATTCTGTTTCCGGCGTATAATAATTGTCAGCATTTTCATCAGTTTCATAATTATATGAATTTTCGTAATCAAATAATTTTTCATAATTTTCTGTATCAAATTGGTTACCGGTTGGAAGGGAACTATTGATTTCTTGATTTTGATAAGGATTGTCTACAGTTTGATTGAAAAGTTCTGCTGATGTAAATTTTGGATTTGATCGGGACTTAAGTATCGTATTTCCTGAAGAAATGTCCATAGGTTCTGGTTTGAAACTTTGAGAATTACTTGGACGATTAAATTGTTGATTAATATGGCGAACATTTTGCTGGTTGAAATTTGGAATTGGCTGTGAGGGTTGTTGTATTGGGTTGTAAGTTTGATTTGTGACGCCAATTGTAAGATTGGTTTGGAGGAGAATGTTGTGTATACCTCTGTGGGTATGATACTGGAGGACGAGTTATTAAATTAGATGGAAATTTTGGTCGGGTTGGTTGAAATTGTGTTGGTGATTGATGTCGATGTATAATATTATTATAATTTGGGGTGAATGAAGGGTACTGATTGAAATTTTGATTCCTTGTAGGTGTTACTCTTAAACTAGGCCTAATTGATACATTAGAATTTAAGTTACTTAATCTTTGAGTGGAATATAGAAAATTTTCTTCTTCTACAACTAAACTCATAGCTTTTTCTAAGCTGTCAGGTGATCTTTAACGTACGTTAGTTTGTATTGGTACAGGTAATCCATGAACAAAAGTTTTTAAGGCTAAATTGTCATAATTCTTAAGGTGTAAGCGTTTTTCATTTACGTCTAAGTCCAAAGAATTTAATTTGGAAACAATAAGGCTCCTAGAATCTTGGCATCGCATACCAAAATTATGAGGACTTTCATTTTTTAAAGGATTTAAATTAATAAGGTCTTGTACTAAACAGTCAATGTTTCTTTGGTCTCCAAAACTTAAATTTAGAGATTGTTTAATTTCATCCCATGTTTTTAATTCTGTGCGGGAACCAATTAATATTTGAGCTCTACCTATTAATTTACCCATAATAGCTCTAAGTAAAAATGTATTTAAAGAAGCATCTGTGTTACTAGCGAACGCAGAAATAAAACTTTCACAATTACCTATAAAAATATTAAGTGTATGAGGGTTTCCATCAAAATTTGGAATTGAGTCTAAATATAATCTACGTAGTTGGTAGTTTGTACCTGATGAAGTCATTTCTAGCTCTAAATTTTCTAAATTATTTTCAGGTATATTATTTTCAAAATTATTGTTTTCACTTTCTTGTAAATTTAAAATATTTTCAAGTAATATACTTATATTCTATAGTTCAGATTCACTCATCAAATTATATATATATATATATATATATATATATATATATATATGTACAACTATCACTACTAAAGAAATGGTTATGGAAAATGAAGGAAATAATAATGAGCACTTACGTTATAACTAAAGCTATCATATTCTAGGGTCCTAAAGGTTGGAACGATGCTAGTTCTTAACCCAGGTGGTTTGTGGTCTTCGTTTTTCTTGCTCTTCTAAAATATTTTCAAGTAATATACTTATATTCTCTAGTTCAGATTCACTCATCAAATTATATATATATATATATATATATATATATATATATATATATATATATATATATATATATATATATATATATATATGTACAACTATCACTACTAAAGAAATGGTTATGGAAAATGAAGGAAATAATAATGAGCACTTACGTTATAACTAAAGCTATCATATTCTAGGGTCCTAAAGGTTGGAACGATGCTAGTTCTTAACCCAGGTGGTTTGTGGTCTTCGTTTTTCTTGCTCTTCTGAAGTTCTTTCTGGTGTCGTCCACTGGAACTGCTGGAATCGCTCGATGTCCACTCGAACTATCTGCAGCTTCGATATGCACTCGAATACAGTTTCTGAACATTGGAATATTTCGGTTAATCGTTAAAACGAACAATTTCTCGTGCGATACGTTAAATTTCCGAAATATCCTACTGACTGCGCCAATGATGTTTTCGAACTTCGAGAAGGATTTTTTGAAAACGAACTACACACTTGAGACGTTTATTAAGTACATTTAACAATACAATCTGACGTTTATTTTGATACAATGATATTTATATGTTTTATAATATGCTTATTGGACAAAATACATTACTGCATAATATACAATATCCATTGACGTAACTCGCGCCAATTATACGTTAGAGCCTCAATAATGATAGATTTTACCATTAGTCCGTATTGTTTAGGTGACAAACCTAGTGTTGACAGTGAACGGGTAATCGTTGTCGCGGTACTATACAGTTTACGAAGCGCGGAAATGTCATTTTCATTTTTTACTAGAACTATTCTTAAAATTTTTTGTATATATTTGTTCACTATACGTTCAGAATTAGCACATTCTTCTTTTAAAAGTTCTATCGCGTCTTTGTACGATGACTGACTAGAAGTCAATCCGTTAATAGTTACCGCCGCTTTATCAGACAAATAAGACTTAAGATAAACAAATTTTGCAGCATCGTTTAAAGAACCATTCTTGTGAACGACCAACCGGAATTGTTCCCAAAATGCCGGCCAAGCCTCAATATCTCCGTTAAATTTATGAGAATTTAGTATTGGTAATCTTACCGACATGTTTTCCTGACTATTAACGTTACCGTTAGATGACTGTTGCTCCAAGCTTCTCTGATCGTTTTGTGGCGGTAAAGATTGTTCCAGTTTCAGACGTTGTTCCAATCTCGCAACTGTTGCAACAGCGAGATCATTGTATTCCATAATCTTTGCGCACTCAGCTTCAGCATGTTCATCACTAAACGTGAGATACAATCGTTCATTAACACTATTTAAACTGTCCGTCTGTGCTTTAATGCGAGCTGTTAACGCGTGAACGTCACTAGTATTTGCATTTTAGCTATTAATATTGTCGTTCGCGTTATTCACCAGCTTCGTTGATGCTGCGCGTAACGTTCTTCGAAGTATTAAATCCATTAAAATCGTTTTAGTTCGATCCGATAAAAGATTACTAAACAATCAAACTTCCCTGGTTTCGGCACTATAAAGAAAATATGAGTTCGTTGAAAGTAAAGCACCCGAGCGGTTTCGTAAATAAGTTTTATTGATAGTAATATTCAAAAATATTACACACGTTTTTCAACATTGAATTGTCAAGTTAAAGTTTATATATTGAGATAAATTATTTATTTATTTATGTATGAATATTATATTTATTCAATTTTATATGCCTCAAGTTGGTTCGTCGATTGTTATGATATTTTATTCTTATTTATTTATTTATAATTTTAATTATTTATTAGGTTTATATTATTATAATTTTAGTTGTTGAGCGCCAGATGAAATTAATGAAGTAATCAATGACTATCTGTTTAGTTTAAAAAGTAGAAGGCCAGCTAACTTCAGTCCTCAAGATGAAAATTCTAATTATTTGTAGGGAATTATCGTGAGTGAGGATACGTTTATATTTAAATTTAAACTTCAAAATATTTAAGATATTATATAATTTATAAGAAAAATGAATATTTACACTAACTATCACTTATTATTTTCCAATAATTTTTTAATAAATCTAAATAGCACTCGATGTGTCTCTGTACTACTAGTAAATACCTTGGCCAATGGGTTTAACTATCTTACTGAATAATATTTAGAGGTTATGAGAAATTATATTATTGAAATTATCGAAAAGTTCTTTCCTTTTATTTTTTTTCATATAAGTTATAAATCTATTCAGTAAAATTTGTTGAAATATTCATATCTAAAATTTGTTAAGTAACTTTTTATCTGGTCGTTCAATTTTATGTGGAATATATCAAAAATTTACCATTTGAATTGACACAAGTCCGATCAGATAAGAAGGTTATGTATGTAAATTTAACAGTTCCTTCGTGAAAAATAGAAATGATATAAATTTAGTTTTCATAAATTTACCTTACAGTTTGTAATTATGCACTGGATTTTTCTTCGATATTTCTTAATTTAATTAGGTGTAGTAATGAACTGAACCAAAATTCAGTTCTATGTCCTCGCTGGATACCAAAGACTGCTTTTCCGTAGTTCCAGTAAGTAATGTTTCATTATATTTACTTGTATTGTGATCAAATACTTCTTCTCCTCTTTATTTAATCTATATTCTCCACTACCGTCATTGTACTTTAAAGTTATACTTAGTTGATTTTACTTATTTTTAAGAATGATTTCTTCTACAGCTTTTCTTATATTTCAACATGTATCTCATTTTTTAGTTTTCTTATAATCTTATTTGATTCTTCTGAATGTCTCTATTTTAATAATTTCTTTAGAAATCTCTCTCAATTTTCTTCCCTCCTTTTCAATCAAAAAATGAATCAAAAACCTCTGTCGATTCCCTCTTAGCAACCATTAACATATTTTTTTATATTCATCCTAGATGAAACTTTTAATTTTCTATTTAGACTGAATGACCTAGCACACTTCACTTGCACACTTCAAAGTTTCTTATCTAATAGTTCCACAATAGATTAGAATTGAAATCATTATAACAAATTATTGGATTAATAATAAGTATAGAATTAGATTAATTTGAGAATTAAAATTTTAGTTCAATATATATATATATATATATATATATATATATATATATATATATATATATATATATATATATATATAGATTTAGTCAAACCAAGATAATATTTTCATAAATCGTTGACATTACGGAATCCGTTTTGAAAGGCGAGATACGATTTTGGATCTCATCTTGTTTCGCGTGTATATCTTCGCTAATGGTGATTACCCATCAAAATATATCGATTCACAATTTTTTTTGGGGATCTCATTTTTCAGGATTTTATTCGATTTTATACAGAAAAAGTTCGGTATAGTCGCTCTAGTTGGCGAGACAGCTGATTTATGTAATTTTGGTATTTTAACAATTAGACGAGATCCGATCATAGCAGCAACGTTGTCCCATATATAAGTACATGGTATAATTGATCGGCGCATGGTTCATTGTGATATCTTCTCAATTACAAAAAGTTCACTGCACAAAAAATGACTACGTATTTAGATCTTGTGTTTATTTGTTGTTGAATAACCTTAAAATTAAGGTGGGTAAGTATTGTGTATTATTAAGCAATACAGAAAAAAAATTAAATTGAACATTATTTAAAGTAACTATTATTAGCATTTAAGGTATTTATGTAGAATTGTAACTTCACTTGTTATATTAATTTTTTATTATACTATCTTTTGAATCTATTCATCATTATTAACAATCAGTGCAACTGAATTTGATTACAATATTTATAATTATTAATTATTCTAATGCAAAGGTAGAAGTTAATTTTTTTTGCAGAAAAGTATTATTGACTTTGCGATAATGAATAAGCTTTCATTTGGAATCTTGTTGATTCATCGAGGGCTAGGAGTTCTTCTTCCCTGTACCGATACCCCCACTTCTGCTGATTTGTTAACTGCCAGAAATATTTTGGGAGTATCGATTCCACCAGGGTACGCTTTACAAGAGTTATCACCTCTTGTAACAACTGGCAGGAATCCTCATAGATGGATAGCTACTTTTACCAGAAATGACAATAATTACAGTCCTGGATGTGAATATCTAACAGCGGTCAAAAAGGATTTTAAAAGGTATTGTCCAATGGTAAGCGAAATCCGAATTGTAAATCAAGATACCGAGCCTAACAGAAATCGTATCGTAGTTTAATTTTTTAGTAAATCAGTACTGTTCAAATATCCCTCGTAGAAGAAGAAGTTTTTTCTCATCACAATATGTAACTGAACATGCTTCATGCATCTAATAATGTAATAGTCTAATCTAATAGTGGTAAATAATTTTTTATTAATTATTGTAGAGACCATATAATAACACTTCGCATTATCATGTACAAAAACTTTGATTGCACTTCAAAAAGCTAGAATTTGGCATGGAATCCATCACAATTTTTACGTTGCATTTGTTATTCTTGTTAAAACTTTTGTGCAAAGAAATTCGGTGTCATACAGAGGCTTAATAGTAAGTATATTAATATTTTGATTAAAACGGTTTGTTCAACTAAGTTGGAATTTCCGGAAAAGTTGCTGATATTCATACTGAACACACTTTACACCACCACTGCACCGACACTTACATTTACACTTCATGATACTTGTTTCTATAACCAAGTTGTGGTTTCCAGAGACCGAAGGTAAACAATTTGTCTTCAGTCTCTGAAGACAACTTGGTTATCGAAACGCGCGTCAGATAATGTAAATGTGAGTGTTGTTGTAGCGGTTGCGTAAGGAGTATTTAGCAGTTTGGTTAAGTAAGTGATTTTTATTAAGACAATTTGTAAATGTAATAATGTCTATAAATGTTTGACAACAGAATATTTTCCATGTATACGAGAATCTTCCAAAATAAATATTTATCTTGCAAAATGTCAATACACGTTTTTTAATTAAAACAATAAATAAGCACAAGATCTATTTTTTATGTTTTATTTGTTCCTTGCTATTTAAATGTATGATACCTAAATGTTTAAATCAAAAGAGTTAAGAGCGGATTAGTAATCTAATGAATAATTTATAGAAATGAAATTCTGCTTTATATAATGATTTAACAAGAAATTAATACAGGTTAGAATTGGTCGACGTAGCTGATTTAAATGGAACCCCTCCACATTACGCACTCGAAGTACGACAGTTTATAGACGAAATATTTCCTGGTCGCTGGATAGGCAGACGATGCCGAATGATGGAGTGGCCACCTAGGTCACCAGATTTAAATCCACTAGACTTTTTCATGGGGATACCTCAAAATCAAGATCTATGCAACTCAACCAGAAACTTAAGGTGATTTACGTCAGCGAATTATTCACGAATGTCGAGCAATACGTCCAGAAACATTACATAATGTGCGAGAAGCATTTGAAACTCAATTGTACCATTACATGGCAACCAATTAAATTCAGTATGAGCACCTAACATACTAATTTGTTATTGATATTTAAATAATTTCGTTAATTTTCTATGATTTGAATCGTTTCTGTTATTGAATTGGAATTAATTGTAGCTCCAAAACGATTCATTTTACACCTCAAGTATTATACATTTTAGTCCGGTCGGATTAGACTTTTTACAACAAAAAACGTTAAGAGACATTTTTCTTGCAGAAAGTTCTTGGAGAGGGTACGAGGATATCATATTATTTGAATGTGGCCACGAGTTCGGTCTCAGTCATTGTTTAAATAATGAGAGAAAGTACAAAAATAAGTTTTTTGCATATAACTTTTGAACCGTTAATGCTACCGAAAATTTACAAGAATATCAACTTATAGTTATTCAAAACACCTACATAATAAGCCCGGTTGGATTAAATTTCGTTCATTTGTTTATTTGTAATAAACAAAAAACCGCCAATTTCAGCTATTTTTACATAATTCAGTTATTTTCGCTTCTAAATAATCGTAGTTTATCTTTTAATGAAGGTCTTTGTGTACTTAATAAGTGGTAAAAATTTTGGCTTGAAATATTTATAACTTTTTGTTCAATTCTATTTGTTGTGTAGAAAGCTGTTTTACAAAAATCTAATTTCCCCAGCCTACAGGCGTCGTACAGACTTCTTTAACATCTCATTTTACTCGTAAAGGATTGTAGTATAACGCACAATAAAGGAAATTTTGATTTTTTAGCTGTAAGTTGTTTAAACATTTTTTTTTTCGCAAAATCATTGCGGCTTTGTTTATTAATATTATGAGCTCAAATTTACAGGTAGTCTACAGTAAGAGTTGACCTACAGGGTCATACATTTGCGCAAAGATAAATGTCAATATTTCAGTGAAGTTATTGAAAAAGCGGCAACGTGCAATTGACGCCGCTGAGATTTTTTTTGATTTGGGGTAGCATGGAAAAATAATAACAACTAGCGGACTAGATTTTCAAATTACAAATTATTTTAGTGGAAAGTTTTACATAATGCATTACTTTGATTTTCAGAATATTGAAAATAATATTAATAGTATATTGATAATTATTCATAAGTAATAGTGAATGATTTAAATTAAAACAGATATTATGTTTTACTTTGATGGTGAATGTATTATTTACATCGTACAAAATATCATTATATACATTAAATCAATGACAATCGCATACGTACATATATTATCATGTATTCATCATATCAATCAACTAATCAATTTGTGTATTCAATTTAAAAAAAATTTATTGCTCAAAATTAATTGTTTAAAGTACTTCATTTTTAACGTCATTTTTAAACAACTTACAAATGTAAAATCAAAATTTCTTCCATCGTACGTTATATTACAACCCTTTACGAGTAAAATGAGACGTTGAAGAAGTATGTACGACGCCTGCAGGCTGGGGAAATTAGATTTTTGTAAAACAAATTTTACACAACAAATAGAATTGAACAAAAAATTATTAATATTTCAAGCCAAAATTTTTACCACTCATTAAGTACACAGAGACCTTCATTAATAGTTGCACTGCGATTATTTAGAAGCATAAATAACTGAGTTATGTAACATACAAAAAATGGCTGGAATTGGCGGATTTTTGTTTATTACAAGTAAACAAATTAACTAAATTTAATCCAACGGGGCTTATTATGTAGGTGTTTTAAATACCTATAAGTTGATATTCTTGTGAATTTCCGGTAGCAACAACGGTTCAAAAGTTATATGCAAAAAATCGATTTTTGTACTTTCTCTCATTATTTAAAGAATGACTGAGACCGAACTCGTGGCCACATTCATATAATATAATATCCTCGTACCCTCCCTAAGAACATTCTGCAGGAAAAATGCCTCTAATATTTTTTGTTGAAACAGTACCTTTTCAGTCTAATCAAACTGGACTATTTTTGAAATCTAGTATCAGAGGCGCATCCAATTTTGAATATATATACAGGGTGTTCCATTAAGAAAACTGAGGGGCTGAACGTGGGGCCGAAGGGGTGAATGTTACAAAGAGTATGGGTACGTAACCAAACGTCCCCCCTTCAAATAATTTTTGACCTATTTTTACATTTTTCCGTAAAATTCTTTTGTTAGAAATTATTCAAGGTGGATAGTTTTCATTGGAATGTTCTGTAAATTTTACAAGCAGTCTGCGTTCCAGAGTGAGCAATAACACAATAACAGCGAATAGGTGGAGATTTATTTCATTTTCTTTTGTTAAAATTGTAGAATGTGCAAATTTAAAAAAAAACTCATCAAATAATCACAGCAGAAAAATGTAACCAATATATAAATATCGCAAAGATTGCATTTTTCATACATTATAACAAGCTGCTTCTCTTGAAATTGTTACAGTTCATAAAATGAACGAATACTTTACGAATTATCTTTTATTAAATTGCAAAGTATTCAAAACATTCATATAAATGAATAGTTGAAAATCCGGCAACATGGCTGGATCTCAACTTATCTGCTATAATTATCCATATACGTATTCGGATCTCAATTAACGCCTATCCATAAAAGGATCTCTTTATGATACACATATTTTACTGGATATAGAAATTGCCTTCCACTTCACCCCTCTGATGCTGCCATGATTTAAAACATAATTTTTTGATATTTACCTATAAACATTTTTCAAAATTCATTTTAATTATAGTGGATCTCAGGTTATCTATAATATCTATGGATCTCATCTTGATAAAATAACGTGTATATATATATTTATATATATATATATATATATATATATATATATATATATATTATATAAAACGTTCTTGGATTTCAGTCAATTAAAACATTATTGAATGATTAAAATGTCATTTCACTAAAATTCTGTTGAACAATGGTGACGTTTCAGTCTTAAATTTAGACCTTTATCAAACTAAAATGAATCAGAATGCATATGGTAAACAAACAATTGGAATACAAAAACAAACTCACCCCAAAGTGTAGTCAGTGAATTTTCATTAAAATCAAACTCAAAAATACGTTCACATCATTATAACACATTAAAATCATTGGATTAGAATTCTTCCATTAAGAACACATACTTTAATAACAAAACATTTATATTGGTAAAAATATACTAACATAGTTATAAGTATGTACAAAAAGTACGAGGAGTAATAAACCCTAATTAAGTTTGCAAAACCTTTACAGGGAGCACCATGAAATTTTTGATAAATCTCTCACTTTAAATTAAATTTCTTCCCTAAATCTAAAAACCAGGTAGATCGACCCCGTATTTGTTTCAGTTGTAGCAAAGTTTAGGGTTTATTCATTGTTAAAGGATTAGCAGATAAGCAATAACGCAATGCAGTGGTGTGTATTTTGGGGAAAAAATACGTTGTAAATTATAATATAATAAAAAATGAAAAGAAATAATTATTAGAATACATTTATTACTTACATTTTATTCTATATCCGACTCGGAAGAGGAAGAATTGTTGTTGACATTAATAATAATAAGGTCGATTAAATCATCACAAATACTGTCAATTTTCCACATATTTGCCTCTACTTTGATAACATGCTCGATACAGTTTTTCCAATTTTCCTTACTCACATGACTTACAGCACTCTCAAACAATTTCACAACATCGTTTATTTTAAAAGTAGTATTTTTTTTCCAACTTTCCCCTTTACCTGAGCCCATATTAATTCTATGGGATTAAGTTCACAATGATAAAGGGGAAGTCGAAGAACTGATATACCACGAGAAGAAGCCATTTCTTCTACAATGTAGGTTTTGTATTTATTCTTGTTCATTTTTGCAATTCTGTAAAGTTCTTTCCTTAGTGGATCTTTTGGAAACTTAATATTTTTCCGAAATAAGCCACTCCAAAAGCTCTGCTTTACGCCAACGACTTGTGGGCAATGCTTCTCGTAACCGTGAATGGTAACTTGCGTTGTCCATAACAATAACAGCCCCTTTTGGAATCAGATCCAACATTAGAACAAACCATTCCTCGAAGACATCCCTATTCATATCTTCGTGATAGTCCCCCGTGTGTTTTGAAATAAAAGTTAATAATCCACCATCCACAAAACCTTCAGAACTTCCAACATGGACAATGATAAGTCTTTTTCCTTTTCCAGATGGTGGCTGCAAACCTAATGACAAACCTTCCACGAATGCCTGCCTTCCGCTTTTAATGTTTTCATCTTGCCAATATTTGGAAACTGTATATCCAGCATTTATCCATGTTTCGTCTAAGTAGAAGATTTTCAAATTTTGTTCTCTGGCATGTCGAATGCTTCTTAAATAGTCTCTTCTCCAAAAAACTATTTCCGGTTTATCTATCAAGAGAGATTTTCTATTATGTTTTGTATTTCTGAAACCCACATCTTTCAAAAGTTTGCATAATGTCATTCTGAAGAATTTTGCATAGTCCGTATCTTCTTGCACTGATGTCATAATTTTGTCAAGTGTTGAAATTTCCTTTCGTGAGTAAAATCCATGGACTTTACGCCTTAGTCTTTGTTTTAATGACTCATCGATCTCAATTGGTGTTCGTCCTGAAGGAGTTTAAGGGGGTTGAAGAGTTCCATTCTTGCTTTCTTTTAGTGATCTATAAATTGTTGATTTAGCAACACACAACATAGCAGCCGTTAATTCCACAATATCATCAACACTTGCACTTGGATCCTTGTTTTTCAATGATATATAACAATTCAATATCAGAGTTTTTTCATTTAAAGATAATGGACCTGTTTTTGGTCGTTTAGATGGTCCTTGGCTTATCGATATTGTTTGGTACTTGCACAATTAACATTCAACAAATGTTTTAAATATATTCCAACTGTTTACAATATTATGACAACCATACAACTTCATACAACTTTACTCAAAGAACTAATACTAAGTACTGATTTAATGTACCTACTTTCTTTTAAAATAATATTCCCGATAATGTTTCTAAGAAAACTGGGTTGTTTGGAAAATCCCTCTCAATAATCGAATAATCTGTAAATAGGTGTAATCGTATTGAGCCGATTACAGTAGGCCACTTGCCATTTAAAATGTCTGAGAAAAATTCCCCAAACACTACATATAGGAGTAATACAAATAAAAAATATTATGAATAAACGGGCATATCCGAACTCTGCCACACAATAAAATTTTACCTGACTTGTATCGATTTGGAGATTACTGAAATGTTCGAACTGTGCCGCAACCATTAAGTTTAATCCTATAAGAGTCATTAGGGTTTATAATAGATAAAATCGGAGTCCCATTGAATTATGTATATTTCTGAAAGGTTTCAAAGATATCTTGAATTAAATATTTCGAAGAAATCTTGATTGTTTTGATCGATATTTAGGGGATTAGGAAAAGGATGTTGATGCACTTACACTATTGCCTAAAAATCAGGAAGAAGTATTCAATAGTGTTCGTGAATTACAATTACGAACGAACCGAGAAGAGGAATTTCTATTAACAGCAGACCAGGTATTTAAAATTATTGTGTTCTCCTGTTTTTCCAACCTTAATTTTTTTTTGTAATTCGGATTATATTTTGATGGATGGGACTTTTAAATACTGTTCAACTTTTTTTTACCAAATGTTTACCATTCATGGTTTTAAAAACGGCTATTACGTACCTCTTGTTTTTTGTTTGCTGCCGGACAAATCAAGTCAAACATATTCAAATTTGTTTTTAATTTTAAGACAAAAATGTAAAGAAGTAGGCTTAAATTTTCAACCTAAAGAAGTCGTAGTAGATTTTGAACTAAGCATTCATAACGCTATATATGAATGTTTTGGCAGAGATTAAATTCTTTTTGGTTGTGAATTTCATCTTTATCAAGCTTGGTTTCGTAAGATTCAGGAGTTTCATATGGTACAAGAGTACAGACAGAAAGGTTCTGTAATTGGCGAATACTTAAAAGTATATTTCGGTATTATGTATCTTAGTCCTGAGGAAGTTGTAGAATTTTTTTATAATGAACTCCTTTTTTTGCTTCCGAATGACGAAAGAAATATAGAATTCCGAAATTATGTCAATAAAACATATATAACGCAAAATTCGATATTTCCACCACTTATTTGGGCAAATAATGCATCCTTTTTTAAGAGAACAACGAATTCTTGTGAGAGTTTTCATTCGCATTTCGGTGCTTCTTTTCACAAAGCACATCCAAACATTGTTCAATTTACTAGTGTGTTATTGGATTTACAAACGGAGGTATACGCGAAAATTCGTTCGGCAAACCATAGCCAGAAGAGAACCAAAAAAACTATTAATGTTAAAATTAATTTCATTAATGATCATTTGGATCAATATAGGAGAAATGTTATTTCTCGCTTTATGTTTGTGAAAACGGTTGCATGTAAAAATCTTCCACACGTTTAATTTTTTGTTTTTTTATATGTTCATGTATATTGAATATATTTTATTGTAATGTAGATGTAATGTAGATGTAATTTTTTAGAAGTGGCAAATATACGTTGAAAATATATGTATGTCATTAATATTTTCTTATATTGAATTTGAGTACCTAAAGTTCAAGGTAAATTGTTAGATCGGATTAGGCTATTAGACCCCTACTGGTTTGGTAGTTAATCTCCAAAATTTTAAACACTGGCAGAGTTCGAACAACCCGTAATGACTACCTGCATTTTGTGGCAGAGTTCGGATACTCCGGAATAAACTGTGTTGCCTTTCTTTATCAAACTTACCAAAATTTATGTACCTCTATCACTTTTTTCATTAAAATCAGTATATCCCGTTACCTCTGACCTAAATCGTATATTCTTTAGCATAGCTGCAACTCATTCGTTCAATACAAAATGTACCTTACGGTATACCCTCTTAAAATATATTTTGGTACGTCTATGAAATCTACCCAAATGAATGATTTATTACTCCTTGTCCTTTCTATATAGACTATAGTGGCATTGAACTGTATTAACGTGAGACTAATTGTATGGTTTATAGGAGTGGGATATATGCAGTGCTGAGTTTATTTACATCTTTTTTGTCAATAATACAGAACGTCGATTTATGGATTGCTATAATTTCATAAAACTCTCTTTTTCTCAAATTATTTTCCATTTTTAAGACTTTCGTCCCTGCATATTTAAACTGATGGTTTTTATTCCTTTCATGGTTAGTGAGGGCAGTAGCATTTTTTTTATCATACTTATGGCTTTTAAGTCTATTTTCTAGATATTGACTTGTTTGGCCCATATAAATAGCATCACAGTTGTTACAGGGAATTGCATACACAATATTACTTTTCTATACTGTTGGTGTTATAGATTTTAGTACAGAAAAATTTTTTGCCAATACGTTATGCGGTTTATGACATATCTTTATGTTATGCTTCATAAACCAATGCTGGAATTGTTGTGACAATCCATTTATGAAAAGAAGAGAAATAAAGTGTCTATTATTTTTTATATTATTATATCCTTTTTATTTTCTGAACTGTTGTAAAACTTATGTATCCTGTCTCTGAAAATTGTATCCACCAATTTCGCGGGATAATTATTGCACCTCAATGCCATTTTGGCTTTGATAATGCTTGTTTGTCGAAACTCATCATCAGAGAGTTTGATAGCACGATATGCAAGGCCCATCATTACAGACTTTTTTTGGGATAAAGAGTGGTTTGATTTAAAATTAATCTATCTCGATGACCATGTGGCTTTAGTGTACCATTATGTTTTAATATTGTTATTTATGTGATGTAAGGTAGTGTCCAAAAAATTAATCTTTTTACATTCCTCAAGTTCTATGGTGAATTGCAATTTTTTGTGAAAACTGTTAAATAGTTTCAACTGAAAGTTTCTTCTACATATTCAGGAATTTCCTCACCTGTGAGATTTTGTAGCCACAAGGATGACGTTAATTGCTTATTTTCTGGTTTTTTGTTTTTTATTAAACAATTCACTTTATTTTTGTTTTTTTGCTTAATTCTATCAAAAAGGTTCTAATTTTTCTCTTTACAAAGTTGAATAAATTCATCAGATAAGTCATTTGGAAGTTCTTGTGAAATGAGAATTTTGTTTTGATTTAATTTATTTTTGATTTTATTTATAATAATTGTTGTGACTGTGATGAGAATATTAAGGGTATTCTTAATGAAATTAGGCAAAATGTGATTTTCAAACCTACACTTCAAGTTTACAGTTTCAAACGTTATGTGTGCTATTTTTAAGTTCATAAACGATGGTACAACTTTTTCATCTTTACATCGTAGTAAAAAGATTCTTCTATTCTTTTGTTTTGTAAGCTTCATGTAGTTATTTTCGTATTGCTTCCTATAGTTTACCACTGTTTTTCCATATAACTCTTCGATATTACGATAAGATAGTATTATTTCACCCATACTTATATATATTTTACTAGTTTTTTAAGGTTCTTTGACTAAACGTGTATTTTTTTATATGAAACTCTCTTGGATTTCAGTCAAATAAAACCTTATTAAATGAATAAAATGTCATTTCACTAAAATTCTGTCGAACAATGGTGACGTTTTAGTCTTAAATTTAGACCTTTATCAAACTAAAATAAATCGGAATGCATATGGTAAACAAACTATTGGAAACAACATGACCAGATTAAAGTTTTGAAAGCAGATAAAACAAACAAAACTGTGTTAATGCAATCCAGAGAATACGACCTAAAAATGAAAGACATACTTAAGCATAAAAAAACCTACCAGCAAATAAAATTAGATCCAACAAATCAACAACAAAAAAAGAACAATGAACTAATAGATTCATGGTAAAAAAATCTATATGTATATATATATATATATATATATATATATATATATATATATATATATATATATATATTATACTGTTATTTTAATTTTACCTTTAATTATTAACAACAGTATACTTAGATAACAATATAGCTACTGTTTTATTATTAGTTTAGATTTTTATTCCTTTTAGCTTAATGTTAGAAAGAGTAGAAATTTTATTATTTAAAATTTTATATTTAAATCTTGAAAAACTATTATTCATTTATTAAATTTCCCTAGCCAGCTCAAATATTAAATCAAAAGTTGAATCGATAAAAGCTGACAATATTGAACTTCCCTCGTAAATGCATAGAGACATCTCGTACTCACGTAGGTTATTTCCTTTACTGTGGATATGTGTTGAAATGACATCTATTGGTGAAATCAACAAACAGAAATAAAATATAACACAATATAAAACTTTATTAACAAAAGAGAATAGTCAGAGAACTTGGAGAATGATATAAACAATATAAAAAAACAGAACGAAATAAATTATGAAAAGACATTGATAAATCGAAATTTCTTTAAAAATAGTGGGCGCACATGAACGAACATAATTTTGTTACGTTTCGCTATGTCGAACGATCATATACGTTTGGGTTCATGGTTCTTAAATATTTACAACACAAGAACGGAGCTTATTTCACAGCTGATTCGCTTATCAAAAGTCTAACAACACACGATTGTAATGTTTATATTTGAAATGGTTCGTTTCTTTCAAAATAATTGCACGTATTCAAGTTAAAAGTTTATGTGAATAAATAGAAATGACTGTTCAAAAACTTGTGAAAAAAATGGAGTTTGCCAAAATGGCTTCTCCAAATTTTTGTGATTTATTTATCACCTGATATGAGACAATCATTGGAGTGTCTTTTTCTTAGCACATTGAAAAGGTACGTACGATTTAGTATTTAAAAATTTACTCACATTTGATAATTTTCTAGCATTATCGACGGTATCGATCAGAGCACACGCTCCCAGCATCACAAAGCGTCCAGGTCCCAAAATTGACTTCTCTCCTGACGTGGATTCTACGTCGATCAAAAAAATAATGCCTTTTTAGAACTTGTCACTCCTATTTATAATATTGGTTTATTTCATAGCCAACTTTATGTAAAAATGACATTTCTAGAAGAATGATGGTTTTTCATTGAGAATGTGTAGAACCATTATTTTTGCCATGTTCTGCATAAAATTCTCTTTTTAATGATGTCCCATTCATCATGTTTCTTTCCACTAATTTTCCCGCACTGAAAATTTCGATTTTCCGAATTTCCGCGTCACTAACTTATTATTTCCACACAACACTTTACATTTTTACAAATACCTTCCTTAACTAATATTATTGTGTTTTGATACATCGATTTACATTAATTTTTCTTAGGAAACATTAACCTCATAATACCTATACTAAATACAAAAATATCATACAGCTATATATTTGCAAATATTGCATTTATTCTTACAAATCCTGTTTAATTTGCAATATAAGCTGCATTGTTACTATTGTTACATACATGTTTCATTAAAATAAATATGATTCTCCTTTAGATTTTATAAATACTTTACAAATAAACAGAGTAATGTTTGCAGTTAAGAGTTTCCTATGATACACTTTATATTTAAACAGATTCATACACTGTTGGTGTGTATTGTCATTGAAATGAAATTTTTGAAATTAAGTTTACAATATACATCTTAATAATAAATTGTAACAGCTAGTATATCATTGTTCTTCGTCTACTGAGTGTTTCTTTCCCCAATAGATATGTTGTATCTTCATACAGGATAGGATTCTATGCATATCGTTCTTTGTCGCTACGATAATACTCACTTATTTTAATTTATTGGAGCTTTATCTTTATTTTCCTTAGTGCAAATTCTATTTGTCTTTTGAAATTATCTAAATATTCAAAACCTTTTCCAAACTCAACTTTTTATACAGGGTAGAGTGTTTCTAAATTAATTTAGAATATACAATTCAACTGAAAGTTATCTAACTTTCTTAAAATTGTTGGGATTATATCTTTTAAGGTCTATCAAAATAGTTCAACATTCCCTGAAATTCTTTGAGCTTTATTTCCATCTTACTAGTGTGAGAGAAAGATGAAAGACTTTCACCTATTTCTTAAATACTAATCTTGTCAGATTTCATCTCCTTCCTTTTTTGTTATGAAAAAATGATTGTAATTCTAATCCAAATTGAACTAATTCTCCTAATAAAATAACCAATGATCAGAAAGTTATGATTTACTACCTAAATATGTACAACTAATTCTAATTACTAACTACTTATGATTGGTGGAATCTGTACAACTGTGACACATTAAAAATTCCCCTGATAGCTCCGGTATATGGGTGTACTAACTTATAGCTGTTTATACCAGATTCATTCTCTATTCTATATGGACCTTCATATAATAACTGTAGTTTTGCACAGATATTTTCCTTCTTGTTAGATGTTCTTAGTGCCTTTAAAATTACTATATCACCCTTTTTGAATTTTGTTCTCTTTTTTATTTGTTTATTTTGTTTTTCTAAGTATTTATCATAATTCTTTTTCAACTTATGATTGGTCTCCAGAAGTATTTCCTCGTAGGCTTTCTTCCTTTCTACTATCCATGGTCTTTCAGGATATTCATTTTTCAAAATCAGCATAGGAGGTTTCAACATTATTGAATTAGGTGTGGAATTCATATAAAAAGTAATATCATTTAAACAGTCTTCCCATTGTTGCTGTTCATGATGAGAAAATAAACGTAAGTACTATATTAATTCCTTTATAGCCCGTTCTGCGGCGTTTGAGTTAGGATGTCTAATACTCGTATACGTAGGAATTATATTAGATTTTCTCAACCATGTTTTCAGATTTTCATTCTGAAAATAAGTCGCATTGTTCATAATTAAGTTCTCTGGTGTACCATGTTCCAGAATAAATTTAGTTAAACATTTTTTTACTTTCTTGGTGTTTGTTCTTTTGCAAGGGTATGCAAATACGAACTTTGAAAAGTTATCCACCATCACAAAGATGTGTTTACTTCCATGTCGGCTAGTTATTAAATTAGAAACAAAATCTGCTGACACAATTTCCAGTGGTTTTCTAGATAAGATCGATTTAGGTACATTATGCATATTCTTTTCCTTCCCCAACTGACATAGTTCACAGGTTCTAATCACTTGTTTTATAATGTTTATGTCTTTCCTACAAATGTAATTCTCTTTGAATATTAAGTGTAATTTCCTTATACCTATATGTTTATTTACATAATGCAATTCTTTAATGATCTTACTAGCTAAAACTGAAGTTATGACATATAATTCTTGGTTATTTACAATTTTATAATAAATGTTATTTTTATACAATGATTTTTGTCTTTCCTTATCTTGAAGATTTTTCTGGTCTTCAATTATCTCTTGTAATGAAAAAATTCCAGTGGGTTGTTTCATAACATTCAGACCAATTTTGTACTCAGAAGTGGTCTTATTGTTATTCCCATCCATTCTGCTGATTGCATCAGGCACGGTATTCTTTTCACCTGGCACATAGATAATATCGAAAGAATATTCAGCCAATAACGAACTCCATCTATGGATTCGAGCATTGTTATATTTATTCCTAAGAATGGTGGTGAGAGCTTGATTATCAGTCTCAATCGTAAATTTGTTTCCGAGTAGGAAAAATCTCAGTTTTTCGACACAGAAAATTATATTGGCTAGTTCTAGTTCTCCTACACTATAGTTCGGACTTTTTTGTCAGCCGTGATACAAAAGATAAAGGTACTTCCCTTCCTTCTTGTACTTGTGTCAAAACTCCTGCGAATCTCTGTTTCGAAGCATCTACCTTCAGAATACATGGTAGTGTATAATCTGGATGATAAATTTTCAATTCCTCCACAAAATCATCCTTGATTTGATTGAACGCTTTTTCTTGTTTTTCGCCCCATCTCCATCGTACATTCTTTTTTAAAAGTTCTACTAGAGGTATAATTTTTTCTGAAATATTTGGTATTAGTTTCTTGAAATAGTTTATAACTCCTAAAAATCCTCTCAGAGTTTTTAAATTTGTGGGACGTTTCTATTCCTTAATGTTTTTAATTCTGTCAGCATCCATACTCACTCCTGTCTGATCTATTTTGAAACCGAGATATAATACTTCCGACTTATAAAATTGGCATTTATTAATGTTCAATTTTAGTCCGGCTTCGTCTAATGTTTTAAGTACTGTTAATAAATGTTGTGAGTGTAGTTCTTCATTTTCAGAAAATATTAAAATGTCATCCACATAATGTAACACAAAATTTCCATAATTTTCAAATATTTTATGTAATGTTTTCACTAACGCAGCTGTTGCGGATTGTATCCCAAAAGGTGTTACCTCGAATTGGTACACTACTCCGTCTACTTTGAAACCACAATATTTCCTTGAGTCTTTATGTAATGGTATGAGCCAAAAACTATGTTTAAAGTCTAATTTTGAGAAGATTTTAGCTTTTGATATGGTTCCGATTAAAGCCTCTATCGTTTGTGGTGACTCGTATTCAGGTACTGTGTGTTTGTTTAAATTGCGGGCATCTAGACATATTCTTATATCGCCATCACCTTTTTTGACGATTACGATCGGATTTATGTATAGAGTATTACTATGTTCAATTATTCCGTCGTTGATCAATTTTTTCATTGTTTCCTTTACATCTTCTTTGTATTTATAAGGTATAGGGTATGTTTTAGTTTTGAAATTTTACATATTTTTAACCTTTAAATAATGTACTAAATTTTTAGCAAACAGATTCTCTTCATTGACTAAGCCAATGTATTTTTTCACCAATTTTTCCACAGACTCCATTTTATCCTTTCTACAGTTTAAAATTACACTACCAATATTTTCCATATTTACATATTCTCTTTCCATGTACCTTTCTTCCTTATGTTCCCGTTCAAATTTCATGCTATCATTTCTCCGTTCCAATTCATCATATTGATTATATTCATTTATTATATTATGTACCAACTTCCCATTAATTCCTCTCCAATTTCCTTCTTCCTTTACGTCCATACCATTTTCCATATTTTCTTCATCCATATCATCCCATATTTTTGATTCTTCTGGTGAATCCATTTTATTAATTATATTTCCATTCTTCACATCGATAATATCCTTATATTCGGTTTGAAAAATTTTCATCCCATTTTGATATAATTTGACAGTACCCTTTTCATAATTGATTATAAATTTATGTTTTTCTAGTTCATCGTTCTCCAATAAAATGTCATAGTCTAAATTCTGAACTATTAATAATTGAACTTTTATGCATACATCTAAGATTTTTATGTCAGTTATCAAAGCTTTATTTGTCTCACCTAATTTTCTTGAATTTATTCCAATTAAATTTACTTTTTTAACACTCATTACCTGTTCCTTCAGTTTAAGTTTATTTATTAATGAATAATTTACCAATGATGTTTCTGAACCACAATCCAATAAAATTTTGACAGCTACACCTTTAACTTCCCCATTTATAATTATTAGTCCACATTTTTCTTGTTCCAGGTCGATGTGCAGTTTCAGGAATTCCCGGGGATGTGCATAGCTGTACAGATTCTGTGAAACACCATAACAACTTAAAAATTCTGTGGGGACTCTCTGGTACCATCCACAGGTTCAGTGCGTTGGCTGGAAGAAGCATTCTCATCCCTTTCCCAACGACTGTTCTGTAGGTTTTCTTGGGATCTGGATCTGTTATTGATCCTCACCCTATTGTTACTTACCCTCCTTCTATCTTGGATATTCCCTCCGGAATTCCTCCTTTGAGTATGATTATATTCGTTAGATGTGTTTTGCCTATCATTTCTGTTATAGTTATTATTTGACCTGTTTCTATTTTGATTATTTGTACTGTTAAAATTATTTGGATAATTGTTAAAATTAGAGTTGTTAACATTTCTATTATTATTATTAAAATTTCGATAATTACAATTAAGATTTCTATTATTATTAGAGTTAATAAAACTTCTACCACTACTATTATTGTTATTATTATTTTAATTTCTATGAAAATTGTCATTGTTTCTATTAATATTGAAATTTTTATTTTTACTTGTATTCCTATCTATCCTAGATAGGTAATTTAACAATTGGTCAAAACTGCTGAAGTTTTGAATTGCGATAGTTTCGCATATTTCATTTTTGTAGTGTCTCGATAGATACATTATAATTTCAGTTTCTGTGAGCTTCGGCTCCAGGTGTTGTACTTGGTTGTATAACTGTAGTGCATAATTATGCATGCTGGTTCCCTTTCTTTCGTCGAATTTGTCGAAGTAAAGCTGTTCTCTGAGATATCCCATGTCTATCTCGTTCCAGAATTTCTTTAAGAATTGAGTTTCAAAATCGACCCAATTGTTGATTTCTGTTTCTTTACAAGAGAACCATAGTGCAGCTTCTGCAGTTAGACTCGCTCTGATAATTTCTTTGGTATCATAAAAGTTTGATATGTGTCTAAGTCTTGTTTTTAATATGTTCAGGAAGGTCTTGGGATGAATTCCTTTTATGTTGCCATTAAATTTTATGGAATTATCCATGGTATAGGTTGGCATTTGTACCCTCTGTACTGAAGAAATGTTTCTCTCAAGCTTTTCCTACCTGTACGTTTCTAATTTCTTGTACATTTCGTTAATTTCTTTTTTTAAACTCTTCTCGGTTCTAAGATTTTCCTCCTCTGCTGTTAGTAAATTCTCTTTTATTTCTTTATTTAATTTTTCTTCGATTATATTAATGTTTTTATTAGTTTTAATGATTTCTCTATCTATTTTCCTAGAGTTTTCTTCTATCTGATTTTCAATTTTTGTCTCATTTCCTTTTAGTTTATCTATTTCCGTTGAGTGAGTTTTCTCAACTTCCATCAATCTTCCGATCATTTCTTTTCTGATTTCATGTTTGGTTTCTGTCAGGCGGCTTTCATGGTATAACTTGGATTCTTCTAGTTGTTTATTCATGTTTTCAATCTTTCCTTCCATTTTTTCCATTTTTTTTATCATATTGTTCTCTTGAATTTTCATTTCGCTACGTATGATGCTTCTTACGTTTTCTTCTATCTTTTTCATATCCTCTTTTCTATTTTCTTCTAGCTTTTCCATGTCCTCTTTTCTACTTACTTCTAACTTCTGCATATTTTCATCCATTTTTTCCATTAGCTTTATGAGAAATGTGTTATTTCCATCCATATTGGTTGCTTCCTGTTCTTTACTTGTGCTTGTATTTGTATTATTATCCTCCTTTCTTGAATATATTTTGATTTCTTCGCCCTGTCCTACTTCTTTTGTTTGTTTATCTTCAGTTTCTTTCCTTTTTATTTTCTTTCCATCTCTTAAGTCCATATTGATTCTTGGTTGTTTATTGTTATAAAATAATTTATTTATTTCATTAATCGAGCTCTACGTTGGGTTAAGCCATTTTATACTGTTATTTTAATTTTACCTTTAATTATTAACAACAGTATATTTAGATAACAATATAGCTACTGTTTTATTATTAGTTTAGATTTTTATTCCTTTTAGCTTAATGTTAGAAAGAGTAGAAATTTTATTATTTAAAATTTTATATTTAAATCTTGAAAAACTATTATTCATTTATTAAATTTCCCTAGCCAGCTCAAATATTAAATCAAAAGTTGAATCGATAAAAGGTAACAAAATTGAACTTCCCTCGTATAGAGACATCTCGTACTCACGTAGGTTATTTCCTTTACTGTGGATATGTGTTGAAATGACATCTATTGGTGAAATCAACAAACAGAAATAAAATATAACACAATATAAAACTTTATTAACAAAAGAGAATAGTCAGAGAACTTGGAGAATGATATAAACAATATAAAAAAACAGAACGATATAAATTATGAAAAGACATTGATAAATAGAAATTTCTTTAAAAAAAGTGGGCGCACATGAACGAACATAATTTTGTTACGTTTCGCTATGTCGAACGATCATATACGTTTGGGTTCATGGTTCTTAAATATTTACAACACAAGAACGGAGCTTATTTCACAGCTGATTCGCTTATCAAAAGTCTAACAACACACGATTGTAATGTTTATATTTGAAATGGTTCGTTTCTTTTAAAATAATTGCACGTATTCAAGTTAAAAGTTCATGTGAATAAAAAGAAATGACTGTTCAAAAACTTGTGAAAAAATGGAGTTTGCCAAAATGGCTTCTCCAAATTTTTGTGATTTATTTATCACCTGATATGAGACAATCCTTGGAGTGTCTTTTTCGCAGCACATTGAAAAGGTACGTACGATTTAGTATTTAAAAAAAATTACTCACATTTGATAATTTTCTAGCATTATCGACGGTATCGATCAGAGCACACGCTCCCAGCATCACAAAGCGTCCAGGTCCCGAAATTGACTTCTCTCCTGACGTGGATTCTACGTCGATCAAACAAATAATGCCTTTCTAGAACTTGTCACTCCTATTCATAATATTGGTTTATTTCATAGCCAACTTTATGTAAAAATGACATTTCTAGAAGAATGATGGTTTTTCATTGAGAATGTGTAGAATCATTATTTTTGCCATGTTCTGCATAAAATTCTCTTTTTAATGATGTCCCATTCATCATGTTTCTTTCCAATAATTTTCCCGCACTGAAAATTTCGATTTTCCGAATTTCCGCGTCACTAACTTATTATTTCCACACAACACTTTACATTTTTACAAATACCTTTCTTAACTAATATTATTGTGTTTTGATACATCGATTTACATTAATTTTTCTTAGGAAACATTAACCTCATAATACCTATACTAAATACAAAAATATCATACAGCTATATATTTGCAAATATTGCATTTATTCTTACAAATCCTGTTTAATTTGCAATATAAGCTGCATTGTTACTATTGTTACATACATGTTTCATTAAAATAAATATGATTCTCCTTTAGATTTTATAAATACTTTACAAATAAACAGAGTAATGTTTGCAGTTAAGAGTTTCCTATGATACACTTTATATTTAAACAGATTCATACACTGTTGGTGTGTATTGTCATTGAAATGAAATTTTTGAAATTAAGTTTACAATATACATCTTAATAATAAATTGTAACAGCTAGTATATCATTGTTCTTCGTCTACTGAGTGTTTCTTTCCCCAATAGATATGTTGTATCTTCATACAGGATAGGATTCTATGCATATCGTTCTTTGTCGCTACGATAATACTCATTTATTTAAATTTATTGGAGCTTCATCTTTATTTTCCTTAGTGCAAATTCTTTTTGTCTTTTGAAATTATCTAAATATTCAAAACCTTTTCCAAACTCATCTTTTTATACAGGGTAGAGTGTTTCTAAATTAATTTAGAATATACAATTCAATTGAAAGTTATCTAACTTTCTTAAAATTGTTGGGATTATATCTTTTAAGGTCTATCAAAATAGTTCAATATATATATATATATATATATATATATATATCTCCAGATGTTGCAAAAAAACTAAAAATTCGCAATGCATTGCCACCAAAAATTTATGGGTTGCCAAAATTACACAAGGAAAATGTACCCCTTAGACCAATAAATTCATGTGTCCAATCATCTTTTACCCCCCTTTCTAAGTATCTATTCAACATATTAAAGAACATAACCAACAAGAACAGCCATTACAAAAAATACTCCTTCCATTTCGAAGAAAAAATAAAAAACGTACAGATCCCTGACAACTATTTACTCATTTCGTTGGATGTTATCTCCTTATATACTAATATCCCAATTTCATTAGCCACAGAAATTATTAGAACAAAATGGAACGAAATAAAAAAATATTCCGATATTTTCCAAAATGAATTTATATATGCTCTTAAACTAACACTTAATTCCACTCACTTTTTATACGAAAATCAGATGTACAAACAAATAGAAGGATGTGCCATGGGGTCATCAATCTCAAGTGTTATAGCGCAGATAGTTATGGAAGAACTTGAAGAACAAACAATAAAAAATCTCAATTTTTAAATTTTTTATAGATATGTAGATGATTGCATAACGGCAATTCCTAGAAATGAGAAAGGACATACGTTGAAACTATTCAACAGTTTTCACAAAAAATTGCAATTCACCATAGAATTTGAGGAATGTAATAAGATTAATTTTTTGGACACTACCTTACATCACATAAATAACAATATTAAAATAGAATGGTACCCTAAAGCCACATGGTCATCGAGATTTATTAATTTTAAATCAAACCACCCTTTATTCCAAAAAAAGTCTGTAATGATGGGCCTTGCAGATCGTGCTATCAAACTCTCTGATGATGAGTTTCGACAAACAAGCATTATGAAAGCCAAAAAGGCATTGAGGTGCAATAATTATCCCGCGAAATTGGTGGATACAATTTTCAGAGACAGGATACATAAGTTTTACAACAGTTCAGAAAATAAAAAGGAAAATATTGATATAAAAAACAATAAACACTTTATTTCTCTTCCCTTCATAAATGGGTTGTCACAACAATTCCAGCATTTGTTTATGAAGCATAACATAAAGATATGTCATAAACCGCATAACGTCTTGGCAAAACATTTTTCTGTACTAAAATCTATAACACCAACAGTAATGAAAAGTATTATTGTGCATGAAATTCCCTGTAACAACTGTGATGCTACTTATATCGGCCAAACAAGTCAATATCTAGCAAAGAGACTAAAAAGCCATAAGTATGATAAAAAAAATGCTACTGCCCTTACTAACCATGGAAGGAATAAAAACCATCAGTTTAATTATGCAGGGACGAAAGTCTTAAAAATGTAAAGTAATTTGAAAAAAAGAGAGTTTTATGAAATGATAGCAATCCAAAAATCGACGTTCTGTATAAATGACAAAAAAGATGTAAATAAACTCAGGACTGCATATATCCCACTCCTATAAACAATACAATTAGTCTCACATTACTACAGTTCAATGTCACTAACTATGTTAGTATATTTTTACCAATATAAACGTTTTGTTATTAAAGTATGTATTCTTAATGAAAGAATTCTAATCCAATAATTTTAATGTGTTATAATGATGTGAACGTATTTTTGAGTTTGATTTTAATGAAAATTCACTGTTTACACTTTGGGGTAAGTTTGTTTACCATATGCATTCCGATTTATTTTGGTTTGATAAAGGTCTAAATTTAAGACTGAAACGTCACCATTGTTCGACAGAATTTTAGTAAAATGACATTTTAATCATTCAATAATGTTTTATTTGACTGAAATCCAAGAAAGTTTTATATAAAAAAATATACGTTTAGTCAAAGAACCTTAAAAAACTAGTGAAATATATATATATATATATATATATATATATATATATATTACATTTTTTTTAATGTCACTTGACATTTTTGACATAATGCAGGTGTCTCAAGTATATTTCAATAATTTAGCGTGTACGCTCATACCACAACAATTTGACGGAACTTTTGGGAATCTATTTGGGTTTGTTGATGGATTGGAATTGTTGAGGACTAATGTGACAGGAGATTTATCATCCACTCCGGTAGCTCTCGTGAAAACCAGGCTATCAGGCAAAGCCCGAGTAACGGTAGCGAATGAAAATACTCTAGAAGGAATAATACGAGTAACTGCTCTTAAAACCAACGTAGAAGGAGAAAATCCAGGGTAAAGGGGCGAAAGAACAAAAGTTGAATGAAAAATGTGCCGAAATTGAAAAACTGCAAAAAGTACATGACTAATTGTTATACATGAAAAGGTTAAGGAGATCACTGGAAATTATGAAAGAACGCAGATATACTGATAGATGATAATGGGAATATAGTGGTGGAGCTGACATGTATCTATTATGGATTGAATATGAACCCCAATAAAACAAAATTCATGATATTTACCAAAAGAACAAATCAAAACACACAACTGATCGTAAACCATCAGATAATCAAGCGAGTCTATGAATATAAATATCTAGGAACCCTGATCAACGACAACAATGATTACAAATCAGAATTGAAAACGAGAATTGAAATAGCACGTAACACTTTTATTAAAAAGAAGCGATTCTTTTCTTGCAAAACTTTAAGTAATCACCTTAAAATACGAATGCTAAGATGCTATATATTTACAATGATGCTCTATGGAATAGAAGCTGGCACTCTAACAAAAGAAATGCTTAAAAAGATTGATGTCTTTGAGTTGCGGCTCCACAGAAGGGTACTCCGGATATCATACGTTGACGTAATTACCAATGAAGAAGTCTTGCGGAGAGTCTCGAAGGATAAAGAACTGTTCCAAGAGGTTGAGATCAGAAAACTCCAATATCTGGGCCACGTAATGAGAGGTACAAGATACAAGCTGCTACAACTAATTATCCAGGATAAAATAATAGGGAAAAGAAGCATAGGAAGAAGACGGATGTCGTGGCTTCGGAATCTCAGAGAATGGTTCAACTATACATTAAACGACCTGTTTAGGGCAGGAGTAAGCAAAATAAACTTATTCATGATGGTCGCTGAACTTCGCATGAAGTCGGCACATTAAGAAGAAGAAGAAACTTCTTGTACATCCTATGTAGTAAGTCATAGTTATAGAAAAAGTATTTTCTCCAACTTGGATGAACTGTCCTCTTGTTTGGAGAAACTACTATTTGCACACAACAGATATCAACAATTATATTTACAGCAAAAAATAACGATTTGTTCTATAAGATTGTACTCACAGAGAAGGCTCTGCTCTAAATTAAATCTGAAAATCTACTACAAAGGAGTTTCAAACAAAGTGGTACCAAACAGTAAACTGTACCATTTGTAATTTCCAAAAGCTTGAAAAGCTCATTTGTTAATTCGCAGGTATTTTTCACACAATGAAATTAAAGAACTGTGTACATTTTTTGTAAATGCTTTACCATTATACTTGTTCATAATTCATAAGTAATAACTATCAGGAATATATTTTGTTCTAGATGTTTTTTTTTGGTTTTTCTTTATTCTTTTGTTTTAAAGATATTGGTCCAATTATTGTACTTAACTTCTTGTTACATGTAATTTTTATACATTTAAACAATGAATCTCTCTCTATATTTATCTAATGTTATTTGGGTGACCTCCTGATAGGTATATTTTTACACCCAACCTCAAAATACTAATGTCAAAACAAACGACCAGGTCGTTTGACTAACTTTACCCTGTACTTTAATACTGGAGACAAATAGTAACATAAATTGAAGCACACGTAGCATCAAATAATAGTTAAAATCAAAATTTTTATGAAGTTTCAGGAGATTTCAAACTACAAATGTATCACTTAAAAGCAGAATAATACCATTAAGGATTTCAGTAACGTTAAAAAATCGTTCGAAGTCTCGTTAGTGAAGAGTTTGAACGGCTATCACCCAAGTTGAGTGTTGATAATACTGTAGAAGTTTTATGGATAGTAACAATCTTGTTTTTGTTACCCCAACAAATTTTTTTTATTGATCCTAATATCAAAATTTTCAGTGGGTATTCTCAAAATGGCTCAATGATACTTAGTCAAACGAATTAAAAAAACTAAAGGAGTTTTTAATTGAAGTTATAAAATATATAGCTGTAGAAACCACTAAATTCATCAACTTTGCTATAAGGCATATCGATATTCCTGTTGAACAGATATCAGAAATGACTGTCTTGTTTGTTCATCAACCGCTTATAAGTTGTATTTCATACCTTGGGGCTGTACGTGGTATATTGTGAATGTATGTGACACATTATGAGGATAATCCGTCAGTTGGAAGAGAAGTTAAGATATGCGCTGTTATGAACACCATCTATTGATTAAATTTCCTTCATGCCGTAGGTATTGAGTCAGGTAGGAAACAAATACCGAGTGTCACAATGGAAGTTTGATACTTGTTACGGGTTGAAAACATCAAGTACAACTCAAGTTTTTGTTATAAAACCTGCAAGTGAGATGTAAAATTATTATTATTATTATTCTCTTTTGTATATGGAAATATTGATTCTTTTCATACGATATTCATATGTCGATATAAAAAATTGAGAACTTAAAATCAGTAGGTACTGATTGTAAATTAATACCCCCCTTGTTGTGGATTGCCAGTTCCAAAGATATTCGTTACAGTTTTGTTCTCACTCTCAATAGCTTAAGCTGTAGTTGTGTAGTATCAAGTCTATTGATTTCAGAATTCCCCATTGTTTAATGTTTTTACCATTTTATATTTTTAGGCCAAAGTTATTGACTTTTTATAAGATTGTTCCTATATATTCTATTGCATTCCGAAGGAATGACTACGACTGCAATTATGTTCCCTAGAAATTGTTCACACATTTTGAGGATTTTTATTAGAAGTTCACAAACAGTCCAAGAATAAGTACCTAGCGCTTTGGTAGTTGAAACTAAATTGAACCGTTTATTTCAGAAACCCATCAACAGGCATTTTTTCCAAAAATTACTTTCTTACCGATTCTTGTTTCCATGTTTTCATGGAAAACGTGAAAATTACCTTCCCGCCAACCCTATCTGCGATTCGAGAAAAGCATTGGTTAACCCAAGAAAATTAGGGTTTTTGATTTTTTTTTGTTCCATTTTATGTTTTACAGTGAGAGAAACACGAAAAACGGGTTTCTAGAAAAACAATCCTTTGTGAATGTTGTCGTCGGCCACTTTTTTTATAAGAACGATGCAACCTCTGGTTGTATACAATTGACCAATTTCATGATTGTATATTGTTCAGGGTGTCTCACAAATGAATTCCATTGATTTTTAGCCCATCACAGCCGGTACAATGGGTGATATGGTACCAGAAGTACCCTATTTTGTAATTCTTGGAGAACTTGCGGTTTGTTACCATAATTCAGCCTCCAGAGTGTATCCAAGTAACCAATTTTATGACTGTATATTGTTCAGGGCGTCTCACAGATGAACGGTATTGACTTTCAGCTCACCAAATCCAGTACAACGGATGCTAGAAACTCATATATACTACATTTGTGGTCATTTATGGAGAAATTTCGCTTTGTTAGCACGATACAGCCTTCAGAGTATATACAAGCGACCATTTTTATGATTGTATGTTGTTCAGGCGTCTCACAGATGAACCCTATTTAGTTTCAGCCCATCGGTTCTATAAATCCAGATATACTATTTGTTTGGCTTTTCTTGGAGAATTATCGGTATGTTAGTACGATACAGCTCACAGAGTGCGGAAAGGATTGTTTCAACCTTTAAAACCATGTATCGTCAGATTTGCTTACCTTATTCACGACATTTCCACCACATGAATTGTCAAACAAGGTAAACAAAGAAATGGTATGCAGACTATTTTGGATTTTAAATATATCATAAATATGAAAGTTACTCACCATAAAATATAAATAGCTGATGGGGTTTAAAAAAAACTATTTTATAGAATATATCTATCTGCGCGGCCATGTGGATTCCGATATTCGGATGCCAGTTGGCCTCTACCAATATTACTAATTAGTATAATACTTAGAGACTCTAGAGTCCGGAAAACCATTTTTTTGCCGGATGCTATTTGGCCCTCTTTTTTGTACGCAATATTCACTTTAGTTAAGGGGTTTGACCGCAGGCGCCTCAGTCGACCATTTCGTGTATATTTTTCGATAAAGCCCGCAAATCTGACTAACGAGTGATTCAAGTATACAGAATACTGTTATTATTCATGCCTTACAATAGTTTTATTCTCGAGGGGAATATAATATTGGATTCGCGTTTCGTTTTGAAACCAGGTGCGTTTGCTTCTTACATTTGGCGTGTATTTTAAACCATACATGGTTAATCAAAAATAAACTATACTTCAATTTTAGCAAGTTAAAAAGGAATTACTGATTTCTTAAAATCCTCTTATTGTTATAACAGAGAAATTAAGATGACTTAATTATTCATAACACATTCTCTTGTTGATATTAAACTAAAAATTACTGTTAATGATAATAAGGGGACTTATACCTAAAAATTTTCTTTATAATTTTACTTTTATAATTTTAGACATTTTAAAATTGTCTTTATTATTTTTAATTTTACGTGATATAAATTGAAAGTACAAATACTTTGTTATAATCAGAAAAAATTACACGACAATAATGATTTTATTTATTTTATTAATTTGATTTAAATTCGTAAAGTTCCTGATAGAATGCATCATACATTACTCTGGTAATTTTAAGCAAAAACATTTTGTTTATATTATTATCAAAGGAATTGAAAACTTCAAATACTTAGATAGGAAAATATTCGAGGTGTCATTTAAAAATAACCGAAACTTCAGCTGAAAGCGATTAAGTGGGGATATGAGCTAATTGCCAAAAGATAATGATTTTGAAGAAAATTATTGACGAGATTTAGTGCCAAAATATTTGTATATTTTGTCTACATACATAAAATTATCAATTACAGTATATCCCAAAAGTATAGAAATAACTGATTATTTTTTCTTCTTTTCCAATAATTATTGAGAGCAGCTCCAAAATAATCTATTTATAATATGTGTTATTATATTTATTGGCCCTACGTTGGTAGCGCCAATTTTTATTATAATTTTTTTATTCAATATGCTTAATTATTTCAGTTAGTTTATTTGCTATCAAAACTTTTTATTCAATTGTTATTTTCCTTATTATTTTAAGCGCAAATTTATTTTGTAATTTATTATTAATATTTTATAGTTTAAGATCATTTGCTCATGTAAATAAATCATTTTATATTCTTACCTTTTTTATTCTTAAGTTTCCTCTCCTTCAATATTTATGAATCTCATCCCAGGGCGATTAGTTTCAAAACGGAAATTAGATAAACTTATAATCTAGTAAGTATTTTGGTTGCATAACTTCTTGTTTATTTTTATTATGAATTATAATTTTATTTTGAATGAGATAAACATTTTGAGGAACAAAACAATAACAAGATCATTTATTGAAAGAATTGGGAAGATATTCAAAACATAGACATAAGAAAAATCAGTTGCATAAATCAAATCAAAATATTTTATGAAAAGTGTATTTCTGTGTGTTAGATTCTATGTTAATTGTCATGTCATTTGTCAAAAAAAACAACATCTATAATGCGATTACACATTCTTTAATGAATCAATGTATTATTTTCTCATTAAGACTATTTATATGGTCACTTTATACACAGAAACACACTCAAAGGTACCAATTGCAAATAGAGTTGCACAAATTTGACTTGAATGTTTGAGATTGACTTGAGTTTGACTTGAAATTGAGTCAAACTTAAGTCAATCTTTCAGAAAAAATATTCAAGTCAAATCAAACTGGTCAATGGTTACAGGTTTGAAAATATTCAAACTGTTTGTCAAACTAGTTTCAGAGAGTTTGAAAAATAATTTATTTAGTAGATATACCTTGAATGGGTAAAATACTTATATTAAATATGGTAAGTAGGTACAACAAATACATTTATTTTAAAGAAAATGAAAATTCATTATTTCAAACAAAAAGAAAATACATTATTTCAAAATATTTTTCATCACCTCAAAATTCTTTGTGAGAAGTAAAGTTATTAAAAATTGAGTGAAAGCAACAATATATTACATAGTAACCTCTTTCTGCGATCCTTGTGTGATATTTGTTAAGGGTTCTTGTTGAAGCCATTTAATCGGTTTCGTTTTTTTGTGACTGTTATAGAAGCTCTCGAAAAATAGCAACGTATGCAGGTTGATGTTGCTGGGGTGGCTAGAAAGTCTCTCGCAATCTTTGATAAAGTGGGAAATGTAGTTTCGTGCCGTTTCCACCACTTTAATATGTCCTCGGTACTGTCTGCTCGTGATTCAGCTGCGTATTCGTCAATTTCGTATCTTCATGAATTTTCGTTTCTTCTTGTTTTTGGAGATGATTAGAAAAGTCCAAGCAAGTCTATATCTAAATCAGTAACTTCATCAGACTTTTTTTCGAACACACTGACTGTACATTCAAATTGGGTTTGAGGTGACTCTTTGTCACTGTGAGGTGAATAATAATTTTCTTTATAAATTTTTTCATATTTCTTGATAGCTTCATTTTTTTAGGTTTGTCCCCATATCGTTAAGGAAAATTTTGCAATTTTATGACGAGGATCCAATATCAAAACGATACAGTATATCCAGTTAGTCCTAGTGTGATGCTTAACAATTTTATCGCGAGCTGCCTGAAAAGCAAGATATATTTTTGCATCAAGATCGTCTCTATTTTCTTTATTATCTAGTTTATACGCCCATTTTTGTAGTTTGTCGAGTAGCATATTGATTCCAATGACCACCATAAGAAGGGTAGAATATTTCTCTCCTTCAAAAATTTCAGTTAGTGTTTTGAAACTTCGTAAATACTTACATATTCTTCCAATAACACTCCATTCTGTATAGTGTATTCGAAAATGTAAAAGAGTATCGGTATTGTCACAAAGAATATTAATCGAACGGGCATCTAAGTCAAGAATATGTGCAAAACACACATAATGCTTATTCGCATCATCAAAATTTTCTGTTATGTTTCCCAATTCTTATAAAAAAGTGAAATTACTATTAGTGTTGTCAGTAGTGATACCTTGAATAGAGTGTGTAATATTGAATTCAGCCGTTGTTTTAAAAAACAAAGTTGCCATTGAAAGGCCTTTGCCGGTACAAAATCTAATAAAAAAGAATGTGATGTCCAGTTACTATCAATAAAATGAACCGCTACTCCATAGTAGCCCTTCATCGAATGAGAAGATCATAAATCAATCGTAAACGAAATTTTTGAGTCAGAAGCAATCAGAAGGATCTTTACTGAATTTGTCAAAACATCAAATTTGGAAAATATTCGTGACATCAACTGGTTTCTTGGAGGAACAATTAAGTTTGGATTAATGTAGTTGTATAATTGGTGGGTTATCATCTTCAAAGAAATTAAATGGCACATATTTTTTTACGTTGTACTCCACTAATAGATCCATAAATTTATTTCTCCCTGTCTCCGAATCCAAAGTTACCCCAGTAGAATTCTAAAACAAACAAAAAGATTTTTTTTTATATGAATATATAAATGGAGACTTTAAGGGGCCCCGACATCACTCGAACGCCGCGCCGCGCAAGAGCTGCTGTAGTCGCCTCTATTGTATAGTACTTCACCACGTTTTCGGGTCAAAATCAAGTCAAAATAGTTTTTAGACGGCATTCTTAAAGTTAAAGAATATGCGGTTTGTTTTATTTAAAATTTTTATTAGCAGTGGGCTCTAGTGCTACATTTATTAAATTTGTCTTTAGTAAAAAGTTTGACACCATTTTAGCGAAACAAATCAAAAATCTGGCACATAGCCGCCTGCTAATAAAAATAACAAATACAATAAAAAACCGCATATTTTTAACTTTAAGAATAAAGGAGATGCCGTCCAAAAACTATTTTGACCCGAAAACGTGGTGAATTACTATACAATAGAGGCGAATATAGCGACCGCCGCGTTCGAATTTAACACGTGATATCGAGGCCTCTTAAGTAAATTTATTATGAGGGTAGATGGTGGCTGACCTTTATAAGGCCAAAAATCACGGGTGCAGCCATGGAAAAGTATAATTTATGTATAATGTATAAAAACTTACCAGGTCATTTTCACAAGTTTGGATCCAACGCTATATGTTGTTATTACCACAAATATTACTTGTTCCAGAAGTTGTTGCTTCCTGCGGAAATTCTTCATCATACAATTTTTTGTGGCTCTTCATCAAATGCAGTTTTCAAGAACTAGTTCCACTACTTGGCATTTTATACCGTTGTTCTTTATTTTTACATAATTTGCACTTTGCAATTTTCATTGTTTTGGAATCGCATGCCGCAACATCAAAAAAATCTGTATATTCATTTTTCTTGTTGATTAATTTTGCCTCGTCTACAGATTTCTTTCTCGTAGTTTTTGCAGGGGGGAAATCTTCTGAATCAGATTCACTTTGTTCTGGTACGTATCTCGAGCCCCAACATGAAAAAGGTTCAAGTTCAGATATTTCAACTTCCGACATTATCGCACAAAGCACGCACTTCAAAGCAAACGTAACAAGCCAAGCGTATATATCCTTCTAAATATGAACTATACTATAACTGATTTGCGGAGTAGCAGAGTACAGGTTCAGACATGAAAACAAATGGTGATAGGGGTAGGAGGTAGGCGGTACGCTCTCAGTTATTAGAATTGGAAGTCAACACGTTGCGCAATATAATATTCAAACTGTTTGAAGGAGTTTGATTTCAAGTCAAACCTAAAGATACAGAAATCGATTCAAGTCAAACTTTTTTGAATAAATAATTTGATTTTCAAGTCAAGTCAAGTTTGTTGAGTAAAATAAAACTAGTTTGACTTGATGCATCTCTAATTGCAAAACTTGGAAACGTTTCCTTTCAATAAGATGAGTAAACTTTTAGGTTAACAAAATTCAAAGGAAAACTACTACTGACTATCTATACTAATATTTACAATTTTTTTATAGATATACCTTCACCAAAGTTTATGTTTGAAGTCCACTACCATGCCAAGAAGATTAGAGTTCGTTCAAAAACCCAAATTGTAATTTGTTAGTTTAGTTATGTGACTGTTTTTAACAACTCACGCTCAATTCAGATTTATTCTAAATCGACGTTTCTGATATAGCTTTTTTTGTTAAAAATATAGTATGGCTAGAATTATCCATGGACCTCGTCCATATGACGTCTTCTTTCTCCGGAGCCCTATGACCTCACTTCAGACTTCAGGTATGTCATTTGATTCGTTTTGTTTAACAACTTACAGGAGATCCTGATAATTTTGTAATCAAAAAGAAAAATGTTTCCTCTAGTAAATGTATTTGTCGAGTCCTGTTCTGTCAAATATGTCACATGCTTTTATAGGAACGCCATCCAAAGCATTCTTGATGTTGCATTTTAATTTAAATTCTGACTTTTGTGGATATACGAGTCGAATCAAAAGTGATCATTTCATATTTGAATTTCCAGAACTATTTAGTCAGACCGTTACTAGAAAATTCACAATTTAAAATTCTACCTGTTTCACGACACTTGAATACACTTTTCACTTCTTAATTCTTGTTAATAAGTTGTACAAATACTATAATTGTGTTCCACACATAACCTTCCTTTCATTATAATTAGATTTGATTATTCCATTTCAAATTTTACATTGAGGTGGAAGCGATATGAAAATTTTGGAATGTCACATTTTCTATTGCATAAAATTCCTATTAAAACTGAATAAAACCAAATATCTTTACCTGATACATTACAATAGATGTTTTAACTGAAGGTTCACATCTTGTCTTGAAATTTTTGAAGTCAATTATCCAATTTCCGGATAAATCTATTAAATTAACTTTTGTGATCTAGTCAAAATATCTCCTTTAACTTTAAGCTCAACTCAGTCTTTTCAAAAGGAATTCTACTTCTAGACTTTTTACTTTTGATAGTTTGAATTTGTATTTTCGTTATCTAAACATTTCTTGTTCATTTTATGATTGCATATTTCTAAAGAAAACTTAATTTGTTTGTCATATGGTTATTGACATCTAGAGATATTTTGTAATCCATAATATCTTATTATCTTGATATTTTATTTCTTATTGAAAATTTCTTCTCAACATTCCCTGAACTTTCACAAATCTTATTCTGGTATCCACTCCATAATAAGTTGGTGAACGTTCACACTAATAAAAATTTTGCATTATATTTATTATATTTTCGAAATTAAATTGACTTCCCATGTTTCAATATAATGTAACTTATATCTATCTTCAATTTATTTATTTCCTATTATCCACTATGTACACTGTTGTATATTTTCATTAGAGTGGTGATGGTATCGTATAGTTGCGATATGTGAAGGATTCCACGAATTCGCTCTGATTAGGGTATTTTAATTCGTAACTATTTATGCTGTTTTCTGTGTTTATTCATATGGACCTTCATAAGGCAGCTTAATTTGAAACATGTATAGTTCTTCTTAGGTACTCTTATTGCCTTCAATAAAACATAGTCTCGCTTTTTAAACGTTGTTTTCTTGTGTCTGACGTTCTTCTTGTTCATGTACTTTTGAGCATTCTTTTAAATTCTCTCTTTGGTTGGGTTTGAAATGTCTTCATATTTTTCATTCATTCCGCCAATCCATGGCCTATTCGCAGGTAAAATATTCATTATTATTGTTGGCGCTATATTTGTTATTTCGATTTCATCTAAATATTGTTGCCACAATGTGTATTCTGAGTGTACTAAAATTCTCAAGTATTTTACTATTTCCTTTATTATTCTTTCAGCTTGATCTGCATAAGGATGTCTGTTACTTGTGTAAATTGGTTGTACATTCGATTTTATTAACCAGGTTTGCAAATTTTTATTATTAAAATTGTCCATTAGACATTTCATTTCAATATGAGAGTTTCCTTCTCTGCTCGATGTCAGGTTTAATATAAAATCTACTGCAAATTCTCATTATGATGATTTTTTTCTCTTGCAAATTGACATATGTCACAATATTTGATTATTTGTTTACATAAGCTTAGGTCATTTTTACCAATAAGGGATTCTCGGAATATTATATGGGTTTTTCTGACTCCATTGTTATGATATTTCTTATGAAGTTATTTTAACATCTCTTTTGCCAAATCATTCATTATTACATAAACTTCTTGATTATTTGTCATTTTATAACAGATATTAATAGAATTTATTAAATATTTATGTTTCATTCAATTGTCTAGGTTTCGTTGATATTCGACTATTTTAATGTTTGTATCATTTCCCGTTGTATTTTTCATTATGTTTATTCCTATTTTATATTCCCTTTTCATTTTAAATTTGTCTCCCTCCATTCTCGTGATAGGATCTGCCACTATATTTTTCTTTCCGAATAGATATTATATGCCGAATGTATATTTTTGTAACAATAAAGTTCATCGATGTATTGTACTGTTACCATAATTGTTTTTTAATATTGTGGTTAGATCTTGACTGTCAATTTATATTTTAAATGATTTCCTATTGATTAAAATCCCAATTTATTCACACATAATATAATACTTGCTACTTCCAGCTCACTTGTGCTCTAATTTTTTTCTGCAGGTTTTGTTGTACTTGAAACAAAATAAATTGGAATTTCTTTCCATTTTGTGTCTGTTATAATACTCCCGCGAAACTGTGGAAATATGCATTTGTTCTCAGAGTGAAAGTTTCATTATTGTCTGGGTGATGAATTTTAATATTTTCGGTAAATGTCTTCTTGATGTTATTGAAAGCCTCTTCTTTTTTATCCCATTTCCATCTGGTATTTTTGTTACGTAACTCTAATATTGGGATTTCTATATCTGTCGAATTAGGTATCAATCTTTTAAAATAGTGTAATAATCCTAAAAATCCTCTCAAAGTTCTTAAATTGGTTGTTCTAACAAAATCTTGTATAATTCCAATGCTTTCTTCTCTTAGTGATACTCCTGTTCTGTCAATTTCATATCCTAAATATGTCACTTCTTCTTGGAAAAATGCACACTTCTTTATGTTTAACTCAAGTCCAGGTTGTCTAATCCTTCTAAGATTATCTCTAGGTGCTTTAAGTGCACTGTTTCATTTTTTCAAATGTTAAAATATCATCGATATAGTGTAGAGTAAAACTTTCATATCTATTTAGAATTTCATGTAATGCTTTTAAAAGTGCTGATGTGGCTGATTGTACCAATGTAATGTTCTTCTCATTTATTGAAACGTTTTTATTACGGGTGGGATAAAATCATACACACTTACTTAATTTATTTATTCACTACAGTATTCACTAATTATATACACAGTATATTCACTTAAACTAATTTATATAAAAACTTCACTAATTTTTATTCACTCATTCACTGTTCATCTCACGATGTCAAATCATAAACTGAACTAACTCTCCCTGGTAGGTCCTTTATATATGAGTGCCTTTTTCAATAGATAATTCTAGATTGCGGCTAGCACAAAAACAATTGGCTCTCTGGCATTTTATAGATAAGCCTGATCACAAAAACAATGTCTAGATAATATAGTCACAATCGTAAACAGTTCAAAGAAATTCCTGCGCATCCGCCATAATTTAAACTTCCATACATGGCTTAGACAGAGTCGGATTCAGGGTCTACACTAGTGTGCTGTTTCGTAACAGTATAGTGACTAGAGATGCTGTCATGGCTTACGCGTTTGACATTAAAGCCAGTCGACAAGCACCAGAGTGAGGTCTTCTAACTGGGACGAAACAAAACCCGTTCATTACAGTGGAATCTCAAACTGTGAGTTGATGATAACATCTAAGCACTATTTTTGAGAGAGCGTGAAATATGATATGAAACCTCTAGATTTTGAACGACGATGACACACTGCCTGACCAAGCTATTATTGTGAACAAATATTGATCAAAAATTCAAACAATTCTCATCAAACCACCACCACAATTACGAATGTGAATTCTCATCATCTCTTCTTCGTACAAAATTGGAGTCATCACTATAACAGAGTACTTCTTTTCCGAACATGGACAGTATATTTCTGATAATATGTTGATTAACTTCCATCAAATTTGGATTAATAACTAAATATCGTAACTGACCGATTTTGGGTAGTTTTTGGCCGTATGAAGCAGAATACTAATATCAGGTATTTCTTTTAGGTTCGCTTCTTAAATATAACAGAAAAGTGGAGATTTCTAAACAAATCTGGGAAGCAATTATCGACGTTCCAGTTCATTCTAAATTCAGATAGGGGCTAATAAATCACTGGGAATTTCGTGCAATGGATATTTAAGTTCCTCCATTTAGAGTTTAAAAAACAAGTTTCGGAGTCTCGAAGCGACATCGATTAAGCAAGCAAACACAGAGGTTATTAATTTTATTCAAGTATTCAAATATTCTTAAACACCGAAAAAATAATATGCTATGCGCGAGGAAGTACGGAACATGAAGCCAATATGGCCATCCTAAGGTGTTTTATTACTTTTCCGCCCAACCCTATCTAAGATGCGAGAACAGTGTTGGTTTTCCCCAAGAAAATTTGGGATTTTTTCTAGTTATTTTTCGTTTTTGAGCAAGAAAAACACGAAAAACAATTTTCAAAATTTAACTTATATGTGAAGCAGCCGTATGACACATTTTTGGGCATACAGCTATTTCACGCCAAATTAAGTACCTTACTGTTATGATAAACCATAATGGAAATGGAATGAACATATACAATATCAAATTAACTGTCAATTTTTTAGAATTTTCAATAACTTTTATTATATTGTGGAAGAAACACTAATATACAATATCTATTGAAAAAGCTATGTTCCATACTATTTAAATTCAAAGGTATATCTAAAATACTCAACTTAAACCAAAAAAAAAAAAAATAAGAGTCCCTACCCTAATTATGGGAAAGTGGGATGGGGCGGAGTTTCTAAATCGCACCTACTAGCATTAGAAATCCTTCAGAAACGTTTTCTTAGAACAATTCTTCACCGAGATTACGATTGTCCAATTCAGTATACAGTGAAAACGAAATATTTGATTCCAGGCAAATATTTTCTATAAATGTATTGTAATGTTTTTGTTATTTATTTAAACAATAAACGGGTGGGATAAATTTTAAACACTCGGTAGTGCTACTTACTAATTTATTTAAACACTAACTCACTAACACTAATTTATATGTACTTAACTAGTCACTTAAATTCAATTTATATGCACACTAACTTATTAATTTATAACACTTTTATATTCACTTAATTACTGTTTAACTCACTATGGCAAATTATAAACTGAACTCATCCGCTGATCGGTCCTGTATTTATACCAAAAACCTTCCTTACTAGAACATTCGGGACGGGACATGCCTTTCGCGATATTTCTTAAAATGCCTTTCGAGAACATGTTTAAAAAGGACGGTCACAATAGATCCCAATAGACCTTCTCAGAATTCGGCGCGCTCGCCTTTTTCTTAACTCCGTTAACATAAGGTAACAGGGCCGTACCTAGTATCTGCTTCGGTGTGCGAGTTCGTAACAGTATGTATCATCCAACATACACATAAGTCGGAATTGATATCTGTTTGTCATCATTACGAAACGCTAAATAGAACAACATTTATTACATTATACATGGAAAAATCTATTGGTCAAAGAACCTTTACCCATTTGGGCCCTAAATTATATAATTCATTGTGTGATATTAGAGAAATACATACATACATATGGCTTGACACCCCATGTGGGGTTATGCCGCGTGTGCTTTCTAGATCCGCTTAATTGGAGTGGATCATTCCCCGTTATGCCTTTGAATTCTTTCACTTATGTCTCTCCATAGTTTCTTATTTCTTGCTTTCTCCTCCCAGTCTTTTACTCCTGTTCTATTGAGGTCCGCCTCCACCTCATTTTGCCATTTAGACCAGGGTCTACCGCGTCTCCTCTTTCCCCCTGAATTCCACTGTAAGATATTGTAGGTTACTGATTTAGCTCCTTCTCTCCATACATGTCCCAGCTATTCAACTCGTTGTGCTTTTACTCTCTTTACAATGTCTTCGCCTTTTATTTAGTCCAAAATTTCACGATTCGTTCTTATTCTGTATTCATTTTCAACTATTTTTACAGGACCCAGTATTGCTCTCAATATCTTCCTTTCGGTTATTCTTAGATTTTCCTCTTCCTTCTTGGTTAACGTCATTGTTTCTGCCGAGTACATAACGAATGGCCTTATCATCGTTTTATACATATTCAATTTTGTTTGCTTTGTTAAAATTTTACTCTCAAGTAGCTTTTTATTTGCATGATTTGCTCTGTTTGTAGCGAGTGTGATTTCTTCAATTTCAGTAGTTCTATCTCCAGTATTGCTAATCATAACTCTCAAATATTTATATTATTTAACTTCTTCAAATTCATAGTCGCTGATATTTATTTTTCCTTTCTGGCTTAGGTTCCCAAATCTAATTAGCATGGTTTTACTCTCGTTTCTTTTTAGCCCCATTTTTCCTCCCTATGTGACTATCTCCTTTAGCATATTTTCCATGATTCTTCTTCTTTTAGATACAAGCACAATATAGTCCGCAAAGGCTATTATTTGACTGCCACTTGACCTTAAGCTACCCTTATGTAATTTTCTCATTGTGTGTTCTAATGATTGAATAACGTTTTGGACGAAGAGTCACCTTGTCTTACCCTTTTATCAATCCTAAATTGATCTGTATCTCCTTTTTGCGTTATTACACTGATTCTTGACTCATTTATGGTCATTTTGATTAGTCTTCTCAGTTTTGCGGTTACTCCTTGTTCTTTCAATGCCTTCATGAGTTCACTTCTATTGATTGAGTCGAAGGCTTGTTGAAAGTCAATTGATAACATTTCTATGTCTAATCTGTATGCATGTGCTTCCTCCATTATTTGTTTTAATGTATGAATAGCATCAGTTGTTGATCTGCTTTTTGTAAAGCCGTATTAATATTATTAATTTAAAAAATACATATGAATATATATATATATATATATATATATATATATATATATATATATATATATATTATATATATATATATATATATATATATATATATATATATATACATTGATATTTATTTATATTTGACTGTTATCTGTGACTCTTTGACTATTTATGTATTTGGACTGTATTAAATTAATTAACATCTACATTTATTTTTGTTTCTACGTATTATATATTTATGTTATTTATTGTTATTTTGTTATTATCTGCTTATATTTTAGTGGACTTTAGAGGACTATGAAATTAACATCTTTGAATGGAAGTTATATATGAATAGGAGTTTTTAGTTTTCATGTCGATATCTGAAAAAGAACTCTCGTCTATTCCTGACTCCTGAATTTTCTAACGATTCTTGTTGTATTCAGTACAACTGATTTCTCTATGAGCCTATACAAATGTGTGTTTTATGACAGAATTTCGAGGCTTCTATGTAGTTCCTTTGAGATTACAATAGTGGTGGACAAGACAACGGGTACAATGATCACTTTGTTGAGATTCCACAGGTTTTTGATTTCATCGGCGCGGTCAGTGTACTTTCTTTACTTTTCTTCGATGCTGGTTATAATATTGTGGGTGTTAGAAACTGCTATGTATATGATGTATGACTCTTTCTCTTACAACAATGTCGGGTGTGTTGCAAGCGATCCTCCGGTCTGGTATGATAGATCGATCGTAGTTAACTGTGAGATAATTTTTCTGTACTACTGAAGCAGGTTAGTATTCGTAGTACGGTGTTTTATTGCTGCCTTCTATTATTCCCCAATGGTGGCATATTTCTTGGTGGATGATAGCAGTGACTTGATTATGGCGGTGTAAGTAATCATTCTGTGATAACATGCTGCATGCTGCCGTGAAGTGTTGGTTGGCTTCCGGTTTCTCCTTGCATTTCATACATCTGTCACACTCAGTTCTTTGGCGATGTACTTCTCGTAATTCTTTGTGTGTACAACCTGATCCTTTATGGCTATAAGGAAGCCCTCTCTTTTCTGGGATTAGTTTGCCTCTTCTTAAGAGTTATTTCGACGCCTGCTTGTCGACATGGGGTAGGTCGAGGTTATGCTGGTGTCACCCATGAACGGCCTTGCCTTTCCATTGATTCCTCTCCTCCTCTATACAAATCATGAGTTTATTGCCTTGTACTTATTCATAGGTGTATTTCCCCTATCTGTCATGCATGCAAGTGGGTGTAACGATGTCTCTTTTCTTCTGTGGAAGTATGATTTCATCATTTTGATCTGGTTGTTGTCCAGGTTTATGATGTCTATTAAACCTCGGACTCCTTTTTTCCTTGGGAGTGTCGTTCTTATTGTACTGGATTTGGGGTTGTGTTTTCTGTGCTCTGTGAGTGTTGTTCTTGTTTTCGCATAATATCATCTAGGTCCGTTACTGTCCAGTTTATTACCCCAAATGAGTACGTTAGAGTGGGTATAGCAAGGATTTTGAGAGCTTTGAATATTCTTCGGCTGCTCAGTTCGGTTTTACACAATGTGTTTACTCTAATCATATGTTATTTTGTTAGGCTTCCTTTGCTCCTTTCTTAATCAATTGTTTTTGCTGATTCTTTCATTCTATTATACCTCCATCTGGAATTTCCATATTTCCTGTCTGGATTCAACCCTTTTCCATATGTGTAGTTCTACATTCATCTAACCCAAATCTCATAGATATGTCAATGGAGAACTTTTCCACTATTATAATCAGTTCTTTGAATTTGTTCTGTGATGATGCATAGAGTTTCAGGTCGTCCATGTATAGTTGGTGCGAGATTATGTGTTTCCATTTGGTGGATTTCCAGGGTGTATCCTATTCCTGTTCGGTTCAACTGTTCAGAGAGCGGGTTTAAAGTTATACAGAATAGATAAGGGCTCAGCGTATCTCCTTTAGGAATGTAACGAGTGTTGGGTGAACTTTGTACAGTTCCAGCACTTTGATTAACCAAAGGTGCGGCACCGAGTCGTACGTTTTCTGGTAATTGATATAGCATCAGGACAATTTGCGGTTCTTCTCCTTGATTTATTTGAGTATTATTTAATCTATCACAAGTTGTTCTTTGCAGCCCTTGGTACCTTTTTGACATCCTTTCTGTTCTTATTATCATTATTGTGAACCACACTTGTTTTTTTCCAATTTTTCCGATTTATTAGTTGTACAGACTGTTCAGAATATTAATTTATAGCAGAACAGAAGTCCACATAGTCAACAAGTGAATGCACATTGGCCTTTATTGAAAAACAAATTCAAAAGATTGTTAATTGTTCTCAAATTAAAGGAGATATACATGAAATGAAATTTTAAATTCAGACAATAACAAAAATCGTTGAATACCTTGATCATTTTGGTATTGAAATCGCCTCCAACAATCCAACGATTATTATTGCTGTGAGTCATGTGAAACGCATTCCATAGTAGTTAGTCACTAATTTTATAGACTATATTGAAGCAAGATACCATGAACTCCCCAGCTTCCGCAATCAAGGAAATGAACATAATATTTCCTCACAATATGTCACTCTTGGCGATGAACCAGTTTTGCTGAGTTGAATCTTTGGTCTGTAACTCATATTTAAAGTAATAATAATTTCACTTTTACGCCCCACCCTATCTGAAATGCGAGAGAAGTATTGGATTACCCCCAAAAAGTCTTTTTTGAGTGATTTTTTGTTTTTTCAGCGAGATAAACGCGAGAAAATTTAGGTAAAGTTTTCGTGTGTGTGTGTGTGTGTGTGTGTTTGTGTGTATGTCATCGTTGTCGTCGGCCTTTTTTTGTGACATGTTTTATTAGCACGATCCAGCCTCCGCATTGTATACACGTCACTAATTATATGATTGGATATTGTTCAGAGCATCTCATGGATGAAAATAATTGATTTTCAGTTCGCCAAAGCCAAAACAACGGGGATTCGGACTCCGAAGCTGAGGAAAGTGGGCTAATACGGCGCACCTGAGCCGAATCATCTAATAAATTTACATTTTTCAATGTAAAGTGCTCTAAATTTGGAAAAATGTTAATACAATGAGTTTATTTTATGATAGCATACGTGTTATTCAATAAAAAAAATCGGATACATGAAAAAAGGTAAAATTGCTCTAGTTTCACTTCGCTATGTTACCCCATATGTCGGGAAATATCGCGCATAATGTGGAGTTATGTCGCGCAGTGTGATGAAGGAGCTTTCTTCAGTGGCCCAAAAAACGTTAGGTCAAGAGGCTGGAGATGAGTTGATGTGTGAGGAGGAATTGTAAGGAGCACGATGTGATTCTCTCTGCAGAAATTATAAATTTGCAACGAAATGTAACTTGCATGGTTTTCAAGGATAAGTTAAACTGGAATACCTTCCGTAGCGTTCACATAATTTTGAAGATGTTTCAACCGCCATGGAAATAAATCTTCACTCGACCACCCATTGTCAGAACAGGAATAAATGCAACCTATCAGGCCGTCTTTTTCTAATTGAGGAGACATCCGTTTTCTCGGATAAATTATCAATTGGGGAACGTATTTCCCTGCTGCATTGACATCGCATAAGATGGTAATCGTTTGACCTCGTTCAGCTGAAATGACAACGCCGACTTGTTTTTGTCCCCTTCTCGCATAAACTTTCCCAGACCTTTTCTGGACAGTGGTTATACCAGATTCGTTGATATTAAAGATTTGATTGCTCTGAAATTTGAACTTGGTCAATAGTTTTTCTAGGTTTTTTAAAAAAAATGCTACAGCTTCAGAATTAAATGAGGATATACGATTGAGACTTATGCCTTCTGGTTGTCGAAGTCAAAGTTCGTGACTTCTCTTTATAAAGCACGACAACCAATCTTTTCCTGCTAGCCCAGATTCCTCGTTGAACTCATGAGGTAGGTGATTAGTTTCTGCGAAGTCAAAAGCTATTCTTCTCAGCTCCCGTGGAGTTACGCCATAGAATAAATTTGCCAACTTCATGACGTGATTTGCTAACTCTGTTCCTTGTGGTTTCATAAAAAGAGGTTTTCCCCCTCAAGCGGTCAACTTCGTATCCAGGTTTCAGATGGTGGCGCTGTGTTGATTCGGGAATGCCGAAATTTCTTGCATCCTCGCGTATTTTAGCACCTGAGCGTATAGCAGCCAAAGCATTATTGCGCTGTTCAATGGTCCATTTCTGTCGTTTGGTCTTTCTAATACAGTTTCTGACCATCTGAAATTAGGAAACATGTTGAAGTCAATAATATGGGGCAATATAGCGCAGTGTGGGCTAATATCGCGTACTTTGCAATATTACCCAGATCGACCTTGGTTTGTTTTTCTAACCAAAATTCCGTTGTTAACGTATGAAAATAGAAAACAAACATAGGGACAGGTCCTCGAAATAGGCTAGAAAATATTTGTATATAGGAGAGATCGATGACTGTATAAAGTACACTTACCTGGCTTATTTCTCAACCACTGAAAATTATAAGGAAAACACGTGTACGAACACTTCGATTTACTGCGGTCAACTGAATGCTCCCCACAGATAACCCACAGATAGATGAGACAATGATTGTGGCGCCATCTAAAGAGATCGTCGAGTAAACAACTGAGTGATTAATGGAAGACTGTTGATGTTGGAAAGATTTCTGTAATTTAAGGTTTTGGCGGATTGGCGGTATATTCAAATATACTGTATTTTAATTATTTCATTTCAAAATAGCCATTCATAGTCCATCATTTGACATTTCATTCAATTTAACTCCATTAACTGAATAATGATTAGATCTTGAGTTAAATTGAATGAAATATCAAAAGATGGACCATAAATGGTTAATTAAATTGGAAAAAATAAAACAATAATCATATAAACAATTTATTTATTTTGGTATAAAAATACACAACAAATAATTTCTTTCACAAAGTACTTTTCTTCACAAACATAATGACAACAAATAAATTATAGTGTAAAAACCATGCAATAATTAAAAAATATTTTGAGTAACAGACATTCTAGATTGGAGTATCATTAGATTTTCAAATGATGTTAAATCAAGATAAAAGTAGAAAATTATGTATGATAAGTTTATAATAATTTATTATTACACTCGTATAAACACACAGAGCTGGACAAACTGCAGGAGTATAACTGCTACTTACCTAATCAAAAAAAGTGTTAGCAATAAGTTGTTAACTACTATTTTTGGCAACTTTCTGCCAAAGAAAACATTTGAGTATAATTACTGTGAATGTTAGAACAAAAGTAATTAAAATATTTTTATAGGAACAGTTGTTGAATACTGCCCAGCTCTGTAAATACAAGGTGCCAAGTAATTACATATAAAAGTACTAAACAGCACTTGTGACTGTATATATATAATCATAAACCCGTTTGTACACGCTGTGGGTGTCGGGTGTGACGCTTATTCGTGGACAAACTTCCGCCATTCCTTTTTATTTCTAGCTTTTTTTGCCGCCTCTGTCCATGTAATTCCTTTTTCTTTTAAAATTTCGGCTACTGTGTTATCCCATGTTTTTTTGGGCGACCTCTTTTTCTCTTGCGTACTTCTCTAGCTTGCCAAATCATTTTTGCTGGTCTACTGTTCTCCATTCTACAAAGGTGCCCAAACCATCTAAGCTGCTGTTTTTCGATTGTTTTTAGTATTGGTTCTATGTTTAGGTTTTCCCTTATTATTCCATTCCGCATTCGATCTTTTCTGGTGACACCTTTGACTCTGCGTAAATACTTCATCTCTGTTGCTTGTATTCTACTTTTGAGTGAGTTTGTAAGTACCCAGCTTTCACTACCATGTACAAGGATTGGTCGAAAGACTGACTTGTACACGTTCAATTTCGTGTTAGTTGTAATTTCTTTTCTTCCCAGGAAATTTCGATTTAATGAATAATATACTTTGACTGCTGCACTTATTCTTTCGTTCACTTCTGCTTCCTGTTTCTCATTATTTTGTATATCTACTCCCAGATATTTGAAACTCTTCACTTGTTTTACCGGCATTTCATCAATTTCGATATTAAGGTGCCCTTCTTCTTGTCTCACCACCATTATTTTTGTCTTTTTCATATTCATATTCATGTTTCGTTGTTTCAACATATGCTCCCATGTTATCAAATTATGTTTCAGCTCTTTTTCGTTTCTAGCGAACAATACTAAATCGTCGGCAAAAACGCATTCAGATATTCCAACTAATTCCATATTTCTATAACCTATTTGAATTTGTTTAACTTTTGTTTTTACTTCCTTCAAAATATCATCCATTATCATTATGAATAATGCCGGGCTCAGTACTTCTTCCTGTCTTATTCCTTCTTTTGTTATGAAATCATCGGGCTGTTCAATATCTTTCCTTACCCGGTTTCTGGTTGTTTCCTAAATGCTTTTAATGTTATTTCATAGTTTTGATCCAACTCCTCTTTGTTGTAGACTTCTCCATATTTGATTTCTGGGAACGCTGTCAATGACTCTTTGAATATCTATAAAACCGAGGTATACTTTTTGATTTGTTCTTAGTTTTTTGTCTATTACTTGTTTCAATGTAAATACGTGGTCTTGGCTACTTATTCCTTTCCTATAGCCGCTTTGGGATTCTTCCAACTGTTTTTCTATTATTCTCCTAAGTCGAATCTCTAAGATACTTTCGTAAACTTTCACTGCAGCGCTCAGCAATGTTATACCTCTATAATTGTTACAATTAGTTTTGTCTCCTTCTTCGAAAATTGGCAATAAGATACCTACTTCCCAATCTTTCGGAATTTTTTCTTCGTTCCATATTCTTTGAAACAATTTAGTTAGCATTTGTATCCCTCTTTCTCCTAGACTTTGTAACATTTCTGCGGTAATACTGTCGCAACCCGCTGCTTTACCCCTTTTTAATTTTTGTATTGCTTGTTTCACTTCTTCTATTTGTATCAGTGGTTCATTTTCCTCATTTTACAGTTCCTGATGTCTTTCGTCTTGTAGTTCCATCTGTTCTTCTTTTAGTAATTCCTCAAAGTATTCTCTCCATCTCTCTATAATTTCCTTATCTTGTCGTATCATAACTCCATTTTTATTTTTTATCTGTTTTACATTGTTCGACTTTCCCTCTCTTAGCGTTTTTAGTTCCTTGAAGGAGAGATTCTGATTTCCTTTACTGTCTTCTTCCATCTTTTTGCCAAATTCTTTCCACGTCTCTTTTTTAACTGTGATTACCATGTCTTTAACTCTTTTCCTTTGAGTTTTATAATTTTCGTAGTTTTCATTCGTTTTATTTCGTAGATATTCTATCCATTTTTGCTTTCTTAGTTTGGTATGTTCTTGTATATCTTTATTCCACCATCTCGTTTGATTTTTATTGCTACCGGTTCTAGTAATGCCACACACTTTCGTTGCTGTCTCTAATATTATAGATTTGAATTTGTCCCACATTTCCTCTTTCGATATACTTTGTATTTTATCTTGACATATTTCCATTTCTTTTTCATATATCCTGTAAATTTTTTGGATACCTCTATTTCTCTTAACTTATATGATTTTATTTGGTTTTTTAATTTTTGTCCATTTTTCCCATTGTTCGAACTTCCTTTCTGGTTCTCAGTTGCCATCTTCAATGTTGCTCTTAATAAGTAATGATCGCTGTATATTTCTGCACTTTGCATGACCTTGATATCCTTCACATCTTTTCTGTTTCCTTTGTTCATGAGAACATAATCAATGATGGACTTTTCATTTCTGCTGCTAACCTCTCTCGTGTATTTATGTGACTCTTTATGTTGATAAAACGTATTAGTTTCTATTAGTTGGATTAATATACAAAAAATTATTAACCTTACTCCATTGTTATTTCTCTTGTTCTCTCCATATATATGCCAATTACGTCATTGCTTTGTTCGTCTTTCTTTCCAACTCTTCCATTGAAATCTCCCATTATTATTAGTCTGTCCTTAGCATCCTCTATTGTTTCACCTAATGTTTCCCAGAATTCCTCTTTTTCGCTCACTCGTGCATCTTCATTTGATACGTACACTATAATTATCGTTGTGCTTTCTCTTAAATTCAATTCCATTTTGAGTATTCTTTCTGTAATTCCTGTCCAGATTTTTATATATTTCTTATGTTCTTTCTTTATTATACATCCGATTCCTTCTTTTGCTCTACTTTTTGCGTCTACCCCATTATATAATAATAATTGTCCCTTTTCTTATTCAATTTCGCCTTGACCTTTCTTTTTGGTCTCTGTAATTCCTAATATATCCAAATTTTCCTTTTCAAATTCTTGTATTAATTCGTCTTCCTTTCCTAATAGTCCTCTTACATTCCATGTAGCTATCTTCCACATTCTCTCGTTTTCTTTATTTCTATTCGTAATATATTTTCCTTTGTTTTTTCTTTTGTATCTGTTTTTAGTAGCCTTCATCTCTTTTTTATAAGTTTTTCTACATTCATATCCGTTTCCATTGTCACATTCGTTTCCATAGCCATTTTTATAGTTTTCCTCTCGATTTACTGTTTGGGTTCTTAGTTTTTTGCTGGCCGCGTAATTTTTCTTAATTGTTCATCCAGTGTATTAGCTTCTGGAGATCTTTCCTGTACTTTTCTTTTCCTGTCTTCTTCTTTTTCTTGTTTTCAGCCTTGTTTCAAGTCTCTATTACTTCCTTCATATACTTCATTATTTATAATTAATTTATCGTATTTAATATATGCATTGTGACCGTTTTCTCTAGCTGTCTTTAATTGTCGATACGGAAATTTTCTTTCTTCGAATATTTCCTTTGGATAGTCTTCGTCGATCCATATATTTCTTCTTTTGAGTTTTTTGCTTTGTCTAAGTATCTCCATTTCCTTGTTGCTTCTCACTAATCTTAATAATATCGGTCTATTTACTCCATTTATTGGTTTTCCAATTCTTATGACATCATCAATATCATATTCTGTATTAAACTTTATTTCTAATGCATTTATTACCTGTCCTATTTTTTTTATTGTTTTCCATTTCTTTCATTCTCTCTCTCCTCTATTCCTTTTATTATCAGGTTTTTGCTCTTAGTTTCACGTTCCAGAGACGCAATTTTGACGCCTTGTTTTTCCACTTTTTCTTTCAACTTCTCGTTTTCTAGTTTAGTTTCTTTTAACTCATTAATTACTTGTTCTAATTTCTTGTCCATCTTTTCTATATTTTTATTCAAAGTCTATAGCATGCTTTGTATTCTTTCTACGTTTTTTTTCCATTTTTTGTTTGTTTTGTTTATATACATTTACTAGCGTAAAAAGCTATTCCGCCTCGACAGCTCGGAGAATTCGCTTTTATCCAGTATTTGTAAACCTCTACTCTATACACAATCCGACAACGCCGCAAATTATTCTATCGAAATTTGTCGGCTTATCTCTGCTACTTTATTTATATTATCAATTAACCTATTTCTTTGTCCAATGATTGTAATCACTTATAGTTAATATTTTGTTTTAAAAACTACTGTTTTTTTTTCACTACACCAAGATTCGTAACTAAACAACACTATAACGACTTTTACGTAAATTATTCATCACCACAAGTCCCAAATTTTGAGATTATTGCAAGAGAAAAACAAAGTACGTATTTATTACTTTTATGCCACGATGTGACTGTACAACATTTAAAATAATATATCTAACATTTCATTTCCACTTGAAACACATCTTTATTTCTTTACTAGAAGTATTAAATAGGTTTATAACACAAGTTTAAACCTAGTATATTGCATATTTGTATATTTCTACATTTAAAAGCATTCCGTTCTTATGAAACCATTGCATAAGGCAGTTTAAGTTACTCTGCAGCTCCTGGCAGTCTATGATTGTTAAAATATTTCCTAAGGGCTCTTAAAAATCTCACCGTCTCATGGAGTCCTTTCTCGTTTCTGGTTGAGGTTCTACAAGTAAACACACAAAACAACAACAATAAATAAGTAAACACAGAAATATGTTTGAAAATTTATGTCAAGAAAAGAAAAGAGAATGCGCTTACTATCGAAATAATAAGTTTACACATGTTTTTGTACTAAGCCAAGAAAATATCAAAAAATGTTTGAATGTATACATTTGTTTGGTTTTTTTGATTCCCTTTTTTGAAGCTTTCGATTTTTTTAGAAATTCTTAATTTTTAACTATTTTTCTATTTTTTGCCTTTATTGGATATTTTGGATTTTTGGTTACCGCTAGACCAAATACTTAGACGTAATGCCTCAACAAAAGTGAATACTCACTTTCATTTCCCATAAATTGTTACACGATGGGCTATATATGAAAATCGGCAAGGGATCGATACCTTCCATCCCATAGCTGATAGAGGGAATATAGCCATAACATAAAATAAAACCCAGATTATTCATTTTTCAATGGATGAATTTTAAATTGGAATTGTCTGAGTATGGTGTACACACTAGATATAAATTGAGTGAATGAAAAGACGAGTACTGAGTATGTCATTTGATTGAAATTCCAGCTAAGCGCTTTCAGCCATTAGGTCATTCTCAAAGCTATCGACAAGATAAAAATATACAACAGGTACAATGTACACACAATGAAATAAAATGTTTGATGTTACATCATTATTAAAGTAAAATTTGTTAAAATTACCCTATAAAGAGGGTGTGCACACATATCATTTAGTTGGTAATCAAATTAGATGTTTCGTTATGTGAATGACAATTGTACACACTCTTTATAGAGTAATTTTAACAAATTTTAGTTAAGTTATGATGTAACATCAAACATTTTATTTCGTTGTATGTAACAGGGTTTGATGTTTTTTGACACTTTCTGTATATTTTTTTCTTGACGAGAGCTTTCAGAATGGTCTAATGGATGAAAGCGCTTACCTGGAATTTTAATAAAATTACACACTCAGTACTCGTCTTTTCGTTCACTCAATTTACATTTTTAAATGTCCAAAATTATAGCATGCTATATTGAATACAATAAAACTTACCATCACTTTTTGTTAATTTCCACTCATATGGGAAGGCAAATCAAACTGTCTCAATAACCTCTCTTCGTCTTTCTCAAATCTAAAGAAACACTGTTTTTGAAAATGAAGGGATCATATCCTCCATCGTTTCTTCGTCGACAAATTTAATGATTTATTACCACTGCTTTCCAGCCATATTAATTTTATCTTCCTGGGTTGGAGGAACAAAACTGTAAAAAGAAATATTTACTTTATTAATGCAGCAATTTTCAGTTTAGCTAATGTAAAGAACAACCATGATCTCTAAAGTTGTCGATTAAATTAGTAAAAATTCTCTGTGTTTTATAAAAATGAAGATAATGGTTGTTAATTGTGAAAGAAAAAATGCTCAATTTTTTCTTAATAAAACTCACCGAGTACACCACTTATTACTCCTTCAGAATACACTTTGACATTGTCCTTTCAATTAATAACAATAAAGCAACGAAACAACAGATAACTATCACACTATAGGAATTAAAAAATGCACCAGAATACCGTAACCTTAAAATAACCTCTACACTTGAACTTAGAAATGATAACGGTATAACATAAAACATGTGGGGACGGGCAATATGATATCGCGCATACGCAGTTATAAAAATCAATAAAATCTGATTACTAACGACGTTACAGTTTTCGTTAATTTTTTGGAATTATCTACCGAGTTTATTTACTCGACGGACTCTATAGATGGCATAGTCTGCAGTGTCCCTAGCCAGATGCTTCCAGCGACCCAACACCTGTTCAACATAATGGCTAACGATACGAAACAACGTACGTGTTGCCAGATTTCACTTCTCGCTCTTCGTCTCTTTTATTTTGTGGTGCGCAATATTGCCTCACTGCGCCATATTACCCCTCTTTTCCTGTATACAAGTCCAATTTCATGTTGGCGTATTGTTCAGGACATCTCACAGATGAACCTTATTGATATTCAGTTCACCATAGCCATTACAACGGGTCCTATAAATCCAGATACACAACATTTTTGATAATTTTTGGAAAGATGTCAGTTTTTTAGCACGATACGACATCCGGAGTGTATACAATTGACTAATTATATAATTGATTTCCAGTTCACCAGTGCCAGTACAGCAGGTCCCATAAATCAAGATGCATTACACTTTTGGTTATTTTTGCACGATACATCCTTGGGAAGGTATGCAAATAACATGTATTTCATGAAAGGATATCGTTCAGGTTATCTCACATATGAAACCTCTTGATTTTGAGCTCACCAGAGCCAGAACAATGAGTCCTATGCATCCAGATGTACTATTTTTCTTCTCATTTTTGGAGAATTTTTTGTTTTTTTAGACGATACAGCCTCCGGGGTGTGTAATTGAGGAAAAGTTAGTTTCAAGTTTCAAAACCGTTTATTTGTTTTCAATGTTCACAATGACATTAGATAATCTATCGAATTATTTATCAATATATATGAGTGGAAAATGTGTTTTGGTAAAATTATCTTAGCAAGATTCTGCGACGGCACTGTAAAAAAATGAATACACCTTTGTGAGCTCCATATTTCCATCGCGATAACTTTATCCATATAACCTAATCTAATATTAAGGTATGGAATACATTTGCTTGGCGTAGCCGCGAGATGTCTCTATTAAACTAAATAAAAGGCGCATAATTGGCATAGAAGGATCGACATGGCAGCCGAACAATGCGGCTCGAAGGCTTAATTAGGTGAAGCCGTCGTTCCATGTTAATATTAACCCTTGGGGAAATTGCGAACGGACGTTTTGTGGAAAAAAAGAATCATCCCAATTTTCACTCATCACGGTAACTTGAATTAATTCGAGCTTGTCAAGTAGCTGGAATGATTGCAGCTATTAAATTACCGAGAATGAATACTTTTGTTTCAGAGGTAGAGTCGGTGTTTAAATATTGATTATGTTCAAGAGAATAGATATCTTTACTTTATTGTTGATCTTTGCAAAAATGTCTTATTATACATGAAGGCTAACAAAAATATCGAGGCAATTTTTTTTTTCAGCTTGTCACAGCATTGCGAATGTTGGAATCAATTATAACTGTGCTCTTGTTCCATACGACTGTTTAGTTTTCGACTTGTACTGATTTGAATGCAAATGCAATTAACTTACCACAAGCACTATCGTGTGTGGCATTTAGTATTCATATTTCGTCAATGTTAGCGGGCTTTATTTTGTGTGTACAGTGTCATACCTCCTTGTTTATAGATCTATGTGAGTCTATTAATGGGTAGGTTGTTCAGTTTGGTGGAGTTTATTAAAATAAAACACTGTGTTGAACTCAATATACCCCCACTATTAATGCAAGTTCCATGTAAGAGAGCGGGATACAGTTTTTAGCGTTACTTGCGACCTGCCGCGTACTAACTGTAAGATATGGATAAACATGTAAGTGTTATTATTATTATTATTATTATTATTATTATTTTTTCCTTCCTTTAGGCTTCGACATCTAGGTCATTAGCCTTATAATTTCAGTTCTTATCTGTATTCTCTATCTCCTTTGTGCTATGTGCTTCTATTCTTTATTATATTTTGTGATACATTCCTATTGCCTTCAGAAAGTTTAGTACATTTTGCTGGTGGGAATATTCTGCTAAGCATCTTCTGATATCAATTGAGAGGAGGTTGTTTTTCCTTTGGTTATCATATTTTGGGCAATCAATAATAATATGATTTACAGTGAGGTGAGTTTGACATGTATCGCATTGTGTTGGGTGGGTCCCTAATAGAAGATGAGAAGAGGTCAAGTGTGTGTGTCCTATTCGTAATCTTGTCAGAATGACCTGTTCCTTCCTTGTTTTCACCTGGTATATTGTTGGTATCGTATGCACCCTGGGTTTTATTTTTCTTAATCCGGTAATAGTGTGGTTCCATTCATTTTGCCACTGTTCTATGATTTTGTTTCTTATGTAGTGCTCAATGTCTCCAAGGCTGTACTTTATTACGTTTATATTGCCAGATGTAGCAGCTTCTTTGGCCGCTTTATCAGCTATTTCGTTACTTTTTATACCACAATGACCTGGTATCCAAATAAAAATTATTTCCGTTCCTTTGTCTGTTAAGCGCTGTAGCATACTTAAGATGGTTTTGGTAACTGGTTCTTGATTATATTGCTTTTTAATTGACTGCAATGAGCTTAATGAGTCTGTACAAATTGCTACATTTTTCAAAGCGTTGTTATCTGTATACTTCAGAGCCTGAAAAATTGCGTACATCTCGGCATAATAGATATTGGTAAAATTCTTGAATCCCCATTGATAAGTATCTTGTTTAGTGACGATCGCACATCCAACACCCTGTTCGGTTTTAGAGCCATCTGTGTAAATTTCTAATGGATTGTTATGCTTGTGTAGTATGTTGTGTATTTCGTTTTGTAGGATTTCCTTGGGAGTGTCAATTTTGTTGTATTTAAGACAGTCTGTGTATATTTGCGGGATTTGTATTTTCCAGGATTGGTATTCATCGATTCTAAAGGTATAAATTTCTATGGTTGGAATAAATTCCAATATCATCGCTTTTGCACGAGTTATTGCCGGTTTGTGTAGACGATTTTCGAATGAATTTTGTTCGTCCTCCTGTATGAGATCTAGTACAGGGTGTGTTTGCAGAGAGGCGATTTTGTTAAAGTAGTTGATCAATAAATATCTTCTTCTATATTCCAATGGTTGAACTTCGGCTTCACAACAAAGTGACGAATAAGGACTTGTACGGAAAGCCCCCAGTGCCAATCTTAATCCGGTTGCTTGTACTGTATTCAATTTTGTTGATTGTGATTTGCTTGCTAATCCATATACCACACTACCGTAATCCATTTTGGACAGTATGAGAGACTTATACAACTGGATTAGAGTTATTGAATCTGCTCCCCAATTCAGATTGCAAACCGATCTTATTATATTGAGGCGTTTTTTACATTGTATAATCAAATCAGAGATGTGTTCCTTCCAAAGTAGTTTACTGTCCAGTATCAAGCCCAAAAATTCATAAGATGATTTAATTCCAATATTGTTTCCATAAAGGGTAAGGTTTGGGTGATTATGTAGTTTCCTAAGTCTGCAGAAATGTACGCAACGCGTCTTTTTAATTGATATTTTAAAACCATGTTGATCGGCATATTCTGTTATCCTATCTATTGTGCTTTGCAGCACTGTTTCTATCTGTTCCATTTCTGAGGCTTGGTAATGAATCGATAAGTCATCTACAATAAAGCTTCTGCCTACGTCGGTTGGAATACATACTGCTAGTCCATTTATTGCTATCAAAAACAGGACAACACTCAGAATTGATCCTTGACTAATACCATTCTCTAATACTTGTTTATCTGATACTGTACCACCAACTTTCACTCTGAGTGACCTATTCGTTAAAAAACTGCTTATGAATTGTGGTAGACGACCTCTAAATCCCCATTTGTGCAGTGTATCCAATATTCCATTTCGCCATGCAGTATCGTAGGCCTTCTCAATATCAAAGAACACTGCTACTGTGTGTGACTTATTGGCAAAGATTCTTTGTATGTGGCTCTCAATTAGCACTAACTGGTCAATTGTTGACCTATTCTTGGAAAATCCCATCTGGTATTGATTGATCAAACCTTTCTTTTCTAATTCCCATATTAAGCGATAACTGATTATTTTTTCAAATGTTTTTTCAAGGCAGCAAGTGAGGGATATCGGCCAATAATTAGATGGATCCAGATGATCTTTACCAGGTTTAGGTATAGCTATAACACTCGCTTCTTTCCATTGATCTGGTTAAGTTCCTTGCTGCCATAATTTATTAAATAAGTTGACTAAATACATTTTTTTATTTTCAGGTAGATTGATGAGAAAGTCGTATGGTATTTCGTCCGGTCCAGGGGCCGATTTTTTAACAGATTCGAATGCATTTTCCAGTTCATTAATGGTAATTGGGGCATTGTACGACAAATGTTCATCACTTTTAAAATCTATATCAATTTGTTCTTTCGCAGATTTTGTATTTTTAAATATATCGCTATAATTGGCGTCTGAACTTATATTTCTTAGAAAAACTGCCAGTTCTCCTGCGATATTTTGATCACCTGTGATTTCTCTCCCATTTACAATCAGCATAGTAGGGGTAGTACTGAAATGGCGTCCCTTTATTGCTTTGATTTTTTCCCACACTTCCTTAATAGGAGTCTCGGTATTTATGGAGCTTACATACTGTTTCCACGATTCTTTTTTACCTTTTACAATTAAAAATCTAGCTTTAGCTCTTGCTTTTTTGAAAATCAGCATGTTTTCTGTATTATCGTATCTCTTAAATTTATTGAAAGCAATTTTCTTCTCTCTAATTGCTACTCCTATTGCGTCATTCCACCAAGGTTCGTTTTTCCTAATGGCGCCTCTTTTTGACCTAGGAATACTAATCTCAGCTGCATATTGGATCGTTTTTGTAAGGTTGTCTACTTGGCTTGACATGTTTTCGTTTACAAGTTCAATTGATTCCAACGTTTTCTTATATAGACACCAATCTGCCTTCTCCATTATCCAGCGTTTTCTAACTTCGTTATTATTTTGGTTAATTCCAAGTTCAATCAAGATTGGTATATGATCCGTATTCTCTTCATCGAGTACATTCCATTTGAAATTTGCTGCAATATTAGCACTACACAACGTTAGGTCTATGTGAGAAAGATTTCCTGTCCTGGAATTGATGTACGTTCCTTCTCCTGTATTTAGCAAGACTATGTCTAGGTCATCTATAATATCTTCCAATATTCTACCTCCTGGGCATACTTTATTAGAACCCCATAAAGGGTTATGGGTATTGAAGTCTCCAGATATTATAAATGGCTGTGGAAGTTGTTGAAAAAGTCCACGAATTTCTTGGCCTGTCCAATTGTTGTTGGGGAGATAAAGATTACAGATCGTCTCCTTCAATGGATATTTTATATAAACTGCTACAGCTTGTAGAGAGGTTTGTAGGTTGATTTCTTAGACGTGAATATTATCTTTTATGAAAATCGCTACTCCGTCTTTAGCTCTTTGGTTAGGTATATCATCATATCTATATGATTTATAGCCTCTCAAGTTGAACTGATCTTCTGGCTTGAGATGTGTTTCTTGAAGACATATACAAAACGGATTCTTATCTAAAATAAGTGTTTTAGTTCTGGATAGTGATATTTGCATCCATTACAATTCCATTGTAATATATTATCGTATTTGTTCATTTATTATTATTTGTAGATGTTAGATACAATATAATGTATATGTCTGTTATTTGTTAAGGTGAGACTTTGTTCCATCCCCTTTTTTCTTTCTTAGTTATATATGTATATATAAATATATTAAGGTATAAATAAATGTAATACTCGTATAAAAGTGTAAAATATATGTATGTATATGATAAAAAAAAATATGAATAAAATTTTCTAAATAATTTTTTATCGTTATATCACAGATCATTTTCGGAGATTATTATCATCTCCTCTAAAGAATTCGAAGATCTTGGGCCCCGATCTGGGGTTATCGAAATGTTTATCTGAGATGCGGTTGTTATTTCACAAGTTGCTGAATCCATTTTCTCTTCTGCTTTTTTCCTTGGTTTGCCTTTTGGCCATCCTCTTTTTCCTTTCTGTTTTTTTCGATAACTTACACCGCTTAATACTGATTCATCATCTGATGAGCGTGGATAATCCCGCTTGTAAACAGATGGTAGAGATTGACAATCAGATACTTGTGAAGCGATGCTTGGTGCCAAAGGAAATATATTAGTTTTTTGTAATGCATTAAATAATAATGGTGTTAGCTTTTTCACAAGTTCAGGTATATTCACTTGTGGAGGAGTAGTTGATGGTAAGTTAGTTGTAGTTGTTCGTGCATAAGATACGTTAGGCTTTGGTGCAGTAACAACTACTTTTTTCTTCGCATCGAAGTAAGAGAGGTTTTCCTTGACCTTTATTTCCTGGATTGCAACCTCCTGCTTATATACTGGACATTCTTTGTCTCTAGCTGAGTGTGAACCATTACAGTTCACGCATGAGAATGGGGGTTTACAAGGTTTATCGGTGTGTAGTGGTTTGCCGCATTCACATATCTGTTCTTTATTGCACCTTGCAGCGGTATGTCCAAATTGTTGACAACGAAAACATCGAAGTGGTGACGGAATGTATGGTCGGATTTTGAGAAGATAAAAAGCAATTTTAATTTCAAGTGGCAATTTTGGACAATCAAAAGTTATAATATGAATAGGTGTATCCGAGAGCGAACCACCTTTTTTTGTTTTTATTCTTCTTACTCCTATAACTCCTTGATCTTTCAATTCGTCCAATATTTCTTCTTTGGTGCAGTTTAAGAGATCTCTACAATTCATTACACCTTGGAATTGATTGAGTCTAGTATGTTATTTCAACTTCATAATCAAATACATGGGTTAATTTTTTAATTTGGATTGACTGTGCTGCAGAAGCTGTCTCGAGTAGTAATCCGTCCTTCATTTTTCGCATATTTCTCACTTGTCCTACCTTTCCATATATGTACCTATGTAATAAGAAGGGACTCGTTTTTGCGAAATCTCCTTCCTTCCTCTTAACGATCAGAAACCGAGGTTGGATTCTCGTCTCCTGATTTATTTATGGTTTGTTGGTGCTTTTCCATGGTCGCAGATCCAGCACCTCTATCTGCGATCTTTGGCGCTTTTTGACTAGCAGAAATCATTTTTTTCCCACGAGTAGGGTAGATTTTCAATATCCACTGTGGCAGTGCTCCCTTACCACAGCAAGGTTGTATACAAGTGAGGGTCACCTGGTACTCACAGGACATCGTTAATAACCGCATTTTGGATGGGCCATTCATCTTGTTAGCACGATAGCTTCCACCTTAAGATTCCAGATTTTTTATCGAGGTTTACTCCTCCCCATTCAGTGGTTGTGAGCCCCATGAATGGTTGTTATCCCTCTCGCGTTTGCCCAACTGCTGTAGATTCGCCACCGGGGGTTGGTTACCCGATCTTGAATTCCCAGAGATGGTTTACCAGGGTCTACCAACGTGGAGGTGCGAGCAGGAATTGATAGGAGAGGCTGTAAGAGACGCTTCACTACCCTTTAGACCCCTATTATTATTATTATTATTATTATTATTATTATTATTATTATTATTATTATTATTAATATTATTATTATTATTATTATTATTATTATTATTATTATTATTATTATTATTATTATTATCATTATTATTATTAAAAAGTTCTTCATTTAAATAATTTGATTCCCAAAAATTACAAATAACAGAGTGAAAAACTAAGTGCCGGTGGTCTGGCTTTTATCCTGCTATCAGCGTACGTCATGTGAGGCATCTTGCGGAAACAGCATTATCCAAAAATTGTTGTTGATTAACTATGGCCCCGGCATATAATTATGGCTCCCAGAATCTTTCGGCTAGGTTATCCCTGAGAAGCAGCTGAAAAACAGGATATCAATAATTGATAGGGGTGAGATAGTTGTTAATCAAGAATTCAAAAATACAAAAGTATATATAAATTACAACAGTCTACGGGTGGCACTACAAAGTGAAACATGGGCAAACATTTATGAACAAAACGACGTCAACTCCAAATGTGAAATATTCATAAACAGACTGAAATGCATGTGAAGAATACAAATCTGAAATCAAAATAAAAAATAAAGATAGAACTAGAAAAAAATGGATCACGTCAGGGCTATCTACATCAATAAAAGAAAAAAAAATCTATATAAAGTACTAATTCAAAATCCTAATAACCTACAAATAAAACAAATATACAATAATTACAAACGAAACTTGAATAAACTTACGAAAGAAGCAGAAAAAAATATTTTCAAAACGAAATTGGGAAGGATAAAAGTAGAACAAGAGGGCTCTGGGAAAGTGTCAATGAGATTTGAAATAAAACTCGCCCAAAAACAGAAATAACCAAAATAGAAATGAAAGAAAATTGTACCACTGAAAACAAACAGGTTATTAGTGATGAATTCAATGAACACAATAGTAGAATAGGGCTAAAACTAGCAAATAAAATCGACAAACCAAATTCCTTTTGCGACATCACAACTGAAATAAACAAAAATATGTTCTTATACCTCTCAAACATTGGAGAAGTATCACAAGTAATCAAACAACTTAAACTCTAAAAAAGTCCTGGGCATGACGGTTTCACTGCAGAAACGCTGATTCAAATAGCCGACTCCATAACAGTCCCTCTCACTAACATTATAAATAGCTGTATGGAAAATGGAGTATTTCCGAGCATTTTAAAAACTGGTGTTATCAAACCACTTCTTAAGAGTGGGTATAAACTGCAAATTTCAAATTATAGGCCCATCTCTTTGATATCAAACATACCGAAATTTTTTGAAAAAATAATGAAAAAGAGAATGGTACATTTCATGAAAAAACATGATATTCTATCCGATAATCAGTATGGGTTCAGAGAGGGGTGGTCAACCGAAGATGCAATACTAAAACTGACAACGTACATTTACAATATACTCGACATTTCTAAACTGTCGCTATGTATCTTTGTTGATCATTCCAAAACCTTTGATTCTGTTGGTCACAAAAGGCTTCTAGAGAAACTGGAAAAAATTGGTATGCGGGGTAAACCGCTCGATCTTTTGAAATCATACCTGTCGAACCAAAAACAAGTAGTAGATATTGATGGTGCGGTGAGCACTCCGAGGACAATCACTTACGGGGTTCCTCAAGGCACGGTCTTAGGTCCCCTACTATTCACTATCTATATAGACAGCCTGTTGAAAATGACAACTGTAGGTAATATTATAAGTTATGCTGATAACATAGCAGTAATTTACAGTGACAACACATGGCAATAACTGAAAGCAAAGACGGAAAAAGATTTTAACAACATCTTTAAATGGTTCCAATACAATAAATTAACTATGAACGCGGAAAAGACCAAATACTTACCTTTCACCTCCTATAGCAATAACTTGCCGAATATGGGTCCATCAAATATAAATCAAAATATATCCATTCCAGACGCCAGCTCAATAAAATACCTTGGTAAACAAATTGACAGACATATGAAATGGAACTTACATATATCGTATCTAACAAGAAAAGTACGTGGATTCATATCAAGATTCAAACTGTTGAAAGAATTCCTTGAAAATTCTCAGTTGAAAACTATATATTATAGCCTAATCCAATCCCAACTTATATAGGGTATTATGGGATGGGGAGGCGTAAATGATACGCATTTAAATAGTCTGAATATTGTGCAGAAGAAAGTTGTCAAAATAATCCTTTGCAAAGGAAAGACGTACTATACCGATAATCTGTATAACGGATGCGGCATTTCTGATATTAGACAACTCTATGGGCAAAATATGTGACAAGGAATTTACAATAATAAAATTGAAAAAACGCAACCAGATCATCTATATAATACAAGGAGGCGAAACTACAGCGTCGTGGTACCGAAATGTATTAAAACAGTGGGTCAGAGGCACTGCAGCTTTCTAGGTCCAAAAATTTGGGAATTGTTACCTGAAACAATCAAAACCGGCAGAAGCAACGAAATTTTCGAAATAAAAGTTAAAAATTGGCTTCAGTTCTATGATAGACAGATATTCCAAAAAATTATTTAAACCCTCAACAAATTATGCATCAAACTTATAATACTGTAATGTATGGTGTATGTGGCCCTAGACACCGATTATGACACTCACATTATGTGAAACCTATACCTGGATGTTACCCTTTTACCAATGGTGATATTAAATCTTATATGATACTCACATGGGATCAAAAACGTATGACTGTAATATATGTGTATATGAGACTCTGAACCCGATTATGATAAACACTTTATGGGTAACTTACCTGAAAGTGATACTTTTACCAATTGTGATATTTTATTTTATGTGATGCAATTTCTCGCCATATGTTTTATACTTACACTTTATCTTATTTCAAATTTATAATTTATATTTCAATCTTAAGTATTTTTATTATATTTAGAGGCTATATCACACACAATGAGTAATTTTCTACGATTTCTCCTTCAGTGATGCCATTGTTTATTTCACTCAGCTCACAAGTACTACTCACTTGACATTTCTTCATCAAAATTATACTTGATTGTACATTAATGATGGTTAATAGTATATTAAAGTATAAGTGGATGAAGAGATCTGCGTACATGGCGGTTAGTAAGTTTGGGAAAGTTGGGAGATCCTGGATGAATAAGGAATAGAGCAAAGGTGATAACACTGACCCCTGCGGGACTCCAGTCTGAATAGTATAGCAGTGTGTTCGTTGACTTTTATGTAAAATTTTCTGATACCGACGTATGAATTAATTAATTCGATTAGATAATCTGGAATTTTTAATTGTATGAGTTTGAATATTATACCCTCGAGCCATACGGAGTCGAATGCTTTTTGTATGTCGATCGCGACCATAATGGCTTTCTTTTTTTCCGAAAGCCTTCTCTTATGAAATTTAAAAATCTTATTGTTTGCGCTATAATACTGTGTCCACTTCGGAAACCGTATTGCTCGGGGGGTAATAATTTATGTTTTTCTGTGAAGAATTGTATTCGTTTGAGAATAATTTTGTCGATCACCTTTGCAATATTATTTAACAGAGATATAGGTCGATAACTATCTTTATAACAGGGCTGTTTGTTTGCTTTAATTATGGGTATGACATTGGCAACCTTGATCATATCGGGGTAGTTGCCAGTTTTGATTATGTAATTGATTACGTATGTCAATTGCACAACAGCTTTTTATGGTAAGTTTACAATATTTGGTATACCGTCTTGTCCTGGGGCTGTTTTGTTTTTCGAATGTTGTATAATATTGTGTATTACCGTGTATTGACCTAAGTTATGTGTTTTTGAAGCATGTATTGATTGTAAGTGTTGTTTAACTATTTGTGAGATGTGTCGATGATGATCTGTGTATGGTGAATTATTAATAAAATTGTTTTGAAAGTACTCTCGAAAATTCTGCGCAATTTCCTTCATGTCGGTGTAAGTGTGTCCATTTAGTTCTATTTTGGATATGTCCTTGTTTTGATTTCTGAAATTTCTTGCGATTTTCCAGAGTGAGTTGTCATCAGGTTTCAATGTTGTTAGAAAGTTTGTCCAATTTTGGTTCTTGTATTCTTTGATAAGCGAGTTTATTGTATTCTGATAGTATTTATAGAGTGATTTATCGTCATCACTTCAGGAAATCTGCCATCTTTTCCTAATTTTGTTGTTGTCGTGAATAAGAGTGATGCTGTAATCAGGAAGGGTGTTATGAGGGGTTGGTTTGGGTTTTGGGGTAGTTGTGTGATTTCTAGCGTCTATGATAGTGTCTTGGAGGTTTGTGATAGTCTAAATGAGTTGTTCTGTGTTTTCTACATTATTTGTAATGTTGATGTTATCATTTATGTATTTTCTAAAATTCAACCAGCTAGTGGTAGTGTAATCGTATATGTTTTTTGTGGGGTGTTGTATTGTGTGGGGTAGTTTTAGGTGGATAAGGACAGGGCTGTGATCGGAGTTAAGGTTGTTTAGGGTTTTCATTTTGGTAAGATTGTTCATGTTTTTTCCAATTGTAATATCAATTGTACTGGGGCGTGGTTATAAAAAGTGAAGTGGGTGCGATCATCTGTGTTAAAAATATTACATTCGTTATTGTCACAAAATATCAGGAGAGTACTTCCATTTACGTTTGGGTGCTGTATGAATTTGTCCCATTGGGGGTGTCTACTATTGAAATCCCCTACCATTAAAACTTTGTTGTGCGTTTCCATTAGGTTATGAAAACTAAAATCTCTTAGCTTATTAGTGGGCGGGTTGTATGCACCTACTATTTTGATTCTATTATCCAATAGTATAGCGATAAGCTCAATTTATGAATTGTTCTGTTGCAGGAGTTTGAATTTTATGCCTTTTTTTATTAACAAAGCGACACCGCCACCAGGGGCATCGGTGGAGCGGTCTTGTCTGAAGAGACGATATTCTTGGTTTTTGAAGTTTATGACTTCATTAGGCTTTAGTAGTGTCTCGATTAATAAGAAAATATCTAGTTTTTGGATGTTGAGAAAGTGTCGGATTAAATTGAGTTTATGGATATTACCGAAAATGATTTTAAGATTACATCGTTTTTGAGAGCCTCTTTCACCACCTACCTGCCTAGATGTCATTGTTGTCTATGCCGGCAACAAAGTTGTTGTAGATTTGGAATTTTTCTATCTTATTGGTGGCTTTCCTCATCTCCAGGACAAGATCCGAAACGGCTCTTGATAGTTCATCCAGGTTGACCAGACTATGAAGTTCTCGGAACATATTGTTTATTTCTGAGAACTTTGTGATGCCATTCGTAATAATATTGGACTGGGCTCTTGATTGGGATGCAGAAGGGTTGTTTTGTGGGGGTTTTTGTGAGAATGGTTTTTCGGGAAGACTGGGAAAATCGGTTTGATTTGGTTGGTGTGGGTTTGATTTGTTTGTCCAGGGATTTACTGTAAGGATGGGGGCTGGAACGTACCAGTTTTGCTTTTCTGGTTTACGGCCCTCTTCTCTTCCTGCCAAACTCTTCTCTTTACGTATTCAGAACACACGTCAGCATTTGCAGGATGGTCCACATCAGAATTGGCGCATTTGGCAGGTTTTGTACGGTCCTTAGTGCACTCCAGGGTGAGGTGGGGTCCGGCATACTTCAAGCATCGTAGCGATCTTTCTCAATTTGCTGTAGCATGTTTCCACAGTTGGCAGATTTGACATTGTATAATCGGCTTGTTCTGTCTGCAGTGTTCCCACTGGACTCAAGTGTGTTCAATAACTCTGGCATTTTTGTTATCCAGTAATCCAGAGTTATTTTGGAGTCCGTCACTACCAGGCACAGGGGTCGTCCTTCAGTGCTCATTCTGTATACGTCTTTGATAGGAATTTCGTGTATTTTCTCCATTTCGTCCTCAACATCGGTGAGCTGGAGTCCTTCGGCCAACCCCCGAAAGACGAAGGCGTGAGTTTTGTCTTCTCTTCTTAAGTAGGTATGAAAATCGATTTTTTCTCGGCGAAGGGTAAGTTTTAGCTTTTCTAATTCGTCGACTGTTTTAGTAAAAACAATCGACGAGTTGTACGTGTATTTTATTTCGAAGGAGCTTTTTATTTTATCCTTCAATCTCTTTACCATGTCCCTATGTGCCGACACGTTGCCGTCGATAATGATAGGGGAGCATGATGTATTGGTTTTACTAGTTGAGGATTTTGGATTTTCATTTTTCCTTTTCTTATGTTGAACTGTCTCAGGTTCTTCATATCATGATGATACTGAATTTGTGAGTTTTATGAATTTCAACTTTTTCCTTTTTCTTTGAGAGTTTTCCACATTTTTTGAGGAGGAGTCTGAAAGCGATTCATATTTGTTCGAAGCTTCTTTTAATGTTGGCTTCTTTGTCTGTTTAATGATATTACTAAACGACGTGAATCGATTAGGTTTTTGAAAACCCTGGGGTGAGATATCCATCTGTTCTTCATTAGGGATGGTATTAATATCTTCCTGTTGTGAGGTTGAGGAAGTGGTTTTTTTCTTCATCAACAATAATTGTCGTCCAACAATTTTGTTGTTTTTTGTAACATTCGTACTGCGAAGTAAATTATCCCATATCGCAATTTACTCTGCGTGCAGCGGCTTCTTCAGTTTCCTGGGCCCATGATTTTTTGGCTGTATGTATTTCAACAGAGACAATTTTGTCGTTTTTTTAAAATTTCTTCGTTTTCAGAAGAATCCGCATGTGATTTCGGTCCAATGGTGTCTTCCTCCATTGAGGAATTTGATTTATTTTCGTTTTCGGAATTTTCAGGAGTTGATGTGTTTTTAGTATTTTCGCCTCGACAAATTGGAACTGACAGCGAGGGGCTAATTGATGTAATGTGCCCTCTATCGTTTTCGTCTGTGGTATCAAAAGAGTTATTTATCTGTGCTCTTTGTTTTGTTATTTTCTATACACTTTTTATAGATTTTCGTACACTCTTTTTCAACATTCATACAGTTTTCTTTGATTTCTAGACACTTTTTGTCTGTTTCTAGACACTTTTCTATTTGATTGCTACGTGCGTTTGTCGTTTCTAGAGCTTTAAATAATTTATCTACAGTAACTCTTAACAATTTTTAGCGTTTTGGATGACTATAGAGATTTAGGTGGAATTTTAGTGTTTATTTATTTAGCAATGGGGTCTTCTTCAATGTATACTAACTTGAAATAATTTTAGTTATTTTTAAGTTCTCTGATTTTATGTTTGATTCGGTTCAATTCATATGTGTATTTATAATATTTATTCATCATAAATGTACAATCAAGTATAATTTTCATAAAATAATGTCAAGTGAGTGGTACTTGTGAGTTGAGTGAAATAAACAATGGCATCACTGAAGGAGCAATCGTAGAAAATTACTCCTTGTGCGCGATATGGCCTATAAATATAATAAAAATACTTAAGATTAAAATATAAATTTAAAATAAGATAAAGTATAAGTATAAAACATATGGGTAGAAATTGCATCACATAAAATAAAATATCACAATTGGTAAACATATCACTTTCAGGTAAGTTACACATAAAGTGTTTATCATAATCGGGTTCAGAGTCTCTTATACACATATATTACAGTCATACGATTTTGATCTCATGTGAGTATCACATAAGATTTAATATCACAATTGGTAAAAGGGTAACATTCAGGTAGGTTTCAAATAATGTGAGTGTCATCATCAGGGTTTAGGGTCACATACACATACATTACAGTATTATAAGTTTGATGAATAATTTTTGAGGGATTAAATTATTTTTTGGAACATCTGTCTATCATAGCATTGAAGCCAATTTTTAACTTATATTTAAAAAATTTTGTTTCTTCGGCTGGTTTTTATTATTTCAGGTAACAATTCCCAAACTTTTGGACATAGAAAGCTGCAGTGCCTCTGACTCACTGTTTCAATACATTTCGGTACCACGACGCTGTAGTTTCACCTTCTTGTATTATAAAGATGATCTGGGTGCGTTATTTCAATTTTATTATTGTAAATTCCTTGTAACATATTTTGGCAATAGAGTTGTCTAATATCAAAAATGCCGCATTCGTTATAGATAGATGGATAGATAGATATTTATTAACTACTTTACAATAAAATGTTTGTAGCACGTCAAAAAGAAAATACATACAAAACAAATATACAAAATATATCTTCAGATAAAAACAGAGTAAAATGTCACAGCAGAGATACGGTGTTGAGATTGCCTCGACAATGCACAATGTAATCATCAACAGAGTAGAAACAATATTTAAGCAAAAACTTTTTCAAATATTTTTTAAAAGCATTGGAGCCCAAGGATTTCACAATTGATGGCAAAATGTTAAAAAGCCTAGAGTTTGGTGAATTTGATTGTGTCTTATTTAGCCGAAAGTAGCTGCATCTGATATGGTCAGCATTACGAGTGTTGTAGTCGTGGATATCTGAATTTCTAGACAACATTGACTGTTTCCCATGAATTTCAATTAGAGTATGAAATTAAAACAATGACGGTAATGGCATAATTTTATATTTTATGAAAAACTGTTGACCATGATCCCTGAAACTAAGATCAGCAAGCACCCTTATCGCCTTTTTTGCATTCTAAATACTGTCAAAGCATGGGAGGAATTACCCCAGAGAGCGATGCCATAGCTAATATGCGAATGAAAGAGTTAGAAAAACGTACTTTTGAGTGTACTTGAATTAGTAATATTTTTCAACTGTCGTAAAATGAATAACGAGCTTGAAAGTTTTTTGAGTAAATGCTCAATATGTGCCTGCCAACTTAGCTTGTGATCTAGGACTAATCCAAGTAATCTCACATTTTTTTGTTTTTTGGTGAAATGACAACTAATTACTTGCAGATATATGCATGATTTCAGTTTTATTATTATTTAATTTCAGTTTGTTCGATGAAAACCATTCATTTGCCCTGTTACCAACGCAATCTAGAGAGGCGGCTAAATTCGTATTATCTTTCTCCGAAATAATAAATGTTGAATCGTCTGCAAATAGAACCGACATATAGGGTAACATAAAATGGCTCAGATCATGATTATGAATGATAAACAAAAGGGGGCCTAGAACCGACCCCTGAGGGACTCCATGACTTACCTCCAGAAAATCTGATGTTACACCATTCACTGTATTACATTGTTTTCTGTTTGACAGGTAAGAACCAATGAGCTTCATCGGAATTCCCATAACTCCATAATAATTTAATTTTTCTAAGAGAATGTCGTGAGAAACGCAGTCAAATGCCTTTGAAAGATCGCACAGCATTATGGCCGTACGGTTACCGTGTTCAAGTTCTTCCACTACGCCACTCACAACATTATATATATGCTATACAGATTATCGGTAGAGTACGTCTTTCCTTTGCCAAGGATTATTTTGAGAATTTTCTTATGCACGATATTCAGACTATTTAAATGCGTATCATTCACGCCTCCCCATCCTATAATACCGTATATAAGTCAGGATTGGATTAGGCTATAATATATAGTTTTTAACTGAGAATTGTCAAGGAATTCTTTCAACAGTTTGAATCTTGATATGCATCCACGTAGATTTCTTGTTAGATACGATATATCTAAGTTTCATTTCATATGTCTGTCAATTTGTATACCAAGGTATTTTATTGAGCTGGCGTCTGGAATGGATATATTTTGATTTATATTTAATGGGCCCATATTCGGCAAGTTGTTGCTATAGGAGGTGAAAGGTAAGTATTTGGTCTTTTCCGCATTTATAGTTAATTCATTGTATTGGAACCATTGAAAGATGTTGTTGAAGTCTTTTTCCGTCTTTGCTTCCAGTTGTTGCCATGTGTTGTCACTGTAAATTACTGCCATGTCATCAGCATAACTTATAATATTACATACATTTGCAATTTTCAACAGGCTGTCTATATAGATAGTGAATAGTAGGGGACCTAAGACCGTGCCTTGAGGAACCCCGTAAGTGATTGTCCGCGGAGTGCTCACCACACCATCAATATTTACTACTTGTTTTCGGTTCGACAAGTATGATTTCAAAAGATCGTGCGATTTATCCCGCATACCATTTTTTTCCAGTTTCTCTAGAAGCCTTTTGTGACCGACAGTATTAAAGGCTTTGGAAAGATCAACAAAGATACATAGCGACGGTTTAGAAATGTCGAGTAATTTGTAAATGTACGTTGTCAGTTTTAGTATTGCATCTTCGATTGACCTCCCCTCTCTGAACCCATACTGATTATTGGATAGAATATCATGTTTATTCATGGAATGTACCATTCTCTTTTTTATTATTTTTTCAAAAAAATTTGCTATGTTTTATATCAAAGAGATGGGTCTATAATTTGAATTTTGCAGTTTATCCCCACTCTTAAAAAGGAGTTTGATAACACCAGTTTTTAAAATGTTTGGAAATATTCCATTTTCAATACACCAATTTATAATATGAGTGAGAGGGACTGTTATGAAGTCGGCTATATGAATCAGCGTTTCTGCAGTATAACCGTCATGCCCAGGACTTTTTTTGAGTTTAAGTTGCTTGATTATTTGTGATACTTCTCCAGTGATTGAGGGGTATAAGAACATATTTTTGTTTATTTCAGTTGTAATGTCTTGAAAGGAATTTGGTTCTTCGATTTTATTTGCTAGTTTTTGCCCTATTCCACTATAGTGTTTATTGAATTCATCACTAATGACCTGTTTGTTTTCAGTGGTACAAATTTCATTTATTTCTATTTTGGTTATTTTTGTTTTTGGGCGAGTTTTGTTGCAAATCTCATTCACACTGTCCCAGAGCCCTTTTGTTCCAGTTCAAGTTTTTCCAATTTCGTTTTGAAAATATTGTTTTTTTGCTTCTTTCGTAAGTTTATTTAAGTTTCGTTTGTAATTATTGTATATTTGTTTTATTTGTAGGTTATTGGGATTTTCAATTAGTAGTTTATAGAAATTGTTCTTTTCTTTTATTGATGTAGATAGCCCTGACGTGATCCATTTTTTCTAGTTTCGTCTTGATTTTTCATTTTGATTTCAGATGTGTGTTTTTTTACATGGTATTTCAATCTGTTTATATATATTTCACATTTGGAGTTGACGTCGTTTTGTTCATAAATGTTTGCCCATGTTTCACTTTGTAGTGCCACCCGTAGCCTGTTGTAATTTCTATATACTTTTGTATTTTTGAATTTTTCATTAACAGTTTTCTCACCCACATCTACTGTTAGAGTAATAGGTCGGTGGTCACTAATTTTATCCTGAAATATGAATGACTTTATACGATCATGCATTTCTATATTTGCTTTTACGAAGAAATGGTCGAGGCACGTGGAGCTATCTGGTCGAGTGATATCGTTTATATAAGAGATGAATTCGAAGTATTCCAAATTATTTTTATATTCATCAATGTATTCATTTTCTGATAGTAAATCTATGTTCATATCGCCAGTTATTACGTTAATATCACTTGATTTATTGTTTTGTAAATAGTTAAAGAAGTGTTCATTGAAATCATATGGACATGAACTAGGAGATCGATATATCGAAGTTATTCTAATTTTTTTTTCATTTAATTTTATATTGAGTTCGGGAAGTTTAATGTTTCCTATGCTAATATTTGTCTGATCATAATTGAGTTCATTTATAATGAATATTATGACTCCATCATTTTTGTTTAATGATGATTCATTGTACACCGTGTTAAAACCTCTTTATCCATATATACTGGCATCAGTGACTTCAAAAGTTTCTGTCAATACGATTATATCGAAGTTGCTTTCTAGTTGGTTAAGGTAAATGAATAATTCATCTATGTTTTTGGAAATACTTCTTATATTGGTATGAAAAATTTTAAAGTAAAATTTTAAAGTCACTGAGTCCTTACTTCAAATATGTATCAAAGTCTGTGACTTCTTTGATATTTTGTGCTTTGACAGGATCATTTTGATATTCTCTTATAAATGTGTCCATAATTGGTGTGGATTAAAACTAATATTATCCAGTAAAAGTAATAAAAACAAAAACAAAACAGTGACACATATTATTTAACCCCTCCGTATCAACCGGTTTATAATTTTCTAGTGTTACTCACTATTTTTATTAACCGAACGTGTTCTTGGCTTTTCTTGTGTATTTTTATGCGGTTGAGCTGAGTGTGTTGGTTTTTTCGTGGCAGGAATCTTCGGGGTGCTGGGTCCAGTTTGCAGTTCCGGAAGAATTTTCGTGTTTTGTTCCAGAATTGTAGGTGTGGAAGGGGCGCTATTTGATTTGTTATCCAGACTATGTACTTTTTCTAGATCATCTGCTACATACGATATTCCGTCAACGATACGTTTGTTTCCTTTTATGTAGTGGTCCGTATATTTTCACTTCTGCTTGGCGAGAAAAATATGTTTTCTCAATATTTTATTCTTGGTTCTTTGTGCTGGTGTTTGGTCGTGAGTTATAGATATGCTCCTTCCTCTCAATTTATTTGAATTTTTTAGAAATTCTTTTTTTTTGAGGGTTGAAACAAACTCTATATTTATTGATTTATTGGGCAGTTATCCGATTTACCGAGTGGGTAAACGTCGCCAAAATCACTTTCCTCCAATTCTATCCCAATCAAATCTCTGAGGTCCCGACACAAATTCCCTGCAACAACCTCTTTTCGCTTTTCATTGAGACCAAAAATCACAATATTTTATTTTTATTTTGTGCCCTCTTCAAGTATTCCACCTCTTCTTTGAGGTATTTATTTTCTTTCTCCAGTTTTGATACAGTGTTTTTCAAGTCTTTTATATTTAGTAAAAGCCGAGTTTCACTAGCTTCGACACAGTTTTTCAATTCACTACGGTTTATCAAGATCTCGTCACGAATGATTTTGATCGCCTTTTCCAGTTATGTCATCTTAATTTTATCATAAAGTGAGGGATCTCTTTTATGCTGATCTCCAGAATAACTTAGGGGTATGGCAACACCGCTAGTCGGAACAACCTGAATACTGGGAGATCCTAAGTTACAAAGTTCAGTATCGGGCAGTTTCAGTTTTGTGAAATACTTGATGCCACTTTAAAAAACTGGAATGTACTTACAAGTATTATGCTTGGGTATAAAATGAATTATTTGTGGTACTTGCACTAATTTAAAGTCAGTTTTATTCATAAAACATGAGTATATAACAACACCAGAGAAATCACATGTTTCTTTAGAAGTATTAATCGCATTTGTTGGTAAAGTGTAATCAGGTGATTGACCTGAGTCACCGGTGGTGTCAGTTTCTCAGTCACTTTTTTTTGTTATTTTTGTTTTTTTCTGAGCAGTGGAAATTTTAGACGGACGGTTCGGTTTTTTCTATATCTTAAATTTAGACGTACCTTTCAATTTAGCTGTTTTGGGGGATATTTCGATGGACACTATGGGTTTATTAACTCGCACGATATTACTGATACATAAATTCACACTATGAAATATTTCGAGTTATTTGCATTTAGTTTTTGAATTTTATTACTGAGTCTACGAGTATACTCAGTTGAGAAGGGGATATTCCTCGAAGGATGCGCCGGCGGTATACTGAAATCAATGAAAAGACTCAGTTGATTTCGTTGACAAACACATCAACTTTTTAAGAATTAAATAGGAAATAAACGACTTAATCACTTAAAATTTCATTAGGCAAATCTTTCAAAAATGTAGCATGAAAGTAAGCATAAGAATGATGTATGTGTTATCAGACCACTGCTAACACAGAGAAGAATTTGCGCTTAATTTATATAGACTAAATGGCTGCAAATTTGAAAGTAGTGGTTGAATTTTATTTTTTGATTCATCCAATCTTTACAAAATTTTGTTTGTTAGATCATTATATACGTTTTTACAATAAACAAATCTTCATGTGAAAACAGATAATCTTCAATTAATCTCAAAAATATTTTTTTTTCATTTTGTTGAATTATTTTTATTGAATTATGACACAAAATTGCATGAAAAATGGATAAAATCGTTATAAATATAATGGTTACTGTGGTATTTCTGAGCATGCTCCTGGGCAATATTGGAACACTTCATTTATGTACACGTTTTCACGGCAATGTTGTTTTGATAGACTTTCTAAGATGTCACAGATTGACAAGTTGACATTGAGATATGCAATACATTTTTCAATAGGCTTTTGTAGTGGTTTTCCTATTGAGAGTTTACCTTGAAACTACGAGGTTTTGTCATACTACATTTTGGCGATTAGGAAACGAAATGTCTCAACCCGAAACATCTATATACAAACATAGGTAGGTAGACGAGTTGTGTTCATACACCGACTGAAAATAGTTGGCAAATTCGGCTGATATTACTGATTTTTCCGTAATATTAATGCGATCATTATCAGGATTCTTGAAACAGTAATCTGCTTTGTTATATTTTTTATTATTTTTCACAAAATTCCAAAACAAATTGGGATTATCGTTGATGCCGTCTTCAGTGTTACGGATGTACATGTTATATGCTTCTTCAATTTCGTTTTTTGACAGAGTTCTTAGTCTTTTGAATTAATTTAAGTGATACCCACATTTTTTCTGCATTGTTCTGTGATATTCCTTCTCCTGCAACAACAATTTGGTATTTTTAATGTTACTAGATTTAAATTTGGGTACACAAGCATCAAAAATATTATAAAGTTCATGATAAAAGAAATCTACTGCGGTATCTACATCATCTATACAATCTAGGAACTCCCAATTGCAATTCTTCAGTAACTCTGAGAGTAAATCAAAATTTGCTCTCTTAAAATTATATTGATATGTTAGGTTATTCATTTCCCGAAATGTTCCACATTTTTTACCAATATCAATCGTAACTTGAAGAATGGGGTGTTTTTTATCCTCTATGATCAGAGGATATTCGTTTTTTTCCACCGACATATCGACATTACACAATACAGGATCTAATGTTCGCAAATCTTCATTTAATATATTATTTAAAGATTTCAGTTTCAAGATATTCACTAATTCGCATAATGATGGAATTTAATCTGAAGTATTGTTTTACCATTTAAACTCCGTTCCATTTATGTTGGGTAAATTAAAGTCACCCATTATTACAAAATATGTATTGGAATCTATTATGTTATCAAGCTGAGAAAAAATTTCGGCAAACACTATATAATCATCATTTCGTGGCACTGAGGTGGCAAGTAAATATTAGTTAAAATTATTTTGTTACCAGAAATATTAATTTCGATAAACACAGCCTCTAAATCCGTATCTATACTAAGTAGCTTAAATTTAAATTTCTTATGTACTGCAATTAAAACACCGCCCCCTCTTTTTTCACCGGTTTTTGTAAAATCACTGTCCTTCCTGTAAACTATATATCTATCGTCGAAAAGATCGCAATCAAATATATCTGAATCCAACCATGTTTCCGTAAGAGCTATAATATCGTATGTTTCAACTAGTAAATTATGTTCAAATTCAGTCGTCTTTGTCCTCAAACCTCGAATATTTTGATAATACGTTTTAACTTGCATGATTAATTGTTATAGTATAGCTCCCTATTAAAAATAAAAACAAATGGAAAAAAATACAGTATATGAATCACGTATAAGACAATAATTGTGAAAATGTATTACTTGGTACCTTGTATTTACAGAGCTGGGCAGTAGATAACTACGTTTCCTTTAAAAATATTTTAATCACTTTTGTTCTCACAGTGGCAGTAATTATACTCAAATCTTTTCATTCACGAGAAAGTTGCCAAAAATAGTAGTTAACTACTCAGTGCCAACACTTTTTTTTATTAAGTAGTTAGCAGGTATACTCTAGTAGTTTGTCCAGCTCTGTGTGAGTATAATAATAAATATATTGTAAAGTTATCATAAATAATTTTCTATTTTTATCTTGATATAACATTTAAAAATGTAATGATACTCCAATCTAGATTGTATGTTACTAAAATTATTTTTTAATTATTGCATCATTTTTACATTTTATATTCTGTTCGTTAAGAAAAGTACTTGGTGAAAGAAATTATTTGTTGAGTATTTATATACCAAAATAAATAAACTGTTTATATGATTATTGTTTTATTTTTTCCAATTTAATTAACCATTTATGGTCCATCATTTGATATTTAATTTAATTTAACTCAACATCTAATCATTATTTAGTTAATGGAGTTAAATTGAATGAAATGTCAAATGATGGACTGTGAATGGCTATTTTGAAATAAAATAATTAAAATACAGTATATCTGGATATACCGCCAATCCGCCAAAACCTAAAATTACAGAAATCTTTCCAACATCACTCAGTTGTTTACTCGATAGGCTCTTTAGATGGTGCCACAATCAGTGTCTCATCTATCTGTGGGTTATCTGTGCTGTGGTGTATTGACAGTTTATTGATACAGGCGATTCTCAAGTTCTACTACACACTATTGAAATTAGTACAGTCGTCATACTATATAAGTAGTAGAATTTACTGAATAATTTCAAAACCAAAGAAACTACTCATTCCTGGTCTATTTTTCGTTAAGATAAATGCAACACTTTCTCTATAAACGTGCAAATATAGGTAATTCTACTAAAGAAGAATAATTCAAGAGAATAGCGTTCTCTGCAAGCTTCGTAACTCGAATTCGATGGAAAGAAATAAAGGTTTCTTTGAAGTTTCATGGCCGGTGATTCGAAGGTAACAATGCTGCTGTATAACTGCCATGAACATAAAATGAGAGGAATATTGCAGTATATAAACGGCAGTAAATTTCACACCGACTATTTTCGACCAATGAAATGCTCCTGTTTCTCAGCTGATGAATTTCACTTTGGGATAAATGTTTTCTTACGAGAACAAATGAGTTTCTGAAAATTGAAATAGTATAAATGAGGTTTTTTAAATAGAATAGTTCAAAAGATCCATCACGCTTTGACAAAGCTCTTATTAACTTTATTACTTGCTCACAAGTCATCACATACAATCTTAGAAATGCAGTACTTGCTACATCTTATTGGAGGAGAGAGGTATTTGCAAATAAACTTGAATATCGCGTAGGGTCTAACTATTATAGAGTTGATGGATATCACATATGTGTTTGATAGCATTAAAACATGTTATAAAATAATTAAATTTAATTTTTTGCAATCAACGACCATCATCATAACGTTTACGAATCAGAATCATGATCTTTATCATAATAGACATTTTTTGGTGTCAAAGATGCAATCAAACAGTACTTTTTGAAACAAAATATCAGGAATCTTGTATTTCCGAATTTCATTATGAATCACCTAGAGCTAAAAGATTTAGAGGGACGTATGATGCTCATTGCGATATTGATAATTTTGATGAACATTATACTGATTTTCAATTTAATCTCGTTATTTGTATATTCATTTAATATAGTCATATGCTTTTCGTATTTGTGTATTCTTTAAATTCAACCGTTATATGCTTTTCTTCGTCGTCTCATATTCTATTTTTCAGTATTTTATTTGTAAATTATATGAATAAAACAATATGTATGTTGTAATAAGTTTGTTTATCGAAAAATCATCCTTACAACCCGCATGACTATAGGAAAAAGAGAGAGAAAAATGAAACGCAAACATTTCAATCAAATCAATTTATTACATTGTTTTCATCCAAACCGTTTACAACTTTTGACTTATAATAATTCTCTAAGTTTAACACTACTACTACAATAACTCTAATTTACTCAAATTTCAGTGAATTTGAACAAAATTCCTGGTTATATCTACAAATTTTTTTTAATATCCACAAAAACTTGGAGATTCTAAATTGGTGAGTCGGTGTGAAATGAGACAATGATTGACTTGTAGAATTTGATGAACATCTTCTCCACATAAAAGGAAGCTGCAGATGTACTTAGCTAAAAAAGTTTCTCTGTAAATCATACATTGATAAACCAGCGAAAATCTCCTTCAGCACATACGAATGGGCTACGCTAACCGACATTCTGAATGAAAATTCATTTATTAGTGCATCACTTCCAGCATGTTACGAAGAATATGATCCCGAGACGATGTCATGTGGGGACTACTACACCATTCTACAAGTAATATTTGATTATGTTGAATGGTTGGAAGTGATAAAACATGATATCAGCTTCCTTTTATGTGGAGAAGATGTTCATCAAATTCTACAAGTCAATCATTGTCTCATTTCACACCGACTCACCTATTTAGAATCTCCAAGTTTTTGTGAATATTAAAAAAAAATTTGTAGATATAACCTGGAATTTTGTTCAAAATAATTGAAATTTGAGTAAATTAGAGTTATTGTAGTAGTAGTGTTGTACTTAGAGAATTGTTATAAGTCAAAAGTTGTGAACGGTTTGGATGAAAACAATGTAATAAATTGATTTGATTGAAATGTTTGCATTTAATTTTTCTCTCTCTTCTCCCTATAGTCATGCGGGTTGTAAGGATGATTTTTTAATGAACAAACTTATTACAACATACATATTGTTTTATTCATATAATTTACGAATAAAATACTGAAAAATAGAATATGAGACGACGAAGAAAAGCATATAACGGTTGAATTTAAAGAATACACAAATACAAAAAGCATATAACTATATTAAATAAATATACAAATAACGAGATTAGATTGAAAATCAGTATAATGTTCATCAAAATTATCAATATCGCTATCAGCATCATACGTTCCTCTAAATCTTTTAGCTCTAGGTGATTCATAATGAAATTCGGAAATACAAGATTCCTGATATTTTGTTTCAAAAAGTACTGTTTGATTGCATCTATGACACCAAAAAATGTCTATTGTGATTAAGATCATGATTCTGATTCGTAAACGTTATGATGATGGTCATTGATTGCTAAAAAATATTTTTTAATCATTTTATAACATGTTTTAATGCTATCAAACGCATATGTTATATCCATCAACTCTATAATAGTTAGACCCTACGCGATATTCAAGTTTATTTCCAAATACCTCTCTCCTCCAATAAGATGTAGCAAGTACTGCATTTCTAAGATTGTATGGAATGGCTTGTGAGCAAGTAATAAAGTTAATAGGATCTTTGTCAAAGCGTGATGGATCTTTTGAACTATTCTATTTGAAAAAAAACATTTATATTTAGAAATTTTTTTTGACTTGCTGGGTAACACTCCAAGGTAGGGGAGATTCTACCAAAAAATTCTGCATGACATCCAATTGAAAGCCACAGAAATTTTAGAAGCGTATGTAAAGAATGAATTAATATCTTTATGATAATCCCTGTTTTTAATCTACTATCAAAGGCGGCATTCATGTTTTTCCCAGTTGACTCTATTAATACTAGACTTTTTATGTTCTTCACTAACATCAATGACATGTTGTTTCTCCCCATTCCCTACTTTTAATAAACATCTCATGCGCTTCAAGTGTGTTGTTATTTTTGAATGAATTTTATGCTTTTGTCCTACCGAAAATTTGAAAAATTTCTAAGATGCATATTTTCAAGAAAAGCTTCATATTTTGTTTGAAAATGTTTGAATTTTGTTCAAGTAATTTATAATTTCATCAATTTGTTGCAAAGTTCTATCACTGTGAAGTTACACATTTTGAAATATTAATGCAAAATGTACCCGCTCTGATGTCACACATATTAAAATTGATTTTCTACATAAACAAGACACATCTTTATGACTACATCTTGTATATAAATATGCTAGAAATCTCTTATATCCTAAACACAAACCTAAATCATTAGCAATATTTTCATTTCACATTAGGTCATCATCTGGTTATAAAACATTACGTCCATGTTAAAAGTATTGTAAGTACTGAAAGCCAAAATATGAAACTTTTCCTCCTCTCCTGCACTGCAAACCGAGTTATGAAACATTAAAGTTGAAATAATATATCAACGCCCTGTATCTTATTAACGATATGACAGCAGCATTGACTTAGAATCAAATTTCTAAAATGAAGCTGGTGAAACCAATCACAAATTTTATAATCATCACCTGCTTCTTTCAATGATAAGCCATATTTTAATAATAAATTATGTGGTAAATGAACTTCAGTTATAAAAGTTAGAATTGTAGTTATGTTTTTAATGCAATTATCTTGTAGTAGTAGTCATTCCTAAAAAATATTTTTATTCCCCAGTGTATCTAAAGAATTATGAAGTAATTTCCTTCTATCATTGTGAGGAGTCTACGTGATTTTGGTTTGTTCAACACTATCCACATTATGGGCAAAGGAACGTATCGTATTTTGAGTAATTGTCATCTGTTTCCAATTTTTCATACAATCGACATAATCATCAACGACTTCACCCCCACACTGAACTTTGTAACCGTACATTTTGGACCCACGGAATGTATGATGATTTGTTCATTAGACTCATCCTTCAATACGCATAATACTTTCTGTTAACTCTAGGTATATTGTATGGATTATTAGTGTAGTAGTCTTATGTATCAAATTTGTCAATGTTTGCGTCAATTAAATGTTTATATGCATCGTTACAAGTAAGTTGGTAAGCAAAACTGTTAGTATCGGTGTACAATAGCTTACAATTGTCTACTCCCATTGTTGGAAGCATAAAATTATGGTGAAAGCCGTACATTCCAGTTTTGGAAATATCGAGAATTGCCATATCCACATACACTGGTTTATTGAAAATGCGGACTTTTCAATCGTACTTAAAGTCGAATCATCATTGAAACTTGTTCTATTGCGATAACGCGGACTAGAAATGAGATTTTTAGCACTATAACGACCATCATGGGAAGATACAAATTCTATGTTTGCATATACATTCCTTGCATTTTCAAACACAGCATTGTTCATCCGTAAATCTTTTTTCAATGTCGCTCACAGCTCAAGTCCTCAATTGATTGTTTAATTCGATGTATCGTTTAAGACATGTGGATTGTTTAAATTTCAAAACATTGTGAACTTTTTTCAATACCAACCAATGTTCTAATGTCTGCTTTAAATTCCTATAATGTAAAGTACCTATAACACTCTTTTAATCGTGTACAGTGGTCAATAATTTTGCTATTTTTGAGCCGTGGGGTTTGCGGTGTTCGGAGCACAGTCTTTATGTAGATTATGCAAATTGATATGATACGTCAAATCAACTTGGAGAATATAACTTTCTGGAGAATCAACTGTAATTGATTTTATAAACTCTACATCATTTTTCAATATCATTTTCGAGGTCATCGTACTGTAAATGTTCATACATTGTCTCCTCATACAAATTATTCGCTTCTGTATAGAGTATGTACGTTGATGGTTTCTCAGTATCATATTCAGACATATATTTGTTATAATTTACGTAGACACCCCAATCAAAATACTACTACTAAACTGTGTGTGTGTCATTAACTTTTATATCTACATATTTCTACAGTCTCAATAATTACAAACACCCTATGTATATATCAATTTTAATCATAACATACCTCGTATATAGTCGGATCATCATTGAAAATTGTTCCATTGCGCTAACGCAGTCTAGAAATGAGATTTTTAGCATCATAACGACCATCATGGGAAGATACAAATTCTATGTTTGCATATACATTCCTTGCATTTTCAAACACAGCATTGTTCATCCGTAAATCTTTTTTCAATGTCGCTCACAGCTCAAGTCCTCAATTGATTGTTTAATTCGATGTATCGTTTAAGACATGAGGATTGTTTAAATTTCAAAACATTGTGAACTTTTTTCAATACCAACCAATGTTCTAATGTCTGCTTTAAATTCCTATAATGTAAAGTACCTATAACACTCTTTTAATCGTGTACAGTGGTCAATAATTTTGCTATTTTTGAGCCGTGGGGTTTGCGGTGTTCGGAGCACAGTCTTTATGTAGATTATGCAAATTGATATGATACGTCAAATCAACTTGGAGAATATAACTTTCTGGAGAATCAACTGTAATGGATTTTATAAACTCTACATCATTTTTCAATATCATTTTCGAGGTCATCGTACTGTAAATGTGCATACATTGTCTCCTCATACAAATTATTCGCTTCTGTATAGAGTATGTACGTTGATGGTTTCTCAGTATCATATTCAGACATATATTTGTTATAATTTACGTAGACACCCCAATCAAAATACTACTACTAAACTGTGTGTGTGTCATTAACTTTTATATCTACATATTTCTACAGTCTCAATAATTACAAACACCCCATGTATATATCAATTTTAATCATAACATACCTCGTATGTTTGCGTAGAAATCCCCCTAGAATAATGATGCAAATATATTTTTAACATCGTGTATTGAAAAAGATCTTAGTATACTGTTATGAACCTAATTTTAGGTTATACACAGCGGGTGATTCAAACCTCCGAGAATGTCATTGTTATTTTCCAGATGAAATGTTACCTGCCCGTCGACCGTAATTTCTCTGTTTTATACCGACAAATCACAATATTTGAATAGCTTTTTGTGGGTTCCATTAGTAAAATTCTCTTTTTTATACTCAAAATGGGGAAAGTGTTATCACCTTTTGGTATATTAGTAGCTGGTTTATTATTAACGTTTCAAATTATACCAATATTTCAGAATAGCTATTTTAACGAAAAGTAATATTCAATAAAACTGTACCTCTAAATTGTGAAATTATCGCTTCAAGATTTTTCTATTAGCATAGCATTCTTTTCGAAGAGCGTCTTAATTATATTGAGTGATTAAATTATAAATAGCTATAATGTCTATGAAAATTATCAATATCGCTATCAGTATCATTCGTCCCTCCAAATATTTGGGGTGATTCATAATGAAATTCGGAAATACAAGATACCTGATATTCTGTTTCAAAGAGTACTATTTGATGCCAAAAATGTTAAACGTATAACGGTGGTGAATGTCTGGTGCCTCTGTGGTGTATGTGTGCTAACCCTGTGATGTGTGTCTGCTGTCCCTCTGCTTCAGTTGTGAAGTAGGTTCTTGTTTCACCGCATCTATAATAAAAATGACATTCAGTGTATGACAAAGTTGTGAAATCATTGCTCCAAGATTCTTCTATTAGCGTAGCATTCTTTTTTTGAAGAGCAGCTTAATTATATTAATTTACTTGGGTGCAAGTCTGATGTCTTAGATGTCCTCTTCTATCACGATGGATATCCGTTAATACCAGTATCTGTAAATATGTTGCTCTTTTGTTTGTTTCTTGGAAAATAATTTATATAAACAGAGTGTTGCAGTGAAATTTGTTTGTAATGTGAGACTGGTGTGTGTTTGTTACCCTTCTGTTAACCCTCTGCTATCTGTCTGATAGACTTCTGATGTGTGTTATCCGTCTAATAATATTATAAGTCACGGCATATTTTACTATAATGTAGTCGTACGAGCAACAAATCTCAAAGCATGCAAAAGCTTTGGGTGTCCTCTGTTGTCGAATAAAGTGGATTTGCTGTCGTTGTCGTCGTTGTCGTTGTCGTCGGTGTCGTCGTTGTCGTTGTCGTCGTTGTCGTCGTTGTAATCGTTGTCGTCGTTGTCATCGTTATCGTTGTCGTCGTTGTCGCCGTCATCGTTGTTGTTATCGTTAATGTTGTGAAAATATCCTACCAATGCGTTTGTTCGATGAAAATTTGAGCAATAATAGCAGAGATTCATTGTAACGCCCTTATCTTTATATACCCTGTGGCATATTTTATGAAAAATACGGTATTTTTATGACTACGACCTGTGTATATAAAAATACGGTATCTTTATGACTACACCCTGTATAAAATCGCATCTTTTTATGACTATGCACTGTATATATGGCTTCTTTTATGACTACACTCTGTATATATGAACATCGCATCTTTTTTGACTACACCTTGTATATAAAGGCAAATGGCATCTTTTATGATCACTCCTTGTATAAAAAATGCAGTATCTTCATGACTATACTCTGTGTAAAATCACATCTTTTATGACTACACCCTGTATATAAAGAAAATACACAAGGGTGCTTTTGTATAATATTGAGATAAAAATACACTTTCACACTCGTATGTTGATCGAAGCCATCACTTTTCATTCTGAAATTTAGAAGTCCCAATTAAAAACCTTGAGATTGTCACTAAAAATAATATGCGATTTTTCTATGATTACCTACGTGAAAATCCTTGAGATTTCAAAATAATATCTTATACTGGTAAATTTCAAAAACAAAATACGTAGTAATCCTCATAGCATACATGTAGCGGTGTAGGCTGGGAACGATGAGGTTGTGGGTTCGAATCTCACTCGGGGCAAAAAATTTTTTCCGTTACGTCATGCACAAATTTACCGGATAAAAAATGGACGACAGACATCTGAAAAAAAGAAATCTGTAAAAATGCGCCATCTAGCGAAATCCACTGGATAAAAGATGGCCAACAGATAAAAAATGGACGACACACACCGCCGACAGCGCCAACGCAGCGCCACCGTCGCCTAGCGGACCTTTTTCGAAGTAGTGGAGTAAAACCCGCTTAGGTACACTACTCACTTTATGTGTAACCAATAATTGTGATATTTTATTTTATGTGATGCAATTTCTACCCATATGTTTTATACTTATTGTTTATCTTATTTTAAATTTATAATTTATATTTTAATCTAAAGTATTTTTATTATATTTAGAGGCTATATCACACACAAGGAGTAATTTTCTACGATTGCTCCTTCAGTAATGCCATTGTTTATTTCACTCAGCTTACAAGTACTACTCACTTGACATTTTGTTATCAAAATTATACTTGATTGTACATTTATGATGCATAAACATTATTATTATCTGGTTACTTCAGAAAGTTTGGTTAGGTTTCTGTCTGTTATTATGGATGGCCAACAACTGGTACACATAATTCTACTCGTACTAGTCATTGACCGGGGTGGCCAATAACTGATACTGTAGGAAATTCTATTTTTTAAGGTTAAGGCTTGTTTTACATGCGGTTACAGTTGTTAGCCTGGTGGCCAATAATTATTGCTGGGGCACTCTATAAGTGTGTGTGTATCTTATCTTTCATATCAAATTGTATTTTTACATAGGTCAACCAAAATAAGGTCATGACAATGGAACATTACTTTTACAGAATATTTTCGCAAAAATGCCTAAAGTAAAGACAGGGACAAAGTACAATAAAAATATGATGAATATGATATCGCCAAAACATTGCAAGACCTTGAGGACGGAATGTCGCAAAAACACGATTCATTGAGATATAACGTTCCGAGAGCAACTCTTCAATTTAGGCGAGGTGTTAACTTTGGGAATAAGGTTACACTTGGTCCTAGACCGGTACTAACAGATGAGAAAGAACAAAACTTAGAAGACAGGATATTTTCCTGCCATGCAAAGGGCTTCCCAGTTCGAAACAAAGACGTTCAGACTTCAGTAAAGAAGTTCTTTGGACAACCATCCTAGGCCAAACCCTTCCACAGAAAATCTTCCAAGTCGTTACTGGATGAGGGCGTTTTTGCGACGACATCCTAGAGTTTCGCTCAGAACATCCGAGGCAATCACGGCTGCTAGTGCCAAAAATTTCTGATGCAGACATAAGGAAAGTGTTTATACAAATCAAAGCATCGGGAAGACCCGAACTGTTTGTTTAATGGTGATGAGAAGTGTTACCTGTTGTACCCAAAAAACAAGAAGGTTCTAGCCCCCGAAGGTACTTAAAATGTCCGTTAGGCCAAACATCATCTCAAAAAGAATTTGACAGTCATGTTTACGTTTGGAGCTTCTGGTTTACTCACACCTCCTATAATCTTATATGCCCAATCACGACTATCATCGACCATAACTTATTCAGTGTCTGGTGAATCGGGTGTTGAGCTTAGTGATAATGGTTGGGTGTCACACGAGTCATTTTATGAGTATATCGGAAATGTCGTGCTCCCTTTTTTAAGACGAAGTGGTACAAAATTTCTAATTATACTATTCGTCGATGGTCATTCTACTCATCTATCCTACCAAGTTAGTCAACTGTGTACTGAACTCGAAGTAATATTATTTGCTCTGTACACCAACGCAACTCGAATTTTTCAATCAGCAGATGTTGCTGGTTTTCAACCCTTAAAGAACGGTTGGAAGGCAGGGGTCCTCGAATTTCGACGAAAAAACCCCGAACAAATTCCCACAAAAGAAAATGTTGCGCTCATTTTAAAAGATGTAATCAACAAAACTTTTACAATTGAAACAAAAAAGAATTACTTTAGAGCTACTGGATTGTATCCATGGAATTCTTCAGCAATTGATTTCAGAAAATGCGTGGGGGAAAAACCAGTAATACAATACGATGAAGTACATCATATTCAAGAAGCATCTTTAGACAAACAGGATACCCAGAATTTGACTGATCAAAGTATTATTCAAGCTGAAGATTTAAACAACTATGAACTTTATTGGAATGAAGATATACATAATTCGGCTAATCAAAATACTATTGAAGCTGATGATTTGGAAAACGATTCTTACGTTGACATAGAAAATATGCCTGTTATAATCGATAATTTCACTACCAATGAAATTATTTGGCTAGCACCTTAGAAAAATGTGAGCCTTCAAAATCTTTTTATGTGATACCATCGACATCAACAAGCGATTACATGAATTCGATTCTTACTTGGCCAAAAACTCCAGAAAGAAAAGGAAAAAAACAAATTGTGAGATTGGAAATGAAAGGTGAAAAAATACCAGGAAAAATAGTGAATCTGAAAAAGTTTAAAGACAGCACGGCTAGCTCTAAACAAATTCAAGCTGAAATGATTGAAAACAGCAACGACGAGGCAGCAAATTGTACTACACAACAAAGTATTGATATATTACTTGTTGAAAAGGAAAACAGATCAGACAAGTTCACCTTTTCAAAACATGCAGAAGCCGCAAGAGAAAATAACACAGAACGTTATGTGATGAATAAAATTCCTGACTGCCAAGAAACTCTTCCAAAATTAAAGGGAAGTCATATTTCTAATAGTGCTGTTTTAAGAAAGATTTTTCAGAATATTGACAATGATTCTTCAGGCAAAAAAATTGAAATTATTTCAGATATTTCACTGACAAGTGAAAAAGGTTACATGGATCATGCAATGCAAGAACGTCAAAACATCCATAATGCTTCCAAGAATACCACAATAACCAGTGGTATATGCTTCACTTGTGTAAAAAATATAAACTTCGACCCGTCGAAGAACGTACCACATACCCTGCATTCTCAAAATCAAAAAGAAGACACGATAACTTCAAATGATTATTCTGAGTGTTTTGCCTCTTTAAAGCTAAAATAGACTTTAGTTAACATTCAGATATCTAGGTACTTTATTGTGAAAAAATAGATAAATTGGTTAATATTTTTATAAATATTTTGTGTTTTGTTATACTAGCTACTCAGTATAGGTAGGTACCTACCAGGCTCACACAAGTATAAATTACCTACTCACATACTAAGTACTTACGTGAAAGTAGTAAAAAGTTACAAAAAACAGATTAAATATTGAAGGGTCAATCACTATACAAGACGTATGCCAATAACTCTCTCCTGACGGCCAATAACTATCACATTGTGCAATTTTGATTAAATGTATTGGAATTGTTATGAAAACATTTATCTTAAGTAAATGCAGTAGCACCATCTGATTCTCCACAATTCTTAGCGTATAATATGCTATTAATCATATATGTACATTTGAAACCCTTTATGTTTTAATCTGTCTATGTTTAGGTAGATGCTTTAGTGGCCAATCACTGTACCCGTTACCCTATATATTTTACGAAAAATCATAATAGTGGCAGACATCAGAAACATATCCTTTAGATAACACGACTTGCGGTTCGGTCCATATCAATGAATAACGTTTTTTTTGTAATAACTGCGATGCTTTTTACATGGAGCAAACATAACGTGATTTGAAAAATAGATTAAAATTACACCAATACGATAAAAGGAGAAAAACATCATGAATAAACCATGAATTAGCGGAACAACATACATTTGATTATGAAAATTCAAAATAGACAGAACTTCTATTATTGGTGTATATATAAAAAAATCAGGAATTTGTCAATGATAAGAACAATTTGAGCAAAGTTCAAAATTCCATTTTATAAATTCCAATGTATCTATGGGTACCCTAATTCATAATAGTCGTGAATCGATGTTTCCGCATAATTATTGTGTTTTTGACACTGAATGGTCAAAGTTACAATGTAGAAGAAAATTTGAGTAGTGAGACATGAGATAAAATAAAAGGTAGAAGTAAAATTAAAAATGTACGCGAAAATGCATTGAGCAAAAATGAAAATAAGAAAAAACGGGAAAAGATGAGAAATATGGAAAACGAACATGCTATGGAACATGGAATTATGATATACCAGGAGAAAGAACACGTATGAAAGATGTTTGCAACTGTGTATATTCATCCATAAAAAAACTATACAAAGTAAAATATTTTCGTAAACTGAGAGGATTGGAATATTTGATTGTTTTTGAACAGATATGCCATGGTAGTCACCGAAAATTTATATAAATCTAATTCTAATTAAAGAACATGGAACAGAAAGTCATATAAATAGAAAATAAGACAATATATCAAGAAGATTTAGCTGTACCTACTGCTTAAGAAAGCCAAATAATGATGACGAGTTACGTTTATGTAAAATAATGATTTTGATACTTTTGGATTGAAAGAAGAAACAATAATATTGGAAAAATAGCTCATCGTGGTCACAAAACTATGACAATGAGAACGCCATAGAAAGTATAGAAGACAAGATCAATAATTTGCAGGAAGTTGTGAAGAACCTCAAAGATGTTTTGAAGGATTTTCTTAGAAGTCCACCAAAAGTAAAATCTCATTCTTGTCGGTTCAGATCATCAAAACTATACTTGAAACCAAACTGAAAATCTGGGTTATATAAATTTCAAAAATCCTGTTCCATTGAACGTGGTTTAAGATCAGTATCGATCGCCTTATTTTCCCACGTCTTCGAAGGAATGAATTTGAGCTTGTTTAAACCTAAGAAAGATGAGTTTGACCAATGCATAAATTACGGCTACCGAATTATTACAGAAGAGGAGTAGGGGGAGCCGGAGTTAACTGGTCCTCGGGGTTTAATGATCCTCGTAGAAAAATAGGTCATATTATATTTAAATCTCGCGCCGCTACCATATCTTAGTTTCTTAAGGTTGCCTTCACTGTTCTTAGTAACATGGCTGCTATTGTTTTCTGTTGTTTGTGAGCTGTGGATAAATTGCCATATTTTCAACAAAAAGTAATCAATATTTGAAAAAAAACTTCTATCGCAATTTTAATGTATGCAAAAAGCATCGAGTGTCTTTTTAGTCGTATTAAGCGTTAAGTAAACCTTAGAAATGCATGGGTTATATTTGATTAGGCTTTTTTTCTACTCAGTTTTTCAAGACATTTAGTAAATCATGGCGACCAGGGATATGTGGTCTGCGGTTAAGTGGTTAAGGGACCACATAAGCCCGATATATTTTTAAATATGTTCCATTTGTTTTAAATCAATGACCCTGTTTATTTTTTTTTAGGAAATGCACCTTAATCGAAAACGTACATTCAATCATCACTCGTATTCAGAGGAAGAGTTTAAACATGCTACTCGTTAAGTAATAAATGGTACTCAATCGATTAGAGAGACTTCACGGTTGACGAAAATACCCCGCACTACTTTAAAGAGATTTGTTTTAAAATTTAGAGCTGCAGCTGTAGATAATGCGACAGCACAAGTGAATTTTAGGCCTATGAATGAATATCTAAAAATATTTTCCAAAGACGACGAACTATTACTTGTTGACTATATTGAGAGATCATCTAACATTTACTATGGACTGTCAATATCGACAAATCGTCGCCTAGTATACAAATTTGCAGCGGCAAATGATAAAAAAATTCTTCCTTATTGGGACAGAGAGAAGATGGCAGGGGAGGATTGGCTCATGCAGTTAAGAAAGCGTCATCAGTTATTACTTCGGCCACCAGAGCAAACATCTTTAAGTAGAGCAATAAGCTTCAACAGAACGAACGTCAAAGCATTTTTTGATAATCTAGCAGCTGTACAGACAAAATTCCGATTTGGATCGCAGGATATTTATAACCTTGATGAGACTGGCCTTACAACCATTCAGAAACCTCCAAAAGTTTCAGCTGTAAAAGGCAAAGAACAAATAGGTCGGGTTACAAGTGACGAGCGTGGACAAACAGTTATCCTCGTCTGTATTGTTGGAGCAATTAGTAAAGCGGTACTACCGTATTTCATTTTCCCAAGTCAAAATTTTCAAAGTCATTTTTAACAGGTGCACCACCGGGCGGTGCAGGAGGAGTTAGCGACTCTGGTTGGACAAATGGTAACATATTCCTTTCAATTATAAAGCATTTCAAGTTCCATGGAAAACCAATCAAAGATAATCCAAAACTAATAATACTTGACGGACACAAAAGTCATAGCAGTGTAGATGCACTTAACTATGCGAAAGATAATGGCATTATTTTGGTTACATTTCCCCAGCACTGTAGTCATAAAATTCAGCCATTAGATCTCACTGTATTCGGACCTTTCAAAAAGCGATATAATAAAGCATACTCTGATTTTATGAATAACTTTTCCGATCAATCCAGCGTGACGAGAATAACAATATATATTATTGCAGAAATGGTGGCAATGACGCCTTCTAATATTATAAATGGATTCCAAGTTAGTGGAATTGAACCATTCAATGCGCATTTATTTACAGATCAAGATTATTTGTCATCCTTTGTTACTGATAGGCTCATCTACTGCTCAGGAGAGGAGCACACCCGCTATCCAGAAGGAGATTTACTACAGCATATTCTTACAAGAACGCATACGCCACCACTAACATCGGATGACGGTACAACTAATAGCCCTCCAAGGACACCTCCAGATACCCATACAACTGTTTTAACTAGGCTTTCACCTCTGTCTGGACCATCTAATATGAACGTCTCCGAGAGCGCGTCAACTTCAATAAAATATCCTGAAGATATATGCCGCTTCCCAAAGCAGGGCTCCGAAAAACTACTAGAGGTCGGAAAAGAGGAAAGTATCTTGTGTTGACAGATACGCCGGTCAAAAACGAATTGAAAAAGCGTAAAATTGAGGCCAAAGCTTCAAAATATAAGGTGAAACGTAAGGTTATGCCAGACAGCGATAGCGAGTCTTCAATTCTTCCATAATTCCACTCCTTTTTATATTAAATAACTTCTTATTATCCTCTTCAATTGCCAATACTACCATATTTTCCTCCTCAAATTCAATTCTTTCACCATTTAATTCTATCTATCTTTTCAAATCAATTCTTGCCTCATATTTCATTAATTCATCGATAACTAGGGTAGATGTAGGGAATATGCCCATGCTAATAAGAAAAATTAATAAAAAAATTAATAAAAAAGATGCTAATTCCGGTTTGTGTGGAAGTTATTCTGTTATACCAATGTGATCATCCTAAATATCAAGAAAATATATATATGATCTATGTATATGTTGTATAATTATTTGTATAAATTGACGTCTCTGGGCATATTACCAGCCTATGTTGGTAAAACGCCCATGGGTATGTTGGTAATATGCGCAGTCCTGTAAAATAAGAGAAACATTTATTTTGCTTTAATATTCTTGAAATAAAAATTGAAACCATTATATATATTTTATTGATAATAAACAAACAAAAAAGTTTTCCTGAGAAATATTAAAAATCTAAACGTTATCTTACTTAAAAAAATTAAAAAGAACTTTGATAAAACATCTCTTCTTCTTCTTCTTTTAAATAGACCTATTGGTCTGTTGCTTGCTGAAGCCGTCTCTGGATGGTTTCTTGCGAGGTGGACTGCCAGCTTTCCTGGCACCTTTTTGGGGGTCTTCCTGGTGGGCGATTTCCGTGTGGCTTGCTTTCCATCATTATTCTCGGTAATCTGTTTTCGTCCATTTTTCGTACGTGCGCGTACCATTCTCTTCGTCTCTGTCTGCCCCATCTGACTATGTCTACTATGCTGCATTGAGCTCGTATGTCAGTGTTTCTTATCCTGTCCCGTCTGGTCTTCCCTAGGATAGTTCGTAGGATTTTCATTTCGGCCGAGCGCAGCATACTTTTTGTTTTATTTGTGTCTTCTCGTACTTCTATTCCGTAGGTCATAATAGGTCTGATGCAAGTCTTATAGATCTTCATCTTGCTATCTGTTCCCATGTGCTGGTTTGACCATATCACATCTCTAAGACATCCTGACAGAGCTGCTGCTTTAGTTATGAGACTTCTTACTTCTTTCGCCGGATCGTGGTAGCTGCAGATGTCCATGCCTAGATATTTAAAGACATTGAGTTGCTCGATTGGCTTATCCCCTACAACCGCTTGACACCTGACAGGTTCTCTGGAGAATGTCATAGCTTTGGTTTTTGATGTTGAAATTGCCATGTTGAGTTGTTGGCTGACTTGATAGAATTTAAACAGCTGTCTCTGAAGATCGTTCTCCGTTTCTGCTATAATAGCTGCGTCGTCTGCATAGCAGACCATACATATTTTTGAGTGGCCCATTCTGTACCCCAAATCTAAGGATGTGACTTGTTGTATTATTTCATCCATCAGGAGGTGGAAAAGGAAAGGGCTCAGGCTGTCACCCTGCCTAATTCCGCCTGGTGTTTTTATGTTGGATGTAGTTTGTTCTCCTGACTTGATCTTTGTCACATTTCCAGTGTTTAAGTTTTTAATTAGTTTGGTGATTTGGGACGGGGACTGTCTTTTTGTTAGAATAAAACATAAATTCAAATATTAATGAATGGCAATAAAATGCTTATTGACAGTCCGGGCAGATGAAAACTAATTTGTCACTTTTCGTAAGTCCCACACATTCTTCATGCACATAAGTGGCACACACTGAGCATAGCCTCATGTCTTTTTTACATCTTCTTGACAAAGTTTACAGTACCAAGACTCCTTACTTTGTCTTGGTTTCACTGCCGTATTTTTTGAAGTAGTTTTTTTTGCAACCCTATTTTCTTTAAAAACTGCTTTTTCAACTACCAATGCTTTACTGTTAATAGCCTTTCTTCTGTTCGTTTTTTCACGTCATCTTTGTATGGTGTCTCTAGCATTTCAGGGCAACGTATCTCTTCATCTTCTGATTCTTTATCTTTAACATTTCCGTTCTTCATATTTTCTTGTTTCTTGGTAATCTCGTCATTTTGGGTAATGTACAAATCTAGTTTTGTTGTTTCCACTTTGGCTGATTTAATGTTTTCATCTTCCGCTCGTTTCTCTTTTTCTGAAAAAAACGTTTCTGATAATGCGTCACTGTACAGAGATATTTCGTCTTCTGAAGAGCCACTTGAAGATGTCCACTCGTCCTTCTTCTTATTATGTTTTTGTCTAGGTTTAAAAGATTTTTGGCTATGGGTAATTTTTGAAGGGGGAGTATTTTCAGTTGAACTTTGGAAAGTCTTATTTTGGCATCCAGAGGGTCCCGGTTCTGGAGAAAATTCTCTTTGTTGTTGGTTTTACTGAAAATCTGGTGGGGGAAATTCTCTTTCGGTTAAAATGCTGGGAGCAGAAGCTTCTTTAGGAATTGCTTGGGGATTAAATGGATATATGCCTGTGGAAGAAAAACCGGATGTAATGTTTGGGGCGTAACTGCTTTGCCCCAAACAATAGAAAAAATTTCTCCAAATCATTGTTTTGTTATGCAACGATTTTTGTGTCGAGTCCAGTACAAAAGGACCTGCTCGTCCCAATAATACTCAAATGACTTAAACACTGCTTTATCCATCGGTTGAAGTTCATGTGTCGTATTACTGGGAAGAGAGAAAAGCGTAATGTCATCAGCTTCGGCAGTATCTACGATGGATGTATCAAAATGGCAAGATGCGCCATCAAAAATTAATAAACATTTGCCAGGAGGTTTATATCTTGCCAAATGATTTATCCAGGTTATGTGTCCCGATCGTCATACTGGCCTTTGGTGTCATAAGAATTGAAGTCCCTGCGGGTAGATTATCACACCATTCTGGTTTTAGTCTCTGACCTTTAAAAAGAATAGTAGGTGGAATTCGTCCCCCAATCGCAGACCCACAACTAACAATCGTCACATTTTCGGCGTGCTCTGGTGCCACTAATTGCACCCTTTTTGCTCCCTTTTTAGCCAAGACAGATTGTTGATGGTGGAGCATCAACCTACACCCCTTTTAATCTACATTAAATATTCTTTCAGGTTTGTCCATGAGATCTAATTCCAATAGAACAGCCTTAAGTTTATTAAAATAACTACTTACAATACTTTTATTAAGTTTTTGGGCCCGCGCCGGATTCATATTCTGGGCTCGCCTAGGAGAAATGCCCGGGTGTCTTCTTAAAAATGCCTTCAACCAATATCGTCCAGCTACTCGTTTTTCTCGTGAGAATAAATGAGGAATATGATTTTTTTCGCAATAATTGTAAACGCACCTTTTGACAATTCTTTTTGTCATAGGGTAGCCTACCTCAGCCAGTCTGATAATACGTCTTACCAGTTCATTCTCTTGGTCATCTGTGAGTATAGTTTTCCTACCTAGTCGCTGCTTTCTATTGGCACCTTTTTCCATGTAACGATTAAGGGTTCTCCTTGATATACGAAATTCTTTCGCTGCTGAGTTCTGTGACTGTCCATTTGCAACAGCATCTAGTGCTCGCTGAAGATTTTCTTCTGTCCATTGAGATCTTTGGCCTTTAGATTTATAAGGTGACATCTGAAACCCAGAAAAAATAAATTAGATACCCAGCTGTATGTAATTCGATGGGCTGTAGGCAATACGCCCAGTGGGCATATTACCTACAAGTCACTTAAACAATATTCCTAATTTTTTTTCATAATATCAACATATTTATCAAAAAAATACATGGCAATGTTAAGCGCAAAAAACAAGCTTCCTTCTGATATACTTACCTTATTTTAAATGTTAATCCTTAGTACAATTACAATCGATTTAAATACACAATTTTTTGTACCTGATGCCTTCCCAACACAAACCACGTGCACCTCAAGTCCGCTAGAATGCAACTGAGCGCGGGTTGGTTTAATATTAACTTTAAGCATGAACATAAGTGACTCGTCAGCCATCTGTTAATCAAAAGTCAAACTAATAAAAAATGGAGCAGGTGGGCATATTACCAACATGGGAATATTCCCTTCACCTACCTTATGTCTGTTTCTAAATTCTTTACCAACAATGCTTGCATATCAATTTCTTTCCCATCCTTTAATTTAATCTTCTGTATTATAGATATCGTTACTTCACATAACTTCTTTCCATTTACTCTTATGAATTTCCTCCTATCCGTCCATTTCGTTGCTTGGTTTCATTTCTATTTTCATTATCATTTCTTCTATCAAAGTTTCTCAAATCTCTTCCAATCTCAAAATACTTATTATCATTAATTTTATCTCAATTTACGTATATTCGTTCTTCATTTCTGTAATTTCTATTTTCATTTCCATAATTCATATTTACATATCTATCATTTCTTCTATTATCAAAACACTGTTGATATAAGTTCTAGTTACAAATGTTTTATTGAATGTTTTATTTTAATATTAATTTGTTAATCATGCACTGTTTATTTACACATCATTTTTATCTCCCTTCCTTACCATGTACAATCCCTTATTCGTTTTCTAGATCCCGTTCCTATAATCCTGCCTAATAATTCAATTTTGTTTTCTTTTCCTAAACTTCGTCTTATTCTTTTCTCTTACTGTTTGAGTCACTTTCCGTTTCCTGAGTTTATTCAACTTTTCCACATTGTCCTTTTTAAAATAATTGTGCCATATCTAATTATCTTCATCATATATTCTTGTTTTTGTTCTTTTTTCCCAGAAGTGCATTAAAATTTGCGTTTCAAAATTTTCCATATCATTGATATTATTTTTCATTATTTTCTTATCCACCATAATCTCAATTCCATTCATTTCATTTTTGATTACTTTAATGAAAACTTTTAAATAAATTCTATCCATATTTCTATCCAGTTTTATTCCTATTTCTACATTTTCTGTATGAATTATTCGTCCCCCTTTCCTCTTTTGGTTTCTTCCATTTCTATAGTTTCTTGTAATCTTTTGGTCATTCTCAATTATTCCCAATTAAGTTTGTTTTCAAAAATTTCGAATTTAGAATTATCACTCAGTTCCTCGGTGAATGTCAAATACGCGATATTTTTTAATAATTTCTGCCACTATTTAATTGGTCGATAAGTATACTTAATATTTCGTAGTTAATTAAATTCAATATTCAATCTTAGTACTTAGATGCATCTACTTTTAATTTTGTATCAAGGCCTAATGTTCAATGATATGATAATAATTCTGGAGCGAACTCACCAGAAGTCTGGATGTAGAGAAGAAACTGCCAATATATATATATATATATATATATATATATTATAGTTGAATGATGATAATTATAATTTATGATAATTTTATGGATAGCTCAGATTATATTATTTGTTTATTTTATTATAGTTTTATATTTTATCGGAGAACATGAGAAACTTCTCTCGTTGGGTTCTGAATATGATAATCAAAGATTGAAGAAATACATATACATAATCTTACCTTTTAATTACAACCTCTGAAAGAAATAATATCTATTAAATAAAACGATTGAAATATGATAATAGTGATATTGATACTTTAACCATAGATGTAAGAATAAAAGAAAACCAACACATTAATGTAAATATGTTTAATAAATGAATTTCAATTTTTAATCAGATTAGAACATAATAAAATATTTTGTAACTGTTAATTTATTTTGCACATTTATTCTTAAGGAATTGTGCCACCCTATATCATACATACATTCTTGGAAACAAAATGATATAATTTCTGCGTCGGCGCTATATCTCCAAACGCATGCGCTGCTACAGTATACATGTAAGAAAGAAGTTTCCTTCCATACACAACGTTTATATTCAACACACTGTTAGCGTGTCTGTGATGAAAATTGTTGGTTATAATTATTAAATGTTTTTATAATCAATTACATATAAGTAATACTTTATAAACTATATGTGTACGTGTATTTAAAAAAAACAAGAAAGTGATAGATGAAAGTTATGCATGCAAAAGCTGAAAATAAGTAATGAAATAGAATTGAGCACGCATGATGTACGTGATATTTTACGAGGATAAATTTACAACAGGTGAGTTTCAATATTATCTTAAAATTATAATTCTCTATAGATGAATTTTATAATGCATTATATGTTACTGTTCTTTGGCCTTTTTATATGATATATATCAATTGAATGTTCTATTGAATTTTGAGTGTACACTTTAAAATGTTTATTGGAATTCCAAATAGATTTAATCAAAATACACAGACCTTATCTTTCTTGCTATTACTGCCGGCTGCACTTACATCTTCCAAACTTGCCGATATCTCCTTAGAGATATGCTCCTACGGCACTCTTTAGTACTTACACAGGATCTGATACACTTATGATTAGTTTGTCATAAAATGTTTATATAATTTTAACTTTTAACTGTTTTTTAAAGAAAATTTTTGCAGAGAGCAATCTTACAGAGACGCATCCCTCATCACCATTCTAAATCCACTCATTTGTTTTTCAAAATCAACAACTATCCCGGCTTCACTAGTCCATAGCACTCTTATTTGTTTTTTTATCACAGAAATTGTTATTCTCCAGTCTTTTAGTGACTATTTTGAAAAAACATAACTTTATTGTCCTGGAGGGTATTGACACTGATTCATTTAAATCTCTATCGTATTAAGGAATTTTAATTAAGTCCTTCTTTCCTCTTACAATAGTCCATTTTCTTATATTTACCTTGTTTAGCTAATTTACAAAATGTTTATTTTTACAAATATTACAACCTATATTATTAATTAACCTATATGTAATTGATTCTAATTTAATTTTGCGTCTTGTTTGATACTTATTATACATATACTCCTTATTATTTTTGTTTTTGTAATTAAATTTTATATCTATAATCTATAAACAATGATTTAGGTTGGTATTGAAAAATTCCCTAGCATGACTTTACTTCCTATAAATATTCATTTCCTCAATATGTTTGGGGCTGTGTTCCAACTATCTTTCCCATCTAGTTTCAACCCTTTTCAATGAATGAATGAATACATGGTATTCTAAATTTATGCTACTACAAAAATAATATGTAAATAATGTTAAATTATCGTTAGACTAATTATTCTTTTCTCTTACTTTAGGTTTCAAGCTATTGTGTGACATTTCATCCTGCCGAAATTGTTATGGCTGTGTTCAGTGCAATTCCGAATTCCATGACTTTGACAACCAATCAGAATTACTGGTACAGGTAATATTTACTCTTTAATTAGCTACTATAGTGTTGTAATTTCTATTCTTCATCCTTTTCAAAACTTCACATCAATATATTATCCAATCTATACATATTTCAATCTTTTTATATTTTAATCTTTGACTTTTTATTGAGTTTATTCTAATGGTTGTGTCTACTGACACTTCTTACGTTACAATAAGACTTGTTTATTATGTTTGTTTATTTCATTATTTTTACAAAACTAGAGGATTAGTTCAACTCCCCTCAAATTTAAATTTTCAAAAAGGAAGCTTTTAAGTAGCCTTTTTAAAATTTCAATTTCAACGTTCCGGCTAATAATTATATTCTACTTAATTCATTACTCTTTTCTTGATATACAGAAATTGAATTTGAAGAATCCTATATTTAAGTTTATTACTATTTCTATCTTAGACTTAGTTTCCATTATCTAATTCTATCCTATCCTATTCTAATTATTTTTACAAATATGAGACCAATCATTCTGGTTTGAAATATCTTAGACATCTTTGCTTACTCTTAGTATATTATTCTATATTATTGTTTTATTTCAATTCCTATACCAATTATTATTCATTTATTCACACCGTAGAATCTTTATTCTTTGAACTATTTCTTGCTTATATTTTTATTTATACCTTTTTCCTTCACTTAACAATTCTTTTAATGCTCTCCTATCCTTATCTTATCTTCGAATTCAAAAAAAAAATTATTATTTCCAATATTTCATATATTTTCATATCTTATTGTCAACCCTTATTCATGTCAATATAATTACTCCTATAGTCTAACCTTTTTCTTTGCTTACTATCCCTATTTATATTTATTTGCATAATTCTTAATTATAACTCATCAACTTCATTTCTTCAATATATTAATTACATTATACTTTATATATATTTCATTTCTCCCTATCTCATAATAATTAATCATATCATTTACTATATAAATCTTTGCTTCCATATTTCATTGTTACTTATCTCCATAATTCCTATAAAATTTTATTTGACATGAATATCTCAAATTCTATATCTTGATTTAAAAAAAACTTTCTTTCCTTTCCACCTCTTTTACTGTGTTATTCAAATGATAACGAGCCTGTCCTTCCTAAATCCTACCTGTTCTTATTAATAAGTGTGAATTCTGTTTCTTATCCCCTCTACCTAATAAATTCTTACAAAATTTCTTATTATTATATTATCGCTTTTATTTCTGTCTGTCTTTGATATTATATATTTCTTTATAACAAAATGTGTCTCTATTTGTTTGGTTTTTTTTTTAATCTATATAGCTACTCTAACTTTCCTTATAAGTTAAATGTGAAGTTACTTTACTTTTACTTAAAATCATTTATAAGTTTTTTAATAATATATTTTTTTTTTATATTTTATAGATTCTTAACTGCGATAATGGAAACAATTTAGATGTATCCTACATATAAAAAAATTGAAAGCCTTATATCTACCTAGTATCTAATATTTTATGTTACATGGAAGTGCTACTTATGCATAACATTGGAATCATTACATCTACCTATAATAGAAAATTATCTATAATTGTATTATTTATTCTTAATAAATTCCCTATTTAAGTTCATTTTGGTATCCTTTTCCTGTCCATTCCATTATTTTCTTGTTTCCAAAGTTCATTTCAATTCTCATGTGATACTATTTAATATGCTATTCTTTTTCTCACTTTTTTCTTATGTTCTACTCTCGTTGTTTGAGTCTCAATGTTTTTCTGTAGCTTCTTTCCGTTCTCCATTATATCCTTTTTAATTTTGTAGTCCCATATCTCATTAATTTCTTTCCATAAATCTAAAAACATTTGTGCTTCAAATTCCTCCATATCATTCATTTCATTCCTTATTATTTTCATCAAAACATTTGTGTGGATTATATTCATTTTGTTATCCCATTTTATTCCTGTTACTACATTATAAAATTTTCCGGAGCACCCTATACCTATTTCATGATTTCTTATATTATCTTCTATTTCTTCCACTGTATTAATTAATCTTTGGTTCATTTCTTCGACTTCTTTGTTATAATATCTATCCATTATTCCACTTCTTCTAGCACCTTTGACTTTTGAATTTTTTATTCTCCCATCCAAATCTGTAATTTCCTTATTCCCCTTTTCTTGTAAATACTGCTTGATCTCTTCAATAGCTAGTTCTTGTAATTTAAGGTATCCTACTTTTTTCTCCTTCATTTCTTCTGTTCCCTCTGTAATATTTCTTAATACTTGATTATTCTCCTCCATATTCTTATTTTCCATTAAACTTTCTATTTTTACCTCACCTACAATATTTGTTAAATTATTAACTTGTTTTGAAACTCTCGTTTGGATAGTTTCTGGTTTCATATCATCAATTTTCTTTTCTAATCTCTTCATGTTTCCATGGATATTATTGATGTCTCCTCTAATTTCTTCTTTCATTATGTTCATATTTTCCTCCATTTTATTCATATCTGTTTTCCTATTCTCCTCCATTTTGTTCATATCTCCCCTCAAATTTTGCATGTTTCCACTTACTGTGTTGATATCTCCTTTCATTGTCTTTATGTTTTCATTTATACTCATCAATATTTGCTGCATCCATTGTTCGTTGGCATTAGTTCCTCCTTGTGTTTCCCTGCTCTCTTGTCTTCTATCTTCTCTTTCTTCTTCCGCTTCTTCATCTTCTGTCGTATTTTCTTCCGATGCATGTCCTTCAGCTTGCTGACCTTGGATCAGATATTGGACCTGAAAATCTCCCATTCCATGGCTCCTCTCTTCTCTTTTCTCTTCTGATCCGCTATCATTTCCGACCTGTTTCCCGTCTCTCAATACCATTTTCTTGCTTTCCATGATTTCTTTATTTTTTAATTTAATTTTTTAATATATTATTTTTATAATCGCCCCACGTTGGGCGCCAATTTATAATTGAATGTTTATAAATTGGATATTTTAATAGCCCCACGTTGGGCGCCAATTTATAGTTGAATGATGATAATTATAATTTATGATAATTTTATGGATAGCTCAGATTATATTATTTGTTTATTTTATTATAGTTTTATATTTTATCGGAGAACATGAGAAACTTCTCTCGTTGGGTTCTGGATATGATAATCAAAGATTGAAGAAATACATATACATAATCTTACCTTTTAATTACAACCTCTGAAAGAAATAATATCTATTAAGTAAAACGATTGAAATATGATAATAGTGATATTGATACTTTAACCATAGATGTAAGAATAAAAGAAAACCAACACATTAATGTAAATATGTTTAATAAATGAATTTCAATTTTTAATCAGATTAGAACATAATAAAATATTTTGTAACTGTTAATTTATTTTGCACATTTATTCTTAAGGAATTGTGCCACCCTATATCATACATACATTCTTGGAAACAAAATGATATAATTTCTGCGTCGGCGCTATATCTCCAAACGCATGCGCTGCTACAGTATACATGTAAGAAAGAAGTTTCCTTCCATACACAACGTTTATATTCAACACACTGTTAGCGTGTCTGTGATGAAAATTGTTGGTTATAATTATTAAATGTTTTTATAATCAATTACATATAAGTAATACTTTATAAACTATATGTGTACGTGTATTTAAAAAAAACAAGAAAGTGATAGATGAAAGTTATGCATGCAAAAGCTGAAAATAAGTAATGAAATAGAATTGAGCACGCATGATGTACGTGATATTTTACGAGGATAAATTTACAACAGGTGAGTTTCAATATTATCTTAAAATTATAATTCTCTATAGATGAATTTTATAATGCATTATATGTTACTGTTCTTTGGCCTTTTTATATGATATATATCAATTGAATGTTCTATTGAATTTTGAGTGTACACTTTAAAATGTTTATTGGAATTCCAAATAGATTTAATCAAAATACACAGACCTTATCTTTCTTGCTATTACTGCCGGCTGCACTTACATCTTCCAAACTTGCCGATATCTCCTTAGAGATATGCTCCTACGGCACTCTCTAGTACTTACACAGGATCTGATACACTTATGATTAGTTTGTCATAAAATGTTTATATAATTTTAACTTTTAACTGTTTTTTAAAGAAAATTTTTGCAGAGAGCAATCTTACAGAGACGCATCCCTCATCACCATTCTAAATCCACTCATTTGTTTTTCAAAATCAACAACTATCCCGGCTTCACTAGTCCATAGCACTCTTATTTGTTTTTTTATCACAGAAATTGTTATTCTCCAGTCTTTTAGTGACTATTTTGAAAAAACATAACTTTATTGTCCTGGAGGGTATTGACACTGATTCATTTAAATCTCTATCGTATTAAGGAATTTTAATTAAGTCCTTCTTTCCTCTTACAATAGTCCATTTTCTTATATTTACCTTGTTTAGCTAATTTACAAAATGTTTATTTTTACAAATATTACAACCTATATTATTAATTAACCTATATGTAATTGATTCTAATTTAATTTTGCGTCTTGTTTGATACTTATTATACATATACTCCTTATTATTTTTGTTTTTGTAATTAAATTTTATATCTATAATCTATAAACAATGATTTAGGTTGGTATTGAAAAATTCCCTAGCATGACTTTACTTCCTATAAATATTCATTTCCTCAATATGTTTGGGGCTGTGTTCCAACTATCTTTCCCATCTAGTTTCAACCCTTTTCAATGAATGAATGAATACATGGTATTCTAAATTTATGCTACTACAAAAATAATATGTAAATAATGTTAAATTATCGTTAGACTAATTATTCTTTTCTCTTACTTTAGGTTTCAAGCTATTGTGTGACATTTCATCCTGCCGAAATTGTTATGGCTGTGTTCAGTGCAATTCCGAATTCCATGACTTTGACAACCAATCAGAATTACTGGTACAGGTAATATTTACTCTTTAATTAGCTACTATAGTGTTGTAATTTCTATTCTTCATCCTTTTCAAAACTTCACATCAATATATTATCCAATCTATACATATTTCAATCTTTTTATATTTTAATCTTTGACTTTTTATTGAGTTTATTCTAATGGTTGTGTCTACTGACACTTCTTACGTTACAATAAGACTTGTTTATTATGTTTGTTTATTTCATTATTTTTACAAAACTAGAGGATTAGTTCAATATATATATATATATATATATATATATATTTATATATATATATATATATATATATATATGTATGTGTATATATATAATATATATATATATATATATATATATATATATATATATATACAAACTATCTAGCATTCGTCGTTGAATGGTAAAAAAGTTGGAGTCCCATCCTGTAAATAATTTTATTCCCTTCACTCTGATCAAATATTCCAAATTGATAAAAGACATAGGCATACTGTCAAAATTGCCTCTGTTACGCCTTGGCAATTTTCTTTTTGATGGTAAAAGACCGACAATTCAAATTTGATTACAAGCAGCCCATTTGAAGGAACTATGGATAACGAATAGGTCCAAATCTAATTTAAAACGAAGACAAAAAATTGTTTTTTAGATTTTTATTGAAGCATCATACATTTCAAAACCTCTATTTCTGTCGAAATAAATTGGGGAATGAACGAAATTTACGCTGTCTATATTTGATTGAATATATAGTATGTAACAACCAAATTACATTCATGCAATATTTTATAGTCCAGTAGATGAAGGGACTAACCTGACATTTTTGTGAGGGGTAATTTGAAATGGAAGAAATTAATCCAAGACACCATTCACCAACAAAAAATTAGAGAGTGTAATAGCCGTTACTTTACTACCGATTCTTCTAGGAAAAAATTTTGGTTGATAGGACGTGTCCAGAGGAACTCGAATCCTGACTTAATTTTAAGGACAGTAAATTGAGAATGGTTCCAATCAATATTCAGTCAATACGCAATTAATTGGGATTCCCGTAGATAGTTGCTATTACTGAACACTGGTTACAAGCAAATGAAACTGTTTTTATTGAAAGATATCGAGTTATTAGCAGATATGACAGGGGTAATTCAGCTCACCGTGGAATCTTAATTTTATCTTCTGGCGAGGACGTTCCGGCTGTATTGAAACACGATTTTCTACAAGTAGAAGATATTTTTGAATTTTCCATAATTCACAACAAAAATATCGATTTATATATAACTTGTATTTACAGCCCACCTCGATCTAATGTTCCTTCCATTTTTTCAGAACCTAAATTTACTTGACGCTCTGCCTGTTAGGAGCAAGAAAGTTTTATGCGGTGATATTGATATTGACTTTACTAATGATTGTGCCACTCGAAGGTCATTGATAAATATGTTTGAGTCATTTGATCTAAATATGCACGGATTCACCAACAAGAACTACTAAAACCACTTCTTCAATTTTAGGTTATATAGTTTCTAACTTTCTACCACATGATGTGATCACTCAGAAATTAACTCAGGTCTCTCTGTCCAAGAAGCAGTTATCGCCGAATTTATATTATCTCGTAAGTCTCTTAGTAAAAACACTCAGTTGGTGAGGATCTTCTCTCAACAAAACTTCACAAATTACATAACTTATGTTTAGCAAATCATTGGATTGATTTTACTGAAGATATTGACCCTATATTTTTGGACTATCTCAACAAAATTATCAGGTGCTCCAATACATAATTTCCTCTGCTCTCGTAAAACTAAACATCACAAATCATGGTCTACGAAAAGAACACGTACTTCATCTAAAGATATGAGATCACTAATTTACATTAAAAAATTCATAGACACTTCTCACATACACAATTATATTATTAACTATAAAATGTTGTACTGGAAAACTTTCAAATCCATTAACCAAAACTATTATAACAATCGCATCTCTAGTGCTTAAAATTCCTGGAGAGACACTTGGTCGCTTATCAATGATTTAAGGAACAAAACTCGTTCCTCAAACTTTATTGAACTCGACCAAGACGAACTTAATGATTATTTCGTAAACGTTAGTAAGAATATTAGCTATAAGATATCTCCAAGTCGTGATGCTCCGTCTTTCCTCGTTCCTTCTAAAAGAATCGCTGTGACCAATAGACCATAGATAAATTGGAGCTAGTGCAAACCATATTCAGTATTCCAAACAAAACATCCTGTGGCATTGATGGGTTATCAGCTAAGTTATTTTTAAATATTACAGTTGCAGCTATTATCGTTTCATGTTCTCTTATCAACAAATCCTTTGAAAAAGGTCTCTTTCCTTACTGTCTTTAAACAGCAATAATTGGTTCCCTACACAAAGGTGGAGAGATACACAATACTAGTAACTATCGTCCTATTACCTTATTACCAATATTATCGAAAATAATCAAGACAATAATGTTAAACCGTCTAATGCCTTTCCTTTTCTAAAATAAAATTTGGACATTCCAACAATTCGGTTCCCTACACAATAAATGAACTAATGAATCAATATTTTCTGATTTTGACGAACTTAATATCTCACTTAATGAAAAACTTGTAACGCGAAAATTTGCCGAGCCGTCGGAGATTTAATATTGGCTAGCCTGTCGACTGAGAGAAGTCACAGCGCTGACGGTGCGAAGTTATAATTAAGTCCTCCATTTGCCGTCAAGGTGTAAACACACGTTTCCAACTTAAAATTTTTTGCATGTGCTTTGGGAGCCATAAAGCATTTTGCTAAAAACCCGACAATTCCGACGTAGGGGAAGAAAATACGGCTGAAACCAACAGCTGGCAGCCCCGACCCGTTAGGCTTCTGGTCCAGAAACGGCCGATGACTGTGGATATCAGTAGAAACTAGTGGAATTGCGTAATTCGTGGTAAATTTCTGTAGACGGCGTTGGTTAGAAGGATTCATTATCAAGGGAGGTTTTTGCATGTGGATATTTAAACACTGAGTGGAGCTTAATGAGTCAATGAGACCAATTCCAGGAGAGCTGGAATACTCTGGAGCGACTTCAGTTCCTGTTCTGGTTCCGGAAAAAGGATAAGTGAACAGTTTTTCTTTTTATTCTCCATTTTCATTTGTAAATTCACCTTTATGCGTCACATTTCACCGTTTTTCATGTGAAGTTTTATCTCTCTTTTTGCGGCAAATACTATAATTTCGCTTTACACTTTGTACTTTGTATTTAAAATTTGTAATCTTTGCTTATAGTTTAAAATACGCTAGGATACTACGGTACGTACCTGGGTACTGCGTTATTCAGTGGATTTTCCTAATTCTGACGATTTTATGTATATAATTTGCGCCGTACATAATTTCGAATTATATTTTCTCTAGCAACGCTAAGCTCGTTTGCTATTTAAATTTTATGCGTATGCAATTATTGAACCCTTGTAACTGTACATTGTTAATTTTTGATATATATTATCGTTGTATTTTTGAGATATTGTACATGAACTATTTGGTCGTTTCTCTATAATTATAGGATTGAGAGATCGGTGTAGTTTGGGGCCCTCAGCTCTTCTGCACCCTGAACTTGAAGCCTTCAGCTCTGCTCAGAGTTTATAGAACCTACTTGACTGTTATTTACTTGAGCTGTAACTGATAAATTAGTTAGAAAATTTTGGATTTATGTAGATTTCGGCCTTCAGCCCATCTACATTCTGAGTCTACAGCCTTCAGCTGAGTTCAGACATTATTAGGAAACATTATTGTAGTAATATTGTAATAAATATTTCGAAAAGAGACCGCTGGTTCAAAGTGACTAATTAAAACTTCAATCAGGGGATACTTGCTGATGGAATCTGATTCCTACATTTTATAGAGTAAGGATAAGAATATTAACAGGAACGTTGAGAAAGCTAATCGGCCCTGCTTGGAATGCAGCTGCAACTATAACTAATGCTACTTCTGGATTAATGGCTAATGGAATCATTCAATGAGAATGCAATACCTGACTAGTTCTTTCAAATTTCTGACCATTCTCAGTCTGAAGAACAAGTCAAAGAACTGACTGTAGAACCTGAAAAGGAACCCGATGAAGAATTGGAGAAAAATCAGTTGATACTAGATGAAAATTTCCTTCTAGATGATCATAACTACGTGTTCGAATTCGCGGATTCGCTTGTTCTAGAACCTAGTACAGTAGCAGACATGAAAAATTTTGACAACAATAATAGTTCTATGCATGATGAATCTCCAGTTCCCGACACCAAGGAAGTTGCAAGTTGTTCCAAATCGGACTCACAGTCTCAGATGAAAATCCACAATTCACCAGTGCACAATCAAATATCAGAAGATACGGACGAAACACCATCTAAATATTTGCATGAAATTGCTCTATTGCAAATAATTTGTGAGAATAAGAATGCAAGGAAACACTCAGCAAAAATTATATCATCTGAAGGGACGAATATGAAGAGAAAAGAAGAAGAAGATGAAGAGAACGTACCTACATGTTCGAGTAGAGCCTAAATGGTAAAAAAAAGAAAATTAATGGAAACTCTGATATTAAACGAATCAAACCCTGAAAAAAATGATGCCAGCTCATCAGGTGAAGATCAATGTGATGATGATGCAGATTGCGTAGAATGTTTGGAAAACTACTATGACACAAAAGATCCTGTGGACTGGATTCGTTGTATCGACTGCCAAAAATGGTTGCACGAAACCTGTACCATGTATGGCAACAGTTGCAATAACTGTGGTCGATTGAAGAATAAAATGAAAAATGTTAAAAAAAACCATCGATATGTAATAGATTTAGTGCTGTTCAAAATATTCAATAATAAATGTTGATTTCTTGACCCTCGTTTTTTTATCAACAGTTGATTTAGTATCTATCATCGAAGGAAAAAAATTGTATCCTCTAACTGAACTATGTCCAGGGCATATATCCCTATGAGGGGCATCAATCCTCAACTCATGAGGCATAAATCCCATCAAGAGAACGTTTATTCCACTTTGTAACATTTTTCAATTATTTTTTTCAGTCGTTTTTCGACTTAACTAACCTGTTTACAATGATATAATTTTGTTGTGAACATCAGTTCATTGCAATCATAACATAATACAGTGAGTAATTGTCAATATCATCAATATCATCAATTAAGGTAGGGCATATATCCCAAATTTACACTATAGATGAGACCTGTAATTACAAGTAGTAAGTGTATTATTCTTGAAGGGACTAACATTTAAAGTGAAAATAAATTTTTATGTATGTAACATATTTTGGGATTCATGCTGGTTATTGATTTGATATAATACTTGCTTTCCATTCGACACGAATATCAGACCTAATCACTTCACTTCAGTGTGTATCACAAAGTTGACGTGTTGCTTTCACCCGCAGCAAAGTGATTAGTCTACCTGCCCCTTCACTGATGCTGCACGTCATCTCGATCACATGCAGTTTATTGATTATTTCATATGACTTGCAAAAAAGAGATTGAGTTGGTATTTTGACTGATGTTTCGATAACCGATTATGGATTTTCATTTAATGAGAAACGAAAATTGAGGTCTCGTCTTAAACTACAATTTATAGGTTCAACCTACCGCATTACATTAAAACATGTAGTTCCATAAAAATGTCTTAATGGGTAAGCATTTCTGGTACAAATAACAGAATAAATGAAGTTTTGAGGTTAAATTTATCTGAGATGCAAGTAAAAGCTTTCAGTGGTTCGTTTCAAAGAAATAATTTATGTTGTTATTTCACTAGAAACATATCAATATTTAGTAATTAAATGTTTAAATCCCATTTAATTATAATATTCATAATACAATGGGTTTGTTATTGATACATGTTCTCAACCAATCAAAATCAAATATTTTCATAATGCAACGGGTGATTTTCATAACGATACACCGTGCCATCCAATCACAATTAAGTTAATAACATGAATTACAATTGACCAATATGATCATGCGAATTGCGCACAGTTTAACAAACGAAACTTGGAACTAAATTTGAATTAAATACTTGAACATACTTTTGGTATTTCATTCAAATGTCAAATTCAAATGATAATCTTGAAGTTAATAAAACGGCTGTTACTATCGACAGTGAAAGTGATATGGAAATTACATTCTTAATATTTATACGTGTATTATTTATATTTTATTATGCTTTAGCTAGTGGAAGTACTGTATGCAACTGCAACTTGTACAAGGTTGGCAAATTCATTTTGGAATTGGCGATGCACGAGAAAGCCATACAACGTTGTTAACGCAGTTTTCGGGGAGAGCTGGCGACGTACATTCCGCATGCAAAGTTTTGAAGGTTGTGAGACTGCTAATACGTACGTGGGTAACACAATATTTTGAATTTGTATTAAAAAATAATAATTTGTGGCACATGTATAGTGCTATATAAAATCGAGTTCACAATACAAAAAAACATCAATGTGTTCTTTACTATCAATTAAATGAATAAGGAAATGAATTTAATTCAATTCAATCAGGGGATACTTGCTGACTTTTATATTCTGATGATAACTTACCTTTCAGTTTAACCTTTGGAGTGTGTAGTGAGTGTTGTTAACCCACTGAGGAGTTGTGAGCTAATTAAAGAAGTCTTGGGTGCTTGCCAAAACTTCTCTGGCGCCCTTTTTGTAAACTCAATAATTTTTTGAAGCAAGCAAGCACCCAAGACTTCTTTAATTAGCCCACAACTCCTCAGTGGGTTAACAACACTCACTACACACTCCAAAGGTTAAACTGAAAGGTAAGTTATCATCAGAATATAAAAGTCAGCAAGTATCCCCTGATTGAATTGAATTAAATTCATTTCCTTATTCATTTAATTGATAGTAAAGAACACATTGATGTTTTTTTGTATTGTGAACTCGATTTTATATAGCACTATACATGTGCCACAAATTATTATTTTTTAATACAAATTCAAAATATTGTGTTACCCACGTACGTATTAGCAGTCTCACAACCTTCAAAACTTTGCATGCGGAATGTACGTCGCCAGCTCTCCCCGAAAACTGCGTTAACAACGTTGTATGGCTTTCTCGTGCATCGCCAATTCCAAAATGAATTTGCCAACCTTGTACAAGTTGCAGTTGCATACAGTACTTCCACTAGCTAAAGCATAATAAAATATAAATAATACACGTATAAATATTAAGAATGTAATTTCCATATCACTTTCACTGTCGATAGTAACAGCCGTTTTATTAACTTCAAGATTATCATTTGAATTTGACATTTGAATGAAATACCAAAAGTATGTTCAAGTATTTAATTCAAATTTAGTTCCAAGTTTCGTTTGTTAAACTGTGCGCAATTCGCATGATCATATTGGTCAATTGTAATTCATGTTATTAACTTAATTGTGATTGGATGGCACGGTGTATCGTTATGAAAATCACCCGTTGCATTATGAAAATATTTGATTTTGATTGGTTGAGAACATGTATCAATAACAAACCCATTGTATTATGAATATTATAATTAAATGGGATTTAAACATTTAATTACTAAATATTGATATGTTTCTAGTGAAATAACAACATAAATTATTTCTTTGAAACGAACCACTGAAAGCTTTTACTTGCATCTCAGATAAATTTAACCTCAAAACTTCATTTATTCTGTTATTTGTACCAGAAATGCTTACCCATTAAGACATTTTTATGGAACTACATGTTTTAATGTAATGCGGTAGGTTGAACCTATAAATTGTAGTTTAAGACGAGACCTCAATTTTCGTTTCTCATTAAATGAAAATCCATAATCGGTTATCGAAACATCAGTCAAAATACCAACTCAATCTCTTTTTTGCAAGTCATATGAAATAATCAATAAACTGCATGTGATCGAGATGACGTGCAGCATCAGTGAAGGGGCAGGTAGACTAATCACTTTGCTGCGGGTGAAAGCAACACGTCAACTTTGTGATACACACTGAAGTGAAGTGATTAGGTCTGATATTCGTGTCGAATGGAAAGCAAGTATTATATCAAATCAATAACCAGCATGAATCCCAAAATATGTTACATACATAAAAATTTATTTTCACTTTAAATGTTAGTCCCTTCAAGAATAATACACTTACTACTTGTAATTACAGGTCTCATCTATAGTGTAAATTTGGGATATATGCCCTACCTTAATTGATGATATTGATGATATTGACAATTACTCACTGTATTATGTTATGATTGCAATGAACTGATGTTCACAACAAAATTATATCATTGTAAACAGGTTAGTTAAGTCGAAAAACGACTGAAAAAAATAATTGAAAAATGTTACAAAGTGGAATAAACGTTCTCTTGATGGGATTTATGCCTCATGAGTTGAGGATTGATGCCCCTCATAGGGATATATGCCCTGGACATAGTTCAGTTAGAGGATACAATTTTTTTCCTTCGATGATAGATACTAAATCAACTGTTGATAAAAAAACGAGGGTCAAGAAATCAACATTTATTATTGAATATTTTGAACAGCACTAAATCTATTACATATCGATGGTTTTTTTTAACATTTTTCATTTTATTCTTCAATCGACCACAGTTATTGCAACTGTTGCCATACATGGTACAGGTTTCGTGCAACCATTTTTGGCAGTCGATACAACGAATCCAGTCCACAGGATCTTTTGTGTCATAGTAGTTTTCCAAACATTCTACGCAATCTGCATCATCATCACATTGATCTTCACCTGATGAGCTGGCATCATTTTTTTCAGGGTTTGATTCGTTTAATATCAGAGTTTCCATTAATTTTCTTTTTTTTACCATTTAGGCTCTACTCGAACATGTAGGTACGTTCTCTTCATCTTCTTCTTCTTTTCTCTTCATATTCGTCCCTTCAGATGATATAATTTTTGCTGAGTGTTTCCTTGCATTCTTATTCTCACAAATTATTTGCAATAGAGCAATTTCATGCAAATATTTAGATGGTGTTTCGTCCGTATCTTCTGATATTTGATTGTGCACTGGTGAATTGTGGATTTTCATCTGAGACTGTGAGTCCGATTTGGAACAACTTGCAACTTCCTTGGTGTCGGGAACTGGAGATTCATCATGCATAGAACTATTATTGTTGTCAAAATTTTTCATGTCTGCTACTGTACTAGGTTCTAGAACAAGCGAATCCGCGAATTCGAACACGTAGTTATGATCATCTAGAAGGAAATTTTCATCTAGTATCAACTGATTTTTCTCCAATTCTTCATCGGGTTCCTTTTCAGGTTCTACAGTCAGTTCTTTGACTTGTTCTTCAGACTGAGAATGGTCAGAAATTTGAAAGAACTAGTCAGGTATTGCATTCTCATTGAATGATTCCATTAGCCATTAATCCAGAAGTAGCATTAGTTATAGTTGCAGCTGCATTCCAAGCAGGGCCGATTAGCTTTCTCAACGTTCCTGTTAATATTCTTATCCTTACTCTATAAAATGTAGGAATCAGATTCCATCTTAAAAAGATTTAAGAAGTTTGAAGAAGGATCTATCGAGTGATTGTAAGGCTTGTGTGGTATGACTTGGGAGACATAACAAAATAATATTATTTTTTTCGGTGAATTCCAGCATGTCGAAATTGTTGCAATAAGATGCATGACCATCAAGTATCAAGATAACTGGACCATCTGGTTTCCTTCCTTTAATCATTAGAAAATAATTCTGAATTAATGAAGGAAGACTGCTCATGTAGAGTCCAGATCCAACCTTCCAAGGTCATCAGATTTTTTCGAACCTCTTTTAGAATCAGAACTGGTGGTTAAGAAGTTCCTTCAGCACTTGCACATGCTATCAAGGACACGTTTTCTCCCCTATCTTTGGAAGTGAGAACATGAACACATTTGCTTCCTTTCATAGCCACTACTTTATCTGGTTTATTATTTATTTGTATGCCACTCTCATTCATATTGAAGATAGCCTATGGTTCCTGCACCAGGACATACTTCTCCAGAGTTCTTTTCAACAATTTGTAAATTTCATCAATTTCTGCTCTATTCATTCCTTTTGCTCTGGCAAGTGATAATCCTTCACTTTTTCTTATGGTTTCTGTCATTCCGCCTCGCTGTGAGAATACGTTTCCTAGACGTAGTTTTTTAGCAAAACCGAAAGCAACTGATCTTTCAGTTGTTCTTGTAGGAGCTGAATCCTGTCTGCTGTAATCTTTTAATATGATTCACTAAACGAATTTCGTTTGATACTCCAAGAGCAGGAGACTTCCCTAGAGGAACTTTTTTGGATTTATCAGGAGTCTATTCTCTTCTGAGAGTTCTAGAAGGTATATTGAATCTCTTACAAGTTTCATTGATGCCCATATTTCCAGATTTCACATTTTCGATAGCTTCCCTCAAGTACTGCTCAGACCACAAAACACGTGGTTTGATATTCTGCTTTCTAATATATTTTCTTGGCATCTGAAAAAATTGAGTCATTAGTAGGGATTCGTCTCAGATTAACAAATAAAATAGATATGTTTGTTTTGATTTTTTCCTGCCCCAAACATTCTAAGCTCACTTGCGGAAACTTTCACTGCTTTGCCATATTTACAAATTCTCTTTAGTTGCAGGAAAAATTGAATTAGAAGTTTAATTGAAAATGTGTTAAAAGGTTATGCAAATCTAAAAATTAATTAATAATACTAGAATTTTATTTAATAAATATTCTATACATTTTAAACAAGTATTTGTTGTATCCTTATGTACCTTTATAGTTATAACTAAAAGTGGTAACATCATTCAATATTTCAGTAGCTGAATAATGTGTAAATAGCAATATATTTAGTAGTTTTGTCCTTGTTTAATTACCATATTAAGAGAGATGCAAATATCGGCAGAGTGTGATCGACCATCATTTCCAATACGCCATAGTATTGTAGTAAATAATGTCAAACGTTGTTTGTTCATACTAGCGCCAATACGCATATATCCTCTGCTTTACAGGGTCATAAATCCTCCGAGTGTTATTTCGTATGGGATATATGCCCTAGCGAATTTCCCCGATATAATTGATCTATTCTACTAATTCTATCTAGAAAACCAATTCCCAACTCATATCAACATTGGAGACGAAAGATCCGATAGATATAATGTTGTAATTCTTCAGAAAACTATTATTTCAGTAGTCATGCATGATCGGAATTTACTAAGACCTTACCTTACTAATTGTTTCCAGTGATATAATGCTAAACCGTAATCGAGCGTTGACTGGATGGATATCCCACAACAGATCACCCACACTGCCACGAGAACGAAAAAAGAGCGACCATATGCATATATTTTGCGATCTGCGTGCTCGGGGCACATATCATCCTAGGGCATATATCCCACATTTACCCTAATTGCATAAATGCGATCTATACTTTGAAATAATTTTCAAGTCCTCGCATTCTTGGTTCGCATTTATTGAGTATTACAGTGTATGTTAATATCAATTTCATCTATGTTAAGAAAACTCATTAATTATTTGAGGACAACAAAACAAAACTCACAATCCTACTCTGTAATATAACAATATGAGATCATTGAATGAAACAATATTAGTTCACCCTGACAAGCAACAGACCTATCAGCAACTTTCCAAGTGGAATAGCATGAACGTCAAATTTCCCAGGCGGCGGGAAAACTACAAAGCTCGCAATCATAAACCCTACGTCGGCTTTCAATTTCTTTCAACTGCTTAAGAATTGTCTATTCATTCAAATTCTATATTCCTCTCTTCACTTCGAGGTGAGACCAAAAGTCTAACCTAACCAAAAGTTGTCTTCGTAGACATGTAAGTCAAAAATAAGTTGACTGAAACATATTAAATAAGTATCTCGTTATTTTTCTGTTGTATATGCATACAAATTAGCAAAAGACAAGACAAATGAGGCCCTTTCAGTTTTTTCACTATGAAATATCTGCACTGTTCTACAAAACATCAAGTTTTCATTGTGACTCGAAATCGAGAGGAGAACTAGAAGTATTCCAAAATATTATGAGAATTCTCACTATAATTTATATGACATTAGCAGCAAATATATCGTGCATTCAGAAGAAGAGGAAGACATCTCAAAATTACTCATTTTTCAGGAAAGGCGTTTAAAGATTATGTCCTTCTCGCTTTTGTTATTTTTTTTTCAGGTAATGCCAGAATAATGGTTTTTTGACTTTTGCTACTGACTTTGTGCCTCTATTGAATTGATTAGGATCAGGAAGAATTTGAATTAAATAACATTTTTGAATATAGTGCGGGCAAAATTACTTATTATATTTTTATGGCAAATAGTGGGTTTTATGGTCGAAACTGCTCAAAAATTCTACCAAACATATCTTTGTTTGATGAATAACTAACTAGCATTTATTATACTAAGTTCAGCAAAAAACAGATCGATTTCTGAAAATAAAATAAAAATTTCAACATGGCAATATAAACACCATATTTGTCAGATAGATAACTAGTATTAGTCATAGTAAGTACCGAAATAAAAGAGAGATAATGGCATAGATTATCTTCATCATCAATATAACATTTTTTTAAAACTCTGTATAAAAGGAGAACAACAAGAAATTACTATTGAGATACGTAAAAAAACAACTTCTAACTAGCAACAACATCTACAAACTGTAATAACTCGATGTCTGAAAGACGAATTGTTCCCCAAAATAAATCGAGAGAGGTGGCTTCCGGGCTCAAACGGTAACGACTTCCGTGGTGATCGCCTGGACTTAACCATTTGCCAGGACCAGTTTTGTTCGGTCAGCTGCCTGCGCGAGACATAAAAATACTATAGGGATGATCTGGGTATGGGAACCAATAAAATCAATTCAAAGTAACAAAAAAATGTACCTCTATTATATCAACAATAAATACAATACGATCCTTAATTAAGATAGGCACGTTTTCCTAAGGAAATGCTTAGTGACAGATCTATTCCTAATGAAACCTTTTATGACAGATATATTCCCAATGAATTATTGAATGGGCGATATATTCCTTATGAATTATTTAATAGACGATATATTCCTAATGATAAATTCAATGAGCCCTAAGGGCACCACGTGAAAATCGAATGTTAGGCTACGTTTTTGACTCGTTCAGTTGAAGGAGTTTGTTTCGTACACCACGTATATTGCGATAGTGACCTACCCCAAGATCTGCGGCGTTTTTACTCAGTGTAACAATTACGTGAAAGGAATGCACTATTTCATATGTGTCATCAAAACGAATACCAATGAATTTGCTAAATGGAATCTGCTGACTTGCGACTTCGTTTGTCTGGTCCTTGGATCTGTTTCTATGATATGACCTGCTTCCTTCATATACCGCTGGGAACGGAAATTCAGGTATGAAAATCAAATAATGCTTCAGAAACGGCAGTTAAAATCGACTAATAAAGATTTAACTTGTAATAAAATGAAGAATAATTAATTTTACAATAACACGCGAGACAAGTCAGGAAGACGGTCTCGATGGCCTATGAAAGGCTACAGCTAATTATGGGCGTTCAGTTCTAGTCCACCAATGAAACAATTATGTGACTCAGGAAAGCTGGTGTCGCTATAATCAACCGAAATTTTCCCTGTTGTACAATACAATGTTATCTTTCCACATTAAAATAGCCGAGGGTGAGTTCTCTCACTCCCTGTATACTGAATTGGCGAACAGTTCGTCACTAATCTAATTCCTTATATCTCCCGCCCAATATTTGGGACTAAGACTCAGCGAGTTACAGTACGAATATGAACATGAATTTTCAAGTTAAGGCAGCAAAAAAAGGATTTCCCTCTAATAGACAAAATAACAAAAAACTTACAGAGCGTCTGCTTCTTCAAGTTCCCGATCTGGGGCCGGTGATTACCGGTTGTTGAGGATTCGAAGGACGCGACGAAATGGCGAATCTGGAGTTTGCATTGTAGAATACAATGTTTAAAATCGATTTCTGTAAATAACTCCATTCCTAGAAAGCAATTAAGACGTCCAGAAAAGTGAAGAAGAAATGTTGCAAAAAAAAGGCAGCAGTGTGGAGAAAGCTACGTTCCGTCTAGAGGAAACCATGTACCTGGTGTTGTGATGAGAGATCCATGTGGAGACAATTGCAGACAGCGGTGTAATCAGAAATTTTCATTGGAAGAAAGACTCGAAATTTTTCGAAGGTATTATAAATAAGAGACTTATGAAAGAAAACGCAATTTTATTCATTGCAACACAGATAAAATTGTAAAGAAAAGCACCACAACAACTGATTCAAAAAGACATTTCACTGTGGTTTTTTATTTACCACGAAACAACGAAAGAATCAAAATTTGTAAGACAATGTTTTTGAATACAATTGGAATTCGCAAAGGTGTAGTAGATATCGCTATGACAAAGAGAACGGCAGAAAATACAAGTGAAAAGGACGAAAGAGGCCAGCATGTGAAAAAAACTACTTCAGATGAACTCTTGAACGGGTTGAGTAACCACATTGAAAGCTTCGCGGTTGTTGATTCCCATTATTGCCGCTCAGGAACTAAAAGAAAATATCTAGATCCATCGCTCAACATCACAATAATGTATTCTATGTACAAGTCGATATGCGCCGAAAATAACCAAGAAACCGCTAAGATAGCTACATATAGAAAGATTTTCACAGAGGAGTACAATCTAGGTTTCCACCGCCCAAAAAGGACCAATGTCGCATATGCATGTATACAATACTCCTAGAAATAACAAAAATGAAGGTAAAGACAATTATGACACCCATCTTTTAGCTGAAAAAAGAAAGGACAAACAGCAAGCCGAAAACTCAGACGGGACCTGTGTGAGCTGTAATTTTGATCTTCAGCAAGTTCTGTTTAAATCTTTCGATTTTACTGTATACAACGTTACGACAAAACTAGGGGACTGTTGTATGTGGACCAAGATACAAGGAAAGAGAGGCAGTTGTGTATCGTGCTAACAAACTGAAATTCCTCAGAAAATGACAAAATGTCGTACTTCAAGTACCATAGCACCCGTTGTACGGTCTCTGGTGAGCTGAAAATCAATAGAGTTCATCTGTGTCATGTCCTTAACAACATTCCATCATAAAATTGGTGACTTATTGCACTCCGGAGGCTGTATCGTGCTAACAAGACATGTAAGGAAAAGTGGCCAACGACAACGACGACATACACACAGGATTTTTTTTTAAAACCGTTTTTTCGTATTGTTGTTGATGGACAACGTAAAAATAACTGAAATTTTTTTTCTAAATTCCAACTTTCTTTGGGGTAAACCAATACTTTTCTCGCATATAGATAGGTTGGGCGGAAAAGTAATAAAACCATAGTGATATACCATTGAGAAAAGTATTGGACAAGTGCATCATTCCGGCAATGTGCTATGGAGCTGAAAATTGGACAATGACCAACAAGAACATGACTAAATTACGAATAACTTGAAGCGTTATGGAAAGAGGGATGATGGGAATATTTTTAAAAGAACACACAAGAAACCAGTGCATAAGACAGTTTCTCGGAACAAATTGCGAGTGACTTGGAGTTGGAGACCCTACACGTTTTAAAGATAAAGAGGGAAGTCGCCAATGCAGTGGTTCGATGATATGAAATTAACAGCTGGCTTCCACTGGATGCGATTAGCCATCAATCTCAAAAAGTGGATAAAAGTAATAGGAGAGGCATATATACAAAAATGGATTTAACACGCAACGGAAGAAGAAGAGTCTTATACATCCAGATATACTACAACTTTGGTAATTTTTTGAGAAATTTTGATATCCTAGCATTATGCAGCCTCCGGTGTGTATACAAAAGACAAATTTTATGATTGCATATTGTTTAGGTTGCCTCACAGATGAACTCTATTGATTTTCAGCTTCCCAGAACCAGCACAACGACTCCTATAAATCCAGACATTTTTGGTAATTTTTGGAGAAATTTCTGTTTGTTAGTATGATACAGCCTCCAGAATATATACAACTGACAAATTTCTTGATCGGATATTGTTCAGGGCAGCTCACAGTTGAACCTCACCGGAGCCAGTACAACGGGTCTGATAAACCCAGATATACCATTTATGAAATTTCGGTTCGTTAGCACGATACATCATCTGGAGCATATAAATGCGGAGATGTTAGTTTTGATCTTTAAATCCGTTTCTTTTAATAAATTAGAGTTTTGAGTTTATTTTTAAAATTAGTCCTTAAGCTTCCACAATTCATACCGCTTAGAGATAATTTGTAGCAATAAAATAGTTTTAAATGTTAATTCGCATTCATTTTCCTATTTCACCGCTTAGTTTTTTTATTTTCATATCCAAAGTCGGGATCAACATACAATTAAAATGAGTAAGCGTAGAGTATATATTGGTGGTACATGAAATTTCTTTTCAAGTTACGTTTAGCTGTAGCCGAATCATGAATCGACTCGTTACACTTCAAAAGAGTGAATTTTCAAAAGATGAAGCAAGTTCAAAAGAACCGTTTTTCAATTCTAGATGCCAGTTAATATTAGGTCTATACACTGAATACATTACAGTTTGGCGCACAGATTACGGGTTTCACTTTGCGGTTTGTAGATTCTGTGAAACATCCGAATTTTTATATTAAAATATCCATTCAATTTTGTATACTTTGCTACGAATGAATTAGTTCAACCTCCTGGGGTAACGTAAATAAATGTGGTCTTGCTTCTTACTTGGCATGTAAATTTTTTTGATCTTTTTGTGAAACTACTTATATTATATTATATCGTCACCGTAGTACTACAACTAGGTAACTTAAAAACCTGTGTTTTGGAATAAACTGCTTTGAAAATTTGCATAAAAAATTAAAGTTTTATAGCCTTTAAACTATTTATTCAAGTTTTAGTGTGTCTTTCTAACTTTATCATAAGTGGTGTATATTTTGAGACGTATTTATAAAAAGTTGCCATAATGTAAATTTTTCGATAAAAACGAGATATCTACTTGTTACATCAACATGAAAATCGGATTAAACGGAGTTAACCACATTTGCATTTGAGAAGAAATAGTACCAGATGCCAATTTAAAGCGCTTTTCTTCTCATCAAAATTTATATAATAAACAATGAATACACTATTCATTTTCAGAATCCATGTCACTACTTCCTTGAAGACTTCTGTTGTCCTTGGTACGGCAAATTTTGGTAAAACGGTCGGTATTCTTGTCCCAGCGCTGGAGGGGTTAACAAAAATGAGGAATTCAAATTATCATATTTTTCTTTTGGAATCGGTATAACGGAGTTGTATAACGATTTCATTGTATGTGGCAGTGTTGTATTACTATTCCTCGTCCTTCTCTTGCAGTCAAGAGTTCTAAACTCTTCATCGTAATTTTCTTTGAAGCGGATGATGAATGGTCTGGTTTTCGTAGAATTCAACCAGCTTATCTCCTGCCAGCCGACTGGTTTACGATTTTCATCCTCTTTTCTCATAACCATGTGCTGCTCAAGGTGATATTTCCAATCTAGTATGTCTTTATGGGTAATCTCATGTACAATGTACGGCTTGTCACCCTTCCGTCTGGCACTGCGGGCAATGGTTGTCCAATCGGCAGGCCAGTTCACTCTTCCGACTCTTTTTTGTTCAGTAGTTATGGCCGAGTGCATTGAATCACATTTCCTTTCACTATAGCCCACAACTAAAAATTTTAGATCAATGGTCTCTACGTTAGCTAGTTCATGAACTGCGGTCAAACACATAGCAGCAACAAACTTGTTCAAGTTTTGTCCACCACATCTGTCACTAAAACAGGAAATGTGCTTCAACGATGGAGCAAGAGATTCAAAATATTGTTATAGACAACTAGCAATCTCACAACTGCCTCTCTTTCCTTGTATCTCGGTCCACATGAAACAGTCCTCTCGTTTTGTGGTAAGGTTGTATACAGTAAAATTAAAATATTCAAACCGTTGCTTATAGAATAGAGCATTGTTGGTTGGATCGGTTGGAGCCAACAGAACTTGCTGAAGATCAAAATTACAGCTCACAAAGGTCCCGTATGAGTTTTCGGCTTGCTGTTTGTCCTTTCTTTTTTCAGCTAAAAGATGGGTGTCATAATTGTCTTCACCTTCATTTTTGTTATTTCTAGGAGTATTGTATACATGCATATGCGACATTGGTCCTTTTTGGGCGGTGGAAACCTAGATTGTACTCCTCTGTGAACATATTTCTATATGTAGATATCTTAGCGGTTTCTTGGTTATTTTCGGCGCATATCGACTTGTACATAGAATACATTATTCTGATGTTGAGCGATGGATCTAGATATTTTCTTTTAGTTCCTGAGCGGCAATAATGGGAATAAACAACCGCGAAGCTTTCAATGTGGTTTCTCAACCCGTTCAAGAGTTCATCTGAAGTAGTTTTTTTCACATGCTGGCCTCTTTCGTCCTTTTCACTTGTATTTTCTGCCGTTCTCTTTGTCATAGCGATATCTACTACACCTTTGCGAATTCCAATTGTATTCAAAAACATGGTCTTACAAATTTTGATTCTTTCGTTGTTTCGTGGTAAATAAAAAACCACAGTAAAATTTCTTTTTGAATCAGTTGTTGTAGTGCTTTTTTTACAATTTCATCTGTGTTGCAATGAATAAAATCGCGTTTTCTCTAATTTATAATACCTTCGAAAAATTTCGAGTCTTTCTTCCAATGAAAATTTCTGATTACAGCGCTGTCTGCAATTGTCTCAACATGGATCTCTCATGACAACACCAGGTACATGGTTTCCTCTAGACGAAACGTAGCTTTCTCCACACTGCCGCCTTTTTTTGCAACTTGAAGAAGCAGACGCTCTGTAAGTTTTTTGTTATTTTGTCTATTAGAGGGAAATTTTTTTTTGCTGCCTTAACTTGAAAATTCATGTTCATATTCGTACTGTAACTCGCTGAGCCTTAGTCCCAAGTATTGGGCGGGAGATATAAGGAATTAGATTAGTGACGAACTGTTCGCCAATTCAGTATACAGGGAGTGAAAGAACTCACCCTCGGCTATTTTAATGTGGAAAGATAACATTGTATTGTACAACAGGGAAAATATCGATTGTTTTTGGGGCACCCGCTTTCCTGAGTCATATAATTGTTTCATTGGTAGACTAGAACTGAACGCTCATAATTAGCTGTAGCCTATCATAGGCCATCGAGACCGTCTTCCTGACTTGTCTCGCGTGTTATTGTAAAATTAATTATTCTTCATTTTATTACAAGTTAAATCTTTATTAGTCGATTTTAACTGCCGTTTCTGAAGCATTATTTGATTTTCATACCTAAATTTCCGTTCCCAGCGGTATATGAGGAAGCAGGTCATATCATAGAAACAGATCCTAGGACCAGACAAACGAAGTCGCAAGTCAGCAGATTCCATTTAGCAAATTCATTGGTATTCGTTCTGATGACACATAGGAAATAGTGCATCCCTGTCACGTAATTGCTACAACTGAGTAAAAACGCCGCAGAGCTTGGGGTAGGTCACTATCGCAATATACGTGGTGCAAGAAACAAACTCCTTCAACTGAACGAGTCAAATACCCAGCCTAACATTCGACGTCCACGTGGTGCCCTTAGGACTCATTGAATTTATCATTAGGAATATATCGTCTATTGAATAATTCATTAGGAATATATCGTCCATTCAATAATTCATCGGGAATATATCTGTCATTGAAAGTTTCATTAGGAATAGATCTGTCACAAGCATTTCCTTAGGAAAACGTGGGACGGCGAAATTGTCTAGCCTATTTTAATTAAGGATCGTATTGTATTTATTGTTGATAATATAGAGGTACATTTTTTGTTACTTTGAATCGGTTTTTTTGGCTCCCATACCCAGATCATCCCTATAGTTTTTTTATGTTTCGCCCACGCAGCTGACCGAACAAAACTGGTCCTGGCAAATGGTTAAGCCCAGCCGATCATCACGGAAGTCGTTACCGTTTGAGCCCGAAAGCCACCTCTCTCGATTTCTTTTGGGGAACAATTCTCCGTTCAGACATCGAGTTATTACAGTTTGTAGATGTTGTTACTAGTAAGAAGTTGTTTTTATACGTATTTTAGTAGTGGTTCCTTGTTGTTCTCGTTTTATACGGAGTTTGAAAAAAATGCTATATTGATGATGAAGATAATTTATGCCATTATCTCTCTTTTATTTCGGTACTTACTATGATTAATACTAGTTATTTATCTGACAAATGTAGTTATTATATTGCCATGTTGAAGTTTTTATTTTATTTTCAGAAATCGATCTGTTTTTCGCTGAACTTAGTATAATAAATGCTAGTTTGTTATTTATCAAACAAAGATATGTTTGGTATAATTTCTGAGCAGTTTCGATCATAAAACCCACTATTTGCCATAAAAATATAATAAGTAACTTCGCCCGCACTATATTCAGGAATGTTACTTAATTCAAATTCTCCCTGATCCTAATCAATTCAATAGACGCACAAAGTCTGTAACAAAAGTCAGAAGACCATTATTCTAGCATTACCTGAAAAAAAATAACAAAAATGTGCAAGACATAATCTTTAAACGCCTTTTCTGAAAAATGAGTAATTTTAAGGATTCTTCCTCTTCTTCCGGATGCACGATATCTTTGCTGATAATGTCATATAAATTATAGTGAGAACTCTCATAATATTTTGGAATACTTCTAGTTCTCTTCTCGATTTTCAGTAACAATCGAACCTTGATGTTTTGTACAACAGTGCAAATATTTCGTAGTGGAAAAACTGAAAGGGCCTCATTTTTCTTGTCTTTTGCTAATTTGTATGTATATACAACAGAAAAATAATGAGATACTTATTTAATATGTTTCAGTCAACTTATTTTCGACTAACATGTCTAAGAAGAAAACTTTTTACGACTTTCGGTCTCACCTCGAAGTAAAGAGAGGAATATAGAATTTGAATGAATAGACAATTCTGAAGCAGTTGAAAGAAATTGAAAGCCGACGTAGGGTTTATGATTGCGAGCTTTGTAGTTTTCTCGCCGCCTGGGAAATTTGACGTTCATGCTATTCCACTTGGAAAGTTGCTGATAGGTCTGTTGCTCGTCAGGGTGAACTAATATTGTTTCATTCAATGATCTCATATTGTTATATTACAGAGTAGGATTGTGAGTATTGTTTTGTTGTCCTGGAATAATTAATGAGTTTTCGTAACAAAGATGAAATTGATATTAACATACACTGTAATACTCAATAAATGCGAACCATGAATGCAAGGACTTGACAATTATTTCAAAGCATAGATCGCATTCATGCAATTAGGATAAATGTAGGATATATGCCCTAGGATGATATGTGCCCCGAGCACGTAGTTCGCAAAATATATGCATATGGTCTCTCTTTTTTCGTTCTCGTGGCAGTGTGGGTGATCTGTTGTGCGATATCCATCCAGTCAACGCTCGATTACGATTTAGCAATATATCACTGGAAACAATTAGTAAGGTAAGGTCTTAGTAAATTCTGGTCATGCATGACTACTGAAATATTAGTTTTCTGAAGAATTACAACATTACATCTATCGGATCTTTCGTCTCCAATGTTGATATGAGTTGGGAATCGATTTACTATTTCAGAATTAGTAGAATAGATCAATTATATCGAGGAAATTCGCTAGGGCATATATCCCATACGAAATAACACTCGGAGGATTTATGACCCAGTAAAGCAGAGGATATATGCCCTTCAATTTGAAACGAACCCCCTAGAGTAATAATTAACATAGAGAGGGCTATTCATTCATTAACATGTTTATTTTTCCGGCCAACAATTTCAAACGTCAGTAGTGAAATAATGAATGAATTGCAAAAATTGGGGATGGTATTGTAGATACATGGCCTTCGTCATTTCGGCTGTTTTCCCGACAAACTTGGCACCGACGAACCATGATAATCCAAACACATTGAATTAATTGACTTAAAAGTTTATTTTGTCAGTAGAAGTCTTGAAAAACACATCAAAACTAAAGTAATAAATGTTTACTCTCTAGTCGTATTGGCGCTAGTATAAACAAACACCGTTTGACATTATTTACTACCATACTATGGCGTATTGGAAATGATGGTCGATCACACTCTGCCGATATTTCCATCTCTCTATATATGGTAATTAAACAAGGACAAAACTACTAACTATATTGCTATTGACACATTATTCAGCTACTGAAATTTTGAATGATGTTGCCACTTTTAGTTATAACTATTAAGGTATCTAAGGATACAACAAATACTTTTGACGCCACAAAAAATGTTTGTTATATGAAAGCTCATACACATCGGCTGAGTAACGAAGGAGAACTGACGATATTTACTACGATTGCATCATCTTATAGTAAAGTCGTTACGCCACCTAACATACTTTGTGAGAAATGGGTTGAAATGATATTGCCCCATGCGCGCTTCCATCCCTTCCTCCCCTTCCTTTATTGCCTCTTTGGGCGCTTTATTTGTCGCTTGTGCGTAGCTTTTTCTTGGAGCTACCGCACTTGGTTTTGGGGCTGGTCTTTTCTCCGCCTTCTTCTCCGCCATTCCACCAGTCTCCCCTAACACGTGAAGATTCTACTGAAATTCAGTTTTTTGTTGTGAATTTATCCTTCCTCCAATGATGTCACTTATATACATTCAGTTCCAGATATTGAAGGCTGAGACCGACAACAAATAAGTGATATAATAATAATAATAATATTTATTCATTATGTAAGTTCGTAATCAAAAAATATATACACACATGAAAATATCATGAAATTTAGAAAAAACACAGGAGGACAAGCACTCGTGCGTGGCATAGAATGAAACATTTGAAATATAAGTATTTATATAAATCTTGAACATTACCTAAACAATCTCAATTTAAAATTGCATTGTTAATTTTGATTGAAACTCTAAAAATCGTGATAATTTTGAAACATTTACACAATTTTATAAAGCAACTAAACAACTATGAAAATGAATAAACAAATGAACACTAAGGTATCTGGCAAAACACAAATGAACACAATCAAAAATACAAGTTAAAACAAATACACTAGATTTAACAGTATTGCGTATTATTCAATACTTTTGAATCAAATAAATAAAATAAAATTAGGACCGAAGTAAATATATGTACATATGGACAATATTACGTATATTTAAGTGAACGTAACTTCTATATTTTTTAAGTAAAGTAATATATGTTTATCCCGCCATAACAATATGACAGAGATTTCTTTTCTGTTCCAAGAGAAATTTTTTAAATTTTTTGATGAAAACAATAACACTACTTATATTCTTGATACTATCCGGAATACAATTATAGATTTTCGGAGCTAGAAATGAAAAAGATCGTTTACAGAAGGACTTAATCATTCTCGGAGCAATGTAGTGGTAGTTGTTCCTAGTTACATATCTATGTGCAGGTAAGTTTCTTACATCTTTTATTATGTGATATTTTATAGATGCACATAGAAAGTACAACTGTTTCAGGTCCATTATGTTGCTTCCCCTATACAATCGATCCGAAGAATAGTTATAGGGTTTACACATAATGATCTTCAGCAATCTTTTTTGAATGATTTCTAGGATGAATGTGAGTTTTCAGGGCACTTCCCAAGCCAGTATACCATAACGGAGGTGACTTTCCACTAGTGCGAAATACAGCATTCGAAGGTATCTAGCAGGTATGAATTTTCTAAAGTATTTAAATTCGCAAAGGACGAATTGTAGTTTTTATTATAATAAATTCAATATGACAATCTCACTTTAAATTTGAATCCATGATAATACCCAAATATTTCACATTTGTTACAGATTTGATGCTAAAATTTTGTCCGTTTTGTGATATTTCAAGAGGTTTGAATAGTTCTTAAATTGGAGGTGAATAGTGGTATATAAAATGTTTTTTTGAAATTTATGGTAAGTATTTTATTATCAAACCAAGTCTTTATCAATATAGGTGAGGGAAAATATAATAAAATCCTTAAAATTCGTACAAGTTTTTCAATTACCACATGCCAACTAGTTTCGACTTAACAAGTCATCATCAGGGCGGGTAAGCTACAATTATGATGGTAAATTTAATTTAGCAAATCGAATTCTATTCAAACAACTATAACTTACCAGTCAATCAAAAAATTTCCACAGGACGTATAACAACATGAATTTAAAATTAACAGCGAAAACAATACAAGACAACAGAACTAGACGAACTAACGTTTTAAATAATTTGATCATTAACACACTCAAGTGAAGATAACTTTTTATAATCTAAAATTCTAAACAGTGGCGGAACTTCAATAGTTGATTTTAAATTTAATGATATAGTATTTTCATTATTAATTGATTTAAAAATTTCTAAGTTCTCCAAAGCGTTCAGTCTAGTTCCATGTTCACAAACATGTAAAATTTTAAAATTTTCATCCACCACAAAAGAGTGGTTATTAAGTTGTAAATGCCTGTAGAAAACAGAACTATTCCTTGTCAAATGTTCTTGGATTCTCAACTTAAACCTCCTACCACACTGCCCTATGTATTCGGCGGTGCATTTGTTACAAGTCAACCTATAAACCCCACTTCTATCAAGTTGTGAAATTGGGTCTTTGGTTCGAGAAAAGATAGTTTTTAAGTTTAGTGGAGATTTAAAGGCTACTTTATATTCTGTTCTATTCTGAATAATGTTGGCCAATTGATAGGAAAGTGGACCGTAGTAGTAAATGCTAACAAATTTTTGTTGTTCACTCCTGTCCAATGCATATGAGTCATTCGTTGAAAGCTTATCCTTCTTTCTGTTAACTAAATTGTCAATTAGAATTGTGGAGTAACCGTTTTTAACTGCTAAGAGTTTGATAGTTTCTAATTCTTTTTTAAAATCATCAGGACACATTGGAATCAAAAAAAGCTGATGAACGTATGACCTGAACGACGAAAGCTTCTGCTGAAAGGGGTGATTGCTGTCAATAGGGATAACATGAGAAGTCTGAGTATTCTTTCTATATATGCTAAAAGAAACGTGATGATTAACCCTCTTCAAAGATAAATCCAAGAAATTGAGAGTGCAGTTATTTTCCATTTCCAAAGTAAATTTGAGGTCTAAGTGTAAGTTGTTAATAAAACTTAAAAAATCACCATTTAAAACGTTAACATCCCCCTGAAAACAGAATACCACGTCATCGACATATCTATGCCAGAAAACGATATTACCCGAGAATTGGCTCTCAAAAATTTGTCTCTCTATAAAGTCCATATTGAAGATGTTTTCGTACTCTAGTGGATTCGCTTCAGAAAAGAAAGGGCTTTATCAGTTTTAGGTCATTTTCTGCTTTCAAGTTTAGCTCATAACAGTTATCTGCTTCATAAGTAGTAGTAGTGTCATGAGCGAACCCAGTTATATGTCCTGCACTGCACAATGAAAATAATCCATTTATGTAAAGATTGATTAAAACGGGGCCTGAAATTGTTCCCTGAGGTACTCCATATGTTATATAGCTTCGACCACTAGCTTGTCCGCCAACGATTACTATCTGCTGTCTCTCTGACAGGTAACTCGTAAATAGTTGTAAACAGTTGTTTCGTATGCCTATTTTGTCCAATGTTTGCAATAGATTGCTATGGCTAACAGTATCAAATGCTTACGCTATATCTAGAAAAACTTTATTATTATTTGATGCTTCATAAACTTTTGATGTTAAATTTAAAACGGCATCTTGTGTTGAGTTATTTTGCTTAACACCAATTTGCTTGGATGAAATAAAATCATATTTGTTCATAAACGATGTAAGTCTATTTTTCAACAGTTATTCAAAAAATTATGCCATATGTGGAATAAGTAATATAGGTCTATAATTCGCGGCAAGGGTCTTATCTTCATTTTTGTATACGGGTATGAGTACAGTGTTTTTAAAGAATTTGAAAAGTGAAAAGGAAACAATACCAGTTGCCGTTTTACTCTTCAATTCATTTATCATTTTTTCAATTTCATATCTATTTGTGGGTAATAAAACAATCTAATTTGGGAAAGAGGCATTATCACCATATGTTTAGTGAGGGTTATTATTTATTTATTTGGCCAATCCCTTGCCCATTCCCAAAAATACACGATTTAATTCATTTGGGTTCGTCAGTATATTTTCCATTGGACCCTTAATAGCTTCATAAGGTTACTTTTTTTGTTCCACTCAAATCTTGCACCACGCTCCATAATTTTTTATTGTTATTTGAATTTTCCATGATCTTTTCCGTATAAAATTTGCGTTTTGTCTTTTCGATAAGCGACTGCAGTTTATTTCTATATACTTTGTAATTTACAAGTAAATCACAGACATTGGGATGGAGCTTTGTTTGTCAATATAATCTTTTTTTTTCATTAATTGATTCGATGAGAGCATTTGTAACCCATGGCGCAATTTTTGTGGTTGTTCTATTTCCCTTTCTAAAATAAGTACTTTTATTCATGTTTTTCTGTATAATTTTTCTGTTGCAGTGTCTGGATTACTACAATTTAGGATAATATTCCATGATTGTGTGGATATATTGTCTACAAGTTTTTTATAGTCGACGTGCTTGGTATAATACTCAACTACCTTTTTGGTTGTTGTATTATCAAAAACTATTTGCAGCGGTACTATATAGTGGTCTGTTATATTAGTTTCTATAACTAGAGGGATACTATTTTCTTGAATGTTAGTTTTTGACTCAATAAATAAATGATCTAAACAAGCTGACATTCTGGTTGGTTTATTAATGGTGGACGTAAATCCACACTCACTCAGGCCAATTACATATTCCATGGTATCATCATTTGAATCCAATAAGTCAATGTTATTATCTCCAACAAATAAACAACAATTTTCAGAATTGACACCACTATTACATAGGAAATTTTGGAAACTATTGATAAATTCAGGTATACTTGGATTATTATTTTCTTTAGACGGTGATCTATAAAAAGAAAGAATCGTAATTGTATTGTCATCATTGATAGTTACAGTCACTTTTAAAATATTTGTGAGTCCTAATTTAAGGACATCATATTCGAAAGAGTATTTGTCGTTTATGTTAGCCACGATTCCATCATTTTGATTCAGATCGCCTTTGTTGTATAGTATATTATATCCCGGTATGTTATACAAATTGATGTCAGTAATCTTCCAAGTCTCAGTTAGAACTAGACAATCAAAATCTGTAACATTAGATAACGAGAGTTTAAGCTCATCTAGATTTTTACGTATACTCCTGATATTGTTATGAGGTATAGTAAAGTTATAATTAGTTTGGTTTGTTTCGAAAAGCTCATCACATTCACTGGAATCTCTTACGTTTTATGTTTCAACAATGGGTACATTGAAATCCCTCACATACTGGTTCATCATAGATGTATAAATAATAATGTAACAAACAATTAAAATTTGGGGTTGAAATTAGTCATTAACTGAAAATCGAAATGTAATAATAGCATTAAAATATATGTGCTTTTAAATGAAACTCAAGGTCTCTAGTTAATTCCACAATATAATACAAGTTATTGAAAATTCTAAAAAATTGACAATTGTTTCGATAAATCAATATCATCGTCAGTCAATTTCATTAAAATATATGTTGAGGAGTGTGCCTATACATCCAATGATAATAAAGTCCCACAACCAAGTACAACAAAAGCTAAATCCAAATGCACAATCCAATGAGCTTCAAAAAAAAACGAATGAAAAAGTATATTACTAATAATTGTTGTGTAACTGCAATTATTCATTTTTCGAGATTACCAGAGCCAGTCCGGGATCTGGTATTTCGATTTTGCGAAGGTCCATGGTTTCCTTGAAGTTTTCCGGTTTTAATAGGAAGATTTGCTAGGTATTTGTTTTGTTTTCTATTTCCTAGTTCTCGTTGTTCTATTCTTTTTGGTTTAATTGTAGTCAATTCTTCGAGGTCTTCGTCCTTTCTATTTGAGTAGGTAGTGGGTGGACCACTATCGGTTTGGTGTATAGATTCGGTTGCTTGTTCAATTTCTAAGATTTCACCAGCTGTATAGATAGCTTCGTTCACATACAATTTTTCTCTTTTAATGTAACATTTGTTGTTTGATGTTATTACCTTGTTCAAATGTCTTTTTAAAGTCGCAGTAGTTTCACGTTGTGCTGGTGTCAAGTCATGGGATATATAGTTATTTGTATGCCAAGGACTGAAAGTGCTACTTTCTAGGACGAGTCTGACATTTGTGAGACGAGGAAGCGAGGCGAGAAACAGACGAGTCCAACAAAGAAATTCTTCATCGCTGATGTTTTCTTTTTCATCATCATTCATTGTTATTAATTAATTTAGGCAGAACTTCAGATGAAACAAATAATTTCAGAAAATTAAAAATTTGAGATTATGCAAAATCATGAAAGTGAATTTGTCAACTGTCAACATTGAAGTGACTAGAGTCACATTTAAGGAAGTTAAAGTTGTCTACTCCAGAGCGTCCCGAAACTGTTTTGCAGTACGGAACTGTCACTTTCACTACATGGAACGCTCAAAACGCAACGTTCGGTATGTAAATGAATACAGAACGAGCAACTTTCAGACGGCGTCATCTAAAAAATATATTTGTTCCTTTAAGCTTGCTGCTGGTTTTCAATATCTTGCTTTTAGTAAGGTATGAATCAAATTCTACTTTCAGCGGTGCCTTCTTACTTCTGCCCAAGGAATATATTTTATTTATTTGGTCTTCTTGAATGGTCGTAGCCAACAATCCTGATATTTGGTACAAATAGTTTCGACGGTTTAATCCAAATACAACAATATTATTCTGTCTACTATGTCTTTCCAAATTCTCCACCTACTTTTCCAAGTTTAAATTTTCCGCCTCTCGTTTTCTCATTTTCTCATTTAGAGATTCTACCCTTAGAAGTATGTTGACTTTTGATACTTCTATATCTCTTCTTAGTTCCTGTTTACTATTTTTAATTTCTTCTAGGATTTCTCTTATTACAATTTGGCTGCATTCTTCCATTTTACGTGTATTTAATTTGAGTACTTATCATACAAAAAACTTGAATGTGATGAGGATTGTTGGATTTATTTTAATCTAACACTATCTATAATAACTATATAACATTCTTCAGGATTCTTTAATGCAGATCTTGGACAGCAACTGTATTATCGTTGAATATAATTTTCCTAATTTACTTAATATGTTTGTTTACTCACAGTTTTCGATAGTTTCTTTCAGAGCCACTTTTATAACATGAATTTCACTGAACGTACACACAAAGTGATGTGAATTTGTTCTCTGGACTCTCAAAAAAATATTTTTACGTATAAGTCCTTTAAATACGTGATAAGTTTCAGTGGAACATATTTTTCCTCATCTAAAGTTACGTCTCGTATTCCAAAGACATGATAAATGGAAACTGCAATTTAATATAATATACCGAACTAGCATGTACCGCAATTTCTAAATTAAATGCGGTAGCTAATAAGTACTTGAAGCGTGGAGATAATCTTAACGATATTTCGTTACTAAAACTGGCTTCAGTTGATCAGCTTGATAGCTACTAAATTCTGGAAGTCTTAATTAAAACTAGACCAGCAAACGTAATAAAGTTGAATTATAATTATCCATTTCGAAAGCAGTTTACGAGGGACGTTTTGGATATGATCAGCAAATTCCCAAATTCAAACACAAAGAGTAGAGAAATTAGGTTGGATTATTTGATATTGGCAGTACAATAATAATACGAGTTATTACGGAAAACAAAATTGGGAATTTCATATAACTGAGGTAATTAATTCCATACATTAGCATAAAAACAATGGATTCATATATGTTTCAGACAATTATATAAAATCTCTTACCAGTATTTGATTTCCAACTTCCTACGTATAACAACAATAGCAGTACCAGATGAAGATTAATAAATTTGAAGACCGTTTTTAAAAACATATTTTAATTACAACAGTTAGTTTGTACGAATTTGAAAATCAATTTCAAATTATTTCTCTCACTTAAATTTCTATCTAATAATTATTACGCATTCCATATACCTTAAAAATCTGCTACAAATACCTCCTTAAAAATCTATTTATTATTCCACGCTCCATACGAATATCAATTTCAACCTTCCTTTTACAAATTACCATATAACCCTCTAGTGAATAACAAATTAGAAATTATCTTATATTACTCTGTCCTAAACAAAACCGTCGTATTCAACTAATCGTGTCATTAGTCACGTAGTCACATTTCGCAAATCCCTCACTCTACATTCCCTTCCTAAAATCTCTCTAGAATGTTCTACCACCCTATAAATAACCTAAAACCTAACAATCGGCCTCTTCCATCGTCGGACATAACAAGAGCAATGTGATTCTCAATCAACTCTCTTAATAATTAATATAATGTGTACTTATCAAAATTAAAATTAAAAAAGATAACAATAGTGAAACAGTGGTAACTTCTTAATTGCAATGCAAAATAAAGGTTTATAATGGAATCATTAAATAAAACAAGTAAAAAGTTTGCGAATATATTTAATTCAACCATATTCTATAAAAATTCATTCATTTTACAACGATACTAGTAAAAGTAATTATAAATCTCGTAAAATCATATAAGTGACTGGTCCTTAGAAGCAATTCATTTCTACACTCTCCACAGCTCAAACCTAAAGAAAAGTTTGATTCTGTGAATAAGGTTCATACAACAAATATGCTTGAAAGAAACTGAAACAACTTTGTTAAAATAATGAACAGGTAACATAGAGACAATAATACAATGTTTAATAAGAGGTATCGTATTTCTTAGGTGTTTGGATATTGTTGACTCATGATTTGGGTGGTTACATTAGTCAAAATGATATTTTAGATTTCAAATCTCGCCCTTCCCTAAGACGAACAAATAATGGAATTATTTTTGTGGGATGAATCCGTTGTAATTTCTTCTAAACTAATCTCCTTTTCTTCCTTGGGTTTCGATTGATTACGATTTCTTGTCAATAAGTAGTAAATTGCTATTGTTACCAATAAAATTATTGGTACTCAAGTTGTGGATATGGCTGGTACTTTATAGTTAGTTGTCTGCTCCTCAATGGGTTTCAACTATTTGGCAATTCTGTTAATTTCATATGCAATCGAGTTTTATTTCTGTGAGGTTTGAAGCTTGATATTTTTTCTGAATTCTGAATCTCTCCATTTCTAGTCTAGGTAAGATTAGTGATTTCCTTTTTCGAATTTCTTGCTTGAATGAATATTTAAGTTTATTAATTGATATTTCACAATTTTCTGGGATCTTAATTAAGGATGGTATTTGTACTTGAAATATTCGATGATTTCGACACTTCCATACAACATCTTGTGATTGTACAGGGTCGATAATCAGTTCGTTATTTGTAATTTGATTGATTATTGAATATATATTATCTATTCAACATCCAGCTGGCGACTGGCCGTTTAGGAGTTGCAGCGTACAGTTGTCGGCAGGAATAAACTCTTGAATACAGTAGTAGATGTCTTCAACTTTCGGAAATTTTTCATTCTCTGGTTGGTCTGCTTCATTATTAAGTGCCAAATAAGGATAAGTGGGGGTGAATACTACATTATTTTTAATTGCGGGAAATATATGATGAAATTCTAAGGACTTTTGATTGGGGATAGGAACATGAATTGCGAATATCAATGTATAGGTCATTTGAGTAGGTACCAAGAAACGTATAGTATGCTAAGATATTATTGATTTTAGGAATTTGATCCTCTTCGCATATTGGATTAAATCTAAAATTTTGTAACTTGATATTATGAAACTATGAGGAGTATTTAATTTGGAAAATAAGATAGCATTCTCGACATTATCTATAAACGATATAATATTTTTGCAATCGAGATTAATTTGACATAACATTCAAAATATCTTTACTGGCAATCGTTCAACATTCCCTTAGTACAACATAATCCAGAACAATAAAATGAAATGCCGCTGATCTGGCGATCCTTGAACTTGTTGTGTGCGACTGTTGAGAGGGTCGTGGATTTAGTGAGGTAGTTCTAGGTTAATAAGGACACGATCATGATCGGAGTTTGAATCGGTACTTGTTTTGATTTTAGAGATATTATTATTGTTTCTGCCAATGGCGATGTCGATGGTTTGTGAAAGGAAAGTGGGTTGTGTCTTTAGTTGCGAATATGTTGCAGTCCAAATTGTCGCAAATCTTTGGAGAGTAGTTCCGTTTTTATTTGGTCGAGTAGTATAGTTTTCCCATAGATGATGCTTACAATTTAGATCGCTGACTAACAATATCTTGTTGTGGGTTTTCATAATACTGTGAAAGTCTGATTCTTTTAATTTATTAAAGGGGTTATTATAGGCACCAACAACTTTGATTTCGTTTTCAATTAGTATCGAGATATGGTCAATGGATGAATTATTCTGTTGCAGTGACTTGAATTGTATGCCTTTTTTTATTAACAAAGCGATACAGCCACCTCTGGCATCGGTGGTGCGATCTTGTCTTAGTAGACGATATTCGGGAATTTTGATATTAAATGATTTATTCGGTTTTAGGAGCATCTCGATTAAAATGAAAATATCTGGTTTGTGAATGTCGAGGAAGTGTCTGATTAAGTGGAGTTTAGAAAGTACTGCTTGTATATTACAGAAGGTAATTTTGTGATTATATCGATTATGAGAGCCTGTTGTACCATCTACCTGTCTAGATGTCATAGCTGTCAATACCGGCAACAAAGTTGTTGTAGATTGTGAATTTTTAGTTCTGGCTGATTTCATCTGTTCAGTCAAGTTGGTTACTGCCCTTGTGAGTTCGACTGAGTTTATCATCTGCTGCAATTCTCTGAACTTGTTATTGGAACGAAGTTCCTTATCGCGCGTTGTGAAAGGAGGCTAGACGGAAAAAATTCTTACGAAAAGTTGTCACGACACTTTTTGAAGCTATTGTAAGCTGTGCGGCGTGCGCATGTTTCTCCAACCAAGTCATACGATTTATAATCTCCACATTTTGTGTGTTTAGCAAGTGTAGGTACGCGTCATAATTTTAATAAATTCAAAAACAAATCATATTTTAATATTACTTAGTATAGTTTTTTGTCTTTATTATGTTAATTAATTGTTGAGATTCTCTACAACAAAAATTGAAATAATATACTTCAGTCGCTTGCTGTATAATAAATAATACTTTTATAGTATAGTGGTCAGTATCCCCGCCTGTCACGCGGGAGACCGGGGTCGATTCCCCGCCGGGAAGGAATTTTTATTTTCTGAAAAATTCTTTTTTTTTGCTTTTTGGAACGAAGTGAAATAAAGTGAAAGGGAGCTAGACGGAAAAAATTCTTACGAAAAGTTGTCACGACACTTTTTGCTATTGTAAGCTGTGCGGCGTGCGCATGTTTCTCTGTCTGTCTGTCTGTCTCTCTCTTATAGAAAGCAAACCAGATATTTTCATTTCCATTTCGCATTGAACAGTGTGGTGTCGCGACGATTATTTCATGAAAAAAATAAAATTTTATTACAATTCCTTCACTAATTAATCGAAAGGAACTTCGTTCCATCCGGGTGTCCCTTGACACCTCTCAACTTTTTTTAACTTCGAAAAGTTATTTAGATTTATTGGATTGTTTGCGTTTGAGTTTTTGTTGGTACTGTTAGAGGGTGCATTTGTTGTTTGATTGCTCCGGATATTTTCAGGTGTGGTCATGGGGGTAGTTTTTGGAAGAAGGCTGGGAAAATCGGCCTGATGATGTCTAAGGAGAGTCCATGGATTAGTGGTAGGAATGGGAGCTGGGACGTATTTATTTGTGATGGATTTAGGTTTTTGTGCGTTAGCACGTTTCTTCTCTAAGCAGATTCGTCTGTTAACGTATTCCGGGTAGACTTCGTCGTTTGCGAGATGATCTCCGTCGGAGTTGGCACAGCGGACTGGTGTTGATCTCTGTTAGGGGCATTCGGGTGTCAGGTGGCTGCCGGCGCAGTTCAGGCATCGGGGAGTCCTACCGCAATTCGATGTAGCGAGGCCCCACAGTTGGCATATGTGACATTGGATGATTAGCTTATTTTGCCGTCTGTATTCCCACTGCACTCTCAATAATTCTCACGTTTTTGTTTAAAAAGTCTAAAGTGATTTTTGAGTCAGTAACCCGAGGTATAGGGAGCGGCCTTTTGTACTAATTCTGAATACATCTTTTCTTGTGATTTTATAAGCTTTTTCCAGTTTATCCTTGATATCTGTGATTTGGAGGCCTTCTGCGAGGCCACGCAAGACAAAGGCATGAGAGTTGTCTTCTTTTTTAGCGTAAGTATGGAAATTCTAATTTTTCTTGCCTTAGAGTGTTTTTCAATTTCTCGAAGTCTTCTGTGTCTTTGGTAAATACAATTGTCGATTTATTGGTATATTTAATCTCAAAAGGTTTTGGTACTTCTTCTTTTAGTTTGTTTATCATCTTCTTATGCGCAGAGACGTTCCCCTCTATGATTATGGTGGGGCAAGTGGTTGGTTTCTTGAGGGTTCTGTTTTGGTTTTCTTTCGATCGCTTGGCGTGTCCGGCGATTTGCTCGTCTTTCGAGCTAGAGATTAATTTGACTTATTGTTTCTTGAAATGTAATATATCAACCTATAGAGTCAATTTGATTTTTAATTGATGCTATAAATTTTTCTAGATTGTTATGGAGTTTCTGTTGATTTTGCCAAAGTGTTGTTATTATTTGATTATAGTGATAATTTGATTTCTAAATCAATGAAGTTTGTGAATTCAATTCACATGTTACATGTTTTGGTTTTCCTTAAAAAGTTTAATTGCATTGTCATAACGTTCACCGTCATGTGAGTCTAAATTACAAAATAATAATTTATTCACTTGACCTCTTCCATTCATTATGAGTCTCTTTGAACGCATATGAGTTTTCAAGTTTTGAAATTTTCTGCCTAAAGGATTGATTAGAAACTCAGATTTGTCTATAAGATTTTCACTTAAGTTATGGTATGAAATGGAATTTGAGCTACTTTTTTTTACTATACCTTTTTTGTATAATAGAAAAATGACTTTTTAACGTGTCTATCTGCCTAACTACTTCTTTAATATCTAAATAATATATATATATATATATATATATATATATATATATATATATATATATATATATATATATAAACTCCATAAGAAAAATACACCATTGCGCCCTATTGTGTCATTTTAGTTTGCTTTCAAAATTTCGAAAAAATATCTTAAGTAACATAACGTGCAAAATTGATTATTATATCAAAGATTCATTTCAATTCAAAAACAAATTCAAAAATAAATATATATATATATATATATATATATATATATATATATATATATATATATATATATCAGGACTTCCCACCCTAATTTTCTCGAAATGTGTGTATTTTAAAAAAAACCTGGGACACGTCAAAGTATATATCGACAACTTATTATCATAAAGGCAACGCGCCCCATTTCACCCCCCGCCAGGGGGAGTTGCCAACTTCAAAATTTTGAATAGGAAGGGGTATCGAGTTATACCTGATTTCAAAGGTCTTTTTAATCTCCACATGTCGGTTTTTGTTTTTTTCAAATGGATCGATCCGTTGTCGAGATATTTAGGAAAATCTATTTGCTGCTTCGTACTATTAAAATAAAAACTGCCACTGTTCATTCTCATTCCTTTTATCAAAACTAAATCACAATATTGTAGACAGATTTTCAATTTAATAATTGCTCAAAATGTTGCCCATCGTTGGCCAAAAAATGGTATAACCGCTCTTCAAATTCGTGACGCACATTTTCAAACACTTCGAATGGCTCGACATTCTGCAGTAATCCTTTGCCGAAGTTCTCCTATATTTTGTGGCGGGGGTGTGTAAACAATTGATTCTAAATGTCCCCATAGACCAAAATCACATGGTGCTAGATCTGGGGACCTAGCTGGCCACTCTATAGGTCCTCTTCGGCCCATCCATTTACCGGGAAATACATTGTTTAAGCATTCACAGACCGGAAGCACATAATGGGGGGGAGCTCCATCTTGCTGAAAATATAACTCATTCTCGTCTAGAAAGTTGTTGCCATCTCTGTCCAGTTGATTTTCAATTGCTTCGGTAATTAACGGATTGATCGTATTTTCTAGCATATTCAAGTACATCTCACCATTTAGATTTCCATTTATAAACAATGGACCAATTACTTGATTTCCTAGTATACCGGCCCATACATTATTTTTTGAGGATGCTGGGTATGCCTTTCGACAAATACATGGTCATTTTCATTGCTCCAATATCTGCAATCATGTTTGTTGACAAAACCATTTAAATTAAAAGTACACTCATCAGTGAAGCAGGTATTTTTTAAAAATTCGTTATTGTTATTAATAATTGTAGTCATTTGTTCACCAAACTCAATTCTTCTGTCAAAATCGTTTTCACTTAACTCTTGACATACTTTTATTTTATAGCGATGGAATTTTTGTAATTTTGTGGACAGAGCCTAAGGTAATTCCAGTTGCAGCAGAAATGGTACGTAACGAAGTATTAGGATTCATACCAAAATAACCTATCACTTCAATTTGAGTGGCTTCATTCAAAACTCTTGGCTGATCATGTTTTAATTTTGCAACAGATCCTGTTTGAGTAAACTTGGCGATTAGATTTAGGACATACCTATGAGGGGTGTTCTTATCTGGGTGCCTTTCGTTAGATATTGCAGCAGTTCGTCGAGCACATTGGTTTTCGGCACCGTAAATTAACACTATTTCAACTTTTTCAGCTAAAGTGTAAACCATTTTTAATAAATTGCTTTTTAACACAACTGGTAAGTATGGTAAACAATTCAATAGGTATCATGTCTTTCATTTTCTGTATCAAAAACATGTTTTTGCATTTTTTTATACAAAAAAGTTGAAAGGAATATTGAAACAAACAATTGCAGCTTTTATTTTAATGGTAGGAAGCAGCAAACAGATTTTCCTAAATATTTCGACAACAAATCGATCAATTAAAAAAAACAAAAGCCGACGTGAAGAGATTAAATAGACCTTTAAAATGAGCTTCCCATTTAAGATTTTGAAGTTGGCAACTCCCCCTGACGGGGGGTGAAAGGGGGCGCGTTGCCTTTATGATAAAAAGTTGTCCCCTTCGATATATTTGTTGACGTGTCCCAGGATTTTTTCAAATACACACATTTCGAGAAAATTAGGGCGGGAAGTCCTGAAATGAACACCCTGTATATATATATAGGTATATATATATATAGGTATATATATATATATATATATATATATATATATATATATATATATATATATATATATATATATATGTACATATATCTATATATATATATATATATATATATATATATATATATATATATATATATATATATATATATATATATATATATATGTTATATACGAAAAAACGCTTATGTTTAAGTAATGTTACGCAATGTCAAACATCAGATTACGATTTCCGTATTTTCATGAGAACGATGCTACGTTGCGTTTTTATAAAATAAACACATTAAGTAACACAAATATTATGTTACAGAAAAATAATGATTTCTGCACTTGCATGGGAGCGACGCTACATCGAATTCTCCATGAAAATAAACGCTGACGTTGATTTAACAAATTCTATAAATTCTTTGACTTTATGTAAAATAGTTAGTTACAATTATAATTTCAACCTATTACTTCTTTTTTATATAACATAAAACTGTGTAACTCAATAAAAATTGTTTTTAAAAAGTTTAACGTGAATTTGTGTATATAACAGTGGCGCAGTCAGTAGGATTCCTAAACACATTTAGAACAAGGATTGCCTAACTAAGTGTGGTGGTTCCTAAACCTTTAAGGAATTTTCAAGTACCAGTTCCAGATCTTCAAGAAGCAGACGGTCTCTCCGGCACCAGGAACACGCAAACTGCTAACCAGGTGTAGCAAAGCTCACGGATAAGGATTTCAGCTGCCAAGGAAGGAATGAAAATATTTACGTAAGAATCATCTCGTTTTATTTTTATTTAATATTTTGCAATTTATTTTTTATTCTTACCAAGTTCTATTGTCATAATTACTTTTATTTTGAATACAATCATTTCAATATAAAACAAAATGCCTGAAACACGTAGTGCAACAAACGCTAATGCCAATGCTAATACTCCAGTTGCTCAAACCGATCAAGCGTCGAATCTAGAACCTTACAGATTATCCGAAATATTTTCAATAATTCCGGAATATGACGGTAATCAAATTTTCCTAAATACTTTTATAAATGCTTGTAAAACAGCTTACAGAATGGCCGGCAACGACCAAAAAGTACTTTTAACTCTTCATATTAAAAACAAACTTAAGGGAAGAGCCGCTGAATTAGTTAATTCACGCGACCCTTCAAATTGGGAAGAAATTAAAACATTATTAAATACTCACTTTGGAGATTCTCGCGACATAAATTCGTTGATTCAAGACCTTCAAAGAATGAAACAACTACCAAACGAATCGCCTTTAATTTTTGTTTCGAGATTACAAACTCTGGAAGCAAAAATGTATTCAGCTATAAGTAAACAACAGCGTTTAACAATAGATCAAAAAGTAGCACAAACACGTCTTATAGAATCATTAACTTTAAATACTTTATTACCCGTCTAGATCCAAAAATCAGTCAAATTGTTAGAGCTAGTAATCCAATAAGTGTTTTATCAGCTATTTCACTAATCAGAAGAGAACTTCAATTAACTTACTATGAAAACCACAAACCTCAGACTAATCGTAATACAAATAATATACCTACTCGTAGATTTAGCCAAAATTCACCAAAACAATGTAATTTTTGTCACAGAATGGGACATACTATAAATGAGTGTCTCACAAGTCAAAGACAATCTCAAAATTTAGCTCAGGGTTCCTTTAGACCAAATCAAACTCCTAATTCACATAACCAAATAGGCCAAAATTTTCAACAAAGGCCACAATTTCAAAATAACCAACAAAATCAAAATCGCCTATCTGTAATTAGACCAAATCCAAGTTTTAGACCTCAAGGACCACCGGGAAATCGACCCAACACAAATTTTAATCAACAAAGAACTTTTCATTTCAATCGAAATCGTGATTTTAACAAACACTCTCATAACAGTTATGACTATTATACAGATGATAGTCAAAATTATTATGAAAATCAAGAACAATACTCCGATAATTCACTTGATTATCAAGAATATTACCAAGAAATTAACCCCAGTGCTCCTGACTATTATACTGTTAATAGTGAAATAGAGGAAAACTATTATACTGCTGATAGTGATCCTAACTCTGATAATGGTATACCAGTTTGCAATACGAATGAAGACGAAACTTTCGATTATAGCCATATCGAACAAGACAATTTTAATTATAATAATGAAAATGTTTATAACTTTGATTCTGATAACCTCCTAAATCCAAATCATGATTATTATCAGGATTTTCGACAAGGCCCTTTACAAACGAAACCCCCAGATCCGCTAAACGACCAAACTTCAAATTTGTCGATCCCAGACCTCAGTTCACAAATTCAAACCATGAGTTTGAACAGTCCAGAATCGGACTGCCTCGAACAGATGTTCATGTAAAAAATACCTTACCGGTAAATTCTAAAAACTTATACTATATTAAAGACAGAACAAACACTTATAAAATTCTAATTGATACAGGTGCTGGATTATCAATTTTCAAACCCAAAACTTGCGAAAATTATAGAAATCGATCCCCTGAGAATGTAATTATTCAAGGTATAACGAACCAAAAAATAAGAGTTAACGAATCAACCCTTATTCCATTTAAACCTAGCGATCCACACAGAGTATTCATTTGTAATTTAGATATTGATTTTGATGGATTATTAGGCATGGATTTTTTAGAACATTATAATTGTATAGTTGATCTAAAAAATAAACAACTTATTACTGATTTCAAAATTGTACCATTATTTAAAGTAACAGATAATGAAACTACCAATATTTCAATTGAAAACCAATTTCCACAAATTTACAAAAATACAATTTCCATTGAACCTAGGACTGAACAAATATTTAAACTAAAATGCGATTTAGTTAATACTGATGCTATACTGGTAGGTCAAGAAGTAGAGCAAGTTAAACTACCAAACGCATTAGTTAAAATAAATGAAAAAGGAGAATTTTTTGTTTCAGTATTAAATGTTAATTGTATACCTAAAACTGTAACATTTTCAAAACTTAACTTAGAACCATATGAAGTAAATACTGTAAATAATATTCAACTAACTACCCAAGAAATGTGCACCGATAGAACATCGGAATTAAAAAATCAACTAAGACTTGATCATCTTAATGAAGAAGAACGAGACTTAATTTCCCAACTTTGTCATGATTTTTCTGACATTTTTTATTTAGAAGGAGACATACTTACTTTCACCAACGAAAAAAAACATTCCATAGATACGCAAAATTCTAAGCCCACTTATGTAAAATCATATCGCTATCCCCAAATTCATAAACAAGAGGTGAAAGATCAGATCAATAAAATGCTTCCACAAAACATTATACAACCCAGCAATTCTTCATGGACATCGCCCGTGTGGATTGTGCCCAAGAAGCTCGACGCATCAAGTAAACAAAAATGGCGTGTTGTCGTAGACTACAGAAAACTGAATGAGGTTACTGTAGACGACAAATACCCGTTACCAAACATTGGAGATTTATTGGACCAGCTTGGTAAGTGTCAATATTTCACGACACTAGATCTTGCATCAGGCTTTCATCAAATTGAAATAATGCCTGAAGATATACCAAAGACCGCCTTCACAGTTGAAAACGGACATTTCGAATTCCTCAGAATGCCGTACGGTCTAAAAAATGCACCTTCAACATTCCAGAGGGTCATGGACAATGTCCTTGCTGGAATTCAAAACGAGCGATGTCTTGTCTATATGGACGACATCATCGTCTATTCACCGACAATTCAAGAACATATTACCCGCTTAACAGAAGTATTCAAGAGACTTCAAAAAGCTAACTTAAAACTTCAGCCAGACAAGTGCGAATTCTTGAGAAAAGAAGTCGCCTACCTTGGACATTTAATCACGGAAGATGGCGCTAAGTCGTTTCCGGCAAAAATTGAATGCGTCCAAAAATTCCCTCAACCTACGAACCAAAAGGAAATAAAAGCCTTTTTGGGACTCGCTGGTTACTACAGAAGATTTATACCGAACTTCGCTAAAATTTCCAAACCAATGACAAAACTTTTACAAAAGGATGTCCTATTTAATTTTGACTCCGAATGTCAAAAGTCATTCCAAGAATTAAAAAATGCTCTTACTTCTACTCCGATATTGATATACCCAAACTTTGAAGAACGATTTCTTTCAACTACCGATGCTAGCGCATTTGCAATCGGTGCAGTTTTGTCACAAGGCCCAATAGGTAAGGATTTACCGATAGCCTATGCGTCCAGGACATTGTGCAAAGCAGAAACCAAATACTCTACGATAGAGAGAGAACTTTTGGCAATTGTGTGGGCAGTTAAACACTTTAGACCCTATTTATATGGCCGAAAATTTACCCTTATAACTGACCACCGTCCACTTACTTGGTTATTCTCTATAAAAGACCCCGGTAGTCGTCTAGCACGATGGCGCCTCAAATTAGAGGAATACGACTATCAAATTGAATTCAAATCTGGCAAATCCAATAAAAATGCCGATGCCCTTTCTCGAATAAATATTAACCACATAAATGACTTTGATTCATCTCGCTAAAAATTAGGAAACTTTAAATATTTACCTTATCCAATTTATCCCGCTCTTGAAGATGCAGGGCCATCCCAACAAACTGAAAATAAACCTGAAATTGACTGGGATGCCGCTGCAGAAGAATTTTTGTCTTTTGAGGAACTTTATAAAACAAAATCACTGATTGACTATTCTAAAATAGAATATTCCAATAATCATCTACTAGACAAACAAAATAAAAACATTTTAACCTTTTTTCAACAAAACAATTTACAAGATTTTCATGAAAAAATAATTGAGGATATATTTGAGGAAAACCCCGACTTTTCTTATGCAAAAATTAATGTACTTAGCAGTAAAACTGTCAAAAATAGAAAATACCTTATTATTGCTATACCATGGGATCCAGACAGTATTAGTGAATACTTATTTGCTGCAATTTACAGAAATCGAGATTTATTTAAACCTTCAGAAAAATATTTTATCGAAAATAATCCTGACCTACCAATACTAGAAACACTATCATTCCTACTTTCGGAAGTTGACGTAAGATTCACTATTTGTCAAAATATTACTAAAGAGCCAGAACAAAATCAAATACCTATCATCTTAGATCAATTCCATAATGGCAAAAGCCACCTTCACCGCGGAATTAATGGAACTATTAGGCGAATACGACAAAAATATAATTGGGCCGGCTTCAATCGAGATGTCGAAAATTATATTAAGTCATGCCGGGCATGCCAAGAGACAAAAATATGTCGCAAAAATTTGGACAGTCCCCTCGTTATAACAGAAACGCCTAAAACACCTTTTAAACGTATTAATATTGATATTTTAGAGGTACCTCAAAAGAATTACGCTCTTACAATAAGAGACGAACTAACAAAATTTTCTCAAGCATATCCGCTTGAAGATAAAAGTGCCAAATCCGTTGTCACTTCATTATTAGCTTATTTTCAGCATTTTGGTGCACCACTTCGCATTCATTGCGATGCCGGTCGCGAATTCAATAATGCGTTAATGAAAGACCTTTGTAATATGTTCGATATTAAGTTAACATATTCAAGTGTCGGTCATCCGCAAAGTAACGGATCTCTAGAAAGATTACATGCTACTCTTGTAGAAATAATTCGATTACATTTAGCAGACCACCCCAATGAACACCCCTTCAGTATTTTACCATTTGCTATTATCGCTTATAATAACTCTATAAACAAAACACACGGATTCACACCATACGAACTTGTATTTGGACACACGTCCAGTAGACCTCCCGAAAAATTATACAATGAACAAGAATTAATTACTAAATATATTAGAGATCTAAATAACCGCATATCCTATTATCATAAAATAGCGAGAGAAAAAACCATAAAGCAAAAAGAAAAAGCTAAAGACCGATTTGACAAACATGTCTCCGAAAACAAACCAAATTATGAAGTAGGTGACAAAGTTTACGTAAAAGAAACTCAAATAAAAAACAAGTTAGAAAATAAGTTTAATGGCCCTTTTGAAATACTAGAGATACACAGAAATTCCGCAACAGTATTAAATTTAGAAACAAATAACAAATCAAAAATAAATTTCGATCTTATGAAACCCTATGTTGAAAATTAACTTATTTTCAGGTTTCTGCTGCTGATCGGAACAGCAACATGTCAATATAAAATCGAACCCATAAACAATACAGTTGGAATCTACTACCACGACGAAACCAAAATAATGGTTTTGAACGACGAATGGACTTTATTAGTGCATAAAAATATATCAGCTTTTACACAAACTTTTGAAAGAAATAATAGAATTCTTGACACAATTCAAAATACCTTTACTTCAAACTACTCCAGTATGAAGTCCTTCCGATCCGAAGTAAAATCACATTTGGCATTATTGCAACAAATTACAAAATCTATTGGCGATGAATTTAGTGAAATATCTTTCGATGTTAAAAGACAAAAACGATGGTTAATTAATGGTATTGGCACCATATTTAAATCAATAACCGGAAATCTCGATGCGTCTGACGGTGAATATTATATGGACTGCATTAATAAATTAAAAACTGATCAAAACCAGATAGAAAACTTATTAAAAAATCAAATGTCAATCATAAGCTCAGTCATAAGAAATCTCAACAGTACCATAGGACAATTAAAATTAAATGAGAAAATATTTAATTCAGATATAGAAAAAATTGAAACCACCATTCGACAATCAACAAACGAAATTGCGCTTATCGACGCCAAATTAAATTTCTTTGAAATTTGCGAACAACTAATGGAGAGTTATTCGTATCTTGAAAATACTATTAATGATATTCTAAACTCTATCACTTTTGCACAGCTTCAAATAATTCATACTTCTATTATTGAACCAGAAAATTTGATCACTGCTCTTAAGAAAATATCAGAAAATACAGTAAGGAAAGGTTTACCGCTACCAATAAAATATTCTGAAATTTCACAGTATTTGGAAATGATCGATCTCGAAGCATATCAAACAAATTCAGATCTTGTTTTCGTTCTTAAAATACCTTTGATTGAACCACAAGTATTTACTTTATTCCACCTATACCCAATACCAATTTATGATAATAGAACTGGATTTCACCATATTTTATCATTTTCACAAAAATATTTAGCGCGAGATGATGATTCTTTATCCTACATTCCAATCCACGATTTACAAAAGTGTAAACAGTTATCTACGCATCAGAAGTTGTGTCGCGATGTTTACGCGTACCCTATAGACGATAACGCGATATGTGAAGCCCGTTTGTTAAGACAATATAAGACATTTCCTGTGAATTGTAAAAGTGCGGTAGTCAACGGACAAGGTTATAATGTGCAAAAACTCGAAGAAAACGTGTGGCTAGTGTCGATTGCCGAACCGGTACACGTGACTATAAGTCTCCCAGACACAAAAACGAAAACATTAACCGTAAATGAAAATTCTATTTTACAGCTATACTCAGGATGCTCCGCTTTTGTTGGCATTACTAAAATACAAGCTAGTACCAGAAAAACTATAAACATTCCTCATGTACTTCATCCCGTAATGGTTGATTACAACTGTTGCCTAGACATTACAAACAAAGTAGAAGTACCCAAAATAGAACCACTAGATCTTAGTAACATTAACTTGAATGATCTGCAAGTGACAAAACACAAACTGGACCAATAATCAAAAAGTTTGGATGAACTCATAAACAAACCGTTTGTTGAGAAAAATATTTCGTGGTTCACATATACTACGATCTCACTCATCGTTGCATTGATCGTCCTCTACACCTGTTATAAGTGTAGAAATATTAAATTCAACAAATCGCCAGGAAAGCCTGTTCCGGACCAACCAAATGATGTTTTTATCAAAATTCATAACATTCTGCCAAAAAGAAGACCCAAACTTGACACCGAAGCCTCTGAGGAAGTGGAAATCGAAAATTGATAATTTCATGGTTTAATGTATACCTTTATATTTTTATTTTTTGTATTTTGCGTATTTTCCTTTTAATCTTGAAATCTCTGTATATATTGTATTGTCTATTTTATATTTTATGTATTTTGGTTTTTATTCTCAAAATTGTTGTTTATTAAACAACAATTTTAATTAAGGGGGGAGTTGTTATATACGAAAAAACGCTTATGTTTAAGTAATGTTACGCAATGTCAAACATCAGATTACGATTTCCGTATTTTCATGAGAACGATGCTACGTTGCGTTTTTATAAAATAAACACATTAAGTAACACAAATATTATGTTACAGAAAAATAATGATTTCTGCACTTTCATGGGAGCGACGCTACATCGAATTCTCCATGAAAATAAACGCTAACGTTGATTTAACAAATTCTATAAATTCTTTGACTTTATGTAAAATAGTTAGTTACAATTATAATTTCAACCTATTACTTCTTTTTTATATAACATAAAACTGTGTAACTCAATAAAAATTGTTTTTAAAAAGTTTAACGTGAATTTGTGAATATAACATATATATATATATATATATATATATATATATATATATATATATATATATATATACCGCGATAGCGGTTGAAATGCCATCCGTATAGATTTGTAGCGCTGTGGCATCCCCGATATACACAATATATATATAGAGCATCCCCATTGCATCGAGATCGAGATTACGCACCGAGTGGCTTCCTATTATTTGGCTACACTGGAACCTTGATAGATTATTAGTAGGTACATTTGAATTTGTGTAAGAATTGGCGCGTCTTGTATATTGTGTATAGATCGCGTCCGAAGTGAATTCCATTAATATCAAATATGAATTGGTTTTTCTTTTGAGAGAGGAGAATGAAACAAATATTCTAGTAATTGGGATGTTGACGGTTGTTACAAATCCACGTGAAGCTATATTTTACACATAAAAGACAGTTTTTGGAAACCTAAAATAACATGTTTAAAACCTTGTTCCTCGTCTTAAATTAAATTAAATTAATTTAAGTTGCGTTATTTATAACACATTATCACGTGACTACGAACACCAATCAGAGCGCGATGACGTCACTGAACGAACAAGTGGACTCATTTCTGATAACGCAGTTACAAGTATGAACCATTTTTCTTGATAATTTGTTAAAACAACGATAATATTTTACGATTTTTATAACAATGGAGACTGGATCCATCAAAATAAATAGTTGTAATTACCGAAGATTGATTCAATAATGGTGCGAGTTTCCTTGCTAGAAACATAGTTTTTGTGCAGTGGAGATAAACGTGAAAATGTCTTTGTAAGTACCTATAATTGTTCATTGACATACTTTATTAGAAATGAGAGAGACACCTTACTCATTTTATATACTCTTTCATCAAATTAAGAGTAACTTATCATCTGTTAACAAACAAACTACAAATGATTCAATGAATAATTGACTTTATATTTTTACCACAACCAAAAATATCTAACATGATTTTCAATTTATATTTGTAGTTTATCAGAGATTATAACTGTAGGCAAATAGCAGTAAGTAAATCACAAACTCCGTACTACAGCATTCAGGACAATCTAGCTTCTTTAGTTCTGGAGTTATAACGGAAAAATTAAAAATTTTGGAATTCTTTTTTTGCCTACATCTTTCTATTTGCGAGGATTCTCCAAAACTTTGTCAGAGCAAATTTTTGTAGACTATCCAAACATGCGAATAAAAATTGTATACACATGGTACACATTGGGCCGCCCTAAACATTTTATTTTCAAATACGGACCTGTATTTTTCTTCGCAATTGCAATTCCTTTACGTATTAATTGCATAGACCCATAACCTATTGTTTATTAATAATAGTATTTGAACTACTAAAATATAATAATAGTTGCACAGAATTTAAGTAATCAAATGTGATCAACATGCCAGTGGTAGGCCAAATGCATGAATATTCAAATTAAATAAGGAACAATATTAATACAACTGCGGAGGGTACGGAATAAGAATTAGATTGCAGAGATATTAATCTGACCAGATATGAGAAGATATGGGAGAGGAACTATACAAAATAATTATCAGTTTTTCACAGTAATGTTCTATCCTAGTAGTAAAACTAGTGAACCAAACAAAGCTATTATCACTGCAGCAAAAGCAGCGCCCAACGTGTCGTAAAGTAACTTCAATATCAAGTTCCTTTGATTTTTATGTCGTTTTGGAGACCGTTTTATTTTTATTAACAATATTGACGTTCATGGACTTTTATTGTAACATAAAATGTTCATTGAAAGCTTTGATGGGAAAAAATGGGACATATATTGAGATAAAATAAGGAAGCAGTGATATTTTATTTTGACATTTAATAAATATAATAATCTGACTAAAAAAATTCTCACATGAAGTTCTATATAAGATTTCACATTTTTAATAGTGGTTCATCTAATTTCAAATTAATTAGTAGCTTTTGAATTGAACAAATAGATACGAACCAACGTATTTCACAAATTCCGGAATTGAAGACTACTTATACCACACAATCAAATATTTTTGGATGTTTATGACGCCCATTGAATTTAAGAATTATCTAAGATGCAAAACAGAACCACTGGACTTGAAGATGAAAAATCAAAAACGTGTTTTTGTTATAATATTCTGTTTTCAGATTCGTTATTCACAAAGCTAGATCTGTTGCTTCCAAAGTTTGTGTATATCTTTTGATCTACTGCTTTATATGAAAACACGAGATATAGTTTCTGCTGTACATTTGGCTGATCCTACGATAATTATTAAAGTAGGTGTATTTTATATAATGCCATTTTTTAATGTATTTGTAACATTATGGTAGGAAGTGGTTCAAACCCAAAGAATTTTCAACTATATATGCCTATAAAACATGCGACCAAATATTATTAGGAAATTCGAAAGCTGCACGTGTACACATTTTAGTATAGTTACAGCAGAAAGACATGAATCAGAAAATGAACAAGTTTGAAGAATACTTCATACCAAAAATTAACGTCTCATTTGAAAGATGCAACTTCTTCATAATCGTGAAGAAATAAAATGAGCCCTTCGAAGAATTTTGAACACAATCAAAACACAGGCAAAAACATGCGAATTTTACCGATAGTCTGTTGAAAGACAAAATCGTTTTCTGATTACAATCTGACGCAGTTAGAGGAAAACTACTGACTGACTAACAAAACAACTGAAAGAAATCACTGTTTCAGAAAATAGCCGATTACACCCAGTGAAAGGCAAGAAGAAAAATTGCAGCAAAAAAACGTTCATGTGCAAACGATGTGGCACACGACACGAAAAACATAGTTGTACAGCATATCAAAATAAATGCAATAGCTGTAACAAGGTAACAAGAAAGAACATTCTGAAAGTCAGTGTTGGTTGAAGAACGAAAAGAAAGTACCAAAACGCATTCAGTTGAAGAAAGTGAAAATTTGATGGGGTCATAAGATTAACAAGAAATTCTGTACATAAGAAGTTTGATCCAGAATGACGAGGATTCGCATGAAATCATTCAGATTGGAATAAATAGAGTTGAAAGTCAATTAGACACTGGTGCACAGTGTGAGGTTCTACCAAAATGGATAAGTGATTAACTCGAGTGCAAAATAGTACAAACAAAAGAAAAGAAAATAGCAGTGCTGGGAGAGGCAAATCCACTCCAGTAGTCAGCCCTATGGTAGTTGTAAAACAGAAACACAACCTAAGAATCTGTCTTGACCCTACCAATGTAAACAAAAATATTTTGAGCAGGCACTACCCATTAAAAACTATTAAAGAGATGACAGCAGGAATCAAGAAGCGAAATATTTACATTATTGGACTGTAAACGAGGATTCTGGCAAATCAATGAACCGATCGTACACAAAAATCCCTTACTTTCTCCACTCCATGGGGACGATACTGTTACACTAGATTACCATTCGGAATATCAGCAGTGCCAGAGGTGTTCCAGGAAACCATAAATTTTATGCTAGGGGACATCCCAAACGTTCAATGCTACATAGACGATATATTGATATTTGCAGATAGTGTAGAAAATATTGGAAAGTTAGCAGAAAAAGTCATAAGAAAAATAAAAGACGATGGCTTAAAGTTAAACTATGAAAAATATATTTTCACTGCAAAATCAGTCAGGTTCATGGGTCACATATTCACAACCGATGCTATTTCATTAGATCCATCGAAAGTTGAGGCAATTCTGAATCTGAATACCACCAGAAATGTGACAGAAATTCAAAGACTTTTGGATATGGCTACCTATCTAAACAAATTGATACCAAATATGTCCGAACTTACCGAACCATTAAGAAAGCTACTACAAAAAAACGTCATATATCAGTGGAGTTTTGAGCATAAAAGATGTAACGTAAAATCAAACCCCGTGCACCTATGCACTTACCCCACTTACGTTAGCGACCTACTGAAGATAGATCGAACTTGTGGCCCCGATATCAATTACTACTAATTTAACCAAGTTACCAGCAGATCGGATGGCCGATCTATGCCACAAGGTATTTTACCCGCTAGACTTCAGCCGAAGAAGGGAGGTTCGTATGCTGGTAACGAACAATCAAAATAAGCTATAAAATCCAAGGCGCCAGGTAAACCGTACCCGAGTAAATACCTCAGTTTACTTCCCTAATCGTAGTTTACCCCCAATTAGGAGAGGATTACCAAAATCAAACTCGTAACTCAACTCACAAGAGAAATGATTTATTGCGGTGGTGGTTTGGGTTTGAGTACAGTTGTATGAAAATTGTGGAAGCAGTTATTCCCACAGTGGACACTTAAGGTCCATCAACCCTTACTATAAAAAAAAATATAAACAGATCGATATGAAATCCCTCACGAACTGTGGACATTTACAAAAGTCCCTTATAGTTCAATATCTACAATAATACAATTATTTAAAATCCTATATACCCCTACCCCAAAATTGATAAATGAATGCTCAGAAGGATTTGAAACAGAGACCAGTTCTGAGTTAAGTTAGTTTCTGAAACTTGCAAAAAAATTACAATCATATAAAATGAAAACGGTGAGAACCTGAAGGGTTACCCATACCGTGGCTTATCTGCGCATATCAAATTGTAAACTTACCAAAAGCAAAAAAAACAATATAAATTATCATAAACGTTCCGTGTGAGCTCAGACGCAACTTACCTACTCTACCTAGAGTAATAAATGACCAAGAAAAAAAATAAATTACAAGCCACTTGTATGTTCACAAATGGTGAATTATATATATGTACAAGTTATATATATGCTATAAAAAGAAATGATTATAAAAAAAATATTAAATGTTTAAAACTTGCGCGTCTTCCCCCGCTGGTGATAAATCCTGACGAACCACAAGTTGTTTCTGAGGTAGCAGTCACTAAGGTGAGGTTGTAAGCATCCCAGGAATGCCGTGGTACTACGAACCAACACTAAGGGGACTCCGGAACTAATCCAATACGGTAAATACGAATCACCAAAGATCCAACAATACCCCAGAATAAGTGTTTAAAACCCAAAAAAACAAAACCCTAGAAAAAAAATACACTAATTAGTGTTGTCACTACACTCAATTGACATTGAACCACCCTGGGAATTCATCACATTTATCCCAGTGTGACTCCTAATATTATCCTACTCATAACCATTTACTACCCGAGTGGGACGGCCCACTTTTTTGAAAAAAGCCCAAGGTAGACTTCAATTATACCATCTATACGATAACGTAAGTATATTACCCCCTATAAAGTCTAAAAGTAACAAACCCGAGATAACCACCCCTTACTAACAAGTACTTTACCCCCAACATACTATACACAAGCTCTATCCTGAACATATAATTAGGTGGTGTCATCTTATCCGCAACACTATGAGGAACAATTTCTAGTTACAGAAAATGTTAAAACAAATAAATCTCACCTGTTTGGCTAAGACAGGGTTCTCCTGTGTGCTGCTAATATAGTAGTTAAAAGCCGTTATCTGAACTTAACCGCATGGCGATGTAGGTGACTGGGCTTACAAATCCATCTGCCTCTCACAGATGAGGTCCGGACGAAATACTAACTCCACCAACTTCTCCAACTCTCACTACTCCACCCAAACCTAACTACCCCCTCAAATTCATATTCCCCTGCGGGATGAATGTGGAATCTTCATGCGAATTTGTTTTTGGGGCTCCCAATTAGCACCTGCATACAACACCACGTTGAACAGAAAGAAAAGGGAAACACGACAAGTTTCATTGACAACCCACCTTTCCGTTCGAGACACTCTCACTCGAGCAGTTTGGAGCACATACGTTCTATGACCTCGGAGTGAAATTACTCTACTTGCACATCGCATATTAAAACCCCCCGTATAAATACAATAATTAACTAATCAAAAATAACCTATATTCGCAAATATACCACACCCCTCGACTGTATTTACAACATAAAACATCACTTATTATACCCTGATGTACAACCACAGTACACCGGTAGGCCACCTTCCGTACGAATCACAGATCTCTTAACGTTTGAAAAAGAAGAAGAAACGAGGATATGACATATGGCGAATCAGAGCTGTTTGATTCGAGTAGTGAAAAGTTTGTTTACATTCAATTGTACATCATATAACAAAATTCATTCTTTTTAAGTGTATATACAGATTACTGTAACTATTCTACTGAGTGTATTTATTTCCTTTAAACTATTAGTTGGTGCTAAACAAATTGACGACCAGGCTATTGACTCACTGCATTAATGATATACCTAGAAATTGTCGACGTACGAAGCTAGTCTGACTTGATATTAAGGTAGGAATGTTTATTTATTATGACCAAAACTGCATGATTGTTGTCTTTTTTATGCGAATGATATATATTAACGAGAAAAACCGTAACAATTCCCCCCCCTTCTTGAAGAAGTTTACCCACGGGAAACTTCACAAATAACGTGCTGTCAATGGCCAGATGATCTATGAATTACTTCGGATTCATGGCCTTGTGTCCAATGTGGAATTTAAAACCTCGAACCTTAAGACTTCGATTGTCTTGAGACCCAACCAACCCATATCTGAGTCCTCTCCCAAACGAAGTCCCCAACCCACAGAGATTGCATCACCGTGAAATGATGTGTATCCCAAACCAACGCAACGTTCCTTCCACACTTTTAAGGAGGCCACAATCCCTATTAACGCATTAGCCTAGATATCTTAACTTAGCGAGCCTTTGGTCAAGTTACTTAGTATGATGTACCACGAAACATCCCAAGACACCGTGGTCTAATGTGACAAGAGTTTCTTTCCTACTAGCGAATAAGCGATAGAGACTCATCCGAGTCTGGACATGGTTTCAAATCCTTAACTTGCCAGATACCCTTCGACACTCCATTATCATCTTTCAATTCATAAGTCCACGGTGAAATCCTCTTCTTGATGTAAAATGGACCTACATACTTCGGTGCTAATTTCTTAGAAAAATACTTAGTAGCATCAGACAGAACATAATTCTTGCGCCAATCCAATTGGTTGGGAAGATACTCGATGTGACGTCGACGTAGATTATACCTAGCACAACTCTTCTCTGCCGCCAACTCCAAACGTTCTTTAATATCCGAGAACATCTGTCTAAAATGTACATTACGACTTAACATCCCATTCTGTGTACCATCTTCAACACCCACTAAATCCTTCTCTTCATAATCCTTCCCCGATAACAACATATTACGCCCAAAATTAATTAAATAAGGAGTTAAATTAGTACCTTCATGAGTACTGGTCCGGAGTGCACTACCAATTTCTGATAATCTTTCATCCCAGGACCTGTGATTGTCCGACACATACATGGAAATCATATTTTTAATAACCCTATTAACCCGTTCCGTCGGGTTTGCCCTTGGATTATAAAGTGCGCTAAACTTAACGTTGACATTATATTTATTAACTAGGTTGTTAAAATCCTTACTACGATATTGTACCCCATTATCACAAATTATGGTGCGAGGTACACCAAATACTAAAAATATTTCTTGTTCTAACTTACGACAAATTGCCACACTTGTAGCCTTCTTAAGGGGCCACATTAACGTGAACTCACTCAAATAATCAGTGACTACCAAAATATAACAATTTCCCTGTTTTGATCTAGGGAGGGGTCCCATGAGGTCCGTACAGATCATTTCCCATGGACGTCCTACTTTAGGATGGGAGACAATCTTATCAACCGGCACGGTCTGTGGTACCTTGTGTTCGGCGCAGGTTCGACAGCGTCGAACGACTTTAGCAACGTCGCTCCTCATCTTAGGCCAATAGAACTTCTCGGCTACTCTACAGAATGTTTTGAAGACACCAGGGTGACCTGCAGTGGCTGGTTCATGAGCCTTTAAGATTGTAGCCTTTCGCTCGGCTTTGGGGACAACTAACTTCCAGGAGTCAGACGGAGGAGACAATTCTGGATACAATGGAACCACGTACTTCCACAGACGACCATTTGCCACCCGCCAATTACTGAGCTTCTTAGGATCTTTACTCACCCTATCCACCATCAGCTGATACCACCTGTCATCATCTGCCTTCCAAGTACTAGCTACATTTTCATCAGAGATAAGATCTATTGCAACATTATTGACATCATCAACTATAGGAACTGCCCTGGATAACATATCAGGTACGACATTCAATTTACCCTTACGATGAACCACCTTGAAATCGTACTGTTGAAGACGAACTGACCGACGACATAATCGTCCACTCAAATCCTTCAAATTCTGAAGCCACAATAAACTATAGTGATCAGCTACGACTGTAAACTATACTCCTTCAATATAGGGTCTTAACTTCTCGACTGCCCACAAAACTGCCAAACACTCTCGTTCCGTAGTGGAATAATTTCGTTCTTGACGCGTCAATGACCTGCTTAAATATGCTATTACACGTTCTCCATCAGGATGAGGTTGGGAAAGTACGGCACCAATTCCATAACCTGAAGCATCGGTCTGTACAACAAATGGCAGTGAATAATCGGGACAACTGAGCACAGGTGCTGCTACTAACTTTTCTTTGATAACCCTAAACGCCTCTGCACATTCTACAGTCCATTGAAACTTGGAACCCTTACGAAGTAGACTCGTTATGGGAGCGATAATAGAAGAAAAATCAGGAATGAAACGTCTGTACCACGAAAATGTTCCTACTAAACGTCGAACTTCTGTAACACCTTTAGGTGTTGGTAACTCAAGCATAGCTCTTACCTTGTCAACATCGACATGGATACCATTACGGTCGACTACAAAACCTAAGTACTTCATCTCCGGTCTACAAAATTGACATTTCTCTGTATTGATGGTAATATTCGCTTCCCGAAGACGACGGAACACTTCCTCCAAAATCTGCAAATGTTGTTAGAAAGTCTGACTAACAATGACCACGTCATCAAGATATACAAAGACATGGGGTTCGAGGTCATGACCCAAAACATTGTCTATCAAGCGCTGCCACGTAGCAGGAGCGTTATGAAGACCAAAAGGAAGTCGACGAAATTGAAATAACCCACGATTCGGTACTGTGAAGGCCGTATATTGTTTCGACTCTTCAGCCATTGGCACCTGCCAATAAGCACTTTTAACATCTAAGCTAGATAAATACTTAGCATCTCTCAGCTTATCTAACGTATCTGAAACTAACGGTAGAGGATAGCTATCTCTCACCGTTACTGAATTTAATTTCCTAAAATCCACACAAAATCTAATCTTGCCATCTTTCTTCTTCACGAGTAAAATCGGCGATGCCCAAGGACTATTACTAGGTTCAACAATACCCTGCCTCAACATTTCATCAAGTTCCTTATCAATCTGCTTCTGGACCACAGGATTCACTCGATAGTAACGTTGTTTGATTGGTGCACTATTGGTAATGATGACATGTTCTGCCCTATTAGTACACCCCAAGGTTTCCTCCATCGAAGTACTATTCCTATCTACAACTGCTTGTAGCCTAGATTTTTCTAAAGGTGACAAATGAGACTGGCCATTAATATGAACCACGGAATTCACAACCACTGGCTCGTTGGGAAATTTCCATTCATTATGTCGCAGATCTGGTATAATATCCATCAATTTCCAAAAATCTATCCCGAGTATCAACAAATGGGGAATCTCCGGCACTACTATAGCTTCAATCACCCGAAATCGACCCTTGAGAGTAATCGGCAACTCAACAACCCCAACAATACTGCACCGGTTCCCATTCCCAACTATACAAGACGACTGACGACTCACATCTATTTTTACACCTAACTCATGAATGAGGGATACACCCTTACCGCCTATCAGAGTCCGAGATGCTCCGGAATCAAGCAGTCCTAATAATGATTTACCTAAAATATTTACAGTGATATATGGTCTCTCATCTCCCGATGCATGCTCAATGACATAATCCAACAAAACCTTCACTCTATCGACCGAGAAGGAATGGTCGACATGCTTATCTCGATCATTTAGGCATGCCGTTCGTCGTTTCCCTGACTTCTACTACATCTTGGGCATGATTTAACGGTCACACCTTCCAACTTACACTTGAAACAAAATTTCTTAGGACAACCCCTAGCATAATGACCTGGCTGCTTACAATGATAACAATTGACCTGCTTCACCTCGTTCTTGGGAAATGCTGCCGAAGAGGTACTAGCTATAGCAAGATTTTCTACTTCATCTGTTACTTGGACATAAGCCAAATCCGGTTCTAAAACTTGCAACTTACGTGAAGGAGGAACGAAATTCTCGACTGCTTCCTTCCTAGCCTCAAGCTTCCTGCCTAATTCCCGCAAATGCGACACCGAGGTGACGTCCACCAAAGCTAACTGATTCTGGTAAAATGGAGCAATATTTCTGAGCAATATTTTAAGTTTAACCTCTTCAGAGACAGTACAAGTTAACCTATTAAAATACCCAATCATTACAGCTAAATAAAGTCCAATAGATTCATCTGGGCCTTGTGTTCGCCTACGGATCTCCTCAAAAAGTTTCTCGTTATAAGATGGAGACAGGTACTCCTCTCGCAGTAAAACGACCAGTTCATCCCATGATGACACTTCACCCCTATATGCAAGATAAAATTGATATGCTCTACCAGTAAACAAATCTATACCCGATTCCAACAAAGTTTCCTTACTAACATGGCGAGCAATACGCAATTCTTCTATGCGTTCTAAAAATGCACTTAAAGATAAACCTTTCTTGTCACCTGAAAATTTACAATCCCATTTATTTGGTAATATTGGTGTAACGTAGGTAGAGTTTCGAGGTGCGACAGTGTGTACATCACGACTTGGACTCAATGATGTGCTTGATGACCTCCTGTGGGGGTCAATGTTCGCGTTAAAGCTAGTTTGTTGAAGTAAACTAAGTTGTGGTGGAACATTCTCCGGCGCTTTGTAATCCGCTGCCTTCTGATGTAGATCATCCAACAATGTCAAAGCTCTCGACCGCAGTATCGGACGCTCTTCCCTATCTTCTGGAATATGGTCCATCCTGTAAAGAACATGATGCAACTTCGTCTCATATTTCTTAAAGTTTCCACTCGAAATTGTATCCCTAAAATCGGCAACCAACGGTGTGAGTTCATCCAGCTTCGCTTGTACAGCTTCTATGTCCTCTTCCGGTTTATAAGGATAAACAGGGTATGTAAAACTTTCACCAGTCTTCTCTAGTCGTCGAGCCATGGCTAAACTCTTTCTCATTTCATCGACAGTACCTGTGGCTACACCTCTTACTCTTACCTCATAAGTCAATTCATCTTGATTAAGTCTATGTACATTCATATTATACGAAGCCATCTTGCGATAACCTAACAATTAAAATCAATGTCCCAAGCCGCCAATGTCTAGGTGTCTCAATCTCAAAATGTCTACTACCGCACGTCCCGTGAGTAAATTCTAAATAGGTCAAGAAATACAATATATACACGTATGGCGTTGTCTAAAATCAACCTTACCTGCCAGTTACTTACTAAAATCAAAATTAAATCGAAGTTTTATTACAACTACGATATAATATGCTATAGGACCTGAATAACTCAGTCTACCAACCCAATCTCATAACATATACTGGTCAAATCCAACTAGCTGAGCTTAAGATTTAAATTTACAAAAATTTAACTTTACATGAAAAAAAACGCAAAACTTACTTAAACCACCAAGAAAAATTGCTATGTAGTGAGATGCAAGGCAATGCAATGCCCCACGTTGGGCGCCACCTATGTAACGTGAAATCAAACCCCGTGCACCTATGCACTTACCCCACTTACGTTAGCGACCTACTGAAGATAGATCGAACTTGTGGCCCCGAAATCAATTACTACTAATTCAACCAAGTTACCAGCAGATCGGATGGCCGATCTATGCCACAAGGTATTTTACCCGCTAGACTTCAGCCGAAGAAGGGAGGTTCGTATGCTGGTAACGAAAAATCAAAATAAGCTATAAAACCCAAGGCGCCAGGTAAACCGTACCCGAGTAAATACCTCAGTTTACTTCCCTTATCGTAGTTTACCCCCAATTAGGAGAGGATTACCAAAATCAAACTCGTAACTCAACTCACAAGAGAAATGATTTATTGCGGTGATGGTTTGGTTTGAGTACAGTTGTATGAAAATTGTGGAAGCAGTTATTCCCACAGTGGACACTTAAGGTCCATCAACCCTTACTATAAAAAAAAATATAAACAGATCGATATGAAATCCCTCACGAACTGTGGACATTTACAAAAGTCCCTTATAGTTCAATATCTACAATAATACAATTATTTAAAATCCTATATACCCCTACCCCAAAATTGATAAATGAATGCTCAGAAGGATTTGAAACAGAGACCAGTTCTGAGTTAAGTTAGTTTCTAAAACTTGCAAAAAAATTACGATCATATAAAATGAAAACGGTGAGAACCTGAAGGGTTACCCATACCGTGGCTTATCTGCGCATATCAAATTGTAAACTTACCAAAAGCAAAAAAAAAACAATATAAATTATCATAAACGTTCCGTGTGAGCTCAGACGCAACTTACCTACTCTAACTAGAGTAATAAATGACCAAGAAAAAAAATAAATTACAAGCCACTTGTATGTTCACAAATGGTGAATTATATATACGTACAAGTTATATATATGCTATAAAAAGAAATGATTATAAAAAAAAATATTAAATGTTTAAAACTTGCGCGTCTTCCCCCGCTGGTGATGAATCCTGGCGAACCACAAGTTGTTTCTGAGGTAGCAGTCACTAAGGTGAGGTTGTAAGCATCCCAGGAATGCCGTGGTACTACGAACCAACACTAAGGGGACTCCGGTACTAATCCAATACGGTAAATACGAATCACCAAAGATCCAACAATACCCCAGAATAAGTGTTTAAAACCCAAAAAAACAAAACCCTAGAAAAAAAATACACTAATTAGTGTTGTCACTACACTCAATTGACATTGAACCACCCTGGGAATTCATCACATTTATCCCAGTGTGACTCCTAATATTATCCTACTCATAACCATTTACTACCCGAGTGGGACGGCCCACTTTTTTGAAAAAAACCCAAGGTAGACTTCAATTATACCATCTATACGATAACGTAAGTATATTACCCCCTATAAAGTCTAAAAGTAACAAACCCGAGATAACCACCCCTTACTAACAAGTACTTTACCCCCAACATACTATACACAAGCTCTATCCTGAACATATAATTAGGTGGTGTCATCTTATCCGCAACACTATGAGGAACAATTTCTAGTTACAGAAAATGTTAAAACAAATAAATCTCACCTGTTTGGCTAAGACAGGGTTCTCCTGTGTGCTGCTAATATAGTAGTTAAAAGCCGTTATCTGAACTTAACCGCATGGCGATGTAGGTGACTGGGCTTACAAATCCATCTGCCTCTCACAGATGAGGTCTGGACGAAATACTAACTCCACCAACTTCTCCAACTCTCACTACTCCACCCAAACCCAACTACCCCCTCAAATTCATATTCCCCTGCGGGATGAATGTGGAATCTTCATGCGAATTTGTTTTTGGGGCTCCCAATAAGCACCTGCATACAACACCACGTTGAACAGAAAGAAAAGGGAAACACGACAGGTTTCATTGACAACCCACCTTTCCGTTCGAGACACTCTCACTCGAGCAGTTTGGAGCACATACGTTCTATGACCTCGGAGTGAAATTACTCTACTTGCACATCGCATATTAAAACCCCCCGTATAAATACAATAATTAACTAATCAAAAATAACCTATATTCGCAAATATACCACACCCCTCGACTGTATTTACAACATAAAACATCACTTATTATACCCTGATGTACAACCACAGTACACCGGTAGGCCACCTTCCGTACGAATCACAGATCTCTTAACGTTTGAAAAAGAAGAATAAACGAGGATATGACATATGGCGAATCAGCTGTTTGATTCGAGTAGTGAAAAGTTTGTTTACATTCAATTGTACATCATATAACAAAATTCATTCTTTTTAAGTGTATATACAGATTACTGTAACTATTCTACTGAGTGTATTTATTTCCTTTAAACTATTAGTTGGTGCTAAACAAATTGACGACCAGGCTATTGACTCACTGCATTAATGATATACCTAGAAATTGTCGACGTACGAAGCTAGCCTGACTTGATATTAAGGTAGGAATGTTTATTTATTATGACCAAAACTGCATGATTGTTGTCTTTTTTATGCGAATGATATATATTAACGAGAAAAACCGTAACAAAGAGCATTTCAGAGAATAAAGAAAATACTGACAACTTCACCAGTTCTCATGTATTATGACGTGAGTAAAGACATCACACTGAAAAAGAAGCATTTGCCATCAAATTTGGTTGTCATAAATTCCATGACTATGTATTTGGAAAAAAGTAACCGTTGAAACGGACCACAAACCACTCGAAATTATATTCAAAAAACCAATTCAATCCGTACCAGCTAGACTTCATAGAATACTACTAGATGTTTGGTCGTCTTCTCCAAAAATTACATACAAAAAAGGAAACGAAATATCAATCGCTTATCGGTTAAGCCGGGACATAAAACTAGATAACAATTATGAAGAAACAGAAGAAGAAGAAATTGTAGTACAAATAATCTTAGCCATGTCTGAAAATGCTAGAAAATCTCTAGTAAAGGCTACAGAAGAAGATAGTGTAATTTTTTTCTAATTTATAAACGGATGGGGTGGAGTTTAACCCTTAACCAGAGACATGTCGTCTGTCAGTCGATGCCAAAAAAATAATAGATCGGTATTCAATGGTAAGATCGCCCACTGGCGTGTTACTTTATCTATTCCTTCCCTTATTCAAGCTTAGCAGGTAGCCCAATTTGCCAAAGTAGAACAGTGTGTATTGAGAAGTTATAGTGGTAGATATGTGCACCGTAGTCCGACAGACGAAGCGTCTCCGTTTGTGTTTGGGAGAATAGTTATTGGGTGTAAACAAGAATATGGCCGGGCCGTCAAAGCGCGTTCGTTTATATGATCTGAATTATGAAGAGACTTTACAGAAATGGTATTAGGAGGATTGTAGTGATACTAGTGACATAGATGACGTCTCCGACAATGGTCGTATAGAATCTGAGCACGTTACAAGTTCAGAGCAAAGTTCTGATGAAGATGTTGCAAATGATGGGACGCTTCAATAATGTCCCTCGGCTTACTTTTATGGCAAGAATCGATATAGATGGTCTTCTTCAGAAGTTCGCCCATCATCTAAGACCCGAAAACATAATATTGTCATAAAAATTCCTACATTGACCGCCAAATCACGAAGTTTTGGGTGACACAGCGGATCCTCTTTCTGTTTTGGGGTTATTATTCAGCGAAAATATTTTAGAACACATTATGTAATGGACTAATAAAAAACTTAGTACAATGCATATGATCTGCAAAGTTCAGAGTAAAATCGATCTTAGAGACATTGATATTATTGAATTGAAGGTATTTTTAGGTCTACTGATATATTCAGCGATATTTGATTCGAATCATGAGAATCTAGAGACTATATTCACCGGTAGAGAGAAGTAGTTAGATGCGTGGTGAGCATGAAACGAATGTCGATTTTATTATGTGCTCTACGGTTTGATAATTCTGAAGACCGAGAAGAGCGAAAGCAGAATGCTCCAGCATCGGCAATTTCCTTAGTATTCAATACATTTATTCAAATTTTCCAAAGTGTTTATGGACTTGGGCAGTCCGCCACAATAGATAAAATGCTCGTGAGTTTTAGAAGAAGGTGTCGCTTTAAGATGTATATGCAAAAAACCGACCAAGTATGGCATTAAAATACAATGCCTGACAGATGCTAGAAATAGCTATTTATATAATGCTTATATTTACTGTGGCAGACACTCGGATGGAAAAGGGTTCACTGTTGAAGAAAACAAAACTCTTAAAACCCACCCAAGCAGCAGTATGTCTCGCTAAACCACTTTTCAATAGTAATAGGAATCTCACGGCCGACAACTAGTATACTTCCATACAACTAGTGGATATTTTGCTGAAAAATAAATTGACGTATGTCGGCACTATGAAAAAGAAAAGGGACGAAATTCCATCTAATTTTTTACCTGACAAGAAAAAAGGAAAAGGATCTACAGTTTATGGGCTTAGAGAAGAAAAAACTCTAATATTTCATGTTGGGACAAAAGCAAAGGCCACAATATTGGTATGCTCGATGCATGACAGAGCTGCCACTGACAATTCAGTAAACAAACCCGAAATAATTTTTTATTATAACAGAAATAAGGGAGGGGTTGACAGGTATTGATGAGAAGTGTTCCAAGAATTCTTCGAGCCGCCGAACTCGTAAGTGGCCAATCGCAATATTTTTCCTCATTCTGGATATCTCTGTCGTAAGTTCCTATAATCTACACCAATATTACCAAAACAACACAGAAATAAAAGAAAAAAGTAAGTTCGCCAAACAATTAGCAGAACAACTAGTGCAACCACATATGAATAGACGAATGATAAATGTGCACATACCACGAGAAATACGTCAGATCATAAGCCGTATCCTTGGCTCTACAGTAGAAGCACCGGTGCACCCAAATATTCATATTATAGAAAAGAAGAAAATATGTCATCTATGTCCGTCAGTCAAACGTAGAATGACCAAATATTTATGCATTGTGTGTCTGAAACCAATATGCCGACAGTGTACAAAGCCAATTTGTGACAAGTGCATTGACGATAAATACTAAACTTTGAGGATTGCTAGAGGAGCCCCATGACATTATGCTCGATGTTTTTTTATATTTTTAGTTTTAGTTACTTCCTAATTATCCATTTTTTTAAACAAATTTTTGTGTTTTGAATATTATGGAGTGTAAAAACTTTTTATTATTCTTGTTCAAATATTTTTCCCTTCTTTAGGGATATGATTATTTTTTTTGTTTACAGTTCATTTAATTTTTTCATTCCATTTAATCCAATAGGGTTAATTTTATTCATTTTTAATAAAACAAAAAAGTCTTTTAAAGTATTTTATTTATTTTCGCCAACTAAAAAAAGTAGTCTAGTAGACGACACCTCTCTGTTCATGCAACAAAGCTGACATGTCTCCGGTTAAGGGTTAAACTTTTAATTTACACTAACTCACTCACTAATACTTAATCTATACACACTCAACTATTCACTTAAATTCAATTTATATGCACACAACCTCAATTATTAATTTATATCAACACTTTACTGTTCTCGATTTTGGTGTATTTTTGTTCATTCGTCGAGATCACTTTATCAACTAAACTGAACTCTCCATGGTCAGTTCTATATATGAGTGCCTTTTTTAATAGATAATTCTAGTTTGCAGCTTACACAAAAACCAATTGTCTCTCGCATTTTCTAGATAGGACTGGTCACAAAAACAATGTCTAGATAAGATAGTCACAATCGTAAACAATTCTAAGAAATCCTTGCGCGTCCGCCATAATTTTAACTTTCATACATGGCTTAGACGGAGTCGGATTCAGGGACTATACCAGTGTGCTGTTTCGTAACAATAAAAAACTTCAAATTCTCATAACCTACATAAATAACGGTCTCCCAAATGATAGATGCAGTTTACCAGAAATAGTGAAACTATTTTCGAGGAGAATTTTCCTCCTATAAAGGAGGAGCATTCAGAGAAGAGTAAATAAATCTAAAATAAAAGAGTTGTTTACCCAAATACACACAGGGCATCTTGGAACCCAAATTTGCTTGAAACGAGCAAGGCAATTGTTATATTGGAAAGGACAATATGACCATATTGTCGAGTTTGTTACAAAATTTGTGAGTCTATTCAAAGGAACACTCCCAAAGAACCTATACTGATGAAAGAAAACCCTAACAGGCCTTGGCAGAGAGTAGCCACAGATCCGTTTACACATAAAGGACAATGTTATAATACATCATTGACAGATATTCAGGGTATATCGATTTAAAAAAATTAAGAACAACTACATCAAACGAAATCATAGAGATAGATTATGAAAGACTGGTTTTCCACACATGGTATAGCCGAAGTAGTCGAGTTAGATAATGGACCACAATAATTGAGCGGACAATTCAAACAATTTACAAAAGAGTGGGGCTTTGAACACCAAACAAGTAGCCCATACCACTCTCAAGGAAATGGACTAGCGGAAAGAAGCGTACAGATAGCAAAATACATTATACGAAAGTGCTCCATGGATAAGTCTGATGTTAAACTGGCACTTATAAACTACAGAAATACACCTAGCAACCAAATACTTGGAACACCAAGTCGAAGACTTTTTAGTCGATTAACAAGATTCACTATACCGACATCTATAGAAAACCTATAGGCAGAAATAGTCGAAAATATGAAAGAAGGGCTACAAGAACTAAGGTTGGAACAAAAGCAATATGGAGATCAACATAGAAAGAACAAAGAAGAGTTACAAGAGGGAGAGAGAATAAGATACAGAATTGACCATCGAAACTGGAAAGGGGGAGAAATAATGAAAAAGAATAAGAAGCCAGGATCAATTATAATACAAACAGATAAGAAGAAACTCAGGTACTATCCATAAAACCAACACCAGGATTCCTGACAAGAAGGAAATCGCAATATTCCCCAACAGCCAACCAAACATACTGCATACACCAGTAGAAGTTCATGGACAAAATACGTCCCAATCCCAAGAATGAAAACTTCAGAGCTACATACAGAACCGTCTGCATCACAAGAGAAACTAGTAATCCCAGAAAATGTTGATAGAACTGAAGGAATATTGGTTAAACCTATAGATAGGCTTGATCTTCAAAAAATATATATTTCATCATTAACAAAGTATAGGGTTTATAACGAGGGCTTCACACAACGCTGTAAGCGCCCCTTAAGCGTCAATGTTAAAAACAAGTATTGTTATAACTCAGATGTCAAGTAATGATGTAATGTCATTAAAAATACCACTGTGAAATAATTGTTATGAAGAAATGAATAGAAGCATCAATATAATCTTTTATTACCATACACAACATTACAGCGACATTTTCGTCAAAAAATGGAACTGACTCGTCGCAACATTGCCGCTGGTGGTCTGAGGAAAATCCGAATTTGGTACTAAACTCTCATGATCAATATTCGTTTAAGAAGAACGTGTGGTGTGGCATTTATGAAAAGAAATTAATAGGACTTTTTTTTTGCAAATCTATGAATGCCAAACGTTATTTACAGTTTTAACGAACTCATATCAATGAATTCATGGACGTACTACCCTTAATATAACGCCAATGTATTTGGTACCAACAAGACAGTGCCGCATGCCACAGAACAATAAATGTTACGAAGTATCTTGAAAAATTTCTCATGGAAAAGTTATTCACAGATTTTCTTTTTTCTTTGGGCCTGCTAGATTTCCCGATCTAACCCCCCTTGATTACTTTTAATGGGGTTACCTGAAACAGAAAGTTTACCAGAAAGCGCCGTTTCGAGATATTGATCAATTGGAGAGGATAATTTTAGAAACATGTCAAGAAATTTCTCTAAAGATGATAAGGAATGTATTACTTGAATTTTCCAATAGAACGATTAAGTGTATTTGATGAGAGGGTGGATATGTCCAAGCATTATTTTGACGGAAAATTAAATTTGTTTTTTTCTAATATTCATATGATGTTAGTTTTATAACTTAGTATTTGAATGTATTATATTATTTGCAAAATAAAGGAATACTGAAAGGTTATCATGTATTTTGTAATCACAAGGGGTAAATGTTCATTCAAAATAGAAGTATTAGTAAAAAATAAAATGATGAGAAGTTTCATTTTGAATGGATGTACTTACATATTTAAACGAAGTTTTTATTTCTGATCAACTTTTTTTTGTTCTCGATATTATCAAATTTTAAGTTGAGTGAAACTCATATTTATTGACAAACCTTGTATACGACTAAAAAATTTGATATTTGATGACAGTATTTTAGGTTCTAGATAATGCAGAACTTTTAATGAAGAAAAACTTCTAATCCTAAAATTAATGATAAAAAAGTTTTCCATATGATTCTAACTTAGGGGGACATATTGTATACTATTATAGTACCACAAAATTTGAATATCCATAATCATAAGATCATTTTACGTAAGTTTGCTACAGTGCTTTTTCTATCTCCTAGAATAACTGTTAGGGGTTGGTGGGAAAGCTGACTCAATAAAAATATTATAACTTTTGATGCGCTTTATAGCTTTTAACAAACTTATTATCATTTGAAATAGTCTTCAATTCCTAATAATAAAAGATCATATAATCGTTTCATTCCAGAAGTTTTACCGGTGACTAGGTGGCGGTGATTTTACAATTGTTCTTTTTTCATATTCTTCTGAGGATCTTCAAACGCGATGCTATATTTTTCAATCATAAACTTGAAATTGGATCTGTTTTATGAGCGAAGATCCGAGGAAAAATAGGTATATGTACGTAAGAATAGGATCTTCACACAAATTCAGTATCATTGTAACAATAACCAACAATTGATTACCTAACAGAAAATGCAGGAATCAACTACTTTGACCTAGTGAAGTAACCTCAAGATAACTGCTAGAAATGCTCTCCACTACACCAAGTACATTACTGTACATGACATGTGCAGCAAGCTTATGCTGGAGCCAGTCTCCCATCTTCTTGCTTCCCATGCGAAAACAAGCTGTAATTACACGTCTTAGTCGGCATTTATCACAAAAGTTGGAACATGGAAGGCTTTCTCTAGGACAGACTGCTTGCTTCTGGGACGCCTCGGATAGTTGACAATTGAGGAAGACGTCCTTAGTGATGTCGAGCAATTTGTCGTCAAACTGTATAAGATAAGAATGCGTACATTTACAAATTTTTCATCTGAAATTGAAATGAAATGAAATAACCACAGGAATTCTGTTTGAATACAGGTTGATTCCAGCATTGCATGCTTACACGATGTGCGGAGTTTTTTATTTGGAGCTGCGAGAAAGCCATAATTCCTCCCAGCGACAACGGATGCACCTCGTCTTCATATTGAGAGATGAAACTACCTTGCAAGCGTTCCAAAAACGCAATTGACAAAAATAAAAACGAAATATTTTTTCAATATATTTCTTTCATTTCAGGTATATGCTTGGGAGAACGCGCATATCCTTAAACTGTCACTACCTAGGCTGCAGTACTGTTGCTGGATTGTGCGGATAGATCAAGTTATTCCTCATTTATTGATACTGGATCTCATTCCCAAGGCGTACCCAGAAATAGTTTTCTGTCATTCAAAGGGACATTGTAATACAGAAAATTACAGTTGTAGAAAAGCCAATGTCTCTTGCCTCAAGCTGTGTACTCCTTACAAACGTTCTTGCCGGAAATCTGACGACACACAATAATTATTTTTCTTATATTATCATGGGTTTCGGAAAGAAATCACTTGCTTTTAGTGGTAACGTTTCGGTTTATTATATTTAAACCATTTTCAGACCTTTTTTTTATTATGCCTCCGTAGAGGCTTGTCTACTACTATCCATTACAGAAACCCAATTCAAAGCTTTCTTATAAAATACACATGGAGATATAGGCCCTCTCTACGAAGCTCTAATTTTCACCTCAAACACCAGAAGATTAGTCTCTTGAAAACTGCCTTACAAGAATTTGGAAATAAATTAAACAACAATTAAATCCTGAGGACTCTGATAATATGAGCGTTTCCTGTGAATACCACACTGATGATGAATTTAATACGCCGCTCCCCCTGAATACCGGCAAAAATCTTCAACGCCACCATTAACAGCTCAAAATTAAGAACCATCTTCAAAATAGTGCAGCAACTAGTTTCCGAAGAACAGGCTGAAATCATATGCCTTCAAGAAACCAATTCCAAAATATCCAAGCTCCCAATCTAAAAAACTTTGAATGATGCCACTTTATCCGCACCGACGGTAATCGTTCCAGTGGCGCCACATAAATTTTTATTCCAAGTGGACTATTTTCGTCCCACCTCCCTCTCACAACAGATCTTGAGGCTATTGCAATAACTACTGATAAGCTCTCCGTTTGCAGCATATATACTCCAACTAACAACCCACTTAAAGAGACAGAACTATTAAACCTTATCTACCAGCTTCCCACGCCATATATTTTAGTAGGTAATTTGAATTTTCACAACATTATGTAGGGATCCAACTATACATTCGGTAATGGTCAAATTATTGGAAAAGTCATAAATTGCACATGTTCTTGCGTATTGAATACGGGCTCCAGTACCATTCAACTTGTCATCCGGTACTCTCTCATCTATAGATCTAAGTTTCAGTGATCCTGAATCAGCTACTCCACTAACTTAGTAAATTGCAGATGACCTTCACGACAGCAGTCACTATCCCATCTTCATATCGTCCAATGAACCCAATATTCAACAAAGTTTAACCAGAAACTACTGACGCATAAACAATGCTGATTAGGCCAGTTACACAATATTATTTGATACCACTTGATTTTCTGAAATACTAGTTGTAATATAAATGTATATCTAACAATAATATACAGTATAGTTTTTTTGAACTTACTTTACAGTTTAACAATGTTAAAAGTAAATAAAATTTCCAATCGTACCGAAATTATTGGACTATCATTTAAATTATGAAGTTTATAACGTAATTCTGTGTATTGCTGTTTGCCTTAATTTCAATTAATCGAACATCGTATGTTTATTCCTTATCAAAAAATTTACAATAATAAAAAATACAGGTTATAGAGATACAAAAAGAACGAATGATGAGAATAGTATACTCGATAAGTGATATGAACACTTGTTTCGAGTGGAAATACTAGAATACTAAAATTTATATTATAAAAATTAAATACATAGCACATTAGAAATTAAAAAAGAAAAAATAAATAATATCTAACATCTTACATGTAACCTCTAACTTTTGACATTTTACAATATATATTTATTTGTTGAGTTTGTCTATACTACATTCATATTTCTATACAATTATGTACCTCATGTCTGGTTCTCTCCAAAATATACAATTTCAATTTATTTTTGAATGAATATTCGCTGCTTAATACTTTTAATGAATCCGGTAACCTGTTGTATAATTTTGGAGCCAGATAAGTATAAGATTGTTGGGTGATTGTTTTTGTCATATGGGGTACAAGTTGGTGTGTTTTCTGGCGGGTATCATAGGAATGTATAGTTGTTGGGAATGAATCTTTTGTCTTGCGAAATTTAGTAATTGTACAATACAAGCATGTTTCCACTTTATCCACCCTCTCTTTATCTGACAATATGGACAATAACATGTCGTTACAGCTATATCTGGGCACCTTTTCATGAAGGCTCCGAACCAATCTATGCCAGCTAATTTCTTATTGTTCCAAGATGTTGGTCGTTTTAGATTATAGTTTCCTACCAATTTGAAGGGTAGTTTTCAGACCTCATTTTTCGGAAGTGCATGATAGATATTTGTAGATTTCCTCGAATAATGACTTTTCTTGTAAATTACTGAAAACGCTGTTGTATGATGAGTAACCCATGGCCTCATCGGAATTTTTATCTCTAGACCGTGTTTTTCGGCAGCTTTACTAAGGGTTATTCTCGTCTTTAGATCATCGTAAGCGTGTTTGTACAGATCCAAAGAGCTTCCTTCTCGGTTCATTTTTTTGTCGAAATCTGAGCATCTGCAATGAAAATAAATGTCATATTTATTGTGGTCTTCAGACTTAGGGTCAACTGAAACAAGTTTCAATGAACCCCGAAGAATTTGTGTCAATCGGCACGAATCTCATGTTTCAAATATTTCATCTTATAACAAAAAATCTATGTATCTATCCCAATTCCAGCTTATATTGGTAGAATAGACAATATTCAAAGTCACATTGACGAAAATTGCATAAGAAAATCTATTGAAATCAAACGTTAACGTCCAAAATAGTAAAATTGAAAATACTTACTCTACGCTTCCAAAAAATCCCAGGTACTGACTACACAGTAAAAAATGAAGATAAATTTACATGTAGTTTACATAAGAAATAGGTGGAATTTTACTGTAAATAAAATGTAAATGATTATTGTATCCTGGATTATAAGCGAAGTTACATTGTACATGTACTTATCCAATATTTTTGTGGGTATACACACATTTTTCAATTTTCCTAAAAGATTACATAGCATTTTTACGAAATATATGTGGACAATCTATCACTCTGTGAATTTTTTATTTTATCTTGTGAATTTCAACAATTACTATGTGAATTTCAAAAATTGTTGTAAATGTACATGACACTTAGACGAATAATTCAGTATAGCTCTACTTAAAATAAATCAAACTTCCTTTTTTATGTAGTTTACAAGTAAAATCAGATTAGGCCTGCAATTTCCCTAAAACCGACTCTGTCTAAACCAGGTATAAAAGTTGAAATTATGGCAGATACGCACTGTTTACGACTCTACGACTATCTTATGTAAACATTGTTTTTGTGACCAGAGTTATCTAGAAAAGGCCAGAATCAATTGTAAGCCGCAGTCCGGAATTTACTAGTAAAAATGGCTTTAATATATAAGGGGCCTGATCAGGAAGAGTTGAGCAGTTGATAAAGTGATCTCGTGAAATAAATAAACAAAAAAAGACCGAACAGTAAAGTGCTAATTAACAATCAAGTTTGTGTGCATATAAATTAAATTTAAGTGATTAGTTAAGTATATATAAATTAAGCGTTTGTGAGTTAGTGTTTAGATAAATTAGTAAGTAGCCATACCGAGTGTCTGAAACTTATCCCACCCGTAATAAAAACTTTTAATTAGATATTGCCAAGCCTCTAACGCGACTCACAGAAGAAGCAAGAGATTTCCAATGGGACGAAGACTGTCAAACGGCTTTTGAAACCTTGAAGAGGCATTTAACCTCGGCGTTGATATTAGGATATCCATTACTAGAGGGAGACTTTATTCTTGACACTGACGCAAGCAACGTAGGAATCACAGATCCAAGGAGGGCAAGAAAGAGGACTGGGATATTTCAGTAAAGTCCTCTCAAAACCAGAACGAAACTACTGCGTCACAAGAAGAGAACTTTTGGCAGTAGTGAAGTCCGTGGGACACTTTTACCAGTATCTCTATGGTAGGAAGTTTTTAATCCGGACTGATTATGCAGCACTTAAGTGGTTGATGCAGTTCAAGAATCCCGAGGGCCAGATCGCTAGATGGATTGAATGACTTCAAGAATACGATTTCAACATCGAACATCGAGATGGTGTGAGTCACCGAAATGCCGACTCCCTGTCCAGGCGGCCGTGCCCAAGAAACTGCTCCCACTGCAACAAGGTGGAATCTAGGGAAGCTGCAGTATCAAGAACTACTGTAGTCAAGGAGGAATGGTCACCCACCAGGATCAGAGAAGATCAGGAGAATGATCCTCACCTGGAGATGATCCGGCAATGGAAGAAAGGAAATCGGCGACCTACCTGGCAAGAAATGTCAAAGTTTTCACCGAAACTCAAGGCATATTGGGCTCAGTGGGACTCTCTTGTCCTAGAAGAGGGGCTGTTGAGAAGAGTCCTTGAAAACGATGATAGTTCCGAGATGAGGAGATGAGGAGACAGCTAGTTATCCCGAGAACAAGAGTAGCTGAGGTACTGAAGAAGTTACACGACAGGCCATCGGTAGGTCATCTGGGAGTGAAGAAAACCCTTCAGCGAGTCCGTGAAAGGTTTTATCGGATGAACAGCTCCGACGATGTGAAGGACTGGTGTAAGAAATGTACGACTTGTGCTACGAGTAATGGACCACATCGCAGGAGAAAGGCACCCATGAAACAGTACAATGTTGGAAGCCCTTTCGAAAGGATTGCTCTAGACATCGCTGGACCATTTCATACAACAGAAAACGGTAGCAAACACATACTGGTTATGATGGATTATTTCACAAAATGGGTGGGAATTTACGCTATTCTCAACCAAGAGGCCACAACTGTAGCAGATGTATTGGTGAAAGAATTTATCAGACGACATGGAGTGCCGGTGGAAGTCCACAGTGACCAGGGAAGAAAACTTGAAAGCCATCTATTCCAGGAGATTTGCGAGAAGCTGGGAATGAATAAGACCAGGACAACAGCATTACATCTACAGTCAGATGGAATGGTCGAGAGAATGAACAAGACTATTGGAAAATACCTGTCCAAAGTAGTATCCAGCCATCAGAGAGATTGGGACCAGTATCTTTCCCTATTCGCATTGGCTTATAGATCTGCCATCAATGAGTCCACGGGTGAAACACTGGCGAAAATTCTGTTTGGACGTGAAATGAGGCTTCCTTGTGACCTGGAATTTGGTTGTCGGCCTGGAGAAGATATAGCAGGCGAAGACTACGTGATCCAATTGAGAAGAAGGCTGGACGATATTCATGAATTAGTTCGAACAAATCTTTAAGCTGCCAGCGACAGAATGAAAAGTCAGTACGACACGCAGGCCACAGAAGGTGGTTTTAAAGAAGGGGACAAAGTATGGTTAAACAACCCGACGAGGAGAAAAAGATTTTCTCCAAAATTACAAAAATCCTGGGAAGGTCCATACTTAATCAAGAAAAGGATCAATGATGTTATATATCACATAAGCAAGATCCCCAATGGTAAATCAAAAGTAGTTCACCGAAACCGACTAGCGCCATTCGAAGGAGACCATGACCTAGAGGAAGGAGTGAACCTCATTCAAGATGTGTCTGACCCTACCTTCGATGAATTTATGGGCGCGTATGGAGGTACCGGGAAAGCTAGATATGGAGTCACTTCGGAACAACAACAAGATTTTTTCACTCTCCCGGGAGATTATTCACTGGCATACAACATCCCCGCCCGTATCAAGAACGCACGAGGGTTGGCAACCGAGTTTCGAGAGAAGTTCGGGCAATTAGAAAAACTTGAAGACCAGATTCCAGCCCATGGTAGTTCACTGAAACTGAAACATAATTCGCGGTACGTCTTCTACGTGGTAACTAAAAATGAATTCCAAGATCGATCTACCTACCGCGATGTGTGGGAAGCACTTCGAAACCTCCGAGACCATGTGTTGGAATCCAACGTGAAGAAACTGGCTATGCCTAAGATAGCGAGTAACCAGTTGGAATGGCGAGTTATCAGGAACATGGTAGAGGTTATCTTTCAAGATACCGGTGTCCATTAATTTGCAGCTACAACCCCCGTTATCATTATCCGATGGAGACGGTGCCCTGCTATTTCCATAAGATCGGAAAGTGTAGAAATGGGGCCAGTTGCCGATTCAAACATCCAGTCTCGGCTACACAAAAGTTCCAGGAGGAACTTCCATTCAAGGAGGGGGTAATGTTACGAAACAGCACACTGGTATAGTCCCTAAAACCGACTCTGTCTAAGCCAGGTATAAAAGTTAAAATTATAGCGGATACGCACTGTTTACGACTCCACGACTATCTTATGTAAACATTGTTTTTGTGACCAGAGTTATCTAGATAGAAGAGGCCAGAATCAATTGTGAGCCGCAGTCGGGAATTTACTAGTAAAAATGGCTTTAATATATAAGGGGACTGATCAGGAAGAGTTGAGTAGTAAAGTGATCTCGTGAAATTAATAAACAAAAAGACACCGACTAGTAAAGTGCTAATTAGTAATCAAGTTTTTGTGCATATAAATTAAATTTAAGTGATTAGTTAATAATATATAAATTAAGTGTTAGTAAGTTAGTGTTTAAATAAATTAGTAAGTAGCCATACCGAGTGTGAAACTTATCCCACCCGTAATAAAAACTTTTAATAAATAAGAAAAACATTACAATACTTATATTTTTCAATAATCTTGTAACTTTACATAGGCTTTTGATGTAATATTTGTGCAAAATCTGAAATGATGTGAATAAATTCTTTTAAAATCTAAATTTTAACATTGAACATGCGACGTCAAAAAATATTGTAAGTATACATGAAATTTTGGTGAATAAAGAAAGAATGAAGAACTTTATTGAAAATTCATTATAAAATTTTGTAATTTAAAGATGTATGGATTCTAAACAATGTGAAACTATATCCATTCCTAAAAATTCATCTTTTGTTCCGAAAAAATTATTATGATTTTACATATATTTCTTTTCATATTTGGCAAGCTATACAACTAAGTTACTCTTAACATATTCTCAAAATACATCAAGGGCCTAAAATGTTATTGTGTTCTAAATATAAGCCAACACTTTTTTGCCATTGGTATGGCCTTAAACAGTTTAAAATTAAATATAAACATTCCCTTCACATAAACTAGTGAAATTAATTATAAAAAGTTGTAAACATTTTTCCCTAAACACTGTGATTTTTACAAAATCCGTGTAATAGAATTACACACATAATTGACCTAAAATAACATGATTCTCGTAGTTATTACATTATATGTGTGACACTATACCCCACGTGATTAGTTAAAACCAATGAGAGGCGATTTCTTTTACTGGAAAAACAACATCGTGTGTCTTTGTTAATTTATGTTTGCAGTTTGCAGACGAGTTTCACGTGAATTGTATTGTTTTGCAGGATGAATAATTTTCAGGTAAGTTCCTATTATTTCCCAAAAATGTTGTTGGAGACATCTTAAATGTGCGGCCAATTTCAATGAACAAAAAAGCAATTGTATGGCATTTTTACATACTGACTAATGTCGATATAGGTTCTCTTCCAACCTTCATGATAGGTTTCAGTGGTTTGCAAAAAATCAGAAAAATATGAAAATTCCAGAACCATTAGGAAATTCAGTCCATGAATCCTTATATATAAAGACGGTACACTTTAAGGAAGATATTTCTCACCTCTATAGGGATTTTAAGGTAAACGAACATCACTATCACTATAATTATTTCGTAATATGAAAGCTGATTCCTATTTAAATAAAATAATAAAACAATAGTTTAGTAATACTCTAACTTTTCTTTACAGGAAGATCAAGAAGAAATGATGTGAAAATTGATACTTTGTCACCTTACATAATCAATATAGGTAAGTGATGTGAAGCAATTTAAAAATAAACAAATATTTGGAAAAAAATTGTAAATTAAAGCTTCTTGAACAGCTGATATCCACCAACTATAACATTTTAGTTATTATTTTTAAGTAGCTGATTAAAAAGTAACAATGAGGAAATAATTTTTCTTTAACTTTCAATATATTTTTAAATCTATTTCATATAGAAAAACTCAATTTTTAGAATCAATATACTATGGTGAAAAAATACTTAAATTCGAAATTTCTATGAATTTTTTATGGAAGAATTCCTTATAAAATGTATTCATTTTAGGAAAAAAAAATTGAACTTTTTTTCTTCACAAAATATTTAGTTTATTGATTTAGTTTTATTGAAATTAATTCTACAAAGAACATTTTAAAATACAAAGTATACTGGGTTATTTTATTCGGGATAGTGATCATACCACGTATGGCTTAAAAAATATATCATAAATTTAGGTTTTCTCTTGAAACTTGTAATGACCGAATATTCTTTCCCATTTATTTTGCTCGTGTGATTACACTGAACTCATAACAAAAAATGTACCAGGTCTGGCAAAACTTCGCGTCATGTATAGTAATTGTAATTTATAAATGTTTGACATTACTTTCCATCTTTCCATTAAACTGTAGACAATACTAAAAAAACTTCAAACTCACGTTGTAACTAAACTAAAGCTATGACAAATGTACGACTAACTTTCACTGGATCGATAAATGTGATATAATTTAACCTATAAATGGGTTTTTAGAATGAAGCTACAAAATCTATTGCGAAAAGGTACCAGTTATAGTTGATTCAAGTTTTCCAGAAGCACTAAAGTTTTGCTTCGCGCTTTATTTCATTTATAATCTAGAATATCCGGAAGAAGTTTTGTGTGTTCTAGAAACGATTCAAATATATTTTTTGGAAATTCACCCAGATGAAGGAACTAAATAAAAAAAATTCAGTAACTCAAAAAAAGGTGATTGCTTTAATTAACTTAATAACCAAAGTTTTTTGTCACGATAACTAAGGAAATGTATTTTTCAAAGAGTTTTTATATTTATTTTACTTTTTATACGTATTTATTTATTATAGTTAGGTACTTGTTGCTTGGTAGATAATTATGAACTTCCTGTTTCTCTATACAGTTTGTCCAAACTTAGTATAGTTGATAATATTAGGGAGATATTCGATCAGATATGAAAAAATTTCTAATATTGAATATGATTCTACTAACATTTTTGAAGAATTTCTTTTGTTCTCCAAATGTCGTGTAATAAATTGTATTTAGTCTCAAAAATGTTTTTTCAAATTTTGATTTTTATTAAAATGTGCAAATATTAGAATAATCAAAGTGATAATATTAGTTCATAATTTAAGTTTTTTACGGTATCCATATTAAAACTATCTAATCAATAATACACGTTTGTCACATTAGAAATTTCAACATTTCATTTGAAAACCTAATTAGGGCACACTGTATATACCTATGTTAATAATTAGATACTTAGAAGGCGCCTCTTGGGTATTTGATTAATAATTGTATTTATGTATTAAACCAGATGAGTTTATTTTTTGAGCATTTAATAAATTGTGAATTTATATATTTTATTTCAATAGATTTTTTAAACGATAGACATCGTTTCCTATTACCTAATTAAAAAGATTTACCTTTTATAAGACAATTTGCTACACTTAAACTTTCTTATTTCAGAAGTCTAAAGAGAATGTGAGATCGATTTATGTACCGTTTTTGAATTAATAAATATTTGGAATATTTAATATTCTACTTTGAGTAATCACGGAATGTCAAGATTTTTAATTTTTTAACTGTCGTGGATGTGTGAATTTTGACAGAAAGCAGTTAAAAAATGAAAAAAAAAATCACATTCCGGGATTACTCAAATTAAAATATTGAATATATGAAATATTCGGTACATGAATCGAACTTCACAGTATTTATTTAAAACAAAATTACATTAATTCTATGAAATTCATACATTTTGAGTAAATTCACATCTTATCTGTACAGCTATAGGGGAAATTTACATCAACCATGTTAAACAAAATTACACTGATAATGTAGATTTCACATAGGTATTTTACGAAAATTCACAACTTTATAATAATGGATTTGAATAAAAATAGGCGAATGGAATAGAGTTCTGGTAATGAATTGAAATTCCTTATCCCAATATCTCGCAATTTTTATAATTGTGATCATTTCTTGTGTCAGCAATCGTTTCGCAATAAAACACTCCACTGAGATCTAGAATTACTTTCCATCAATGAAATGACCACCAATATACCAACAAGTTCTAGCAAAGAAGTGGTACCCACATAACTTGTACTAGGAACCACCGGATGGAAGTAGATTTAAACGTACCAGAAGACATTATAAAAAAGGTGACATGGGGAACTGTTAATAGATAGAAGGTTTCCAGTTACATGATGCAAAACATTTTGTAAAAAGTTATGATTTCATAGTTGGAGCTCGTTTTTTTTATATCACTCAGTGAGTTCTTAGTTTTCTCCTACTATACTCGCCAATGTGGGTTGGTATGGAGAATAATTCGGTATTTGGATTTCCTCAGTTTGGCTGCTCTTACACTTGTCTGAACATCCCTTATCCCTTACACACTTAGGGGAGGCCTATGCCCAGCAGTGGATGTAGATGAACGTGTAATGATGATATAGTTGGAGACTGTTGTGTATATACAATAGTTGAATAGACTATAAATATTGTGACGATATTTATTTCTCTGTAATGTAAATTTGAAAAATCAAAATGACATTTTGATTCATGTCACTGTCAAATTATAAATTGTCACACTTGGGCTTTTACAAACAGTTTATTTTATTAAATTTGAATTTCTGGGCCCCGGCTATATAATAATTTCTACTAGATTTAAATTTTAGTTTTATGTATCTTATTTGAGAACTCTTCGCTTCCGCTCTCTGGGCGTACGGGTCCAATATTTCAACTTTCCAGACTTATGGCCTCCATCTGTGTCAGACTTTCAATATATCAATACCCAACAAAACTACTCCAGGAAAACAAACTAATTAATTCCAAAATATGTTTATTAATTAATTAAATTTGAAATTTTTAAAGAATGGATTACCAAATTTAGGTCAATATCAATATCGATGAGAAATTTCAAGATAGTTCAATGTTAGACGTAGTAGATTGAATGCATTCTCTCTACGAAAATAAAAGAGAAGAAACTTAACCTATAAATCAACAATGATAAATCTTACAATAGAAAAAACGGAGTTATGTCAAATGAAGTATTTGTACTGTTTCTAATTTCTGTAAACTTGAATGCAAAGCATACAGACTCAACAGCAAGCAAATCGTTAAGGATATTTATCACTGTCTATTTAATAATTTTAAAGTTTCCAATCAAGATGACGATTCTCTCCTACAAAATATTTATAAAGATTTGTTATCTTTCAGTCCACTGTAAAACACTCTTTATAAAGGAAATCCTCTTGGAGAAATCATTAAACTCCTCACTAATCCAGTGTATACGGTATGTACGATTTACCCTTTCTTATCTTATCTTCAAAATTTTGGAAATTATTTCCTCTTACCATTAAATACAAAACATGTCCACTTCAGCTTCCTTTTCTTTTATCGATAGTATCTGTTCAAAAGACTTCTATTTTATTAATTATCTTTTTTTTTTAGAAAACTTTTTGACTTCTTGACAGCTCTTTCCAAATTTTCTTAATGACACTATTTTATTTATTTTTAGTCACTTGGATTTGTATCTCTTGGTTACCGCAAACAATAAGAGAGTAGTCATTAGACATAGAACAAGTATCCTTTCTCCTTAATAATCCCTAACTTTTTTCTATAACCTCCAATTGTCACCCTTTGTCACCCGCACTTGACAAATGTAAATTTTATAACATACTCTGTATGTTCGGGTAAATTACTCTACCTTCTTATAATTACAATCCTACGCAAAGTATAAAATAATTTACAATCAATAAAATGATCTTCTAGACTTTGGTCAATGACTTGTGAAGGTATGTTTCTTTATGACTGTATCCTTTTGATTTCATTTCAATTTCAAAATCTTCACCTAACTTCTGATTAATTACTTAGCTACTTTTCAAATTTCTACAGTGTGTGCCAAATCTATCTAATATTTTATAAACCATGTATTGTTGTTTGGTACATTATTCTATCTAAAATTTTCTAAGACAATTTATTTGTCTTAATATATTATGATAAAAATATCCATGTACCGTCTTTTGTGTTGCTGTATTGGTGGATGCGTTTATGGGAATTCGCCAAATATGGAAATTGTATATTTAGGTGAATAAAATATGATGTACGAAGAAAATCCATTTCTCAAAGTTCTCTGCACTTATAATAAAAAATGAGATTCTAGGAAAAACTTTTTAGGTCAGTTTTAATGTATGAAAATTGTATAGTTTTCCTGTTGACAAATTTTCAATGACCTATCAACCACCAACGCTTTATACAAACATTTGAACCATGTATTACTACAGATATAAATAATTTTTTAAGCGATGTTTAATAATTCTCTGGAATTCTCATGAAATATCCATGTCGCTTATTGTTAATAACAATAGTTTATAATAAAATATTTTTTACTGAAAGACTCTCCTTAACGAACAAGCACTCAAAACAATAGACCCACTCTAAATAACAAATGCCAATTTTCCGGTTTAAGTCGTCGGAGAGAAGATATAAAAATTGCGTCAAACTCATCAACGCTCATTTCCATGAGATAATTCATTCTCCACAGATGAATAAAGGATATGCTGAACGTTTGAGAGTATTCGTGAATAACTTAAGACATAATATAGAATCGTTAAAAAATATTAAACAACAATGACACAGAATTATTAGAAGCCATCACTATACATTTTTTTTAATAACAAATTGACTTCCAATTATGCTAATTTGAGAATACCCGTGATTCGAATACTATCCCCACTACTTCAGAATTCTTTGATTATATAGAAGCAGAGCCGTGCAAAATACCGAACAAAAGTATTTCAAATATCAAATACCAAATTGTGCCCACAACATCTGCAACTTCAATTACCAAATAATATACTTTATGGAAAGAATTTGAACTACTAAATACTCAGAAGTTGTAAGTGAAGATTCGAGCAAATACAGTATTTGAAATACTTTCCAGCATTTGAAATACCAAAAGTGGTACTTGAAATATACACATTATTTGAAATACTTATGAGTTTTTTTAAATGAAACCCAAGGTCTCTAGTTAATTCCACAATATATTATTATATTGTGGATTTAACTAGAGACCTTGAGTTTCATTTAAAAACACTAATATGAGCATATTCCACAAGGCAAGGGTCGAGACAGTCAATTTCATACTTATGAGTTGTTTGAAATACTGAAAATATTTGAGAACCCAAATTATTTTAGGGTATTTGAGCAACCCATATAGAGATAACTTGTGGTAGTAAGTTAGGTAACTATTTAAAAAGTATAGAATTATATTTGTACATGTACATACGCTTAAATTGTAAGCAATCAAATACTGATATACCTTTTGTTAATTTCTGGAAAGGAAATAAAACATATACATAAAACATGATAATGAATGTATTAATAAAAAGACAATAAAGGTAAAATATTGACAAAAAAACAATTCACATAATAATATTGAAAATTAAAAAAACTCATTCTACATTTGGCGCAAGCCGTGTAAGTTACACCGTATGTGTGTAGTACTATAAAAATTAACAATATAGAAAACTACTGACGCTTAGTAAGTATTTGAGAAAATGATATATAAATGAAAAACGCAGTTTGCATTTGATATAGTTTCAGACATAACCTTAGTAAATGGAAATGACTATCAACATTTTATTTTGGCAATCTGTTGCCGTTTGCCTTTGACAGTATCAAATTTTCAAAGTTTATATCACTTAGTGCATTCCTTCTTGGTCGATTTATGATTTCCGCGAAAGAGACCAATCTTTCAACAGGGGCTGATAGAGTCAAACACGTGGTATATCGACAAATAATGTTTCTGATAGATGGGTATTCATCTAATATTGTAATGTGTGTATCGTGATCATTTAAATATTGTAACACTTCTAGTTCTATTCGTTTTTTACACTGTACTTTCTCTTACTTTCAACTGAAGCAGCAAAACCATCTAATTCAAAAAACGTATTTTAAATGTATTCTAAGTTGGACTCCTTATCAGGTTTGTTGACACATACCTCATCTTCATTATAAAAAACCATTTTTGGACTAAACTCGCTCATATCAGTCTCAGTGCAATTTTTAAAATTGCTTATCCACCTTAGTTTGAATTGTGGCAATGTAAATGAAGAAATTGTAGTAGCTTCTTGACCTTCTGGGCTTGTCCAATATTAAAAAATTCTGAAATGTCTGGAGAAGTCCAGTTTTAAAAGCTTCTGATATTGGTTATGCGTACGTGAAATTATCTTTTTCTAACTTTTCGAACTTGTTAGAACTGAACCGAAACATGAGAGTATGTACCCATAAAAGGTATAACATTCTCCTTGCAAAATATCCAATGCAGTTGCAAGTGGTTTCAGAATTTTACAGTACTCAGACAAATACACAAATTCTGATTCTTTGAAGCACTCACTTTCTATTCCGAGTTCCTTGGAAAGTTTTGGCATTTCTCCTTATCTTTTAATATCCTTGAAACGGCGTCGTGGAATGAATTCCAACGCGTAACTAAGAGTGTGGTGAAGAATTTTCTGTACGATTTCCGCTGATCTAGGTCGTCCTGACATTTTTCATAAATTAGATACACAACTTGTGTGTTTTCTCTGTAGTCCAGAGTTCTTTTGTATAATGTTTTCACATCCGTCGTAGCTATTAAATTTGAAGTGTGACTTTCACATCGAACATGCTGGGGTAAATTGGGATTAGGATAACTCAAATTGTCTCCACAGCTGCCATCTACATACATGAATGAAATATTGTCCTTATCTCCATCTGCATTCTAATAAAAAATAAGCAAACTGTTATGAGTTAGATTAAAACCTGCTTTTGATATTTTAAGAGGTTGTAAACTTCAATATTAAGGATTAAAATTGAACCCATAATATGAAATCGTTGTTATGTATAATCATTATGCAAATGGTCAACATCCCCTGTAGGTATATAAAGTATGACTATCCATTCTCACACTTCCGAGGATGTAGGAACATTGATAACGGGCATAAGAAATGTTATACACAAACAATCAAACATACGTCATCTATAATATGTAGAGCAGTGTGTGTGGTGTATGAATATCAAATTTTAGGTTTTAACTTCAATGTTTTTACTGCCTTCCGTTACTCAGAACTACTATCTTTCTGTAACTGCAACGCTATGGTATTCACCGATTGTTATTTGATACAAATATATGTTCTTTACCAAGATGTCGAGCAGCTGGAGAAGAAAGAGGGATGCCGCTGCCCATAATGTATTTTATGAATCTTATGACGAATAAATATAAGAGATTGTTCTCACAATCCTAGCTCGTAATCTAGTATTCTCTATTCCTGTAGCACATTATTGATACTTTTGACTATCGAGCAATACGAGTAGACACTTAATAATCTTACTTATTAACAAAGTATGGTTATTTTTTCGTGTAACCCTAACTAATTTAATGAACTAAATGGATATCCTGTTCTCATAAATATATATAATAAACAGACTACTATTGTAATTCACATTCCCTTACCTGCATCCTGATCTATATGAAAGTTCTACTTTAAATTACTTATTAACCACCTTAACATCGACACTGTGCAGTCTACAGTACCTAACACGTACCCTCATTCAATCCGAGCTTTGGAAAATCACTGAACTAATGCGCGTATAGTTTTAATAAGTATTTAAAATACCAAAAAATATCTAAAATACCGTGGCAGTATTTAAAGCACCGTAAGTAGTATTTGAAATACCAGCAAAAATTTGAAATACCGGTAAGTAATTGAAATACCAAGGTGGGTATTTAAAAAACCAAGTAATTCTGAAAACAAAATACCAAATCCAAATACAATGAGCAAGTATTTCAAATATCAAGTACCAAATAGTACCATTGGAAAATATTTTGAATAAAGTACTTCAAATACTTAAAAGTATTTGAAATCATTTTATTTCCCATATTTGCAGCACTGTATAGAAGACACCCAAATATACAATTTCCATATTTGGCGAATTCTCATAAGCGCATCCACCAATACATGAACACAATTGTAGGTACATGGATTTTTTATCATAATATATTTATAGTCTACTCACCTATTGTATATACACAATATTTTCCAACTATATCATCATCACACATTCATCTGCGTCCATTGCTGGGCATAGGCCTCCCCTAAGAGTATAAGGTGTGATAACACAAGTAAAAGAGCAGAATAGCAGCCAAATACCGAATAATCATCCCTACCAACCCACATTGGCGAGCATGGTAGGAGAAGGCTAAGAAGTCAGTAAATGATATATAATAATATAATAACTTTTTACGAAATGTTATGCAGCATGTAACTGGAAACCTTCTATCTATTAACAGTTCCCCATGTCACCTTCTTTATGATGTCTTCTGGTAGTTTTAAATCTACTCTAACCGATTATTCCTGGTACAGGTAATGTGGGCACCAATTCTTACCTACAACTTGTTGGTATATTGGTGGTCACATTATTGATAGAAAGTAATTCTAAATCCCAGTTTAGTGTTTTATTGAGAAACGATTGCTGACACAAGAAGTGATCACAATTATAAAAATTGCGAAATATTTGGAGTTATATATATATATATATATATATATATATATATACTCGTATATATAATAAAGAGATTCATGGGTAAGTCACGCAAAAAAAGGGCGTGAATTACTCATGAATCTCTTTATTGTTGTTGTTAATATATCACGCGATATTCCTACATCTTCTTTTATATTTATATATATATATATATATATATATATACATATATATATCTATATATATATACATATATATATATATATATATATATATATATATATATATATATATATATATATATATATAGGCTATTCACTCTTGTCAGAGCGGTGGCCGCTCTTTTAAGCTCTTAGACTTCTTTATTTGCGGGGAGACACTCCGCGTTTTTCTTGTTTGTTTTCCTATAGATTGTCGTGTATTTTTGCTTTTTCTGTTATCTTGTTCCATTTTTCCTGGTCCTATATATCTGTTTTCCAATCTTTTATATCCAATTTTTTCATATCTTCCTGAACTTGATCTTCCCATCTTGTCCTCAGTCTTCCTTTTGGCCTTGCTACTTGTGGTAACCAATTACTTATTCTTCTTATTATTGTTGTCGGCTCCCTTCTGAGCACATGCCCTACTATTTCAATAGTTTGGCTTTTATGAACTTCACAACATCCTGTCCTCCCATTTTTTGTCTAATTTCATGGTTCATCATAGTTCTGAAGTCGCCCTCTTCTGTGCTGACTGGACCAAAAATTCTCCTCAATATTTTCCTTTCGGTACTCCTTAAAGTTTCTTCGTTTTTATTTGTCAAGGAGATTGTCTTCATTATTGGTCTGATAGTGGCTTTATACAGTTTCAATTTGGTGTTTTTGGTTAGGTGTTTATCTTTAAGAAATTTGCTGTATTTCCAGTATGCTCTGTTTCCTGATTTTACCCTTTCTGCCACCTTTATACCTCCACCACAACTAAGAAATGATCCGAATCCATATCAGCGCCTCTGAATGAATGAGTATCTTCGACTGTTTTCAGCCATTTTCTTGACATGAGTGCGTGGTCTATCTGATTCCCTTCATTGCAGCCTGGTTTTGTCCTGGTCATCTAATGCTCCTTTTTATGTCTAAATTTGGTACTTATTATAAAAGTGTCGGTACTTATCCCAAAATTGCAGAGTCCTGAGTCATTGTCATTTGTCCTGTCGTGTATCGCTTCTTTGCCTGCTACATTTTCGTTATATTCTTCCTTTCCGATTTCTGCATTGGAGTCTCCTATGACTAGTTTCATGACATTTCTAGGTATATTCTCCCAAACCCCTTGCAGCTTGTCATAGAATTCTTCTTTGTCTTCACTATTTGTGTCCTCTGTTGGTGCGTAAACATTTATTATTGTTAGATTTGCTTGCTTATTTTCAATCCTAATTGTTGAAATTCTTCCATTTACTGCTTGGAAGGGCATTACTTTGTCGCTTAACTTTTCATTCAGCATAAATGCTGTGCCATTTTTCCCGTTTCTTTTCCCCTGCGTCATAAAGTGTGTATCCTTCCTCATCTATTCTTCCATCACCCTTCCATCTTATTTCCTGCAGTGCTAATATTTCAAGCTTGTATTTTCCCATTCCTCTAGCTATCTCATTCATTTTACTAGCCTTTAATATGGTCCTTATATTCCATGTGCCGATCTTAACCGTTTCTTTATTTCCTTTTTGCTTCATTATATTTACTGTACCTCTCTTGTTTGACTTTTTCTCTTTCATTTGCATCGCCATTTTTGTTGCCTGGTTAGTATGCGTATTTTCCATACCTTTGAATTCCATTAGTATTTTTAATTTACCAATTTTTCCGTTAATTTGTCCCATTTCCATTCTTCCCCATCAATAATTATTTTACTAAAACCAATCATCGCTGTTTTTCCATTATTTCTATCACTTTGTGCTCTGTCTCGTATTGCTTTTCATCTTTCTCTCTTGCTTGAGTCATGTGAGTCATGATTCATATAAATTCTATCCTCTTTTATATTTCTTAGTTTTTGTTTTATTCTGCATTATCTTCTCTTTATCTTCTGCATTATCTAGTTCTATCAAACAAGCTTTATTACCTAACTTACGTGCTGTCTTAACTTTTATTTGGATTTCTAGTTGCTTTTCCATGAAATTAGTGACTGCTTTTGTTAACTCCTTCGAATCGATTTTAAGGCCAGTAATTACAACGCTGCTTTTCCTTGTTTCTTTTTCTATCCATTCTTGAGTAGTTTTGATATTTCTTATTTCTTTCTTAATATCTTCATTCTCCTTCTGTATTGTTTCGTGTACATTTTTCTGAGGGTCTCGTCTTCCTGTTTTATTATTTGAATCTCTTCCCTCAATCCTTGCTGCTCCTTCCGCATTTGTTTAGTTTGGTTTTTCATCTCCCTCATTTCTGTTTTCATCTCCTGCATCAATTTTAGAATTTGATCTAACTTTTCATCTTTCTTGTTTTTTATTGGTGGTGGTGATCTCATTGTCTTACCATTTTTCCCGACCGGTTCTTGATCTTCTTCTCCCGTATCTCTTCTTCTTTTATATCCCTCGTCTGTAGAATCGCTCTCCATTATTAATTTCTTAAGGGGTTCCTTTTTTTTAGCTTGTTTTGCAATATAATCAGCATCCCGCAAACGCTATTTTCAGCGCTTACTCAGTTCAGCAACTGACACGTTTCCGGGCTGACCTTTCCTAATACTACACACCTCCAAATCCTCCTCGCTCCGGCCCTGCCTTCTTTGTGATATCTGGTTATTCGATAGTCCGACTTTCACTTTCACCTTCTTATAGATTATCGAGTTCTATTGTCAATTATTTATTAATGAGTGGCTTTATTTTTTTTAACCGTTCTAGATTGTTAAACAGGTTGCAGATATATTATATTTTCAAGATTTTGTACTTACGGTTTAGTTAATGTTTTGTTAATTTATCTCTGTGATTGATACACATTAACTTCACACTTTGGTTTATTCACAAAATTTTTGCTTTCAATATTCCTGCAAAATTTCGAATTATTTCGAGAGCGCACCTTAACACTCCTTATTTTACTAGTCGCCAGGACCGAAACTTCATAAGCCTGCTGTAAAATTATTCAATTCATTACCGGAACTCTATATCATACGACCATTTGTATTTATATCCATTATTGTAGATATGACGGAATCGTTTCTAAACGACAGTCGCAATTTTTTTCTTAGTTACCAGATCATTGAATTTCTTCTCCATGAATGTTCTTTTTATTTTAGGAGTTTGTGCCATCTGGGTTGTTGAGTTTTTTATGACTTCCATTTTACTGGATATTAACAGTCCTTCAAATTCTTGGAAATAATTTGAGATTCCATTGTTAACAAAACAAGAAATCTTTGATCGCTTAAGGCTTGACATTTCCATTTTCAATTAAAATGAATTGTTTGATACGTTTTGTTGATATTATTGAATCAAATATTTCCATTCATAAATTTGATCCCATACAACTGAATTGATGAGGTGGTCCAGAATGTTTGTAGAATAATTTCTAGAATTATTAGTAGGGTAGACTGGGGTCGATTGACACGGGGGGCGATGGAAATACGTCGAATATTCTCGATCTATGTCGGGAACAGCGAAGGCTAATACTAGAGAAATAATCAACTACAACGAACAAAGTCTCCACTCAGTGTTCATACTGCCACAGAGAGTGTGTTACGTCTAGTTAGCACCTGCCATTTTTTTAGAAGCGTAAAGTAAGTATTTTTAATTTAACTATTTTGGAGGTTAACGTTTGATTTCAATAGATTTTCTTATGAAATTTTCGTCAATATGATTTCAAATATTGCCGATTCTACCAATATAAACTAGAATTGGTATAGACACATAGATTTTTTGTTTTAAGATAAAATATTTGATACGTGAGGTTCATGCCGATTGAAACAAATTCTTTGACTTGATTCAATTAACCCTAAGTCTGAGGACCACAATAATCATAACAATAATTTCGATTGCAGATGCCCAGATTTCGACAAAAAAACGAATCGAGAAGCTCTTTGGATCAGTACAAACACGCCTACGATGATGCTAATAACCCTTAGAAAAGTTGCCGAAAAGGACGGTCTCGAGATGGATTTTCGAAGAATGAGGTCCGAAAACTAACATTTGAATTGGTAGGAAACTATAATCTGAAACGACCAATATCTTGGAACAATAAGAAATTAGCTGGCGAAGATTGGTTCAGAGCCTTCATGAAAAGAAACCCAGAAATAGCTGTAAGAACTGCTCAGGCTACAAGTTTATCACGAGCGACAAGTTTTAATCGAACCAACGTCGATGCGTTCTACGACAACTTACAAACAGTGATGGATAGTCACCACTTCGAGCTTTAATACATATATAACGTGGATGAAACTGATATCACCACCGGTTAAAAGCTCGACAGGGTTATAGCGAGAAGAGGAACTAGACCAGTCGGTTTAATCACGTCAGCTGAGCGTGGAACTTTGGTGACTGTAGCTTTTGCAGTTAACGCTATTGGAAATGTCTAACCGCCTACGTTCGTTTTTCTACGCATCTGGTTCCATCCAATATCACTTTATCAGGGACGGTTCAGTGGGATCAGGAGGCACGGGAAACCCTTCGGGATGGATGTAAGATGAAGGATTTTTGATATTTTTGGAACACTTCCAAATATGTAGCAAATTTTCGATGGACCACGAAGAGCTGCTAGTGTTAGATAATGATTTATCACTTATTCAAATTAATTGTCTTGATTTTTGCAAAGAATATGGAATAGTGTTGCTCTCATTTCCCCCCACTGTTTCCATAAGCTGCAGCCGTTGGGCCGATAATGTTATGGACCATTCAAGAAAGCTGTCAACTTTTGTTGCGATGCCTGGATGCGAAACAATCCTGGAAAAACAATGAGCATATATGCAACTCCTGGCATTGTGACTTCTGCTACCCTTCTTTCACTGATCTTGATTTCGCTCCATTATACATCACCGATAGGACTAATCCCAGTAACGTCACTTCTGGAATTGCTTTGCAAGGAAGAGACGACAATAAGACCACTATAGCAGCTGAATCAGGCTGCAGTTTAGACATATCTCAACCATCTACGAGCCATCAAATAGAGATTTCTCTAGAGACAGTGAGACCTTTTCCCAAAGCCCCACCCAAGAAGGACAATAAAGCTAGAAGAGAAAAGCGGAAATCGGTCATCTATACAGATACACTGGAAAAAGATGCTATTCGAAAGGAGCACGAAGAAAAACAGCTCTAAAAACGGGCCATGCAAGTCAAAAGTAGGGTGGGAGGAGCAAGTAGGCCCAGAATGAAAAATATCTCCAAGACGGTTTCTGATTCCGATGAGGATGAAGATGAATGTTTTTGCCTGGTGTGTGAGGAGACTTCTGGTATAAGTAGGCCTGGAGAAGAATGGATCCAGTGTGAGGAGTATAAGCATTGGGCTCACGATGCCTGCACAGGCGGCGCAGTTTATATGTGTGTCACAATTGCCAATCTGAATAGTTCCCTGACATGTTAGTATTTTTTAAGGATATACATGACAATGGTTAACGTTCCTGACGCATACAATTAAGTTCGTTTATTTGTATTTTTTTATTGAAAATATTTTTTGATAGAAATATATTGAATTCAGTCAGTGATTTCTTTGTAGTTAGAGGTGTTTCAATTGATGCAGGGGATGGAATCAATTGAAACAATTTTATGTTAATTAGAAAATGCATGTGTCCAATTGATATTTTAACATGATGTTTGTGTGACATTACATTTCCATACCAAGGCAATTTGCTTTGATTTCTGACACTTCAGCAGCCGGATTGACCTAGAGGTGTTTTTACAATGATCAGTTTACTCAAAATCATTTCATTTAACCCCAGTCTCCTCTATGTCCTGAAATACGGGTACTAATTTATGTACAATATTTAATATTAACAGGTAAACAACCTTTTAATGAGGTGAACTGTACAGTAAATTACATGTACAACTTCTAGTTTAAATGAATCGGATAAAACAATTTTTGAAATAACTTTCTGAAATAATTCAAAATTAAAAAAAAACCAATGGCACAAGACCAATTGGACGGCTTATTTCAGTAAAGTTTTTGCATCAGATTCAAAACAAACAAAAAAAATTAAATTTTCTTAAATAAATGTTTTAATGTACGTTTTAGAAAAAAGTGTTTAAAACAAAAGTTGTAGAACGTGTTAAGTTCTAAAAATAATCTGAGATACTTTTTTGCGTCAGATCAAAAACAAAAGAAATACGAAATTATCTGTCTCGACAATTACTTCGTGGAATATGCTCATATTAGTGTTTTTAAATTTGATGACGATGATATTGATTTATCGAAACAATTGTCAATTTTTTAGAATTTTCAATAACTTTTATTATATTGTGGAAATAACTAGAGACCAAGAGTTTCATTTAAAAACACTAAAAGAAATACGATTGTTTTTCAATTTTGACAGGCCGCTTTTTGTTTCCACTGGGCCGATTTAGCCCGTTAATAAACTCGTCCAAGATTTTGGCAAAACCAATTTTTGTAGCGAGTTTGGTTTGGATTCATCAGAAAATGCGCCCTTTATCGTGCTTACGAATTCCGTTATAACACATACATACATATACAGTCCTATTCAAAAGTCCTCTCCCCCATTGTATCTTTTGAACGGCTACAGTTACATTCATAAAATTTGGAGGGTGAAACTAAAGTGTTGTAAACTTCTCTACGAATGGTAACAAGTGACGTAATAGAAAAAGATGACGTCACAGTGCCACTCTGGCCAATAATTTTAAATAGGTCCTTATGGCAAGTGATATCTCGTTAGAAAGGCATTGACATTGGCTACACAGCCATATTAATTTTGTTTGGGTTTAAATTAATTTTGACGGATAAATTAAATAAATACCAAAATTATTGAAATTATTTTTTTAAATTTAATTGATCAAATATCAACAATGGATTCTTATAGCAAGTGTTCGAAAGGTGCTTCGTCTACTTCCTGACAGTAATACATCCTATTAATAAACTCTTGTCGTACTCGTTCAAATGTGTCAGCTGAAATAGTATTGCATTCTTCAGTAATTCTTTCTTTCAAAACGCCAATGCTATCTGGTGCCGTATTATAAACCTTGGATTTCAAGTAACCTCATAGAAAAAAAATGATGGTGTCAGATCTGGTGACCGAGGTGGCCGATCCATCTACTTCGTTACTCTTCATGAGGGTAACGTCTAACTGCACCATAATAATGTGCAGGAGCACCAAATTGTTGAAGTGTTATTTCCAGATGGCCGAATTCATCTTGATTATCTTCCAGAATTTCAAGAATTAACGGCTCAATTGCATTTTGTAACATCTCCAGATACACTTCACCGCTCAAATGTGAGTTCAGGAAAACAGGACCAACTATGTGGTTTCCCAAAATACCTGCCCCAACATTTACTTTTTCTGGAAATTGGGTATGTTGCTCACGAAAGGTGTGAGGATTTGTGTCACTCCCATACCTTACATTTTGTGTATTCAGACTTCCATTGAGGCAAAAAGTACTTTTGTCACTGAAACAAATTGTTTCTGTGTAATGTGGGTTTTGACTGATTTTATTTGTCATACATTCACAGAATTCGATTCTTCTGTCGGGGTCGTCATCCGAAAGGTGGTGAACCAATTTGAAGTTGTATAGATGAAATTTATTTTTAGCCAACACTCTCTGTACTGTACTTTTACTTACGTCACAGATAGACGCAACTTTAGTTGAAGAGGAAGTAGGGTTTACTACCATTTCAGCAACTATATGAATTTTTTATCATCACTAAATGTTAGTCGACCAGATCGTTTGGCATCTTGAACACTAACGGTTGCTTCAAACTTGTGAAGAGGCTCCCTCAAATAAGTTCTCAAGATGTGGCGATCTGGGTATCTTTCATTAAATAAACGTTCCGCTTCATGGAGATTCTTTCTAAATACACCAATTATTAAGATAGCTGCTACTTTGTCAGCTTGAGTACGTAGCATTTTGCCTATGTAAACTCTTAAACGTCTCGTTAAACGATAATAAAATTAAGTATTTAAGCTATTTAGAAAAACTTTGCAAAGCAACAAATACTATTAAATTAAATACGTCAATTTTTTTGACAACTAACCAGAGGCGGACTGAAAAATCTTCAATATTTAAATGTGAAATAATAATTTTGGTATTTATTTAATTCATCCGTCAAAATTAATTTAAACCCAAACAAAATCAATATGGCTATGTAACCAATGTCAACGAGATATCACTTGCCATAAGGTCCTATTTGAAATTATTGGCCAGAGTGGCACTGTGACGTCATCAATTACTATTATGTCACCTGTTACCATTCTTAAAGAAGTTAACAACACTTTATTTTCACCCTCCAAAGTTTAATAATGTAAGTGTAGCCGTTCAAAAGATACGAGGAGGGGAGGAGACTTTTGAATAGCACTGTATATATATATATATATATACACATATATATTAATATATATATATATATATATATATATATATATATATATATACTACTTCCTCTATTCAAAGAAAGAGTAACAACCTAATTAAATCATTATGTAATAAACATTACATTGACATAACAGTGAAGAAGAAACTCATGAGCTACCATGGTGTCCCTCCTAAATTTTATTCTCTTCCGAAAATTCATAAACCAGTTTTCTCTCTGTAAGACCGATAGTGGCTTCCATAGGAGCCCCCACAGAAAATATTGCACAGTTCTGTACAGAAATACTGACGAAAGCGTATGATTATGAAAATTCGTATTTTATCAAAGACTCTTTTGAAGTCTCTGAAAAGTTCAATAACTTAGAAATTCCAGAAAATTATGTTCTGGCCAGTTTGGATGTGGTCTCGTTGTTCAGTAATGTTTATCTTGATGCTTGTTTGAGAGCTATCGATAAGGGTTGGGATCGTATCGGTGTCCATTGCTCCATCCCGAAGGAAGCTTTTCTTGAATTAATAGTTTTTCTGTTTGATAGTATTTATTTCTCCTTTAATAACAAAATTTACAAACAAACTTTTGGTACTCCAATGGGAGCGTCAATTTCTCCTATCTTAGCAGCATATGTCATGGACGATGTTCTGGATACAGTCATACCTGTTCTTTCTTTTACTCCTTTTTATATAAAAAAGTATGTTGATGACATTATTTTGGCACTTCCTCGAGAAGGCCTTGATGAACTTCTGGATACATTTAATAGCTTTGATCCTAATATCCAATTCACAATCGAAATGGAAGACTTCGAGAATTCCGTACCTTTCTTAGATACAAAATTTATTCGTAACAACAATATAATTATTATAGATTGGTACAGGAAGCCATGCAGCTCTGGTAGATATCTTAATTATCACTCCTACCACAAACATTCCATGAAAGTGAATTTGGTTAAACAAATGAAGCAGAGAGTACTCAGAATTTCAAATAATGTTTTTCATAATAAAAATCTCAATATTTTACTTAACCTCTTCTTGGATAACTCTTATCCAAGACCTTTATTGAATAAGATATTATTCAGCACATCTAATGCTGTGGATTTGTTGCATGAAGATAGCCATCCTAATTTAGCCCAGACGGATGTTGGAACTGATGTGTCCCCTTCTCGACCGGTTTTCGCTACTTTGCCATATATTAAGGACATAACTCCGAGACTTGCCAGATTGCTCCGTTCATGTGGTGATTTTAAAATTGCTAATAAAACTGTTCTTTCAATCAGATCGATTTACTCTAGAGTTAAAGATAAGGACCCCTTGACTTCAGTTACTAACGTGGTGTACAGTATTCCTTGCAGAGATTGCGATAAACAATATATCGGACAGACTTTAAGATCTCTATCTAACCGTATAGTTTCACATAAGAGTGATGCTAGATTACACCCAGAGAGGTGCGCGTTGGCTTTTCATGTAAATTCTCTTGATCATCAGATGAATTATGAGGCTGTGAAGGTGTTAGCGACTGAGTCTAACAAAACGAAAAGATCATTCTTGGAAATGGCTTTCATTTCACAAAACAATAATGTAATTAACTAGATAACTGATATTGATCACTTAAGTGAGATCTACTCATTTTTGTTGTCCTTAGATACTTATTTTGCACATCAAGTGGTTGGAAATAACTATGTTGCTCCTAACAACACCACCCTTATTACTTAAATTCAATAATAATAATAATAAACTCACTTTGAATGTATTGGTGTTGGTAGATACATTCAAGTAAACAAATAATAATAATTAAAACTAATTTTGAGTGTATTGGTGTTGGTAGATACATTCGGATTGGAGAACTATTGAATTACTTAATTACTATATTTATTATTACATATTAATATTTCTGTACTGTTGTCTTCTCTTTCCTTCCTTTGTGTTAGTCATAACGAAGTGATGTTCTCTACGCACTCTAAACATAATAAAAATGAGAGCGTTCTCCTAGCTCTGTCTCACACTTTCTTTCTCTCTTCCTCTATTCAACAATATTACATCTTCTTATTACACCAATTGTTGGCCCTACAGCAGCCATTACGAAAATAGTAGCATTGTCCCACAGCTCATGATTGACGTTGGTAACACTGTTTGTCTCTTGTCACATCCCTTTTGGAGGCAAAATATATCATTTCCTCGCCGGCGTTTAGTATGGTGACACATGAAGATGAAATCAATGGTTTTATTTTATAAAATGCTGCGACAATTACAATTGTTGCTATGACACGATTGATTAGGCCGTTGGTTCAATTCCTACTTGAATATTCCACAATTTACGATCTGTAGTTTACGATTTTACATCTTTATGGAATCTAACCTCACTTCGGAGGTAGGTACACACGTTGTTGTGAATTTCATTTTTAATTATTCTCTTTGACCACAGTATTCTACTGTTGTTTTTTCATTCTAGTTTCCCTGATGATGAGGACAAACATCTTCGAAAGCTTGGACATTTTCCGCTAAGAGTATAATCTTTTCCAATTTTTTTGCTGCAATCCCCAATATTCACTAGTTTTATTCCTAACTAGTCAGCAAAGACTATCTTTCTTCTATATATATATATATATATATATATATATATATATATATATATATATATATATATATATATATATATATATATATATATATATATATATATATATATATATTTATTTTCTACAATAGTCCTACTTCATTCTGAAAGAAACCTGCTTACCTACCAAAATTCTGGACCAGCTTGTATATTTAAAATTAAAGTGTTATTGGGTATGTACGGCCTTAATAGGAAAATATTGATCGAATGAACTCAGGAGTCGAACACTCAATCATTGCGTTGAAACACAAGACTGTATGTTAAGTTTGATATGTGAAATTTGGGAGCTTCCTCACCCTTTATGCAGCATCAAAGCAAATGAACCCCCAGGGGTTATCACTTATCAAGCGGTTACGTGAAGTTGGAAACTAAAATGTGTTTTGACGCTTGCAGTATAATGGAAAAATTATCATGATGTTAATCAGGCGTTGTTACACACACGATTAGATATAATTTAAGTTTCAATATTTCCACAGTAGAAGCACAGGATTTTTAATTCCATGTAAACAAATATTTTTCATTTAATCGTTCACATGCAATCTATAATTCCACAGAATATTGAAAAGGCAAGATCGTCCAGTAATTTTGAGAGATAGATCTAAAATCTGCTTTAATGTTTTCATTATTGAAAAATGCACTTGAGCAGTAAACGTTTTCTATTTATTTATTACACTACAATAAATTTTTCTGAAACCACGAATATTTACTAAAAGTATCTACTAAATATTCAGTAGATATAATTATAGAGTTTAACATCTTTTAATACTATATTGCTTTTTGAATTTGTTCCAGAATTTTTTTGATTTTCATTAACATTTGTGGTGATTTTGTTCCTTTCTCTTTCCTCTTGAAATTCTGGAGAGTCAGCAAACATGTGTTGAATGGACAGTCTTACATTGCACTTGTTACATTTGGGAGGCTTTTGTTAAGATATTCCATAAACGTGCGTTATACGAGTATGGCCAAGTCTTAGTCTTGATATTTCAATTTGTTGTAACCGGCTGGATGTTGATATTGGTCGGTCAGTAAATTGCGATTAAATGCTTTTGACACTATTTTGATCATTTTTTCATTTGTTTGCATGTTTTTCTTAATTAATTCCGTGAGGAAGTTGTCGACACAACTGTGAATATATATTTGAGACCTTTCGAACTCTAATGATGTTGCTTCTTGGGCAGCTGTATCAGCTGACTCATTTCCGTCGATTCCTACATGTGAGAAGACCTAGATAAGTGTGACTTTTTCTTCTAGCGTAGATAGTTGGTGGAAAAAACTGTTTGATTTTTGCACTGAAGAGTTGCTAGCATACATTTGTTGGATTGATTCTATGGCAATGAGTGAGTCAGAACAGATTACATATTTTGGTTCTGGGTTACTCATTACGTAGACTAATGCTTGGTGAACGGCAAACACTTATCCTGTATACAGGGTGTTCATTTCAGGACTTCCTGCCCTAATTTTCTCGAAATGTGTTTTTAAAAAATCCTGGGACACGTCAACAAATATATCGAAGGGGACATTTTTTTATCATGAAGGCAACGCTCCCCTTTCACCCCCCGCCAGGGGAAGTTGCCTACTTCAAAATCTTAAATGGGAAGGGGTATCGAATTATACATCATTCTAAAGGTCTGTTTAATCTCTACACGTCGGCTTTTGTTTTATTTCAATTGATCGATTCGTTGTCGAAATATTTAGGAAAATCTGTTTGTTGCTTCGTACCATTAAAATAAAAACTGCAATTGTTTGTTTTGTTATTCCTTCCAACTTTTTGGTATAAAAAATGCAAAACAATGTTTCTGATAGAGAAAATAAAGACAAGATACCTATTGAATTGTTTACCATACTTACCAGTTCTGTGAAAAAGCAATTTATTAAAAATGGTTTACACTTTAGCTGAAAAAGTTGAAATAGTGTTAATTTACGGCGCCGAAAACCAATGTGCTCGACGAACTGCTGCAATATTCAACGAAAGGCACCCAGATAAGAACACCTCTCATAGGTATGTCCTAAATCTAATCGCCAAATTTACTCAAACAGGATCTGTTGAAAATCTAAAACATGATCAGCCAAGAGTTTTGAATGAAGCCACTCAAATTGAAGTGATAGGTTATTCTGATATGAATCCTAATACTTCGTTACGTACCATTTCTGCTGCAACTGGAATTTCCTTAGGCTCTGTGCACAAAATTACAAAAAGTAATAAATTCCATCCCTATAAAATGAAAGTATGTCAAGAGTTAAGTGAAGACGATTTTGACACAAGAATTGAGTTTTGTGAACAAATGACTACAATTATTAATAACAATAACGAATTTTTAAAAAATATCTGCTTCACTGATGAGTGTACTTTTTATTTGAATGATTTTGTCAACAAACATAATTGCAGATATTGGAGCAATGAAAATGACCATGTATTTGTCGGAGGGCATACCCAGCATCCTCAAAAAATTAACGTATGGGCCGGTATACTAGGAAATCAAGTAATTGGTCCATTGTTTATAAATGGAAATCTAATGGTGAGATGTACTTGAATATGCTAGAAAATACGATCAATCCGTTAATTACCGCAGCAATTGAAAATCAACTGGATAGAGATGACAACAACTTTCTTGACGAAAATGAGTTATATTTTCAGCAAGATGGAGCTCCCCCCCCATTATGAGCTTCCGGTCCGTCAATGGTTAAACAATGTATTTCCCGGTAAATGGATACGGCAAAGATGACCTATAGAGTGGCCAGCTAGGTCCCCAGATCTAGCACCATGTGAGTTTTTTCCTATGGGAACATTTAAAATCAGTTGTTTTCTCACCCCCGCCACAGAATAAAGGAGACCTTCGACAAAGGATTACTGCAGAATGTCGAGCAATACGAACAGAAGTGTTTGAAAATGTGCGTCACGGATTTGAAGAGCGGTTATACCATTGTTTGGCCAACAATAGGCAACATTTTGAGCAATTATTAAATTGAAAATCTGTGTACAATATTGTAATTTAGTTTTGATAAAAGGAATGAGAATAAACAGTTGCAGTTTTTATTTTAATGGTACGAAGCAGCAATTAGATTTTCCTAAATATCTCGACAACGAATCGATCAATTTAAAAAAAAACCGACGTGTAGAGATTAGAAAGACCTTTAAAATGAGGTATAACTCGATACCTCTTCATATTTAAGATTTTGAAGTTGGTAACTCCCCCTGGCGGGGGGTGAAAGGGGGCGCGTTGCCTTTATGATAAAAAGTTGTCCCCTTCGATATATTTGTTGACGTGCCCCACGATTTTTTTTTAAAATACACAAGTTTCGAGGAAATTAGGGTGGGAAGTCCTGAAATGAACACCGTGTATACACTGCACTCCCCTGGCAGTCGAAATTTTTCTGTATTAGTTGCTGTAGCTACTGATGAGGATACTGAAGGATTTGATTAATCTTTTGATGCATTGGTGAATAAAACTCCTCACGGTTTGTAAATTCCACATATCCTATTGAATTCGTTCTTCAGTAGAGAACGATGTGTTTTTATTTGATTGAATTTGAAAACTTCTGCGTATACGGAGATAGGTGAAGGAATCCAGGGGGCAAAATCATAGCTGTTTATAGGAGGTATTTCAAGAAAACTGTAGCTGATTTCTGCCATATATATTTTAACTGTGTCGTAAACATGTGGTGTAATATTGACGCTTGCGGGAGGATCTGTTTGCACTGGTTTAGTGCAAATTTTTATGTGGTGACGGTGGCTAGGAAGGGCCCTAAATCTTTGTCGGGTATCATAAAGATAGATGTTGAACTCTATATGTAAATGGCAATTCTTCCAAGAAGTTTACAGAGACTGTATGTAGGGTTGTTGCTTTATTTGGAATTATTTCCACAGTTTTATGGAAAATTTCTTAGCGGTGTGGACCGCCATGGCTTTATATTCTATTTGAGGTCTAACGTTAAATAAGCTGTTTATATCTGCTCCTCATTTTTCATGTGATGAGATATTTAATATGATCAAGCTTTGCATACTGTTTTGTTTAAGATAGTCAAAGTGTTTTTTCCAGTTAAGTTTACCATCGAAATTTTTTCCCAAAAATTTGATATTTTTCGTGAAACTGAGTTTGGTGTTTCCTATGGTTAATTTCAGGTATTCTTCCTGGGCTCTTAGTGCAAATAAGACACATTTTGTTTTTTCGTGTGATATTTTGAAGCCAGATTTGTTTCTCTGATCATAAATTATGTTTAATTCATTCTGATTTAAGGACTGCAATGTTTTTATATTTTAACCCTTCCCGTATACATATCATAATATCGTCAGCTTATAAGCTTAGACGTAATGGAGATATGATACAAGAGGGGAAGTCATTTATGGAGACAAGAATTAATGTTGTGCTTAAGGAAGATCCTTGATGAATTTAATTCTCTAGTTCTTTGTTCGTAGATAATTCACCATTTGTTTTGAGTAAAAAATTACGTTACGTAAATTTTTTTCCGTTAAATGCTGTTATATTTCAATTAATGTTCCAATCTACAAGTGTTTGTAGAACTTTACGTTGCCAGATTAAGTTGTAAGCTTTACCAAGATCCATAAATACACATAGCAGTTTCTAATCATTTGCAAATGGATCGTGTATCTGGTATTCCAAGATTATAATGCTATCGTTTGCTGACTTGTTTTTTCGAAATCCGTTTTGGTGTGTAGTGTACGCAACATTGTTGACATGAGCATTTCATCACTCACATTTTGCTTTAAAGTGTTAAGCCTGAATGCCATGTTCTGCAGCTTGCTTACAAATGTAGATAAATCCGTACCTCTTTCATACTGACAAGCAAAAAACTCTTGTAGTAGACTACATTTTTGATCCGCAATATCTTGTGTGTAAATATACTTTTAAGTTTTGTGTATATCTCAGCCGATGTTTCACAATTCATGATATTAACCAGAACTGTTTTATCCACACTCGATAATATGATTTTTTGTGCTTTCGCATCTCTTTGAATCCATGGTTTTTGATGTTTCTCTTGGGTAAAATCTTCAATGTTTTCTTCACTAGCTACAATATTCAAGAGTCCACTCAACATAAAAAATATCGTCGGTTGGAAATCCCATAAATCAAAGGAATCTGCATCTATAAGCTTGTCGATGTTACTAATCTCTTTGTTTTCACATATTTTCCTATTTTTTAAAATTTTATTCACTAGTGCACACCCTTTCGTTCATATTGTCTTGACTCTTTTTTACCGCACTTTTGGGGCACTATCTGTGCCCATGACCCTATAGATTTCATATTTTGTTTTTATTATTATAAAATTGATTTAAGCTGTATACGTTTTTATTTTATTTATTATACTACAACATATGTTTATATATTATTATTATTATTATTATTATTATTATTATTATAATTATTATGAAAGAGTTGGTTTCGTAGTTCCACCATTTTTTTTCATATCTAACAACGTAATCTTTGCTCATCTATAATATTTATAGATGCATCATGAATACCTTAATTCCCTGTAGATAAGGTCCAATTCAAAATATCATCAATATATTCTATGCTCCACTGTATACACTATATTTCCCATTAGATGTCAATCTGTATCTCAACTTATAACAATGCGTTTGTTGTAATTATTTAATGCATCATAATTGCCTTCGGAATTTAGTCTGAAAATGGTAGCGCCTGTTTTCAATATGAACAAGAAAATTAATTGTTTTCAAAATTATTAGGATTGACACCGTATCATTATTCATTATGTGCATTCATATATTGTTGTACTCATTGCTCTCACGCACATGTCCATTGTGTTTATAGCTACATTATTCTTTAGCTTCGTGCAGGTTCAGATTGACAATAAAAGCATATGAGGCATGGCATATCCGTGAGCTTTCTAGGAAAGAGATTGTTTATTAGTCTTGTGAGTTGAAATAACCTCAATCAGGTTTACAGTGTTTTCAAACTTGTGGCTTGTATAGGCAACAATACATGAAGGACTAATATACTCAAGCATCCATCAATTAAGACTAATGTAATGAGCTGTATAAAGGAGCGCTTGCTTGATATATCCACGAATCTATATCCTATTTTACAAGATTATATTATATTATACATAAGTACATTCCACGTAGTAAAAGTAGAAACAATAAATTTCATTACAGAGATATTCATTGTGGTTAGTAATTAGCGGTTGAAACTATAAGTCGTATGACTTTGGGGAAAAAATCTTGTCTGCAATATGTCTTTTAATAAAGTATGATTGGATGGCCTATTGCACAAAGGATACAAGTCACATTTACAGCCATATTGAGTTTTTGTTAAAACTGTATCACTTAAATGTATCTCTATCGTTTAGAGAAAGAAGTATACATGTTATAATAGCGGTAACTGTACAGAATTAGATGTGAGAATTTCAATTACTGCAGAAAAGACGCAAGTCAGCGACTTGTATCCTTCCTGCAATCACTGAGTGACAACTAATGACGTTGTTATACTTTATATGTCAGGAATGCATTCCTAAAACGATAGGCCCAATGAACTGTGCTCATTTTTTGTGGAATATGTTGATAAATGCAATCCTAAAGTGTGACTGACAGAATTTCACCTCTTCAGTTATAACTGTGGGCCAGAATGGAAATAACGTAATGAAGAATGTGTCTCTACTTAATAGATTCTGGTAGATTTAATAAAATTGAGCAATACCTTCCAGTTAGAGGCCATTCTCTTTTACCCTGCAATATCAATTTTGGGTTTGTTGAAAGGGCAATTATAAAATTGATAAAGTTCACACTATTCTTCAATATGTCGAAATTTTTGTCTTGCGTTCCTCGAATCAGACTACAAAATTGCATGTTGTGGACGGGAAAGACATTTAAAGGAACCCGCACTTCTCTCTTGGAAACGGGACTCTCTACCATTGAGTATATTCCAAACGAAATGTTTTGCAGACATATATACATTCAAATGAACTTACTATATTATATCCTTTTCAGCAAAAAATTAGCAATAACTATTTTATGTTTTATATATTGACGTTTTTAATAGGTACTGTTTTAACCATTTAAATGTTTGTTTCACTTGAAGACGTACTCTAATATCTGTAAGTTATTCTATTTAATTGTGTTGTTTCGTGTAGTAATTTTAAATTTACTGTTATTTTACTTCATTCCTGATGAAGTTATGAAATATAGCGAAATATTGAGTAAATAGATAAAAAGAGTTTTATTAGTCTAGTGACCGCAGTAACCCGAAAATCAACAACATATTGTAATATATATATATATATATATATATATATATATATATATATATATTGCATTAGCGTCAAAAAGTAACCACCTTAGCCTCCGCCCAATATACAGCGTGTATATAGGACCACTCAGTTAACGTCTTCAGCGGCCTCCTTACGTTTGATAAAGTTGCGTCTCTTGGTATCGATGAAATGACCCTCATTTAATTAAAATTATTTTATTTTAAGCCGCTATATACTGTTGTTATAGAGATCGCGCTCGAGTTGGCTTCCACCTATTTTACAAATCTTGAGTTATCTATACATATTGAATGAGATGATTATTTCAACCGTTGAACTTCACAGCTGAAAAATTATCTATTTCAGAAGGCATATTTCTCCCTAATTTTAAAAACCTTTTTATAAAAGATATATTGGATTCAGAGTAAGTTTTATTTTGTACATTTTAATAATTGTATTAGGTTTTGAGATTCGCGTAACTTATCTAAATGAGATTTGAAGTGAAAAACACTAAAACAAAAATAGCCTTTTATGAAATTAACTGTCTCGACCCTTACTTCGTGGAATATGCTCATATCAGTGTTTTTAAATGAAACCGTGAGTTTCATTTAAAACACTAATAGCCTTTTATATTCTTCTTAATAAATTAATGTTTGTTATAATATACGACTATCCGTAATATCATTAATGTTTTTTTCTAAAATTCAGTGGATACTTTTGTGATGATTCTATTGGTTTGCAGTTTACAGACTAGCCATAAAGCTACACTACTGTCCAAAATTAACGCATCAATTGTTTTAAGCTATTTTCTTCTGAACCATTGATTGGATACCGATTATTTTCTTGACATCATGGGACTGATTCGAAAGAATTACTGTTAGAATGTTTTCTGAGGAATGTCAACGTTTTACCCATATACGAGATGTATAAATAAAGTTGTGTTTTTCCATCTTATTTTGAAACACCCTGTGGAACTCATTAGAAACACATACTAAATATCATTAACATTGCGAGATAGCTTCATCTTTTCTCGACATTCTCGTTAAAAAGTCATCTGGATATCTCTGTTATCAACGTGATTTTATTGAATTGTAATATACATAAACTTTATTCATATTTAAAACAACTAAAATGTAAGGAAACACATCCTAAATAATCTTAAACAATCGTCTAGCAAAAAAACACTCTATTTTTAATTACCTTTTCACAGCGACTAGGCATAAATAAAATCAAGCGTCGTATTTGTTCTTGCTCAATTGCACCATAACTCCAATGTCGTCAAGAAAGACGGGAGATGGTTGACGGATCCTCAGTTCACGATCAATAATGTTCCTTATGGGATTTAGATCAGGGCTGCAGGGTGAGTAGTTCAATGTTTTTTACTAACCTCCAAATAATTACGGATCCTACGTGCAACATGTAGTTGCGCATTAACATTCATTAAAAGAAAGGTATTTCCTATGTAAGGAGCAAAGTCTATTTTACGATAACTTAATCCTTCATTGGTTGAAATAATTACCTGCACACATTCATCGCGGCTCAGATTTCTTAAAATACTGTCCATGTCAGTTAACTAACATACGCATAGCAGCAAGACAATTTATTGAATTTTGGAACAATATTGTCAGTTTTAAACTGACCAGACAAATTTTTTGCTTTTTCATAGCAAACTACCTACTTATATTCCATTAATGCGCATTAATATTTATTAATTATCCATGTATTTAAATTGAATTTTACAGACGAACAAGTGGTATATTGTATTATCGCAGGTATTTCAGATAAACAAATCCAATTGGCAATCAAGGCTACTAACTGTAAATCATTTTCCGAGCTTACAGAATCCTTTAGAAATTTTCCTAGCGCTAGTAATAAAGTAACAATGTTGGACAAATATGTGACAAGTAAATCTCTCAATTTTAAACGTGGTTTTCCGTCTCCAGAACCAGTTAGTTCCAAGGAAAAGTATGAGAATGTTAGAAAAGATCAATGTTATGCATGCGGGGAGATCGGATATAGAGGTTTTCAATGTACCAGAGTAAAACCGAAAACGACATGTTCCTTTTGTAAATAATTTGGACTCAATGAAAGTGAGTGTCGCATAAAGGGGAAATAAATAAATAATATTAGTAAAGCCCATATTAAAAGTATTTACAATAAAAAGGCTAAAATTAAAAATCATACAATATAATGTTTTATAGATTTAGGAAGCGATTCCACTTTGGTTCGCCAGTCTATCACTAACAGAATAAAATTAGGGAAACAAATAATTCACAATAACGCCGTAAAACTTTATTCGTTCGGAGGCGATAATTATGTTGTTCCTAGGTATGAATGCGGAATAGAGATAACAAACGATGGACCCATTTATGTATTTTAAAAGATTCTGAAATAGCATACGATTTACTAATCCGACAATTATGCACAGAACATTGGTCCCTGCTTATTGTTAAAACCCAGAGCTATTTAGATGTCACACAATTCAGTCTTAAATGATAAACGTTTTGCTATAAACCAAATTAAAAATGTAAACGAAACTGAACTTTGAACACATTTAAAAACATTTCATTGTGGATCTTTTTCTATTGCGAAAAGATATCAAAAAAGACGGTTCGCCGCGTTTGTATGTTGAAAAATTTTTCTTTTGGATATAAATTCTAATTTGAGAATTAATAGTGAAAAAAGAAATTATTTTCATCCCATATATAGAGTAAACTTCATACGTTATACAGGGTAATTAATTGGGGAATGACCATACAGTTAAGGTAGATGGAGAACACTGAGGTGCTTATAAATAACCTATATTTTAAGGGTTTATTGTTCTTTATAACCAAGATTCAGGGTGATTTATTAATTTTCCGTATTTTTTAATTAATCATAACTTATGAACCACCTTATATATTTTTGTAATATTTGGTTCATATCTCCTTTGTCCACAGTGGTATTGATGAACCAAATTAACAAAGTCTCATTCCAGGTCCGGCATAATTATTAAGTAGGTTTCGAGTCGAAGCAGCAACCTGTATTATCAATATTTTAAAATGTCGTTTACAAATTTGGAAAGAACAGAAAAAAATGAGTATGAGTAAGTGTATTTGGTGTTTCCACATACAACTTTATTACTTATTATTATAGTTTTCTTCCGCAGATGGTACTTTTTCAGAATTCATAACATTTTCAAATTTTGTCATTCTCCCAATTTTTGGATCCTAACCGTATTCAAAAACGAGAGGACATGTTCGAACTTGGAACGAATTATTATTCACTGATTAACTTTCAAACACCGTTTATGTGTAAAAATATAACATTTGCAACAAATTGTATGTAAGCTAGACGAAAAGAATTAGATGCAAAAAAAATTAAAGAACATAACTTATAACAGTTGTGTGGCCTCTGTTTTGCTCAATACACTTCCGTGCTCTAGGAGTAAGCTTTGTAATTGACTTTCTAATCATAGCTTGGTCATTTGTCAGTTCGTCGCATGTCTCCTTAATTCTCTGTAGAAGGTCATCTCTGGTGTTTACTTCAGTTGAATTAATTTTTACTTTTAAATAACCCCAAACATGGTAATCGAGTGGATTAAAGGCGGGCCTCCTTGCTGGCCAGTTAGGTCCTCCTCTGCCATTCCAATGAATTGAGAAGTTGTCACTATTATCCTGAAATAAGGTGCAGCCCCATGGAGTGAAAGTACACGCCTCCAACCTCAACTCCTGCATTATCTAGCGATATCCGTGAAATATTTTATAGCAACTCCAAATACACTACAACCGTTGGTAGATGTGGTAGGATATGGGGCCCGATTAATGGGTTATTAATAGGGCCACCCAAACACAAACGAATAACCTGATTTGTGAATGTGTTTGTTTTATGGGGAATGGATTTTGTTCGGTCCAAATATAGGAATTCCTTGAACTGTTAACACCGCCTCTGGCTTTTAGTAGGTGGTTATTACAAAATAATAGGATGATATACTGGTGTTTATTTAGCGATGAAGCTCAATTTACCAGAGATGGAATTTTCATCTTTGGGCCGAACAAAATCCTTAAGCAATAAGACAAACACATTCACAAATCAGATTCTCCTTTAGTGTTTGGTGTGGCGTTATTAACAACTCATCAATTGCACCTCATATCTTACCACATCTACTAACGGGTGAAGTGTATTTGGAGTTCCTGCAAAATATTTTACCCATATTGCTAGGTGATGCAGGCGTTGAGGTTGGAGGCATGTACTTTCTACATGATAGAGCTTCACCTTATTTCAGGGTGATAGTGACAATTTTACGAATCATAGGCGAATGAGACCAGGCAACTAGCCTGCAAGGAGGTCCGATTTTAATCCACTCGATTACCATGAATGGGGTTATTTAAAATGAAAAAAGTTTATTCAACAGAAGTTAACACTAGAGAGGACCTCCTCCGGAGAATTGGGGACGCATCCGAAGAACTGAGAAATGACTAAGCTATGATTAGGAAGTCAAATACAAATCTTACTTCAAGAGCACGGAGGTGTACTGAGCAAAATCGTTGAGTGAAAAATTATAGCAAAATAGAAGCCACACAAATTTTTTTGTTGTCCTTTACTCTTCTTGTATCTATTTCTTTTCGTTCAACTCAATCCATACAATTTGTTACAAATGTTATTTTTTTATTTTTTACGCATACAGGGCGCTTGAAAGTTAGTCATTGATAATAACAATTCGTTTGAACATGTCCTCTCGTTCTTTGAATGAGGTTGGGTTTCAGAAATGAGGAGAATGAGAAATAGTTGATGCTTCTATGGATTGAAGCTGAAAAAAAAATATTTGGGGAAGAAAAATATATTTTTTTAATTTTGGGCCACCTAATTATCAAAACCTCTAGATTTGAGCCAAGTTAATAAGTAAAAAACTGCGGAAACACCGAATACACTTAGTCATACTCATATATTTCTGATCTTCCCAAATTTCTAAAAAAAAATTTTGAAATATTAATAATATATGGTGTTGTTTCGACTCGAAGCCTACCTAATAATTTTTTAAGGCCGGACCTGAAATAGGAATTTTTTATTTAGTTAATCGACACCCCCGTGGACAAAGAATATGCGAACCAAATATTACAAATGTTGATAGGGTGGTTCATCAGTGATCATTAATTGAAAAGTGCGGATAATTAATAAATCACCCTGTATCTTGGTTATAAAGAACGAAATGACCTTGATATTATTGATTTTATAAAATTTAATATCACAATATACAATAATATCACAGATAACGCAAGGGAACATCCACATAATTTACAAAAACTGGGTTATTTAGAAAAATTTTAGGACCATTGACCCTTCACAGATGCAAAATTATCTTTTCATATCGCATATATTAGATCTGCCTAACTTTAAAAATCTATTTACAAAATATATTTCAATACTATTATTTAAGATTATGATAGACAAAATAGAAATACAGATTTTTCAATGTACATTATAATTATTAAGATGTTCTAATTGGAATTCAGATATTATTTTGTACATTTTAAGATAGAAAAATTAAACAGGAAAATGAGTAAAGTGAACATAGAAAAAATCCTCTCTGTACCTCGAGTTAAAAGTTCTTTTGGCCTTTTCTATCTCAAACGGCAAAGAATCATTTTATCCACAATAAATATTGTAATATGTTGATTACCTACATTGAACTTAATTTGTAATGATGTATTTTTCTCTACTTCATGGAAAGAATTCGTTAAATAATTCCGATAAGTAAAGCTGCACAAATAAATTATAATTTTGGTATAATAAATAATAGTAATTTGGGTAACTAGTGTGGATGGCTTCTGGTTTTATGCCAAATGACCTTACAAGAATATTGGCGATATCTGTTTTTCTTACTCAAGGAATGTTCTATAGGTTTATATTACCGCGGTTAATTTCCAGAAACCTAAATTTTTACTGTTAAGGCATCATTTCCTACAACTGCAGGGAAGTGGCCACTGAACGGTGGAAACAATATATAAATACGCATTTGGTCATTTTAGAAAATGATCAATAATTTATTACTTATTACCACAATCCGTCTTGTTTAGTACATTTTTCCATTTGGTAATTAATAAAAAATAGTTCCATATCTAGTGGTCTAAGCAATATATAGGGTGATTCATAAGTAATGTTTAACGTGAATTTCGTTCACCACTCATAATATTTCTCGTCGATGAAAGAGTAACGTAAATTTCGTTTACCCCTCGTAACATCGAATAATACTTTTGGTCGACGCTTGTCGAGCTTTAATTTTTCAGAAGAGTTCGTCTCATTTGGATATATAAGCCAATGCACGCTGTGGTTCGGCCCTTATTCAATTACTTATTATCCAGTTCAACATTTTATCGTATCGAAGTGCATTTCTTAGAAATAATAATATTTCTCCGCTAATCCGCATGGTACTTAATAGTTTCAAATTAATTTTTCTTTAAAACATTCAGTACTAGAGATATTATTGATTTAGTTTTTGTTATATATATTTTGTTCTGGATCTTCATACATTTTTTTGTACCAGTGGAGTTCTACGTTAAAAACCATTGAAATAGAGTTAAGTGAATTCGTAACTTTTCTTATTATTTTTATTATGCTTCTATTTCTAAAATCTCTATTAAATTATTGATACAGGAAACATGAACCACATATTCTGGTTTTTTATATTTTTTTTATATCAATGGAATTCTACGTTGGAAAGCCATTAAAATGAAGTTAAACAAATTAGTAACTTTTCTTATGATTTTCTATTGTGCTTTTTATTTATGAAATGAATGAATTTTCTTAAAATATAGTGAAATACAGGATATATGAACCACGTTGTTTGATATTATTTCATAATTTTTGTACACATGTTACTTGTACCTACGGCAATTTCAATCTCCAGATATCCTGCATTTTACTGAACTCAAGAACTATATCTGATTCAAGCGTATTTTCTAGCACTCTTCCTTACCGGCATAAACTTTGCCTTACCGGCCTAAACTTCCCGTACCGGCCTAAAGTCATCTGACTAGACTAAGCCTTCGTAGCGACAGAATCATTTTATTTGTGGATGAATCCTACCTGCTGGGACCACAGCTCTATGCAGAATCGAAGGGATTGAACGTAGCACTGCCAGATGATTGGTTCCAGATCCATTTTTCAAGTCATCCAGATCATCATTGAAAAGAAAAACAAAGGAAAGTACTAACGTCCATAATCTTTGACAACTATAAATTATTTCCAACGAATTTTCATATAATATCAACTTAAAAGTTTGTACGATGAAATAAAACAATATAGTTTGTTTAAATCTTCATATATGAAGATTTAAACAAACTATATTGTTTTATTTCATCGTTCAGTATGGATCTTCATCAAGTAAAAGCCTCATCTATTCAATTTTTAAAAGTTTGTACTAATGTAAATTATAACTTTGTAAATATTTTATTTTTGGCTAAACTTTAGTTTACTTCAGAATGTAATTTTTTTATTTGTATTTTAATTCACTTTCAGTTCTAGTTTGTTTTTCTAAACTCATAAATTAAATTGTCAAATTTGATAACATTTTTTTTTAATTTTTTCATTCAAATTATAATTTTTTTCATCAATCTAACCACTTGTAAATAATTTTGAAATTTTCATCTGTTATTCAATAAAACTACTCGTAAATTTTAAACAACTTTGTTCATATTTTTTATATAACCTTCCAACTTCTTGCGTTGCTTGCTGAGATTAGTTGATATTAGGTAACTTATAGACTAGTAGGACTCAGGGTGGCGCCCACTTATCTTTCTGTCTCGTTACGTAAAAATAAGTAGGATTACCCGAGAACCGGTAAGACCTACTCCTTGGGTTTCTACTAGTATATAACCCACGCCTGAGTAGCTCTCTGACGAGGTGGTCGTTGCAAATTGGCGCCTCAACGCTTAAGTTGCAAATCTTCTTTTCTTGGTCAATAAAACTTGAAACTTGGAAGGTTGATTAGTTGGAAATTATCTTACTATTGATAACTGAACTTTAGATATTGTCATTACAGTACCTTTTTAAGCATATCTAAACATTAAAAATTTATCGTATACATTATCTTATCTATTTATTTTTTATTCATAAAATTCTGAACATATTACCGTATAATAAATTATCTTTTTTTGTTCTGTAATTGGTAATATCTTGATATTTTCATAAATTTTTTTAGGCACATATCGTTACATAGTTTCGTAGTCGATTTTTGGATCTACTTTCTTTTCTTTTACATCAAAGGTTTCCTTTTTTCTTCGTCAATTAGTGTTGATAAAATGGCAAAAATGTTTATGCTAAATGTTGACTATTTTATATCTCATGAGCTAGATAATGAAATTTCCTATCGTGGCTTAGAAATACCTTCATTGGTCTCAGAAAAGAGAAAATTGTTGCGTGGGATTTTAACTCAGGAGATATCTATGCGAAGTTCAAATTCTTACATCGATCTTCCATTTTCTCCCGAAATTACAGGAATTAAACTTTCTTTTGGTGACTTCAAGAAGAAGGTTCAAGATTTCATTGGAACTTCTTCTAACGTAGAGTACAAAAGGTTGACTTGTCGTCTAACCCACCTTACACAGCGTATCTTTCGTTTGATTTGCGAGGAAGACGAGGATGAAAAGGTTAGAAGACAGCTAACTTCAGATATATTGCTCTTGGAAGGTGAATGGGATAGCAGGCTCAATGTTATGGAAACAGATAGGCAGTCTACTCCGGTAAATGAAAATCAAAGCTTCTCATTCTCTAAATCTGTACCAGTTCATAAATGGGGAATAAGATTTTATGGTATGGATTCTAAAGAATCAGTACTTGGGTTTCTTGAACGTGTTGATTGTCTTAAAATCTCTAGAGGTATCACGGATGCTAAATTGTTCTCTAGTTCAGTTGATTTGTTTAGTGATCAGGCATTTAATTGGTATCTGATTAACAGATGCAAGTTTCAAAATTGGGAACAATTAGTGACCAAATTGAAGTCAGATTTCTTACCTTACAACTATCAGGATGATTTGCTGGAGGAAATCAAGGCGAGGAAACAGGGTCAACATGAAAAAGTTACCTTATACATTAAGGCTATTTGTGGACTATTCAATCGTCTCGATGACAAACCTAGTGAGGAAAACATGATTCGTATTATTCGTAAAAATCTGTTACCTAATTATGCACAACCTTTGGCTTTAATCGATATTGATACTGTTGATATTTTGACGTAAAAATATAAACGATTGGATGAAACATTATCTTGGAACCAACAATTTACATCCAATCATAAAAATGGTCAATATTTCCTTGAACCAGATTTGAGCATACCTAGTACTTATTTTAAAGATAATTCTTGTTGTAAGTCATCTCGTAGAAATATATCTGTAGTATCTCCTACTTGGTCTTGTTGGAATTGTCAACAAACAGGTCATAAGTATAGTAATTGTCGAATTCCTAGAAAGGTGTTTTGTTTTGGTTGTGGAACTCCAGATATGGTGAAAACTAAATGTCCTAAATGTACAAAAAACGTACAAGGCGGTGATACAGCTTCCCACTCTACCACAGTCGCTCAGAAACCGGAAACATCAGAAAAATCCAACACAAAACCAAAAACAAAGTCTCAGGGAAAACCAGACGAATCCAAAAATTAAGGTCGCCTCAGAAAGATACTATAAATTTCCGTTCATTTGCAAATTTTCCTCCTAATAACCAGGAAATTCAAGCTGACTGGAATTCATGGCTTCTGTTTGTTAAAACATTTTATAAGTGAATTCAATATCTTTAAATGTTGCAAATGTTTCAGAGGTAAAGCCTATATCTTTGGAAACTATAGGTTCGTTGTTGTACAATAAGGAAAATGATAATCGACCTTATGTCGATATCTTAATTTTCGATTAAACAGTTTCTTGTCTTGTTGATACGGGTTCAAATATCTCATTGATTGGTTGTCATGCATTGGATTTTATTCATGACTTATCGATACCTATCTTAACTGAAGATAACTTAAAAATATCTACTGCTGATGGTCAGTTACAGGATGTGGTTGGTTATATTGAAACATATGTCATCGCAGACAAGATATCAAGGCTTATGAAATTTTATCTTATACCTTCCGTTAAACACGATATTATTCTCGGTGTGGACTTTCTAAAAATTTTTAATGTAAAAATAAATTTTTCTAAATTATCTCTAACAGTAAATTCACTCTCTTTAGCTATAGTAAACACTATTCAAGATATCTCTCATTTAACTTCAAGTCAAACAATTGAATTAAATCAAACTATTGATCTGTTTAAAACCATTAGTCCTTCAGACAGAATTGGAAGAACTCATTTAATAGAACATTTCATTGATACCGGAAAATCTCATCCTTTTAAACAAACTCAATACCCATTACCTCAGGCTATGCAAGCTTACCTGGAAAAGGAAGTAGATACTTTGCTAGAATTAGGTGTAATTCAAGAAAGTAAGTCTTCATATTGTAGTCCTATTTGGTTGGTTCAAAAGGGAGATGGTAACTATAGAATGAGCGTTGATGTACGTAAACTTAATAATGTAACATCAAATGAAGATGCTTATCCCTTACCTTCAATCGAATTTATACTGAGTCAACTTCAAGATACCCGTTACATATCTAGTATCGATTTAAAACATGCATTTTACCAAATTCCGTTGGAAAAGTCATCTCGGGAAAAAACAGCTTTTGTAGTTAAGGGTAAAAGTTTATTTGAATATGTAACTACACCTTTTGGTTTAGTCTCTGCTCCTGCTAGTATGTGACCTTTGATCGATTTGGTCATTGGTCCTTCCCTAGAGCCGTACTGTTTTTATTATCTCGATGACATTATAGTTTGTGCTGCAGATTTTGATAAACATATGGAAATCCTTGGGAGAGTATTTGAAAAATTACGGGATGCCAGTTTAACTGTTAATTTAGCTAAATGTCAATTTTGTCGTTCTTCTCTCAAATATTTAGGCTATGTGGTGGATGAAAATGGTCTTCGTACTGATCCAAAAAAGGTTTCTGCTATTTGTGAGTACCCTATTCCGAAAACTGCCACTCAAGTTCGTAGATTTCTGGGTATGGTTTCTTATTATCGACGTTTTCTTAAAGATTTTTCTTCCTTATCTGCTCCAATTTCTGATCTCTTACAAGATCGAAAGAAATATCAACCTATTACTTGGAGACTACAAGCAAACCAGGCTTTTCATAAGGTGAAAACTGTTTTGACCACTCCTATCCTGACTAGTCCTGATTTCAACAAACCTTTCTTCCTTATGACAGATGCTAGTGATGTTGGTGTAGGAAGTGTTCTTTTCCAACTGGAAGATGGATTGGAACATTCCGTAGCTTACATGAGTAAAAAACTCACCAAAGCTCGAAGAAAATTTAGTACCACAGAAAAGGAACTGTTAGCAGCCTTGTTAGGGATCGATCATTTCAGATATTATCTTACAGGACGTCATTTCACTGTAATTACCGATCATTCATCTCTGGTTTGGTTGAACAATATGAAAAAACCCTCTCCTCTACTGGAACAGTAGTAGCGGATGCCTTATATGGTATACCTGAAGTTAGTATTTTAGACTTATCTACCTTACATCCCGATAAGTGGTATAAAGACATGATTTATAATGTCCAGAATTCTCCCGAAAGATATCCGAGTTTTAGAATTGAGAATAATACCTTATATAAACATGTCTTCAATAAATTTGGACCTATTAGCAATGTTTCGGATTGGAAAATTGTCGTTACTACTAAAAATAGAAGGGAAATTTCACATTATTTTCATGATAGTCCAACTTCTGCTCACTTCGGAATTTTTAAAACTTTAGAAAAAATTTCAGAAATTTATTACTGGCCTAATCTCAGGAAATCAGTGTATAAATATGTTACTCGTTGTAAAGTATGTGCATCTTGTGAACCATCCAATTTACCACAAGCCGGATTGATGGGACAATATCGTAATATTAACTTTCCTTCCCAATTGATATCGTGTGATCTTTTAGGACCATATCCCAGATCTCGTAAAGGTAATCAATTCGCACTTGTTGTAGTTGATTGGTTCACTAAGTTTGTATTGGTACATCCCTTACGTCAGGCTACAGCTCGGTCAATTGTAGATTTCTTGGAAAACCATGTCTTTCTTATTTTCGGAACACCTCAAATCATCTCTTGTGATAATGGTAAACAATTCACGAGTCATCTATTTAAAAATGTCATGGATAAATATTCCGTCGAAAAAGTTTGGTATAACTCTAATCCTCAAATTAATCACACCGAAAGAGTAAACAAATCTATTGTTTAACAGCTATACGATCATATAGTTATGAAGATCAAAGGACCTGGGATGAAGAAATATATAAAATCGCTCAAGCGACTAGGCTGTCGAAACATGAGGTTACCGATTTCACCCCTCCATTCCTTGTGTTTGTTCGAAATGTTCCTGTCTCGGGAAAATTTGATGGTACAATTGCTAAAAACGCAAATAATCAGGTTATCATTTCCGATAAAGTTCACAGAGTTCAGGATACACTAGAGATGCCAAAATTTTTGGAAGTTGTGAGGAAAAATTTACTGGCTGCATATCGTCAAAGTAGCCAACGTTACAATTTGCGTAAGAGAGATCTTAGATTTTTTGTAGGCGATCGTGTTTGGAAGAAAAATTACCCTAAATCGGACAAAGCCAAATATATTTCCGCTAAATTCTTACCAAAATATACTCAATGCACGGTATACCGCGTTATTTCTCCCTTAGTGTATGAGTTGAAGGATGAAACAGGAAAAAATATTGGTAAATGGCACATTAAAGACCTTAAAGCTGGTATCTTGTCTGATGATGAAGGTTCTGAGGTAGATGAGTCTGACTCATCTACTTAACAATTTATACTTGCCTAAGTGTCTGCTTGTTATGTAATGTATGGTGATGTCTCGAAATATTAGGTTTCTATCTTTTATCTTACCGATTATTATAATAACCTATTATGGTCATTACCTATCATGATATAAACTTTTTTTTCCGTTGATAGTGTTGTAAATAAAATACGAATGAAATTAAATATTTCCCTAGTATAGTAAGCGTTGAATTTGATAGTCATAATACAAGACTCCTTTCCACGATATATTTCTAAATTTTTAGGTATTTAGTATTATGATTCATGATATCACTTAGTAGTTTGAATCTGAGTAGCAAAAATTAACTACTTTTTAGAAACTATTAAAGAATTAATAAATTGCTGCCTTGAAATATTTGTCACAGGCACCTGAAACCTTAAGGGTGATATCGTAACTTTATTACCATATATCTTATTACCTTATCGTATCTTTATTACCATATCTCATCGTATCTATTGTGCCTTTATTATCGTATATCTTATCTTATTTGAGTGGACAAGCATAATCTAACTTGTCTACTATACTATATATCTTTATCGTATCGCCATAGGCAAGTACCGAATTGTCTGTGTTTATATACCGAGAAGGTATGTATACATATTTTTTTTTCATTTCTAATTTTGCCAAGAACATTGCGAATTCGACTCAGCATGTATTTTTTAAGATGTCATAGGATGTTGAAAGTTATTATCAATATTATAATTTTTTTTACTCTTTCTTTTTTCCTCTATCTACTTGTATTTTCGAGATATCTCATAATATGATTACATTCTCATGTCTCAACTACAGTTAATGCCTTATTTATAACTTTGATTTTTATCTACTCTATCGATGGTTATCTTAACTTCTCGTTTATTTTTTATGCTCTGTGATTGGGGGCTTGAGAATTCCGTCATCCGAGGATTATCCAGGCGGGGAGGTAGGAGCCCTCCAACCTAACCACCTTTCCGCCACATATTTTTCCATCATTTAATTGGGATTGGTGCAGTTGGTTTTTGTTCATTATATGCTTCGTAATACCGTTCTGTCAGATTGTACGTGAGTTCAGTAGGGGTTGCTCGTGCCTTAGGTTCCACAAATTGTGAGTACGAGGCTTTTGACTGTACTTTATGCCGCATCTACAATTTCCTGTTGATTACGTTCAAAATTTCCTGTCGCGAAGTTCGGACAACTTTCAGCACCCACCCAGGATAACAAAGTTGGTCATATACGTTGTATATCATACCCTCGAATTATATCTAGTTTCTTATATAACTTCATATCGGCTACAAATAAGCTCAGGGATTATTGCCACACCTTTGAGTATGACAGGTTGTCGAGGACAACTTGTTAGTGTTGGGATAATGGTCTGTTCCTTTTAGTACCGTGTTTGTAGTATTCCTATATAGTTATAAGTTATGGAAACTATCTTTACCGATTGTGACATGTCTTCTAAGAAGACACAAATACCTGATTATGACTATTGTTCTTTTTGAACATTATAACGTTGTTGTCAACAATTGTGTTAGGTCACAAAGGCACTTTATCTTTTGTAATAATCTTTATCGTTGTGCAAAAGCACTAATATCTTTATTTTTCGTATGCCTTATGTTCTCTCTTGATGTTGTATCTAGAGTACATTATTTTGGATCCTTGCTATTATGTTGTGTATAATACATTCGATTTATTATGTTTGTGTTTTTTATCGTATGTTTTTTTGTTATTTTTTTGGGTTTTTTGAAAAAAACGCCAAAAATTATTTTCGCGAATGTTTCAAATTTTCTGAGATTTTCTTGCGTTATGCACCTTTAGAAATCAGTCTAATTTGGAACAACCTTTATACTGAAATATTTTCTGAAATTTCTTGCTTTAGGCAAACTGAATTCAATTCAGTTAATTTTGAGTTATCCCCTATATCTTTCGTTGTGTGTACTGAGAAATTATCGTTTTGCTTGGTAGCGTTTTCGTTCTCAGTATACGCTTCATTTTTATCGTCCCTATTTGTTGATACGAGTAAAACACGTTCTTTTGTTACATGACAATTTATGGATTATTTTGATGTACTGATACATACTGATAGAATTTTTTTTTCGGCATACTTTTGTTTTCTCTTTCCGTTGTTGACAAAACTATTTTTTTAGGACAACTTTCTATGTGGTTTGCAATACCATAGTTTATAATTTCGTACTTTTATGGCGAAAGTGTTTCAGATTTGAGTTCTATATAACTTTCTATTTTGGTTTTTGAGTGTTCTATGTGTGTTTGTATTTTAAATACACACACACACACATTCTCTATCTTATCTTTTCCTTCTTCAGTTATTTGTTGCTGAAGATAGATACACATCTTATCGATCTATCTGCCTAAATATTCGCTGTTATCATTTCCGTTCCGTTCAATTTATTTTTGCGTTTTCATTAGTTGAAGAGTTTGGAATAGAATGTAACTTTTTGAAATTCTTCTCCGGTGTTGTTTTCAGTTCGGCCTGAGGGTAACGAGGGACAACATTGAAGTTGCACTTCTGCTCATTACTTTTTCCCAAATCCTTTCCTTGAAACAATCGAATATTTAGCGGATATGACTCGTGATGAGTACCTATTACTCTAGTTCAAATAATGGATGGCTAATGTTGGACCATCTTTATACCATCCAACTTTTAAGCTTTCTCTATCTCTTTTTTCCTCTTTCTTGTCCCGATTACGACTTTTTTCACCACCAGTAGGTGTTGGAATTTTTGTTTGTATTTCAAATTACCCTCCAGGTTATTTTTTAGCGGTCATGGTATGCTATATTATCATTGAGTATGCAGTACTCCGAACTGGACGTTTTGTGTGTTTTGAGTTCAACTGTCATCGTCAGGTTAAGTGGTTTAGCTCTGGTCTTAGTGTTGATCTAGATGTGTTGGAAAACGAGACTTGCTTTGCTGCTAAGGGGGTGCAATTTCAACCTATAGGTATTCCCTTTCACCTTCTCCTCTTCTAGTTTGATATTGGTCTGGATGAGTTTGGATCATGTAGCTTGGGGGTGCTTGGGGATCTCAATCATACCAAACAGTGGGGTGAGTAGCTTCAATTTTCTTTGTGGATTGTCCAGTACCCTGTATAAAAATCTGGACTTGTATGTTGTCGGGTTGTCCAGTACCCTGTATAAAAATCTAGTCATGTATGTTGTTGGGTTGTCCAGTACCCTGTATAAAAATCTGGTCATGTATGTTGTCGGGTTGTCCAGTACCATGTATAAAAATCTGGTCATGTATGTTGTTCGGGTTATCCTTCTAGACATACATTCAATTTGTCTATATCTTGTCTAATCATATAAGAATTTAAGCATGACAGAAACTTTATTCTGTTAGGAAGTTATATAAAGCTTCCTTGGATTTGTTCCAAATTATATCGATATCGCGTTTTTTTTTCTTCTTCCCTCTTCCTATCTTATCTGCACTTGCTTACATCAGTAATGTTTATTCTATTGTTAAGAGGTTTAACATCTTAAGCAATTGAATGGTATTATTTTATGCATCAGGTAAACATCTATTTATTTTACCATGTTGGTAATTTACGGATTCAAGGATCATCAATACTTCAGATTTTCGTTGTAACAAATGATACTCTTAACGATTTGCATAAGCATACCTGCTCCGGGTTCCTTCCTTTATAGAGCATACACTCAATTTTTTTTTCTTCTTCTGTTCATTACCGTAGTTACTGTTTTAAAAAAGATATTTTTTTGGAACTTCTTTTAAAAAAATTGTTTTTTTCTCTTGTTGTAAGGGTGTGTAACGTGAATTTCGTTCACCACTCATAATATTTCTCGTCGATGAAAGAGTAACGTAAATTTCGTTAACCCCTCGTAACATCGAATAATACTTCTGGTCGACGCTTGTCGAGCTTTAAATTTTCGGAAGAGTTCGTCTCATTTGGATATATAAGCCAATGCACGCTGTGGTTCGGCCCTTATTCAATTACTTATTATCGAGTTCAACATTTTATCGTATCGAAGTGCATTTCTTAGAAATGGTAAGTTTCGCTTAAAATGTATAATATTTCTCCGCTAATCCTTTATCGCATGGTACTTAATAGTTTCAAATTAATTTTTCTTTAAAACATTCAGTACTAGAGATATTATGTCGATGTCGTTTTATATATATATATATATATATATATATATATATATATATGTATATATATATATATATATATATATATATATATGTATATATATATATATATATATATATATAACAACAACAAATATATTCATGGGTAATTCACGCGTGAATATATTTGTTGTTGTTGTTAACATATCACGCGATATTCCTACATCTTCTCATATATATATTTATATATATATATATATATATATATATATATATTTTGTTCTGGTTCTTCATACATTTTTTTGTACCAGTGGAAGTCTACGTTAAAAACCATTGAAATAAAATTAAGTAAATTCGTAACTTTTCTTATTATTTTTATTATGCTTCTATTTCTAAAATCTCTATTAAAGTATTGATACAGGAAACATGGACCACATGTTCTGGTTTTTTATATTTTTTTTATATCAATGAAATTCTACGTTGGAAAGCCATTAAAATAAAGTTAAACAAATTAGTAACTTTTCTTATGATTTTTTATTGTGCTTTTTATTTATGAAATGAATGAATTTTCTTAAAATATTGTAAGATACAGAATATATGAACCACGTTGTTTGATATTATTTCATAATTTTTGTACACATGTTACTTGTACCTACGGCAATTTCAATCTCGAGATATCCTGCATTTTACTGAATTGAAGAACTATATCTGATTCAAGTGTATTTTCTAGCACTTTTCCTTACCGGCATAAACTTTGCCTTACCGGCCTAAACTTTCCGTACCGGCCTAAAGTCATCTGACTAGACTAAGCCTTCGTAACGACAGAAACATTTTATTTGTGGATGCATCCTACCTGCTGGGACCACAGCTCTATGCAGAACCGAAGGGATTGAACGTAGCACAGCCAGATGGTTGGTTCCAGATCCATTTTTCAAGTCATCCAGATCATCATTGGAAAGAAAAACCAGGGAAAGTACTAACGTCCATAATCTTTGACAACTATAGATTATTTCCAACGAATTTTCATATAATATCAACTTAATAGTTTGTACTAATGTAAATTTAACTTTGTAAATATTTAATTCTTGGCTAAACTTTAGTTTCCTTCAGAATCTAATTTTTTCATTTGTATTTTAATTTACTTTCAGTTCTAGTTTGTTTCTCTAAACTCATAAATTAAATTGTCAAATTTGATAACATTTTTTTCAAATTTTTCAGTCAAATTATAATTTTTCTATCAATCAAACCACTTGAAAATAATTTTGAAATTTTCATCTGTTATTCAATAAAACTACTTGTAAATTTTAAACAACTTTGTTCATATTTTTCATATAACCTTCCAACTTCTTGCGTTGCTGACTGAGATTAGTTGATCTTAGGTAACCTAGAGGTTAGTAGGACGCAGGGTGGCGCCCACTTATCTTTTCGTCTCGTTACGTAAAAGCAAGTAGGATTACCCGAGAACCGGTAAGACCTACTCCTTGAGTTTCTACTAGTATATAACCCACGCCTGAGTAGCTCTCCGACGAGGTGGTCGTTGCAAATGGGCCAAGGTGTAACTACAGATTCAGAAGACAAAAAGAATAGTATTCTCATTAACAACAATGGGTCTAAATATGCTCGTTAGTGATATACAGGATGATAATTTGAAAAAAGATGGATAGATTTGTATTAATAGAAAAGTTATTTTTCAAGATAATGACTTGAAAATTGGGTATGAACAAGTTTCAGCTTGGACAAACAAGAATATGAGAGAGGATTTGAGTAAACTCGTAGATGTCGCCTTATGCGCCATATCTAATATATGAAATCAGCTACATATTTTTTGCCAGTCATTAATTTATAACTCACTTATTTAATTTGGATAGCCTCATCATTCCTGTAGAAAAAAAGTATACTTCTTTGATCTTCAAAATATTAACCGTTTTTGAATTTAATTATTTCACCGCATGGCCCCAATTGCTGTACTTTACATTTATCTAACCGTAATTCATAATAATATCAAAATGAAATTATACAAAAATTGAGTAATAAATCATATTTATGTTTATAAAATACTATACGCCTGTTAAAAAAAAGTCGGACAACATTAGAAGTGACTTGAGTTAGAGCTACTTATGAGAACTTTTTTCTAAAACCTAAAGTTGAAGTGTTGTGAAACAGTAAAATTCAAATATCTCGAAAATGGTTATTATGTTGAATATCAAAGAAGTACTCCCTTTTTACTACAGAAATGGTTAGGCTATACAAATTAAATAAGTGAGTTATAAATCTAATGAGTGACAGAAAATTTGTAGCTGATGTGGCGAAATCTATGAGTTTACTCATATCCTCCCTCATATTCTTGTTTGTTCTTGCTCATTATCTCGAAAAATAACCGATCTATTAACAATATTGTATTTAATTTTTTTCTATTTAACATTCTGTATCTTAGTTAGGAGCAGACTTAGACACATTGTTGTTAATGAAAATATTATCCTTTTTGTCTTCTGAATCTGTTGTTACAATTTGGCCCACTACTCATGAATCACCCTGTATATTTGATGACAACTCGTAAAACATGCCAGGAATTACAAAGGATCTGTCTTTTTTTATATCAAATAATTTTAATTGATATTCCTTTCCTAAATCTCTATTATGATTTAGGAATTTTGTTGTTTTATAAGATTATTTGTCACAAAATACAGTCAAATAGAAAATGTTCACTTTTATATATAATTAATTAGTACTAAAGATGTGATTGTTGAAAAGCTATTTTACCAGTGCCTTGAATTTGTGCAAAAATTTAAACTTAAATCTCTAGTAGCAAATTAGGATATTGAAATGAAAAATATTCAAAATAAATGCAAGCCACACAGCCGGAAACACCGAAAATGGTGTATATGGTAGCCATCAGGTATTATAAATAGGTAAAAACAATGCTGGGGGCCACGAGCAGCGCGTAAGTGATCACAAGATATACTTCATGCGACTGTGGAGAACCGTGCGGTAACTGCTCAAACTATGGTGTATAAAAAAGTACAAAGATCGGCCGGGAGGGGCCTCCGGCTAATATTTTGCCAAACGATAAAAGTGGTCCATACATTTCATTAGCAATAAGTTTTAGCCAAAATCCTCGTGGCCTCCGTATATCGGAAGTCACGAGGCCGTGGAGGTCACGGCAGACGCAATTTTAACATGGTCGTAGGCCACAATTGCCTATAACTATATATATATATATATATATATATATATATATATATATATATATATATATATATATATATATATATATATATATATATATATATATATATATATATATATATATATATATATATATATATATATATATATATATATTTATATATTTTTATATATATATATATATATATATATATATTGTGATATTTTTGTTATTTATTTAGACAATAAACGGGTGGGATAAATTTTAAACACTCGGTATGGCTACTTACTAATTTATTGAAACAATAACTCCATAATCACGAACACTTAATTCATATATACAGTATATTCGCTTAGACTAATTTATATAAACAGTTCACTAATTTATATTCACTAATTTATTTGTTCAACTCACGATGTCAAATTTAAAACTAAACTTACTCTTACTGATCAGTCCCCTCATATACTAGTGCCTTTTGTACTAGAGAATTCCGGGTTGCGGATTATACACACAAATAACTTTTCTGGCCTTTTCTAGATATCTCTGGTCACAAAAACCAGTTCTGGATAAGATAGTCTCAATAGTAAACAGTTTTTTATAACTGCGTATCCGCCATAATTTTAACTATTATACCTGGCTTAGACATGGTCGGATTTAGGGACTATACCAGTGTGCTGTTTCGTAACATTACCCCCTCCTTAAATGGAAGTTCCTCCTGGAACTTTTGTGTAGCCGAGACTGGATGTTTGAATCGGCAACTGGCCCCATTTCTACACTATCCGATCTTATGGAAATAGCAGGGCACCGTCTTTATCGGATACTGATAACGGCGGTTGTAGCTGCAAATTAATATCTGGACACCGGTATCTTGAAAGATAACCTCTACCATGTTCGTGATAACTCGCCAATCCAACTGGTTACTCGCTATCTTAAGCATAGCAAGTTTCTTCACGCTGGATTCTAACACATGGTCTCGGAGGTTACGAAGTGCTCCCCACACATCGCGGTAGGTAGATCGATCTTGGAATTCAATTCTACTTACCACGTAGAAGACGTACCGGGAATTATGTTTCAGTTTCAGTGTCTTGCCAGGGGCTGGAATCTGGTCTTCAAGTTTTTCTAATTGCCCGAACTTCTTTCGAAAGACTGTTGCCAACTCTCGTGCGTTCTTGATACGGGCGGGGATGTTGTATGCCAGTGAATAATCTTCCGGGAGAGTGAACAAATCTTGTTGTTGTTCCGAAGTGATTCCATATCTAGCTTTCCCGGTACCTCCATACGCGCCCATAAATTCATCGAAGGTGGGTTCAGACACATCTCGAATAAGGTTTACTCCTTCCTCTATGTCATGGTCTCCTTCGAATTACGCTAGTCGGTTTCGGTGAACTACTTTTGGTTTTCCGTTGGGGATCTTGCTTATGCGATATAAAACATCATTGATCCTTTTCTTGATTAAGTATGAACCTTCCCAGGATTTTTGTAATTTTGGAGAAAATCCTTCTCTCCTCGTCGGGTTGTGTAACCATACTTAGTCCCCTTCTTTACAACCGCCTTCTGTGGCCTGCGTGTCGTACCGACTTTTCATTCTGTCGCTGGCAACTTGGAGATTGGTTCGAACTAATTCATGAGTATCGTCCAGCTTTCTTCTCAATTTGATCACGTAGTCTTCGCCTGCTAGATCTTCTCCAGGCCGACAGCCAAATTCCAGGTCACAAGGAAGCCTCATTTCACGTCCAAACAGGATTTTAGCAGGTGTTCCACCCGTGGACTCATTGACGGCAGATCGATAAGCCAATGCGAACAGGTAGAGATACTGGTCTCAATCTCTCTGATGGCTGGATACTACTTTGGACAGGTATTTTTCAATAGTCCTGTTCATTCTCTTGACCATTGCATCTGGCTGTGGATGTAATGCTGTTGTCCTGGTCTTCTTCATTCTCAGCTAGTCGCAAATCTCCTGGAATAGATGACTTTCGAAATTTCTTCCCTGGTCACTGTGGACTTCCATGGGCACTCCATATCGGCTGATGAATTATTTCACCAATACATCCGCGACAGTTGTGGCCTATTGGTTCGGGATAGCGTAAATTTCCACCCACTTTGTGAAATACTCCATTACAACCAGTATGTACTTGCTACCATTTTCTGTAGTCGGAAATGGTCCAGCAATATCTAAAGCAATCCTTACGAAAGGGCTTCCAACATTGTACTGTTTCATGGGTGCCTTTCTCTTGCGATGTGGTCCATTACTCGTAGCACAAGTCGTACATTCCTTACACCAGTCCTTCACATCGTCGGAGCTGTTCATCCAATTAAACTTTTCTCGAACTCGCTGAAGGGTTTTCTTCACTCCCAGATGGCCTCCCGATAGACTGTCGTGTAGCTTCTTCAGTACCTCAGCTACTCTTGTTCTCAGGATAACTAGCTGTCTCCTCATCTCAGAACCATCATCGTTCTCAAGGACTCTTTTCAACAGCCCTTCTTCCAGGACAAGGGAGTCCCACTGAGCCCAATACGCCTTGAGTTTCGGTGAAAATCTTGACACTTCTTGCCAGGTAGGTAGCCGGTTTCCTGTCTTCCATTGCCGGATCATCTTCAGGTGAGGATCATTCTCCTGATCTTCTCTGATCCTGGTGGGTGACCATTCCTCGTTGACTACTGTAATTCTTGAAACTGCAACCTCCTCAGATTTCGACTTGTTGCATCGTGAAAAGTCTACAGGGCATGGCCGTCTAGGCAAGGAGTTGGCTTTTTGATGATTCACATTAGCTGGATGTTCACCCCTGTCTGATTTCCCCTGTGTCTGGAGTTCTTGAGTTACAGGAGTCTTGGGGCGCTTAGACGGACTGCGTATGTGCTCTTGCTCGCCACACTTCCGGCATTTGATCTTCTTCCGCTTCTTGTCTACCATACCTTTCAACAAGTTGACGACCTGGTCAAGTCTGTCATCATCACCTTCTTCCTGTATGGTCCTGTCTTTGTTGTATCCCGAAGCCATCGTGGCTGCTTCACATTCAAGAGCAGCTGTCAATGCGTCAACTAATGTTTTCGGATGGGCTAAACGAAGCGTCCCCTGCATATCGGGGTCACGTAAGCCATCAATAAAGGCCTGAATGCCCAGACATTCCATCATGTTCTCTGGTGCTGACGGATGAGCAAATCGAACTAGTCGAGCGATGTCCCCTTCATATTCTTGAAGGGATTCATCACGTTCCTGCCTTCGGTTCTTCAGCTGAGATTGGTACAAATTTTCTAGATGTTCATGACCATATCGCATGTCCAACCTCTTCTTCAGCTGCTCGAAGTCGTCCGTTTCTTCCAAAGGTATCGTCTGAAGTACATATAAGGCATCTCCGCGAAGCGCGATGGTTAAATTCACTGCCTTCTCTCTATCGGACCAATTATTCACTCTAGCGGCTGCTTCAAACTGTTTCACATAATTAGTCCACGATGTCTTTCCGTCGAATGTTGGGGTCTTGACTCGAGCAAAACTGCCAATGTCCTCTATCCTGGAGTTTATTTCTGGCTTGCATGGTTTTATATGTTCAATCTTCTTCTCTTCTGCTGGCGTGTCTTGTGTTGTTAAATCTGCCATATTTCTCTCCAATTCCTTGATTTTCTCGTCTATCGTTGTCATCTTGTTTTCAATGTCTGATTTTAGAGACGAAATTCTATTCTCGACGTCAGCAGCATTGTCATTTTTCAACGATAAGATATTGGCAGAAATGTCATCTTTCATAGTGGAAATCTTCTCGTCCATATTAATAGAAATATCATTCTTCATAGTGAAAATCTTCTCGTCCATATTAGTAGAAATATCGTTTTTTATAGCCGAAATATCGTTTTTCACATTCGTTGAAATCTTCTCTTCCATAGCAGAAATTGACGAGATTAAGGTGGAAGCCTCGTCATTAAATAAAAATGTTTCTGGATCCAAGCCGTCACTTACCAGTGCCACTTTGAATCTTTCTACTAACTCACTCTTCTTACCGGACGTTTTCAACTCACTATCTTCCAATTCTGCTCTTAATTCCGTGACTTTCAGATCACATAGTCTCTTGGCCATTTTTACGTAGCAATTTATTTAAATTACCCCACACCTGACACCAATGTAATGTTTTTGTTATTTATTTAGACAATAAACGAATGAGATAAATTTTAAACACTTGGTATGGCTACTCACTAATTAATTGGAACACTAACTCACGAACACTTAATTCATATATACAGTATATTCGCTTAGACTAATTTATATAAACAGTTCACTAATTTATATTCACTAATTTATTTGTTTAACTCACGAATTGAAAACTAAACTTACTCTTACTGATCAGTCCCCTCATATACTAGTGCCTTTTGTACTAGAGAATTCCGGGCTGTGGCTTATACACACAAATAATTTTTCTGGCCTTTTCTAGATAACTCTGGTCACAGAAACCAGTTCTAGATAAGATAGTCTCAATCGTAAACAGTTTTTTATAACTGCGTATCCGCCATAATTTTAACTATTATACCTGGCTTAGACAGGGTCGGTTTTAGGGACTATACCAGTGAGCTGTTTCGTAACAATATATATATATATATATATATATATATATATATATATATATATATATATATATATATATATATATATTTATATATATATATATATATATATATATATATATATATATTTATTTTTATTGTTGTTTTATGTAGATTAATAAAGAATGATGTTCGGCTAGCTCAGGGTAAATGTATCATAGTTGGGCATGAGTACTCCTTAATCTCTTTGAGTTCAGGTCTAAAGTTTTTTTTATATGATTTATTATTTTGTTTTATATATTTTAATGAAGAATTATTTGTTCTTGTTTATTATTTAAAATAAAATTATACCTGTATAAATTTATGTTGAGACGTCTATGTTATTGTTTATATTCCTGTTTTTAATAGAGGGTATAGAAACAAAAATGAACACCATAATTATATATTGTCAAAGCGACGTTGGAAATTGGAAAAGAAATACATGTATTAATATAAACAAATTTAAAATCAAAATAGTGGAACCAACAACTAAAATCTAATAATTCAACAAATAGGTACCTTAGCGCAAATTTATATTGTTTGAAATGGCCAAAATTTGAAATTTCAAATTGGTTAACACTAACCTTTCACTAACAATGATGTCTTCTGGCACCGACGATCACCAATATCCAATACCACCACCTCTCATATTAATATGTCAACTGCATTCACTCAACCTAAACTCCAGCTTGACAAAACTTCTCCAGGTAGGTCTTGAAATTCTTCAACGTGTCCCGTTTAACGTTTCAATTAGCTTCTAAATCTTCTCAACATACTTCTTCAACTTCATTTAACTTTTTTCTGTTACTTTTCTTGAGTTTTATGAGAATTTTATTTTACTACGTCCTCTCTCTATAATATCATATATCACCTTCATTTTCCAAAATAAACAACCCTCATTTCTCCTGTCCGTTGCCATGGACAAAACTCATCATCTCACTAGATTTTTTTTAACAATAATTTAGAAATCAGAGTTTTTCATTTAATTTCATATTTTTCTTAACTATTTGATGATATTTAATGCTTTGTTTATTTCCAAAATAATTTAATTTATCTATATAAAACTCTACTTTTCCAAAAATATACCTATTTATAAAAAAAAACCTCTGATTGAATGAACCAAATCTACTGTCTGATTACTCTGAAATGCATATGCAATCCTTTTCCAATTATATTAGAATTCTTCCACAATTAGTGTTCATTATAAACGCGGACTGAAATTTATATTTACAAAATTTCTTTATATGTTATTTCACATCCTCGCTATATACGCTTGTCAGAATTATATAGTTCTATGACCATGAATCCTGTCGCGCACAACGAAATCTGTCGCTGATGTTTCATGTTTTGAAATTATTTTGACATTCCAATCTTGTTGACAGTTCTCAGTGTCATTATAATAGTAAATATCAAAAATGATGAATTTGCTACTAATTCTTATCAAACATGATGTATTATAATAATATAAATACATTTATTTATTCTTTTAGGGGTTCAGATACTTTTAATGACGTATATGCCAAATTTACAAACTATTATATTGTTCAAAGATGATTTTTATGGTCTGATATACAAGTTATGAGTGAATTATTTTAGGAAGCACTGACAATGGTGAGTGTTTTGAATATCATTTTAGCATCTCTATATTCACATTAAACAAACGATATCATAGGTACATATTCAATATATAACTAACTTTAATTTCATTCATATCATGAAAAACAAATAATTCCCTATGTTTTGGCAACTTACAACCAAATTCACGCTTGAAAACCTCAAACTCCAACACCTTCAAACCCTTATAGATTTAACAGATATTAGCCATGTTAATAGCTGCTTAAATTTCAATTTCACATTAAATCTTTTTATTCATTGATTTCTTTTATAATAAACTGTGTCTGTTCATTCCTTGTTATGTATTAATCTTGACTTGACCTGTCTATTTTATAAATCTACTTAACCTACTATTTACAAATAACTATAATGTATCAATTTAAGTACTTGCAAGATTATTTATTATTCATTTAAGAGTAGTAATTATTATCCTATATACAAAATTCTACATTTCACAATTCATTTATTTATCTCTAGAATTGCTTAAAAAATTATTATTTATTTTCTATTTCAGATTTAACTTTAATGTTTTATTTATAATCAGATATTATTATTTATGAATACCATCCTTTAAATGTTATTTTTTTCTTCTTCTTAATAAATGATTTTGAATTATTAGTCCTATCTATTATTTTAGCTTGTCATATAGGTGCTTTATATAGAGGTATAGTATAGTTTATTATTCTGGCATACTTATTATCGAATATCTATATCTTTGTTAAAACTAATGGATTTATATACAGTGTACATGTTATTTTTATAATTCCTTCTTATCATTTTCATACTTCCAACATTTCAGTCCATGCAAATCATTTAGCCACTATCAATTCCATCGACACTATTTTCTCATTCCTATTCATTGAATTATTTATAATTATATACTATTTATCCTCATAATCTAAAATTCCACTCAATTTCTCTTCATATTTATTATTGATTTATCTTTATATCTTACCAGTACATCTGTTCCAATAATTACATTCTATCTATGTTCATAATTACCATTAGTAAGATATCTATAATTGCCATATATTTTTCATTCACCTCTTTATTATTATATTATTTCTGCACCTAATTGTATTAGTTACACAGAAAACTACACTAGCCATTTCTAGTTCTGTGACTGAATATTTTTTCTCAAAATTTTTGGTTACTCTGGATATGAAACTAATTGGAACTCCAACTCCTTGTTGTACCTGTATCAGAACTCCAGCTAGTCTCTCACCTGATGCATCGGTACGTACGATGAAAGGTTTGTCATATTGTGGATGATAAATTTCCAATTTCTGAGTGAAAATGTTCTTTAATTGTTCAAAAGCCATATCTCTTTCTCTTGTCCATTCCCATCTAACGTTTTTTTCAAGCAATTCTATGAGTGGAATTTCATATTTACTCAAATCTGGAATCAGCCTCTTGTGATAATTTAAAATTCCCAAAAACCCTCTTAATGTTTTGAGATTCTTTGGTGTTTGAAATTCTAAAATTACCGTGACTCGGTCTGGATCCATTCTAATGCCAGTTGTAGTTAAAACATATCCCAAATATTTTACTTCCTGTTGATAAAATTCACATTTCTCTAAATTCAATTTTAAACCAGCTAATTCTAATTCCCTCAATATTATTTCTAAATGTTGTTGGTGTAAAATTTCATTTTCCGAGTATACTAAAATGTCGTCAATATAGTGGAGAGTGAATCCTTCATATTTATTTAGAATTGAGTGCAATGTCCTAACCAGAGCTGCACAGGAACTTTGCAAACCAAAAGGAACCACACAAAATTGATAGACTACTCCATCAATCATAAATGCAGTATAAGCTCTACTTTTGTTATCTAAAGGAATAAGCCAAAAACTATGCTTTAGATCTAATTTTGAGAATACTTTTGCCTTAGTTATCCTACCAAATATTCCCTCTATATTCATAGGGCTTTCATATTGTTTTTTTGTGTAGGTATTAATATTTCTAGCATCCAAACATATCCGTATCTCTCCATTCTTCATCCTTACGCATGTAACTGCACTTATGTAGAGTGAGTCACATCGTTCAATAATTCCCTCTGCTAGCATTTTGTCCAATTCTTCATACACCTCATTTTTAATTTTATATGGTATGGGGTATGTTTTCACTTTAAAATTCTTCATTTCACTACTCATCTCTAATTTATGCACATACTCCTTAGATACACATACTTCTTCATTAAATAACCGCTTATGCTTTCCAAGTAAAGTTTTAATTTGTTGTTCTTGTTCTGTTGTCCCCAAATGCTTATATTCTTCCCATTGTAAACCTTTAATTTGATTTAACCAACGATTTTTTTGTGTTTCTATATTTTTATTATTGCTATTAATAAACGGAATCCTGTACTCTTTACATTCTAGACATTGATTTTTATAATTAATAATCATTTCATGATTATTCATTTCGTCAGTCCCTAATACTATGTCAAAATTAAGATTTTCTACTACTAACATTTGTGATTTATATTTGTTAATTCCAATTTGTAGTTCAGCAATAAAATTACTCCTTGTCTCATACAGCTTTTTATTGTTCGCTCCCACTAATGATATTTTATTCGTTTTTATCATCATAATATCGTTTCCTTCTAAATTTTCAATAATATTTTTATTTATCAATGTAACCTCAGAACCTTTATCCAGAAGAATATTACATGAAATATTTTGGGTTTTTCCTTTAACAAAGATTAGATTTAGATTTTCATTGTCAATACTATCCCCATTTTCATCAATAAATTCCCTTGGATGCTCATATTTAGAAGAATAAATGATATTATGGACATGGAAGCGATTTAGGCAAAATCCCTATGGTCCCGTCCTGTGACAGTTTCCCCAGGTCTATCATCTTCCCTATTTTGATTATCCCTACTATTTCCTTCATTCTGGCTACAACCTGTATTTTGTCTATTATAATTCCTCTCTTGATTTTGTTAATTATTATTCCTTCTTTCATAATCATTTCTTCTTTCATTATAATTGTTTCTTCCTTCCCCTCTATTCTGTTGCCAACTTCCATTCCTGTTACCATTATAGTTTCTTCGTTCGTATCCTCCTTGGTTTCCTCGATCTTCATACTGTCTATATCCATTATTTCTACCTCCATTGCCATAGTAATTTCCCCGATTACCACTATACCTACTAAAGTTCCTAGCATCTCCATTGTTCTCCCTAAAATTTCTATTACCCTGTATATCATTATCATAATAATGATTTCCTTGATATTGATTTGTCCGATTGTATCCACTCTGATTTGCTACACTCCTCTCTAATCTTTGCAGATAACTTGACAAATGTCCCATCCTTTTGATGTTATGCAGAGTTATGGTCTCTGCCATTTCTTGATTGAAATGCCTAGATATGTATAAGACTATTTCTTGTTCTCTCATTTCCGGTTCTAAATATTGTGCTGTGTTGTACAATGTCATAGCGTACATATTAATGTTTCTGTTACGACCATAGTCAAACTTTCCGAAATATAATCTTTCCCGGAAACTTGCCTGTTGAATTTCTCCCCAAAAGTAGTTTAAAAATCTGTTTTCAAAATCTCTTAAATTTTCTATTTTATTTTCCTCGTTACAGAACCATAGTAATGACATCCCATTTAACATACCCCTGATAACTAATTTCATTTCCGCCAGATCCCTAATATTTTTAACCCTACTTCTCACAATTGTAATAAATACTTTGGGATGAATATGATTAATATTTCCATCATACCTAATTGCTCCATCCACAAAATCTGCTGAAGGTACTACAACTGCCCTCGAATTCTGTTCTAAACTTCCTCCTATTCTCCTCATTTCTTCATTTGTATCTCTCAGCTTCCTATACATTTCGTCCATCTCCTTCTTAAAATTGTTGTCCCATAACTCATTTTCTTTAGCACACATCCCTGTTTGTTTCTCTACTCTACCTTCTAAGTCCTTAATTTCCCTGCCAACATTTTCTTTAAAATTCTGCATTACTTCCTCACTTACTTGTCCCTATAATTTAATAGAACCCACTTCTTTGGTTAATTTTTCATTTTGTTTTGTTACTTCTATTTGAATCACATTTGATATATTTTCCTCAAGACGTTTTCCCAATTCTTGAACTTCTTCTACCACATGCTTGTCTATACCTTCTCTGATTTTAATGCCATTTTCTTGAGTTTCCATCCGCAAATTTTCATTCTGGCCCTTCATATCTTCTTTTACTTTTTCAATTTGCTTTTTACATTGCTCCTTCTCCTCCCTAACTTTCTTAATCTCATTCAAACTTTCCATTTTCACCTCATCAATTTTCTTTTCTAAGTTATTTATGTTCCCCTTTATATCATTCATATCTCCCCTCATCATGTCCATCTTTCCACTCATACTATTCATATCTACCCTATTTTCTTCAAATTTAATATACAAGTCTCCCCTCATCATGTCCATCTTCTCATTTATATCTCCCTTCATTGTGTCCATCTTCCCATTCAAATTCTTTTCCATATCAATCAGAAATTGCATAAATTGGTCAATATGACTCACACTAGGTTGTCTCCTATTCTCTTGTTCTTCCTCATCTCCTACTGTCATATCTCCTTCTGATTGTTCCATTCCTTGTTCCAAGTACTGCACAAGAAAATCACCCATACCATGTCCTCTTTCTTCATCTGAACTTCCTTCTGTACCTAGCTGTTTTCCGTCTCTTAATGTCATTTTTCTCTCCATCGTATCTACTTATTTTTATTTAATATCTTAAAAAAAAATATTTCAATATTATTTATAATTAGATGCAAAAAAAAATGTTTTAATACCACACCCCACGTTGCGGTGTCAAGTTATAATATAACTCGTTTTATTTCGACAAGAGCCCCACGTTTCGGGCGCCAAGTTATTATATTTTATTTATATATATATTTATTTTTATTGTTGTTTTATGTAGATTAATAAAGAATGTTGTTTGGCTAGCTCAGGGTAAATGTGTCATAGTTGGGCATGAGTACTCCTTAATCTCTTTGAGTTCAGGTCTAAAGTTTTTTTTATATGATTTATTATTTTGTTTTATATATTTTAATAAAGAATTATTTGTTTTGTCTATTATTTAAAATAAAATTATACCTTGTATAAATTTATGTTGAGACGCCTATGTTATTGTTTATATTCCTGTTTTTAATAGAGGGTATAGAAACAAAAATGAACACTATAATTATATATTGTCAAAACTACGTTGGAAATTGGAAAATAAATACATGTATTAATATAAACAAATTTAAAATCAAAATAGTGGAACAAACAACTGAAATCTAATAATTCAACAAATAGGTACCTTAGCGCAAATTTATATTGTTTGAAATGGCCAAAATTTGAAATTTCAAATTGGTTAACACTAACCTTTCACTAACAATGATGTCTTCTGCCACCGACGATCACCAATATCCAATACCACCACCTCTCATATTAATATGTCAACTGCATTCACTCAACCTGAACTCCAGCTTGACAAAACTTCTCCAGGTGACTCTTGAAATTCTTCACCGTGTCCCGTTTAACGTTTCAATTAGCTTCTAAATCTTCTCAACATACTTCTTCAACTTTAACTTTTTTTTGTTACTTTTCTTGAGTTTCATGAGAATTTTATTTTACTACGTCCTCTCTCCAAAATATCATATATCATCTTCACTTTCCAAAATAAACAACCCTCATTTCTCCTGTCCGTTGCCATGGACAAAACTCATCATCTCACTAAATTTTTTTTTAACAATAATTTAGAAATCAGAGGTTTTCATTTAATTTCATATTTTTCTTAACTATTTGATGATATTTGATGCTTTGTTAATTTCCAAAATAATTTAATTCATCTATTTAAAACTCTATTTTTCGAAAAATATCCCTATTTATAAAAAAAAACCTCTGATTGTATAAAACTATTTCATTCTGAAATACGTATGCAATCCTTTTCCAATTATATTAGAATTCTTCCACAATTAGTGTTCATTATAAACGCGGACTGAAATTTATATTTACAAAATTTCTTTATATGTTATTTCACATCCTCGCTATATACGCTTGTCAGAATTATATAGTTCTATGACAATGAATCCTGTCGCGCACAACGAAATCTGTCGCTGATGTTTCATGTTTTGAAATTATTTTGACATTCCAATCTTGTTGAAAGTTCTCAGTGTCATTACAATAGTAAACATCAAAAATAATGAATTTGCTACTAATTCTTATTAAACATGATGTATTATAATAATATAAATACATTTATTCATTCTTTTAGGGGTTTAGATACTTTTAATGACGTATATGCCAAATTTACAAATTATTATATTGTTAAAAGATGATTTTTATGGTCTGATATACAAGTTATGAGTGAATTATTTTAGGAAGCACTGACAATGGTGAGTGTTTTAAATATTATTTTAGCATCTCTATATTTACATTAAACAAACTATATCATAGGTACATATTCAATATATAACTAACTTCAATTTCATTCATATCATGAAAAACAAATAATTCTCTATGTTTTGGCAACTTACAACCAAATTCACGCTTGGAAACCTCACACTCCAACACCTTCAAACCCTTATAGATGTTGTGATGAGTTCAATATATATTTATATATATACATATATATATATATATATATATATATATATATATATATATATATATATATATATATATATATATATATATATATATATATATATATATATATATATATATATATATATATATAATATATATATATATTTATATATATATATATATATATATATTGAACTAATATTATAAAATATTAAAATAATTTAACTGATATCACCAGATAGAAAGGTAATATATCATAACGTATGTTATATCAGTAGACACAACCTCGTGAAAAATTAAAATATTATCTAAACAAATTGAATGAAATGAGCTGTTGTATTAATAAATATTGAGGAAATCATTTGATTAGAAAAATTGAACGATAGTGAATAAAAATAAAAAGGATTCTTTAAATAAATAAAAAAGTATATACCTTCATGAATATAATTCAAGTCAATGTAAACATATATAAACATTCTGAGCACGGCCATATGAATTCACTGGGAATTAAAAGTTATCATCACTTGATATCTAAAATAAAATAAAATTAGTATCAGAGTCGATAACAGATTATCAATATTTACATATAATGATAAAAAGACATAATCAGTTGAGAACGTATAAAACAATTAATGTTTATTTGACATACGGAACACAGCCAAGCTATATGTCAATTAAATATTGGTTTCATGAAGCTTAACAAAACGGAAGTATCGAAAAAATAGGGAATTTATTGCCAACCTAAATTTATTGGTAACTAATAAAATATTTAACATAAAAATAAAACTTTGAAATAATTAATAGTATATATAAAATTAATATAGCAAAAATTAGAAGATTTAAAGCTGTACAATAGCAAATATAATAGTAGATTTCTTAGATTTTAAGTTTTGTGTAATTAATGTATATAAGAACACCTCAAAAATGAGGAGAGTTATTGAAATGATTCATTGTCATGAGGAGAAAGGACAAATTAGAACTGTCTATGGGTTGGCGTACACCCTAGATGTAAATTGAGTGAATATAAACGACGAGTACTCAGTGTGTATGCTGCATATTAATAAACGGATCTAGGAATTTTCTTCGAAAGCAATTCTTCCAAAACAATTCTTCGAAAACAATTCTTCGAAAATCAATTCTTCGAAAATGCGATTCTTCGAATACCATATTCTTCGAATAAACAATTCTTCGACTAATAATTCTTCGACAGCTTTATTATTTGGATTTACTAAAATTTGGGATAAGTTTTCATTAGACAATAATCAATATTTCTCGTATGATATATGAACGTATGATGTGGAACATACTAATAATAAATGAGAATTATAAGGTCATTCTCTTTTTTGAGAATACCTAGGAACTGGAAATAAAACACTACTTTTTTTATTTGTTATAATTATGTCAACATTTTATTAATAAATTACAGTAAAAGTTTACAGTACAGTAAAAGGTTACAGTAAAAATTACAGATAAATGACATAAATACTATCAAATACCAAGGTAAGAAAAATATTATAGATTAATATGATATGTTGTGAGCTAAACCTCTAATGTATTCTATTATATTATTTCTATCATACTAATATACAAGAGTTTTGATTCGTTGATTACAATCTTTGTACTCCTTTCTTGGTGTTTGTGGTTCAAATCCGCTTAAATATTGTTCTACACGAAGTTCATTTAGACTTTGCTCATTTTTTATACATTTTATAAATTTCCACAAGTTGGGGTGAACTGCTGATACTTATGTTTCAAAACTTCGATGCCATCCTTCTACCGAATTATTTGTTCTTGGTAAATCATCCAAAACTGTTTGATATAGATACCACAATTCGTATGGATATTGTGGTGGTTTTCGCTGTTTTCGATTTGGTCGCCCAATCCACGTATCTTCAAAATAATTAATAACACTTTCGGCTTCTGACGGAAATGTTTCACTATCATATAATTGTTCAAAAGCCATAACTATATCATCCACTGGGACAAAAGCAATAGCACACAACATCTTTAGTTTGAAAGCAAATTCACTGTCAGTCTCATAGCGTTTTTTAATCCATTCCTTTGAATCATTCGAAAAATGCATTGACTGAAGTGGAAAAAACAGCCTCTTTTTCTACAACTTGGAAAAGCACTATTGCAGGCAATAATCAATGCTTTTTCGAAGTCAGTGGTAATCGTTGCAGGCACTGAAGATGATTTCAAATTTTTAAGTTCTTGAAAAAATTGATCATAAATTCGTTCTGATTTTTTTGGTAAGAGTGCATGAACTAAAGGTACCGATAAATTGTGTTGCAGTCCGCGAACGGTTAGTAATTGTTGGAATAATAACGGCACGGTTTTGAATGTGCCATCAATATACCAATGCTTACTGTTAGACAATAATTGGAGATTTTGTTCTGTAGTAAAAATTAATATTCTCTCGTCCACTGGACCGGAATCATATAGCAAAAAATTTCCATTTTTGTAGGTTTTCGTATATTCCTCCAAAAATATTATTTCGCTTCTATTAGTAGGAAGAGCTGGTCCTTGTAGATTTTTTTGTCTGATATTGCGAATACTCCGTTTCATACTGCTAACACTTGGAAACTTGGGAGCTGCCGTTATGGAACATGTAGTCGAAGCAATTGATATAATTCTGTGCGGAAGATCATTACTTATTTTCTAGTAGATTCGAATTTTTTCGTACACTTTGGTCGCTTCCCCCTCTGAGGCGTCAGCAATATGATTATGTTCTTTTGTTATTTTACTGATTTTATCGTCGACAGTAATTATTCTCGCTGGACAGTTTGTTTTTCTTTTTTCAAAAAATGCGCACTTCCAATACACTTTTTCACCTTTTTCAACATCTTTAAAATAAAAATGTCCCTCGAACAACAATTTAGGTTTTTCTTTTTCTGAACAAACAAATTCTGCATCCATATTTACTTGCACAGGGTTAAATTTAAACTAATTTTATTCTATGGAAAACAATCCCTTTTATACCCACTCAGGTCAGTTGCAAACTTGGGATTAGATAAATTTTACCTGATTTATATCACAAACAAATTCTGCATCCATATTTACTTGCACAGGGTTAAATTAAAACTAATTTCCAAGGGATTATCGTCAGTTGCAAGCTTGAGATTAGATAAATTATACCTGATTTATATCTCTGAACAAAGTCATTCCTTTTGGATACTTCGAAGAATTGTTATTCGAAAAATTATTAGTCGAAGAATTGTTTATTCGAAGAATCGCATTTTCGAAAAATTGATTTTCGAAGAATTGTTTTCGAAGAATTGTTTCCGAAGAATTGCTTTCGAAGAATTTTCTGGATACCATTAATAAACATATACACACTGAGTACTCGTCGTTTATATTTACTCAAAGGACAAATTATGAAAAATTTAAGATTATAACCATATGTGTGCATACTTGTGAATATCCTCCAAGACTTTTCAAAGAACTGTTTCAATATTTCTAACTAAAAAATGCCCAAACAAACAATTATTGTGTTATAAGTAGTAACAAGGTGGCTTTGAACTTCCTGTATGAAAAAGTTGGTTGATTCGGAAAACAAAGAAAGTCTAGCGTGGGTTGGAGAACAGATAACATCGTGTAGGAAGGTTTCGACAAATTTGTTGTCAAAAGTTGAATAAAACTGAAGTATAGTATCAAAAGTGATTAAGTAAAGGAAATATAAAGTGTGTAAAGTCTAGTAAGAACGAGAAAGCGTTTAGAAAGGTGTATTTCTTTATTAAAAGAAATCGTCAAGAATTGGGGAGACTCCAGAAGCCACATTGTATAGCTATACAGAAGGAAAGGACTCAAGGTATGTGTATTTTAGATATTAATGTGGATCCAAAGACGTAACTAGTGCGAAATGAATAATTTCTTTAAATAAATGACGAAATTTTTACAAAAAATGCCTAAGCATTTTAAGATGCTGAATACAAAATTTTCCTTGATGAATATCTAAGAACTATAATCAATCCCCATAATAAAAAGTTTGAAATTTTGCTCACCTATAATATTAATGTTATCTTACTATTGTTCACCTAATAGATAAGTTTCATTCATCTTCCATTTCTCATCATAATGCATGTATAAACACCTGATTTTCACCACTATACTATACAGTTCTCTTCGCTTTGGACCAGCTGAAAGTGTACGTGACTTTCTTATGCGCACACGCTGGCATTGTTTCCGCCTAATAGAATTTCAGAGCGCATGATTGAATATTGTACAGTGGCGGTACAAATACTTTTTTTGTATGATAAATAATTTAAATTTGATTTCAAACAATTTTCATTAAACAGATTTCTTAACAGTGTTTTGCATTTTTATTCATTATCCATAATATATTCGGCTCAAGACCGCTCATTTCATTCATTATTTAGAAAAATGATAGTTAACAAGGTAATAGAGTCATATTTATGAACTATTTAATTTGCATATATATATATATATATATATATATATATATATATATATATATATATATATATATATATATGTTAAGCCAGTCCTCTAGTATAGATAAATATTCATATATTAGATTGAATTAAAAAAGGAATTTTTTTTGTATATACGTATGGTGTATCATTAGACACTACCTAATTAAGAACAAAATTTAACATAAAACGAATGAATGACTTAAGCAAATGTATTATAAAATATTGAGTACATCAATTTAAGAAATGGATTAAGGATAAGGAATAGAATGGTAATGATAATATAGAAATTAATTCTTAAGAAAATGTTACCTTCACAAATAAATCCTAAGGTCAAGTCAATGTCAACAATTTTCATTAAAATCAATCTGAACGCTGCTATGTCCACACTTGAATCGGGAAAAGGATGTTAATTTGTTCAAAACCTAAAATAATAAGAATTAATAATCAAATCACTAATTTATTAACGATATGCAAATACAATAAAAAGTTGCAATTTGAAAAAAGTAATTTATAAAAATAAAACTGTATGAAATATGACATTCGGGATAAGAGCCATATTGTATGTCATAGAAATCTAGTAATCAAATCGAAATCAATGAAGGAAGTGATTGAATCTAGTTATAATATTGCCAACCTAAATTCGATGAGTTGGAAGTTAATATAAAACAGAGAATGTAAATTTGAAATTAAGTTAGAGTTTATATAAAGCGAAATTAGTGCTAATTAAAGAATTAAAAAATAAACAGTTCCATATATATAAATCATAAATTTAGATTGTAGAAATTGTATAATAATTGTAAACAAATTTACTAAAAAAAAAAGGAAGTACAAGGATTGAAACCATTGTAATACATGTAAAAGATTATTTATATATTCCATAAGATAACCATTTATACAAGTGATTTCACTCTCCAAGACTATTTTAATTGAAGAATTCAGTATTTCCATAAAAAAAACATTATCATTGACAATTGTTGAATAAAATAACAAATTAGGAGGCTGTGTTTTAGAGATTGTAAGAATGTTGTTGATTTTAAAAAAAAAAGAGAGTCGAGAGTTAGTTGGGGAATGATGAACTGGGATGTAATTCTCTGAGAAGATTTTTGTAAAAACTTTAAAGTAAAAGTAATAATTTTAAATCTAAATCAATAAAAAATTCATAATATTAATGTCGATTAACCCCTGTGAAAAAGTGAAACGTGCCGAACGAGTATTTCTTGGGTAAGGAATACCTAAGAAAAGAGACGAGATGTTGCAGGTCCACCACGCCGAGAATGGAATATAAGGTCTGTGTTATTTGAGTTTTTTTAATTTGGAATTCCAAACAAACAAAGAAAAAGTGAACTTTTGAAATTAATTTGAACATTTAAATTTGAATAATCTAAAATTGGCCAAAGAAACTTTAAAATAATCAATACAAAAATTTATCCATGGATAATTAAAGAACTCTAATTTTCTGCAACAATAATTTTAGATATTAAATATGTACTTACTTGTAAAAAGTTTTTCGTTTGTAAAATAATCAAAGTTCACACGACTCATAAATGCTTTTCCAATCTTAATTTCCGCTTTGCATGCTGACCTATTCTTATAACTATCAAACACACACTTAATTCACAACTTGAATTATATATGTAACTGTTTAATATAAGTTTTCAACCATATTATTCTAAATGCACTAAATTGATGCACATTGAACTGTTGAACGTTTGCATCCTCCATGATAACTGTGTACTATAATTTTGTGACGACGAGAAACGTTGAACCGGAAGAGTTGCTCCGTTGCGCCGAAGCAGCTACTATAAGCGTTCAGTGCGCATGACCATCAAAGAATACAGAGGAGGTTCAGGAATATTTGTGTGTGTAAAATTTTGAAGATTTCAGCAACAATTTATTAAAATATTTTTATTTAAGTGTTGGTATTTTTCTTATTCCAGTCAATGTCCATAACACTTTTCATGAACATTGTTTAAATCATTCATTCGATTATCATATGGTGAGATGATTGAAATAAAGATATATAATTTATTCAGGAATAGACCTATCACGAAATCATAATAAGTAAATGTTCATATATGTAAAAATTTTTTCTAATAGGTGTCCAGGACTCAAAAAGAGAAGTCTCATGCTTCCGACTGCAATATAAAATTTAAACAATACATACAATTAAAAAAATTTTCATATAATCATATAGGGCTAGCCGAAGGTAAAAACGGGTAAATAAAAATAAATCATATAAGTATAAATATATTAAAATATAACATATCCACTATAATATATATACATAACAGTAAATATAATAACCAATTAACACAAAGATAATAATCAATTATATACTTGCATCCAGAACCCAAAGACAGAAGGTCTACATGCCTCAGGCTTTCAATTAAAATGAACTACATAAACATAACATATTTTAGAGCAGCCCTAGGTAAGTTTATATAGGGTAACTTTTTTATTTTAAAAAATATTTTAAATTTATATACTATTTATTTTGTAGATTGTTTGATAACGATAATAATAAATTATCGAAAGCTTAGAATTAACTAAACAGAGTTTTCTTTATCACATTGCCGCATTCCCCAATAAAAAAGTTACCCTAACTAGTTTCGGCAACGAACTACTTTCGTCTATATATATATATATATATATATATATATATATATATATATATATATATATATATATATATATATATATATATATATATTTTGGAACAGTATAAACTGTCCATAAGAAAGACAAACCGTATTACTCCTTAACAATATTATTTAATGACACATTCAAATAAACCTCAATTTGGTTATAGTTTAAAAACAATGTTCTTAATATTAGATCTCACATAGAGGAAGATAAATTATTGTCAATAAGATTCAAGTTCATAATGTATTCTTCCAGAATGATAAAATATTAGAGTCTAAATTGTTATAAGTAATCCATAGGGATGAAATGCATTGTACTAGGTAGTCATATAATAACATGTGTATTATAATTAATCTATTTACTAACAAAATGGGTTAAGTTATGTATGGACTATCCTAATTACTCTTGTTAGGAAATATTAAAGCAAAAATGACTGAAACTTTTATTTAATATTGAAACAATGTAATTTATCGTAAATCGAAGAGGTTAAATAATCTAGGAAATATTTCTTTGAAATATTTGTATTCAACACAAAGTATGTGACACCAGAAGGAAGCAGTACTAAACAGTAGTCAAGTGTTTCACTATAAACAGTAATATAGGGTGAAAAAGTGTTTCTAATAAGAAAAACTTAAATTTGAAATTCAATATCAAGAACTGTCAAACTCAAATTTATTTATAAAATTTCGGACCTAATAACAATTTTGGGGAAAAGGGACATACTTTGGGTAATATAGTAGATCGTAACCTTTAATTTTAATATGTTTAAAATTAGTTTTAAGAAAAATTCATATTTTTTATATGTAATAAGTGAGGTTATGTTAATCAAATTTGTCCTGGCAGTCGGTATCTGAACGTGGTAGAAGGAGCTGTGTATCATTTTTGCTCCACAGTCATTTGTTTCCATGACGTAGATTAACAGAGGTAACTTTAATAAAAAAGGAATCGTCAAGTTTGTTTACCTGTCGAGAAGTGACAGCAAAATTTATGTTGACGTAGAAAATAGATAATTTGAACATTATATGACATAAATCATTATCAGAAATCTATATGGAAGAGTATTTTTCAATAATATTATTTCGTTTGTAACCTGTTATCCGGAAGAAGAGTTTCCTAGCAGATGAATTCGCATATCCACTGCGAATTGCCTAATGCCATAGTGGTTTACATAGTCAATTGCTGATGGACAACTAAAATAAAAACAATAAAGATATTATCTCTTGGTAAGTTTATCCATAATTTACTTACCCTAAATTCAATCTATAATATTAATCCGAACAACAATAGAAGACAGTCAATATAAATCTGAATACAATTGCAAGGTTAAGTTTGACGTAACGAACTCGCACTAGATAAATGTTTCATAATGGGAAATTTCCCATCTATTAAATTGTTTTGAATTATTTTCATAAGTTCATCATCTCTATTTTGAATATCTATGTAAATAAATGTATTTGTTTTTCTATATTGAAGTTTTAATGAACACTTGGTTTGTTTTAATTGGACAGTTATACAGTACAATCGAGGGCATAGAGTAAACTTATTTGTCTATGTTCGAGAGTTTTACTAATCTCCATGACCCGTACGCCTTGAGAGGAATCACATGCTCAAATATAATACCTACAGGGGTAGAATGAAAAGTATCAACGTCTCAGTCATCGAGAAATATAAACAATTATTTTTCTAAATTTATATAGGCGCCCTAAAGAAGAAGACGTAGTAAAGTTACCGCTATAATATATATATATATATATATATATATATATATATATATATTTTGATGTTATCTAATTTGATCATTGCATAATTTTCCCTTGACTGCTGTCCGTTTTCTCTATACTTTCCAAAATGTAAGTTATTTTTTATTTTACTTTGGACCATATCCCCAAAGAAATAATTTATGAAATGATGTTGGAATTGATTTATATTCATACATCTGTCCTCGTTTATATTCCACCATAAAGTTGCTGATCCCATAATTGTCTTATCTACCCATCTTTTCCAATTTTTTTCTTCTCCCATCTCTTGTAATTTTTCCTTTAATTTCATAATTTATCGCACTGGATGTACCTTTCTATCATTACTGAAATACAATTCAGTATCTACTTCATCTCTCATCATGATAAAATTTCGTGCCCCCTGTGGTAAATTCTCAATTTTCTTCTCTAAATTTTCAATCGCCGACTTGTTTCTTTCTATCCCCTCTTCCTGTCCTCCAAACTCTTACCTAATTTTACGATTGTTATTGTCACAAATTTTTTCCATGTCTTCCAACTCTTGTCTAATTCCCATTTTATTCTTCTGCATTTCTTTTTCAACGTCTTCTTTATGTTTATCCATAGACCTTTCAAATTTATCAACCTGTTCCATTACGGAGTTCGTAATATCCACCTTTGTTTGTTTCATTTCTTGCTTTAAAGCGTCTGCTCTTTCCTCACTCTTTCTATCCATCGTCTCATTTGTATTTCTAATAACTTCCAATATACGTAAAAACATGTCATTTATATTTTGATTGCATTCTGCGTCTCACTCCATAGTCTTTGTTTCTGGCTTCTTTTAACCACTTCTTAAGTACATTCAGTAACAACTTTTGTTTTCTAATAGCATTAATCTTAGGCGATAATAAATAATAATGTTTTTATTGGTATACCTTAGAAAAAATTCACTCGGACCTTGTATACTCAGGTCCCTGCTCGGGCGCCATTTTTTTTCAGTTTGTATCCTGGGTCCTATTCAAATAAAACAAGTACCTGTTATTTTTTTTTATTAAATATTTTTTATAATAACACACAGACACGATACTTAACAAAAACAACACTTTCACACAATTTATTCTTTTATAGTCAAATTTATTTTGAAGGTATACCAACTAATGTGTTCACCACTATGTTTTCTTTCTAAATTGAAATGTTAATTATAATTGAATTTTTGTAATTTTGAAATGTGTTCAAAGTTGTTCTCTTTAGCCTTTCTTTTTTTTGATTTTAATTATTTTGGATTTGAAATTGAATATTTGACTTATTTATTTGTTTATATATATAAGATAAATACTTTCCAGAGGAGTTTTATAAATTTTAGAAATCTTTAGAAAAATAAATTATTGTTACCGGTTTTTTTTATATGTCAATGATTTCTGCTTCTTAATAATATAGTAAGAAAAGTTAATATGGCCTTACTACCATTTACAAGTCGTTGTAGTAACTTTTCCTTTTTCCTCCATAACTTCCATTTAGTACTTTTCCTGCAGTGGGATTGAAGAATTTTCCAGCAGTATTCAGCCATAATATTAACTCTCCAGCGTCCTAGATATCTGCGTTCCATTTCATTTACATCCTGGTGGAATCATTCTCTTTCTTCCTCACTCACTGCTCCAAGATTTTTCGGAAAATAGTCCAGATGAGATTGTAGGAAATGAACTTTAACACTTAAGTTTTGTAGTTATTTAGCAGATTGTAATGTTGTAGTTTGGGTCTTCTTTATTTTCTAGGAAGCCAGTTACGTCTTGTTTGAAAGACTTCCATGCTTTCTTCTCCTAGTCCTCCATTTTCAACTCGACGTCTTCATCCTTCATAAGTATCCTTATATCCGGATCAACAAATATCCCTCCTTCAAGATTTGCCTCAGAAAGATCAGAAAAATGCTCACCGAGATCTCAGAAACACTCTCCTTCTTTAAGCGATGCTTTTACGAATTGCTTCATTAGTCCCAACTTGAAATTAAATGGAGGAAGTATAATCTTTTTAGGATCCACTTACCTCTTTTTCTCAACATTTTTAAATCCAGGAACCAAAGTGCTCATTATTGGCCATTATTTTTTTACGTAGTGTTGTTTACGGTCACGACTATCCTATGCACACAGGAAGCAGAGAAACTTCGTGTAACCACTTTTTTGGCCAAGTAACATAGAGATCACTTTTGAATATCCACCAACAGTCGATTCATGATCGAAGCACTTAGTTTATTAAGTAAAAATTCGAGGTTCTCATAACATTTTTTCAAGTGAACTGAATGCCCTGTTGGTACTGACGCATACTGGTTGCCATTGTGAAGAAGAACAGCTTTCAGGCTTCTTTTGGAGGAATCAATGAAGAGTGTCCTTTTATCAGGGTCGTATTTCATATTGAACGTCTCCATCAACCCAGGAGCATTGGTACAAAATACAAGATCACCCTCTCGAGGGAAAAAAGGCTCAAGTTGTGTTTCCCTACTTCTGTACTAAGAGAAGAATCTTACAGGAGCCAATACATGTTTTTCTTCCAACCTCGACCATAAAACTTTAGCTAAATGCTTGGCAAGGCCTAAGTCTCTAACCAAATCGTTTAGTTTCGCGGCATGAACAGTTTTGGTTCTTTGTTGGTGGGCTCGTAAGTACCATCATTGTCGTCGTCATCACTGCCTGGAGACAACTGAATAACATCATCTAAAACGTTTTCAAGAAAAGCTGCGGGGCAAGGTACAAGTAAATCAGGCCCATGAGGAACAAGGCGTATAACTGAAGGAATATTTGGATACGAAATATTCTTTTTATTTTTCAAATTAAAACCCTGCACACAGCAAGAGCAGAAGTAACAATAATCACTGTGATTTGCAGGTTCGCTCCAAACCATAGGAATTGCAAAAGAAAATGATTTCTTCTCACCTTGAAACCATTGACTCAATTCTTCAACACAAACTGAACACACTTTCTGAGGAGCCCATTGTTTTTCTTGATCCCCCAGTTTCATACAAAGTAGGCAACGTAATGCTTTTTAACAAAATCAGAAATGTTTTTATGTTGCTTTTCAATAGTGTAACTCCCACAAATGTGGCAAAAATAATCAGGAGAGTTCACACAACCTCTAGTAGCTACTCCACACATCAATATACAAAACTAAAACTCGCGATGAAACAGAGAGTTCAGTGAAGTGGTTACATCCACACTGACTACAGACAAAAACTTGACATCGCAGTTTGGAGCAGACAGAAATTGGATAGGGAAGAGAGTAAGGAGTACTAACAAAGACAGAATACTGACAGCAAATCTAGTATGAACGATATTTTACCAGTAGTTCTCTACAGTTTCTTAAACATGTTTCCTACCTAAAATTAAGTTTAATACATTAGGAAAATAACGTTTCTAGATAAAAAATATTATATTTGAAAATTTATACAAATTCACTTCACAGTTTTTTTCATATTATATAGAAACCTGAAAAGTAATAAACTAATGTGTGATTTGTTGGTATACAGACGGAATTTTTTCATAATTTTTTCTGTAATCGGAGCAAAAAATACCGTTATAATCACTAAAAATTTCTTAAACAACTTTTTCATCGCAGTCCTGTGTATTTATTTGACGTTAGCGTTGTCATAGGAGAAAATAGGTTAACATTCTTGTTTTATTTATGGTTGATTCAATAATTAATCAGGTAGGTAACCACAAATTATGTTCAAGAAACATCCTAGAAAATATCTTCTTGTCCTAATAATAAGGGATGTGTTTAATGGAAATTACAAAAGCAACTTGGAATATTCTATAAAACATATTTTATGGAAAACTTTATATACAATATATGTGATCTTTTCAAATATCTAATACAGTGATAATATAACCTGGAACAACTGAGAAAACTGAATGTATTGATAATGCCGGATTTGTGCAAATTCATTTCCTAAAATTCCGAATTCCTTATATCTGAACAGTAGAATGAAGATTCCAAGTAGTAAGTACAATAATATGTGCGCAAAGGAAATTTATTCATGAAAATATTTCTCTCGAAAGCAGAAAATTAATGATGAAATTGATATACTTAACATTAATATTTCATAGAAGAAAATCTACAGCATTACTTCCCAATTCCTCCTACGTTCATATCATAAGAGTAATGAATGATACCATAGATGTAGGAAAAAACAAATTTGTTTCATGAGTTAATGGTATCTTATTAAGTTTCAGTCCTTTGTCAAAAATACCTTTCAAATGAACAGTATTATACAAAATTACATTTTAGTGAGAAATCACAATCAATACAGAGATTTTACGTTGATTTCATAATATAATGAACAGAAGGTTTCATCAATATTTAATAAAGATGGAAATATTCCGTTAATTTTATCACTCGTTATTTCAAGTATTGAATTTAATGATACTGGAATAGATTTATTAACTTCTCAAAGATTAAAACAATATATCTTCATGAAACAGTATAACATATATGCGAAAGTATCATATCTTCATATTATTGATTGAGGCAGATGATATAACTATCTCATTATCCCTGTCTATAATTTACCATGAAAAATGTTGGTGATTATTCCATTCATGCATCCCATTGATAGCCTCGACAACGAAGATCCTGAAGAACAAAAAATATCTTATAAAGAATGTTGCTACGGCTTTGAGAATTTAGATTCCATCTACACATAGCCCAAGAATATCAGTTGATATTTTCCAGGAAAAAATCAGCTTAAAAATATTCCATTGTGCAAGATTGAAACTGCCTCGTTACAAAGGTACAATACCATGCTAATTTTTTTGTACCCTTGGTTGATCCCACTGTGTTCTGTAATCGGAAAGACAATATTGGCAAAATTGAGATGATTTTTTACTCACATATTCTCTGATTGTTGGTATGTCAACTTCTCGATTAAGCCAGGAGTTGAGACAAGAATATTCATCCATTCATCCATTCTAGACCACCTTCAATTCATAATATACTATACTATACTATACTATACTATACTATACTATACTATACTATACTATACTATACTATACTATACTATACTATACTATACTATACTATACTATACTATACTATACTATACTATACTATACTATACTATACTATACTATACTATACTATACTATACTATACTATATACTATACTAATATTGAGCCTTAATACAGAACTAGAGCTCCGTTTGTTATCATCCCAGATAGTACCAGATATCCATGGGATGTTCTGACAGTCTACGATTTGGAGGATATATATATGCAAATATTATAGGGTTATTCTGGGGATACCTAGGATATCTGTGAGTGTACTTACATCGAATTTTCATTGTAAGTACAGTTGGAATATCCTCAGATTATTCTTCTTAGAATATTCGAATCAAATGATTTTAAGAATATTCTATAATTATTGACTTTTGTTCAATAGCTCTTTTTGTTCCATGCGCATGCGTCAGTAGTTGCAGTCTGGGGTTGCAGTTGACAGTTGACGGTAACAACAAGTGGAAAATGGCGGTTCGACCATCTTATATAGGTAATTGTTATTGGTGAAATTGTAATAGTTTGATTAATTATTTGTGAACGTTAATTAATCAAATTGACTGTTTCGACCCTTACTTAGTGGAATATGCTCATATTAGTGTTTTTAAATGAAACTCAAGGTCTCTAGTTAATTCCACAATATAATACAAGTTATTGAAAATTCTAAAAAATTGACAATTGTTTCGATATTGATTTTCGAAACAATTGTCAATTTTTTAGAATTTTCAATAACTTGTATTATATTGTGGAATTAACTAGAGACCTTGAGTTTCATTTAAAAACGTTAATTAATCAGTCAATTTTTTGCCAGTGAGAAGTTGTTCAAATGTGTTTCTACGGTGTGTCCTATGCTACGGGTGGAACTAATACATACGACCTCACGCATCAAAACAGGTACGTTTTTTAGTATGTTTTTATTGCCTGTTGATTTATCAATGCATTTTTTAGAAAATTATCAAGTTGCTGCTAAAACTTCCAATAAATGATGAGGCAAAGTTTGAAGAAGTTGAGTCAGCTTTGTTGAACAAAAAATCCTGTGAATTTTTTGTAAGTTGAGCATTCAATATCATATCCAAATCAAAATGAAGCTGCCTCGAAATATTGGAGTATTTATGTGTCACTTTTTATACTTTAGTGCATGAAAATTTTCAAATAATTGTTGACTTCCTAAATTTTTTAACCAAATTAATGGATAAATGTTTCCAATTGTAATTATCCCTTTCATCATATAAATTATAGCATAACTCCCAATAGCAAAAGAATGCTTGTAACTGAGTAGAAATTGATCTTGTTGCTAAAGGTACAACAACATTTTATTCTCTCAGGTAGTTTCACGTAATTATGTTACCGATATGTGTAATAATATGAGTTCCTTAATCAAATTACCTATTTATTTTATTAATTGGGATTTACTTGTAAGCTCTACACAACTGGTAATCTGATAATTCAAAGTTAAATTAGTTCTGACATTTGGTAAATAAAAGTACTTGTTGGTCAATTGTCTAGTTTCATGCATATGTATACTGTTCACACAAATGAAAGCGGTCTCATATTTTTGTTCATTTGTTATTTACCTTTGCTTATAAACTGTAATTGTTCAATTTTTAAAACTTATGACATTCACTTCCAAATTAATATAATTTTAGGTTGTACCTCTGGCAAGATTGGTACTTATTTGTAACAATATATTAAAAGTTTCTTGCAAAAAATCTTGACAGAGTATCTAATGGAGGGATACAGTATGCATGCATGTAAAGGGAAAAAGCTTTGGAAAAACCAAGCTCTTTGAATCAGTAGTAGGTATAATCACGTTATTTTATTTTGGAATGTACATGTAAATTAATTTCGGCCCATATCACTTACTATGACATTGACAAAGCTGATGGAAAAAGCTGTGAAAAAAAGATTAACTTAATTCATAGCCAACCACAAATTATTATCACAGCATCAATTTGGCTTTCAAGAAGGACGTTCTACAAATGATGCAATTGTGACATTGCTTTTCTTCTGTGTACAGTTCGGTTGATGAAATTAAACCAATAGCAGTTGTATTTCTGGATATGGCAAAGGCGTTCGACACTGTGAGCCATGAACAGCTGTTGGACGTCCTGGGGGATGCAGGAATACGTGGACTGCCTCATAAATTCTTTGAAAGCTATCTAAAAAATAAGACACAAATAGTAAGGATAAAAGATAAGGTAAATGCGGGAAAAAATATATTGTTCGGGGTTCCCCAGGGAACTGTGCTGGGACCAATACTGTTTAATATGTATATCAATGATCTATTCTATTATAATTCTACAGGTAAAATAAAATGATTCGCTGATGATACTGCTATAATATATACAGACAGTACGTGGGAAGGAACAAAAAATAGAAACCGATCTAACACATTTATTTGATATCTTGAGGCATAACATTTTAACAGTCAACTATTCGAAAACATGCATTGTACCTTTCACTAGTTACAAACACAAACTGCCTCCTTATGAAAAAATGACTGTTACTATTAACAACATACATATTGATATTTCTCTGAAATACGAAATATCTCGGACTAACAATAGACTCACATCTACGATGGACGTCTCACTTAGGTGAAGTAGCTAAGACTCTGAGATGTTTATTGAACAAATCCAAATATATAAGGAGAGTACTGGACTTACAGCATGTTAGAATCATATATCATGCTTTTGTAGAATCACGTCTTACATATGGTATATTAGGTTGAGGAGGAACTGTGCCCACTCATCTAGAGCAGGTTGATACTCTACAATGAAAAATTCTAAAAATAATGCATTTCAAAGATTTAATCTTCAGTACAAACCAACTTTTTAACAAGACTAATATAATGTCCATAAGGCATCTATATATTTTCAGTTTAATTGTTTACTTATTCAAAAATCGCTCATACTTGCAATCTCGTGGTCAACATTATCATACAAGAAATAAAACAAAAGATTTTGTTCAAACTAACACAGCGAAAAAAACAGTAGGAACTAGGTACTCCGAGTTCATAGAACCATGTTTACTGAACTCCCTTCCAGAAACGTATAAGACTCATATAAGAAGTTTAAATTCTATCAGTTTGCTAATAAAAATATTTGAAAAATATGTAAAATCCCTAGAAACTTAGGATATTAATAAAATCATTGATCGCCAAGATGAAAAGGTATATATGTGTAATAGGAAAGTTGATTAACATTATGTTAAGGAAAACCAAACTGGTAATTAAGTGGCGCCATATAAGATCATTGTACCTATGTTCAACCTCATAGGTCTTAATAGGCTACAGTGATCCAAAATTAGCCACAATAGGTAATTAGCCTCCCCTGTTGATTCACATTTTCCATCTGTGTTAATTTATTGTAATGTATTTTTCTCGCAGTTGATACATTGGTTTTATTAGTTATGTAATTTTCATATATCATCTTTTTGGTGATTTGTCATTGTAATTATTTGTAAGTAAACATATATAATAGAAAAAAAAATGGAAATATTGATGATTACGCAGCTGTAAGCCGAGTGAATCCTCAATTTACTGCAGGTTGGAGAGCAAAAAGTCATTTACTTCTGGAATAATCATTAGTACCACTAGAGATAAAGATAGTTTTGCGAATAGTATGAATGATAAATGAATCGTTTTAAAAATTTTGTATTTCATCTTCACAAAGACATTTTTTGAAAAATTGGATTATATTTTAGGAATTCATTCGGCCTTTAAAAAGAATAAATGGGCCATATTTTAATTCAAAAATTTGTATATTAAATTGGAAAAGTCAAAACCTTTGCTAGATGAAAAAGAGCCTACAGTTCAAAATGGAATCAGAAATATAGCTATGTTCATATTCTTCCTAAATACTTTAATTTTGGAACTAGATAATCAATTTTTTGAATCAAAAGTTATGTAGTATTTGAATAATCTCATTATATCACAGAAAAATGAACTAAATGAATAGACATTAGAGACACAAGTATACAAAGTTAACTTTAAACTCACTGCACCCTATACTTTGGAATAATATATAACTCTGAATTAAACAAAAACAGCCTCTCAACATTGCAAAAATGACTGAGACATATAAAAATTATAGAAATTATATAATTTATGATACAATTAGCCAATGAAAATTACTAATTGATTAAGGCATATAGATAAGGAGCTCAAAGAAACAAAGACCTCAGATAGAATCTATTCAAAGCCAACAAACAGGAGCTAAACTAACAAATCCTTCTGATATTGCAAACCAGTTCAACTTGCCATTATCAGAAATATGTTAAAGTTTAACAGAGAAGATCATTCAAATCATATATTCCCGGAACATTCTATACAAAATATAATAGAGGAATAAAAAATCAACATTGATAATATTAGTTTTGATCACTTAAAAGTGATATAATCTTATATAATTGATCCACTAACATATATTATTAACCATTGTATGCAAAAGTGGCCCAAGTGTTAAAATTTATATAGGACATCTTTGATAATGGTCTAATGGCTGAAAGCGCTTAGCTGGATCTTTAATAAAATTCACACTCAGTATTCGTTCTTTCATTCACTCAATTTATATCTATTGTGCTCAACGAGTATGGATGAAAGAAGAGTGTAAAACATGGTTTAAGATAAGAGACTCCTTATACAACTACGTGAAAGTTCTACATTCAGAACTCACGTTCAAACTACATCCAGTAGAATTTGACTGTTTAGATGACAAAATTAGAAAAAGTGTCAGCACGATGAAGCGCAAGAGATTAAAGAAACAAGAACAGGAGCTACATAAACTTGAACACACACAACATGGAATTCAATACCCTAAACATCATGAAACTGTAAGTACCTACATACCAACACACTTTGCACCACTAATTTAAAACCTTTCAGACACTAATTTAACAGATAGTGAAATAGAATGTTCAAATAAATGTTTAAAGTACAGCATACCACCAAAATTTACGAATAATGTTAAACAAATTATAGCTACAGAGTCAGAAATAGCTCTAAAATCTAATTCAAGTAACTTTCTCTATGAGAAATTAAAGATTGCCAATTAAATCAAAAATATTGAACCTTCAAAAGTTAAACGTCCAACAAAGAATTATATTACAGTTTTAAATGCAATACAAAAGAAAGTAGAAGATAATAACCTAACAGTTACAAAATCTGATAAGGGGAACACAACAGTCATATTGACAGCTGAAAATTATAATTCAGAAATATATAACTTTCTAGAATCTAGCGACGTAAAAGTTCTTGGAGCAGACCCAACAAAGAAGTTTTCTAATAATGTAAGGGATATTGGTAATAATTCTAATTATCTCTTAAGTGATTACGAAAAGAGGTCCATGATAAATAAGAATCCTCATTGTCCACAATTATATGGAACCGTTAAATTACATAAAGTAACGAAACCAATTAAACCTGTAGTTTCTTATGTTAATACTCCTAATAATATATTGGCCGAGAAGCTTAACAATATACTCAATAGTTACGGATGTGAGTCTAAATACTCAATTAGAAATTCAAAGAACTCTAAAGAACATATAGTCAGAAATCAAATTGATTATATGTTAGTAAATAAGAGATTCCAGAACGCATTCACATCTGTTAAAACATATCCTGGGGCAGATATAATGTCAGACCATAACCCATTAGTTGGCACCTTAAAGCTAAAACTAAAAGCTGTGAAAAAGACAACAAAGAAAGACCGTTATGACATGCGAAAATTAAAAAACCCGGACACGAAGGAAAAAGTAAGACATCACTTAGCAGAACAACTGCAAGAAACAAATATCAATAATGATGTGAAATTTGAATTAGACAGAATAAAAAACATTGCTACAAGCGTCAGTGAAAAATATTTAAAATCAGATCAAAACATCAAAAGAAAAACATGGATGACAGACGAAATTCTACATATGATGGAACAAAGACGACTTATGAAAGATACACCCGCATATTCAGCAATTCACAAGCAAATACAAAGAAAAATCAAGGATGCCAAAGAAAAGAAATTACAAGAAGATTGCCAGGAAATAGAAGCCCTACAGGAAAAGTATGATAGTTTTAACATGTATAAAAAGGTTAAAGAAACGGCTGGGTTGATCAAGCCCAGAACAATATGTAAACTGACCGACAAACAAGGAAATCTAGTAATAGACAAACAAGACAAGATAAAGGTATGGAGCAACTACATCTCAGAACTATTTAAAGATGCAAGACCGCAGCGGCCACAGATAATAGATAAATCAGGTCCTGCCATCACCGTCGATGAAGTGCAATCAGCGGTGCAACAAATGAAAGATGGAAGAGCTCCTGGACCAGACAACTTTAGATCTGAAATTCTCAAACTTTTCGACGAATCTGGAATCACACAACTAACAGAGATGTTCAATCTCATCTATGAATAAGGCGAACTACCGAAAGATTGGCTACTGTCGGAATTTGTTATAATACCAAAGAAACCAGGAGCAAAGAGATGCGAAGATCATAGAACTATCAGTCTCATGAGTCATCTATTGAAACTATTCCTGAAAATTATTCACAGAAGAATATACAAAAAGTGTGAAGATTATATGTCGGAAACTCAATTCGGTTTCCGAGATGCGGTAGGTACTAGAGAGGCACTATTCAGTGTACAGGTATTATTCCAGAGATGTAGAGACGTCAACTGCGACGTATATGCTTGTTTTGTAGACTACAGTAAAGCTCTTGATCGAGTACAACATCACAAACTAGTGGAAATATTAAATACTGTTGGGATCGATGGAAGAGACTTGGAAATAATATCGAGACTATATTGGGATCAGTCAGCATATGTGTCCGTAGAAGGAGAAAAATCAGATGCCATAAAGATCGCACGAGGTGTAAGGCAAGGATGCGTATTGTCCCCTCTATTATTTAATGTTTATTCAGAATACATATTTAGAGAGGCTCTCGAGGACGTAGATGAAGGAATATTACTAAATGGTAAAAGATTAAACAACATCAGATACGCTGACGATACAGTGATTATGGCTGGAGACCTCAATGGATTACAACAACTAATGAACAGAGTGTATTCAGTTAGTCTAGAATACGGTCTCGATATAAATGTCAACAAAACGAAGTACATGGTAATCAGCAAAAGTCAGATTCCACAGGAGCACCTCACCCTAAATCAGCTACAAATTGAGAGGGTCGGTAAATACACATATTTAGGAACTACACTCAATGACCAATGGGACCACTCACAAGAAATCCGCTGTAGAATAGAGAAAGCAAGGGCCGTATTTCTCAAAATGGGATCAGTTTTTAAAAGTCGATCTCTGACGTTAACTACCAAAATAAGACTCCTTCGCTGCTACGTTTTCTCCGTCTTACTGTACGGGGTCGAATCATGGACCTTGACCGACGCAACAACAAAAAAACTCGAAAGCTTTGAAATGTGGCTCTATCGTAGAATATTAAGAATCTCATGGACAGACCATGTGTCCAACGTAGAGGTCTGCAGAAAAATGCAGAAAGACACCGAATTAATAAAAACGATAAAGATCCGCAAGCTAGAATATTTCGGTCATATAATGCGAAATGAGAAAAGGTTCAGTCTATTACAAAATATCTTGCAAGGGAAGATCCCTAGTAAACGTGGCCCAGGACGACGGAGAAATTCATGGCTCAAAAATCTCAGGACATGGTTTTCAACAACTACTACAGGACTATTCCGTGCAGCAGCAAATAAAATCATAATAGCCAGAATGATCGCCAACATCCGGACCGGATAGGCACTAGAAGAAGAGAAGAAGAAATTCAATAGAACTAATCAAGAAATTGAAAGCATTCAAATTACAAGATAACGCTAAGCTTATACCATTTGACGCTACTAACATGTTCACTAAAATTCCTCCTAAATAATGTCTAATACTTGTGAGAAAATTACTATAAGATAAAAATATCAATCCAGGGATAGTATCAAATTAACTCAATTTGTTTGATGTATGTATTAATCAGAATTATTCCACTTTTGACAATAACATATATATTCAAAATGAAGGTTTACCAATGGGAAGCCTTATATCACCTATTTTGGCAAACATTTTCATGGAGAGTTTAGAAAGAAAAATCTTTGAAAGTAATATTTCAAAAACCGTTTTCTTTTGGTATAGATATGTGGATGACATATTAGCTTGTTTTATAGTTAGTGAACGACAATTAGATATATTTTTCAACCACATTATTAATTTACACCCAAAAATTGAATTTACATAAGAAGTTTGAGAAAATAACTTAATCAATTTTCTTTCTGATTTCCTTGAAGAGTTGGAAACTAGAAGACACTTAAGAAACCCACAGTATGAAGTCGTTAATGGACAGATAAATCTAGAGAGTTCTTCACTATTAAACTGTCTTCTTAAGTGATAATTGTAAAGATCAGTATATATAGTTTTCCTGGTTTTCTATACCATTGCACAGTTATACTGATCTTAATTGGAAAACGATATCCAGGATATCACCATAGGGCTAATAATATCTAAGCTTCAATATTTGTAATATCATATCTTCCTCTTCTTCATATTAACATATATTAAGTCAATCACTTCTTGATCTAGCCAAAAATAACTACTAAACATCAGGTAGGCATCAAATTAAATGCAACTCCTATCATTCTTACTTTGATATTCAGTTATCGAAACAATTGTCATTTTTTTAGAATTTACAACATTTTCCATTACCTTGTGGAATTGGCTAGGAATTTTGAGTTTCATCCAAAACACTAATAGTGACAACTATGTTCAATTATTTGTAGCCATATAGTGATACAATATAGCCATGTGACAAGTCTACTTTCTTACCACCAATGATATGTATACCTACAATCGAGGAAACAAACGAAAAAAAACATGAAAAATAAACTGTAGCTATAATTTGTTTAATATTATTCGTAAATTTTGGTGGTATGCTGTACATTAATCCTTTATTTAAAAATTCTATGTCACTATCTGTAAAATTAGTGTCTGAAAGGTTTTCAATTAGTGGTGCAAAGTGTGTTGGTATGTAGGTACTTACAGTTTCATGATGTTCAGGGTATTGAATTCCATGTTGTGTGTGTTGAGCACATTTTATTGCTTTTTGTGCTTGTGGTGTTTTAGTATGGCATTTTATATTCACATAATTTGGTATTACCTTTTTTACTAAGGCATTCTTGGTTAAACCAAATGTTTTGTGATGCTTTATAACGAGACAGTAAATACCATTAAAAATTTTTCGAGAGAAGATTTGACCCGACTGTACCAGAAGTTACTACAAAGATACTAGAAGATAAGAATATTAATACAGAAATTATATCAGATATACTCAATTTGTTTGATGTATGTATTAATCAGAATTATTTCACTTTTGACAATAACATATATATTCAAAATGAAGGTTTACCAATGGGAAGCCCAATATCACCTATTTTGGCAAACATTTTTATGGACAGTTTAGAAAGAAAAATCTTTGAGAGTAATATTTCAAAAAACGTTTTATTTTGGTATAGATATGTAGATGACATATTCGCTTGTTTTATGGGTAGTGAAAGACAATTAGATATATTTTTCAACCACATTAATAATTTACACCCAAAAATTGAATTTACATTAGAAGTTTAAGAAAATAACTTTATCAATTTTCTTGATTTGAAAATTAAAAGAGTTAATAATGTACTTGATTATGCAATTTACCGGAAACCTACACACACTGTGGTGACAATTCCATATAATTCCAATCACCCAATGTCACATAGGCTAGCGGCATACAATTCAATGATACATACATCATTTTCAGTTCCTATGAACAAATGTAATTTTGATCGAGAGATTAATACAATTAGACAAATAACAACATCCAACGGTTATCCATTACATATGATAAATAAGCTAATTAATAAAAAAAAGGTAAAAGTGGCATTACGACTAATATTTCCTAAACAAATTGAAGAAATAAAAACTTATAAAACCATCACATATAAAGGAAATATTTCTAATAATATTTAAAATATAATATCTTTAGCAACGAATTCAACAATTTCTTTTAAAACAGACAGAACCGTTAGAACAGAATTGTTGAATTTTAAAACAAAAATACCAACATTAAAAAAATCAGGTATATATAAACTCAGAAGTCCATAATGTAATGCTGTCTATGTGGGTCAGACCCTTAGAAATTTTGAAATCCGATACAGTGAACACTTACGAGCACACAGATTGGAACAACCAGATACATACTATTACGCAATACATCTAATGGACACCAACCATTTATTGGCACATAACACAGAACTAGAAGTACTACATATTGTTGATAAGAAACAAGAACTGGATTTCCTTGGAAAGTTGGAAATAAGAAGACACTTAAGAAACCCACAATATGAAGTCGTCAATGAACAGATAAATCTAGGGAGTTCTCCACTATTAAACTGTCTTCTTTAGTGATGATTGTATATATCAGCAGATATGGTTTTCCTGGTTTTCTATATCACTGCACAGTTATACTGATCTTAATTGGAAAAATGATATCCAGGATATCACCATAGGGCTAATAATATCTAAGCTCCAATATTTGTAATATCACATCTTCTTCTTTTTTCTATTAAAATATATTAGGTCAATCACAAGGTAGGTCACTTCTTGGTCTAACCACAAATAACTACTAATCATCAGGTAGACATCGAATTAAATGTAACTTATGTCATTCTGACGATGATATTCAGTTATCGAAACAATTGTCAATTTTTTAGAATTTTCAACATTTTTCATTACATTGTGGAATTAGCTAGAAACGTTGAGTTTCATTTAAAACACTAATATACTTTCTTCACCGATTGCTTGTACAATACGATTAGAAAAAATATTTGTTATAAAAAAGCTTTCATTTCAATTTGAAATTTGATTTTTCTCAACACACTGTGTCGTTCCGTGTAGTGATATTTTCATTGTATCATTACCATAAAATTAATTTAAGCTATGTTTGCAATGCTTTTGTGTTTAATTATATGAAAACCTTGTAAGTTTCACCAATAATCTGTACTGATGCTACGTAATACCAGTAAATAATCATTAAATCGACTGTTACTTTAATATCAGGAAGGAAATCGATGGACTTCCTTAGAATGGGAGCTCCATGCAATTTTCATGGTAATGTGTAACTCTAGACGGAAATTAATGGTTGTGTTTTCCTTGCGTTCTCTCCGAAAGCCTTTCTTTTCCACAACTACCTGTGCAGGAGAAATTATGACCGGAAAACAATTTGTAAATTAAATTTATTGCGGAAAAAAGAGGAATTGTGACTTTTATGGAACTATTCACCATAAAAACGTTCTTATTCATTACTTTCGGGTCCAATGTAGAGCTTTTCTAATAAAATTTAATGATGCTAGAGTTGAGAATTGTTTTCTATATTTCCGGAAAAATGTTTTGTTGAATAATGATGTACCAGTAAATGGAAATATAGATCAGAATGCGGTTTATATGAAATTTTGAAAGTGCAATTATTTTAGGAATGGTTCAATCAAAGCAAAATAGATGCATGTATTTTATGAACCAGTACATCAAAATGTCGCATGAGGTCAGAAGTAACTATGTCCAAAATGGTAATGTTTCATTAGAGCTAAATTAATGTCTTCTATTCTAATAACATTTTTCAGGGGCTACGTAAAATGAAAAAAAAAATATTTTCTGTTACTTCTAACACACTTTCAAGAGAACCCATATAATTGATATTACTCACATAATTTCTTCATTATGCTGATTTTGTGAACTTATGTGAATTAATTGTTTGTTTCCTATTTTTATCCTATGCCACACATTTAGACATAAGCCAAATTTGTACCTAAAAACGCTAAAACACGAAAACTTAGTATTGTTTTTCTTCCAATATTTATAATAACATCGATATAAATAGAAAATATTTTAAACTTGAGTTTAAAATGAATACAAAATTAGGTTCATTCCTATTCTGGTAGCCGACGAGTACACATTGCTTATCGGTACTAAAATAGCTCATTCACATCAAATAAAAATAGGAGTTTATGTATTGTGAAAAAGTAGTACGATGACAGTGAAAACATTATTAGTACATACAGAGAGGTTATCATCTGTAATTTGCATGTACTTTTTCCTTCACGCAAATTAAAACAAGTTAGACAAATATAATTAGCTTAGTCTAATAGAAAAAATCCAGTTTTTTACTGAATATATTTCCAAAATAATCAAGCAGACTGATCCATTCTTAGAACGTATGACATCTCTTTTAGAAAATGTATTAATTCAAACATGAATACAACCTCTGACGGGGTTTCTGACTACAGGGGCCCCCCTCAAAGTACAGTTAGAAATCACCCACAGTCTCAAAGTACGAGTATATCTTATGCATCCGCTCTCACTCAACAAACATTTCCCAGCAAAGAGCAAGCGAATGTGTTTCCAACAAATGATGGATTGTTTCTCCAGTATTACATATATGCACTGGGGTAAAAAATTGATTATTTTGTGCTCAAGAATATCCAATCGTAGAATATGTATATACCTATTATGAATAAACATAAATCTATTAAAATCGGTAACTCCATGCTTGATGTTCGTAGACTTATTACTCCATCTCAACGATTGGTCTTATGAAATGTATGTCCATATATACCCCATGATGCCTTGATAAATGAACTGAAACAATTAGATCTCAACCTAGTTACAGTTCGCTGACCCATGGTTCATGCATAGTATTAACCTTCGAGCTTCCGGCATAACTCACGACCGCTGATCCATGTTTGTACAACAAATGATGATTCTGCAGAATTGCATATTTTTAGTCTATAGCTGCATTTATTTTAGTATATAAGTTCGATTAATCGAATGTATTGGATATAGTGTATTTTGTGTTTAAGTTGTGTAGTTGTATTGTCAATAAAGTATCTTCCTAAAAAGTGACTTTCCGGGCAGCAACCCTTAAGTGGCGCAGTCAGTAGTATAGTGAAAGAGCCCTCAGTGATCCTCTTCGTTTTTTAACGTTTATCCACTTCAAGAACCTTTGGGAAACGTTGAAGTCCGTCCAAAAGTGCCAAAAGAAGAATAAAAGTAAGTGAAGTGTATCCATAATTATTAGAAGAAAGAAAAAATCAATTTAAGTTGAGGAGAAATACCTTTGGAAAACCAAGTGAAGTTCATCCAAAAGCTTTAGAATTAAAGAAGCAAGAAGAAAACGACACTAGTAATCGGAATGCACCTCAGCATCATCGTCAGCTTGTAAGCAATTATAATTTTTCCTTTTTACTACCTATATGTCAGAAACACCTCAAGCAAACACTCCTTATACCTCTTAATCAGTATTACGTCCATCAATCCAAAATTTAAACACACCTAGACTCATAATTACCCCACCTCCAATCAACATCATGCCTGAATTTAATCCAAAACATCTAGACATCCTATCCCCTTACGATGGAAATCCCAACGAGCTGTATAACTTCATTAATACCGCTACTCTACTCTTAAACCATTTCTGGGACAATAACAACATCCAAAGTTTTCAAAACCACCTCCTATTCCAAGGAATCCTAAGTAAACTGACAGGAAGAGCTAAGGAAGTCATCTCAGTCTACGGATGTACAGATTGGGAACATACCAAAGAAACTTTGATCCAAAACTTCGCCGACCAACGTAATGAGAATTCTCTCACTAGAGACTTAGTAAATTTACGTCAAGGACCCAACAGTATTACGAGAAAGTAATGGGTCTCCTAAATACAATATCTAACTACATAGAACTTCACAACGGCGATATCAACATAAAGGCAAGTAAGAAGAGCTTTTTCCAGAACTAAGCCCTAACAACTCTCCTAGCAGGACTTCGGGAACCCTTAGGTTCCACTATCAGAGCAATGAGACCAAGCAATCTATCTACGGCAATACAGTACATTCAGGAAGAAAACAATATAAGGTATCTTCAGAAAGCAATAAACCCTCAACCAACAACCAGCAGGCATATTAGCGCAAACCAACAACATGAATCACCAGCTCCTCTTATGTCTTCACAATGGCAGCCATCAACGTTTAGACCACAATGGCAACCATCAACTTTCAGACCTCAATGGCAACCACCACATCTCCGACCGCAATGGCAGCCACAAGCTCAACAGTCTGGATTTAGACCACCGGCGCAACAAAATAATTTCATTCCACAAGGCCAGAAAGTATTCCCTGGACCATCAAGGTTTCAACAGTTCAGTAGGCCTCAACAACAGAACACCTGGAGTAATAAATCTGGAATATCTCAGCCACATAAACCAACACCGATGAGCATTAGCACTAGAGCTACGACTCAGAACCGAAACTGGAGATCTCAACAACAGCAAAATCCCCCAAAATTCACTTCTGAAGAATTATTTAACATTGAATATGCCAACGAAGCATATGGTTATGATACCAACGAATTTGAAGATGAAACAGCTTACGATTATTACCACCAAGAGAATCAATTTTGCGAAACAACAGAACCGTATGAAGAAAATTTTCAAAATGACTACGAAGAACAAACAACAAATTTTCAGGAAAATGCCGAAAACAACAACGCGACGTAATAGAGCTTAATTCTTACCAAGATAAAAGGGAACTACCCTATATAACCATCTCCAACCCTCCTCAATTCCGAAAACAGCCGAAGAAATCAGAGGATTTCTGGGATTAATGGGCTACTATAGAAAATTCATCAAAGACTTTGCTCGAATAACGAAACCTTTAACTTCATGCTTGAAGAAAGATGCTAAAATATAATACACACCAGTATAGCTAGAATGTATCAAGACCTGTAAGAAGCTCTTAACCAATGAACCACTGCTTCAATATCCAGACTTCACGAAGCCATTCAACCTCACCACAGATGCTAGCAACTTCGCCATTGGAGCCGTACTTTCTCAAGGTCCCATTGGCAACGACAAGCCAATTGCATACGCGTCCAGAACTCTGAACGAGACAGAAATTAAATACTCAACTATAGAAAAAGAAATGCTAGCAATAATATGGGCTACTAAATACTTTCGCCCGTATCTTTTTGGAAGGAAATTCAAGATTCTATCAGACCATCAACCCCTCAAATTTTTTCTCGCTGAAGGACCCATATTCTAAATTAGTAAGATGGCGACTGAAATTGGAAGAGTTCGACTATGAAGTTGCATATAAAAAAGGTAAATCTAATACTAACGCCGACGCCCTCTCTAGAGTTGAGATCAACGCACATGGACTTGACAAACACCTTCAATAAGAAATAGGTAAATTACATAACGAAGACACGGCATCAATCCTCGATCGAAACAGAAATTTTTCGCACGACGGACCATCTAAACCTCAAAGAAGTCCAAATAATTAAGGAATTACTAGAAGAAGGAGAGAAGCAACACTCTTCGTCAAACAATCTAAACTTGGAAGAACTCCCAACTATAGAAGACTTACTACAAGAAAGAGAAGACGATTCCGATTCAAATGCAACAAGACATACAGCTCAAGAAAACCCTATCCCAGGAATTCCCATAAGCGAGAGACCACTAAATCACTACAACAATCAAGTGATATTCAAACTAGTTAACCATAGTCCAGCTCCACCAGTTACAGAAGTAACTTTTGTTAATGAGAAAAGGATTTATATTCAAGTTGGCAAAAACAATCTAAAAGGAGACTTTTTCAATTTCTTCAAAGACTATCTCGATTCCAAGAAAAAATATGCTCTGTACTTCGAAAATGATGATCTTTATCCACTTCTCTGTAACATAGTACGAGAAACATTCAAGAACACGGCCTACGATTAAGTAAAATGCAATCAAGTTTTAGAAGATGTTAATAGCTCCCAAAGACAAAAAGACATTATAAATCAATACCGTGAAGGAAAGACTAACCACAGAGGTATAAATGAAACCGAAAACCAAATTCGGAAACTATACTATTGGCCTACCTTGAAGAAAAATGTTGAAGAAATTATCAATTTGTGTGATACTTGTCTAGCCAGCAAATACGACAGAAATCCTCCAAAACCAAAATTCATGATAACACCAACGCCAACCAAACCTTTGGAAATAATTCATCTCGATACCTTCCAAGCAAATGGTCAAAAGTTTCTGACTATCGTCGATGCATTTTCCAAGTATGGACAAGCCTATCCGATAGAAGGATCTAATTCTATCAACGTTCTAAATGCTCTCCTCATCTATGTAACACATCATGGAATGCCACACATGATGGTAGCTGACAGCGGTACCGAGTTCAAGAATGGACTTATGCAAGAGTTTGTAGACACCCATAAGATTATAATTCATCACACAACTGCGGATAGCCCACAGTCGAATGGAATAGTTGAACGCTTTAACTCCACAATACTCGAACATCTCAGAATTCTCAGATCAAAGAAAAAAACTTTAAGCATTAAGGAACAAATGCTATATGCCATCTTGAGTTACAACAGTTCTGTTCACTCTGTAACTAAACAAAAACCAATAGATGTTCTGAATGGTCATTTCGGCGCTCAAGACCCTTTTGACATAGACATCGATAGAGCTTTGTTAAACAACTACACACAAGGCCATCGGGAAAAAACCAAAGAAATATATAAAGAAATCAACAAGAGAATCAAAGACATCAAAGAAAAAGCCATAGAAAAAAGGAATGAGAAACGACAAACTCCTATATCCTACAAACCTTCTACCAAAAAGATGGTCAAAAGAAATAAATTACTTCCAAGATTTTCTCCTAAACTCGTTACAAAAGACAACGAGGTCACTGTTGGCACTCAAAATACACCTATACACAAGAAAAATGTCAAACACCAGCCAAACAAATCTAATGTGAACCCTATATTGCAGATGTACATACATCATGGCCCAAGAAGTCCTGATCCAGGATCTCAAGGACAACCCAGGAATTCTACCCCTCAAGCTGGAACTAGCAAGAATTCGAACTAGTGAACACGACTCTATCCACTATTTTCACCTGAGACCATTAGCTGAAGAAATAAATGCACTCGAAAACCAATATCGAACAGTAACATCAGAAATTCAAGAAGGACTAACACAACCTTACTTCGATCAGCTTCAAAATTTCGACCAGAGTCTGCAGTACCTACTAATCGCTGCTAAGCAGAAACTCCACAGCATCTAACCAGAATATAAACTGAAGAGAGGATTAATTAATGGTTTGGGAAGCATAATCAAAGTAATATCAGGTAATTTGGATCAAGAAGATGCCGAAAGATACGACAAGGCTATCGCCTCACTTGAGAAAAACCAAAACAACATTATATCAGAAATTGAGAGGCATACGATTCTAAACAAACTAATCATGGCAAACTATAATACTACAGTGACACTCATTACACACAACCAAGAAAACATTGCTTTTGAGATAAACAAAATCAGCACTGATATGAACAAATTTGTATTTGACTTCAATAACTACATGGAAGTACGAAACATATTAGACCAGCTCAACCTAACTCTTCAGACTATCTTACAGCTTCTCACGGACTTAGAAACGGCCATCACATTTGCAAGATTAAATATCATTCATAGCAGCCTAATCAACCCAGAAGAATTGAAATGGGCCGTAGAGAAAATGCATGAACATCACTCGTCCGAACAATTGGCATACGTTCAAGAAGATTTCACGAAATACTTCAACATTCTAAGAGTTGACGGTTATTACACCTATCACACATTGGTATTTGTCATCCACTTTCCAGTCTTCTATCCCGATCCGTTCTCATATTTTCATCTATTTTCAACTCCCACGTATAACCAAACAATAATCATTCCACCTGGTCCTTACCTAGCCTCTAAAGATAACCTTTACCAATATATGGAAACACCCTGTGAACCAATGGGCATAGAATACCTATGTGTAGAACAGCTACTTCAAGAGAGCTATGATTGTGTTAACGAAATCCTGAAGCTCACCAACGAAGAAGCCCGATGCGAACATCTACCTATCTCAATTAACTCCACATTCATTCAAGAGATGTCAGAAGCCCATTATATAGCAGTTTTTCGTCAGGCTACAAAGATTTCCACACAGTGTTACTCTTCAAAAATTAAGGTGCTTCAAGGAACATACCTCATCGAACTTCCTCCAGGATGTATGTCGCTACAGAACAAATACGGAAGCATTTGAAAACACAAAATCCGTAATACGAGAAGAAGCTTTAACCCTGCCAAGAATCAAAACCTCCTCACAGACTCAGATAGCCAAGACGAAACCGTTGACAATCAAGAAAATCCCGCTGGACCAACTCCACCTCATTACCAGGGAAGAAGAACGACTACAATCAATATCTACAAATCAGCAAAAGACAGACCCCACACACTTCTGGATGACTCCAATCTACATCATCATAACCATTTGTATAATACTGGGATTATATAAACTTCGAGGACGTCAACGTAAAACTCCAGGAGAACCAGAGGTTCATCAGGATGTGCCATCATCACCATCAGTTTTGTTCGTCCCTTACAAAACTTCTTCAGGGGATGGAGAAGTTACAGTTCGCTGACCCATGGTTCATGCATGGTATTAACCTTCCAGCTTCCGGCATAACTCACGACCGCTGATCCATGTTTGTACAACAAATGATGATTCTGCAGAATTGCATATTTTTAGTCTATAGCTGCATTTATTTTAGTATATAAGTTCGATTAATTGAATGTATTGGATAAAGTGTATTTTGTGTTTAAGTTGTGTAGTCGTATTGTCAATAAAGTATCTTTTTAAAAAGTGACTTTTCGGGCAGCAACCCTTAATTCCCTACTCTAGCCTATGTCTTTTTGAAAAGTGAATGTGTCGAACCCTGAATATGATCATATCCTACGTTTTCGCCGACAAGTGTACATAAAACCTATCTCATTTCCTACTGATATACCTTCCTATATTACTTTACCATTTGACGGTACACCTCATCGTAAACACTTTTCGCAAGACGGTCTTTCCTGTTACAAAAGCAAAAAAGACCGACATATGTGTGTGCCAGCTATTACTCAAAGTACAATGACAAATTAAAATCCGGAATGAAATATTCAAAATACATATACTGACATAGAAGCACAACCTTTCAGAGAAAATGTACCTCAATTACAAGAAATCCAAGCTGCAAAGCCTCCACCCATACCTGCACCACAATTAGCCTCAATTGACATAAATACCGCACATAGTTGAAACAAAAGACGCATTGAACAGATTATTGCTACGCTAGATACACCTGAAGAAAATAAGGACCCAAAACAATTCATAAAACCCAAAAAAAAGAAGCACCCAAAAACAGAATAATCCAAAATTTGCAGAGATTCACTACTACCAGCTCAAACATTTATAAACAGTCACAACCCTCCCAGATCACTCGATTTTGATCAACTGGTGCTCTTGCTCGATAATACAATGGGAGCCCCTGACCCTGTAAAAACCACACTGGAATTAACCGATAATCTTGATAACTTGGCTTTGCAACTTGACCAAATTCGACCTTATCTCAAGGAAAGAAACATTAAATCTCGTTGTACACGACTCATGACAAGAATCATGAAGTAGATTGGCATTCGATCTACGCATATAGAAAGTGACGCATCATTATCCCAGGAATTGTACTAATAAACAAACCTATGAATATATCTACCACATCAACCTACATTCTTGAGTGGAACCTGAACAGGTTCCACTCGCAGTTACCTATGTTATAACATTTGATAAGTCAATATGACTACCGGAAACAAGTTTTACTGACAAGAAAATAACAAAATTTGAAAATCATTTAGCTTTCTATAAAAACAGGTTGAATGCAAATATAGCTGGTGGAGGAGTTCCAATTTAGATAAATAGGACGCTGATGTCAACGAAACACCTCTAAAAACAGATTTACAAGCTGTTGCTGTCTCTATGAAGCTAGAACGCAAAATTTCTATTTGCAATGCATACCCCCCAATAAAGAAATTTCAAGTCAAGAACTAACGGATATCTTCTCTCAAATAACATCTCAGCGCATTAATACTGTAGATTTCAACTGCCACAACACCGAATGGGGATTCAAAATGACTTCCAACAAAGGCAAACTGCTATCATCAACTACAGATCTCCAAGTGACCAAGTATGTTTCCTAGCTCATCCTGCATAACAGTTGCCAGATTTACTGGCCCTTTCTTCGCAATTTGCTTTCCTGACTTCAGACAAAGGTTTGTGTTCCACGTGCTTGTCAAAATGAGATTGCAATCTTCCTTTTTCCAATCCTGTACTATTTTTATACTTCCGGAAAAATTGCACTGATCTTTCTGGGACTTAGGAAGTATAGATTATATTCCTAATTGAATATGTACCTAAAGAAATAAATACTAGCGCAGGCCACATTTCTTTGGTGACACCAATTCTTATATATGTCCTGCTTTTTATGTACTTGAAGAATTTTTTCTGCAGTAATGGCTATCTATTAAGGGAAAACTAGTTAGCTGTTGCCTTACCAATTTTTTTATTAACTGACTCCACGATGATTAGTAGCTTTGGGAAGCACAGTTTCAGTGTGTTCCTAACTGTTTTGATAACGTGGTTCCTTTTCCAAGAGTATTCAGAAATAATTTGTGGCAGAATTGAATTTTTGCCGTGCTTTAATTGATCTTTAGCGGTAAATTGTCAACAAACTTTGAATTATGTCGACTCGCAGCAGGTATATTTTCTTTATTCACACCTGGACGGCGTTTTTCCCGCTGTTTCTTATTAGAATCTACAAATCTACTTATGTAATGACGCTGCAATACTCCTATGCAAATCTTCCAAACACTGTTTTTTATTGCTTCCTTGATCTTTACTGTGGCATGATGGTGTTAAGTTCACCTGGTTCGTTGGATTCTATTTCTTCTTATTATTTGTTCTAGTCAATGGATGATGACTGCTCTTGTCTTAGATCTCTCTCTATTGGAAATTGACTGAAAGTGCATCCTTCTAAAGTTCTGATTTGAATCCCATGAAGCGTTTCTTCACTATACCTAAGAGTGTGACATTGACCTACCTTTGGGACGGTATGGAGCATTGTAGAATAAAACCCTAGCGATAATGAACCACTCACATTCGAACTGCATACTGCGTCTGATTCAATCATACTTTAATTTTCGAGAGTTCATAGATTAGAGATGAAAATATCTGCAGCCAGTCTAGTTAAAATTTCACATTATCTAATGTTCTTCATAATATTGAATTATTCCACTGATAATCGCATTCTGATATATATATATATATATATATATATATATATATATATATATATATATATATATATATATATATATATATATGTATATATATATATATATACATATATATATATATCATAACGATTACAAAGAATCCTGAAGTTAGTCCCTATAACATAAACAGTAATTTGTATACATTTTGTAGTCCTTTTGAAAATCTATTATTTTACTAAATAGAATATTTCCTATGAGCATTTGACAACGTTATCTGTTATACTCATTCATATGAAAATTGAATTTTGAATGTTCAGTTGTATATATGTTTTGTATGTTGAATTACTTTGTGTTCATTCAAACGTTCAGGACACACAAATAAAGCACGATTCAAAGGTTTGGATTGATCAGATACATTCATCAAGAGGGAAGCTCCACAAAATTTTCGAATCTATGTAAACAAAGAGTCGATTAGGTATCCATTTTCTAACAATTTCTCCCATGACCGAATATATCATGTGGAATAGATAGATGTTGAAAAAAAATTATCCATTTGTAGGATGTGTAAATTGAAAAATGTTAGCAATAATGTGTTGATGAAAGCTAATGTTTAGATACTAATATTATTCGATGAGGAGTATTCCATATGTACTTTTATAACGACATTTTGGGTAGTTTTTGATATATGTGATAGTTATGTGAGTAATTTTTAGACTTTCATGTCGTTACCACATTCATTTTCTTTTCACGTTAACAAACTATTTTTCAACAGCCATATCATTTTAAACAAATACAACTCAATTGAAAACTTCATTTATTCTTGAATTAAATTGCATATTATAGAATTCTGTTAACATCTCATTTAAACCTTCTTGCATTAAAATATATGAGACGCCCAGAAAAGATGACATCGATATAGTGCGAAAATATTCTCTTGTGAAGGAATGCTGATAGTGGCAGTCTTTGAAGAGCTCTTCGCCGTAACTCATATTTAAATATTTAATGTGGTGAATGTTCTTGACATGAAGTGTGCTGAAAAGTGGCATGAACGACTTTTGATTTAGTGGACGAGAAAATGTGGTTAATATGAATTTTGAGCTTGTTGAAATGGGAGAGGACAATCTTAAAATTACTTTTTATAAGAGTTTTGGATGAGTATTATGAAAAGTTGGAGGTTATATAGAAATTGCGAAGTGAAATTCACTTTACAGGATTAATATAGATGAAAGCGAGGGAATTGGATGTAGTAGATCCAAATATAGTAAGAAAGAAAATTAACACATTGGAAAATTTAGTGCCGAACTACAAAATGGCAGCAAGTACAATATGGAAAATTGTTGAAAATAATACACTGAAATCAGGACTTAGAAATAAAGACGAATACTTAGAAAATGAGATTGAGAAAAATTTTGAATGGCTTCTACAAAGAAGCGCTAAGCGGATTTCCGGAATAGTCCCCGGAGTGTAATACCTTCACACAAGAAACAAAACAGAAATTAAACCTTCTAAGAGAAAAGGTGGTAGTTGATATATAAAATACTAATGACGGCTCACAGGATCGATTGGGATAGGTAGTGTGAATCACCCAACGACGTAGAAAGAGAATAGACCTTGCATCTCATTCATAATATCTGGATTGTTTTGAAGCCATCATTGAGTTATTCAACAATGTGCTAGAAAAGGACAACAATACATCCATGTTTCTGGTTTGGCAACGCTGTGTAAGTGGACTCATTTAATTTTCGGTGGCGTACTACTTTGATAATCTATGAGGAGATTATTATCCTAGAAGTAGATATGTGATAGGAATGCTGAAGAATTACATAATGTAAAGAGTTATTGAATTCAAAATAATTGAATTTTCGAGAAATACTGAATTTACAATAAAATTTGGAATTCAGTTAATTCAATGAATAACTAAAGAAAAATAAATAAGGATATTGAGAGATAATTAAACCTTCGAAAGAATTTCATTAAATATTCAAATAATAATATTAGATAAGAAACCATTTAAATTATCGAGCAACTAGGAACGTTTGTAAACCGTATTATAACATAAAGGAATAATTGCGTATAATGTTTCCTATTAACTAATAAAACACTTTATTATATAACACAACTGCTTGTCGTCAAGATCGTTGACAGACTTACAAAAAATTTTGATAGATAGAATTAATAATGAATACGTTTCGTTGCCTAGCCCACACTTTTGTTATAAATGACACAATTGTGAAATAATTACTCATACCCAAATAATATAGTTTTAGTAAATATTGACCTACTCCTACATTTAGTTGAACCTCTGCTGCCATATACCACTATAACAGAGTAATTAAATGGGACAGGCTCTCATTGAATGTATCACAGAAGCTCTGGTTCGTACTTGATACTTTCATCATTTTCTCAAAGATGTCTGCAGAAGGTCCTGAAGCTGATGCCTGCAGAATGAAATTATAAAATACTTTGTGAAAAATATTACAGATAAAACGTATATTATCTACAAATAAACTTGAAATGAAATTCACTAACACTTTGACACAATGCCATGTATGAATTTTTTTGTGTGCATAGCACTCGTTCAATCTTCATTGGCTCTAACAGGGCCTATTATCGATAATAGTCGTAACACTAGTTATATTACCCCCGATAGTATGTATGTTCCGGAAACAATGGATTTTCCACCTGCACCTGAAAGTGAATTACGCGTAGTAAGATGTAATTGCAAAACCGGATGTGGTACAATAAAGTGTGTTGCCGAAAGAATGGTTTGGAATGTACTAGTTTATGTGGTCAGTGTCAAAAAACACATTTTAAAAATAGTCCGCAGCAAATACACGCTGGAGAAATCGAAGGTACAGATGAAGATTATCAAGAATTGTGAAAAATCGGCCAACTTATTTCAATTTTTTTTAATAATGAATGAAGACATATACTTTGCAATAATGGTTTTTGGTTCTTGTAAATCTAATGTAAAATAAAGTTTTCTCTAACATATTATAGACAATTGGAGTGATTCAATACCTATCATCATTTTATATATATACAAAGTAATCGTATAAAGAATAACCATAGACTTTACTCCAATATTTTCAAAATAGCTGATACTTAATTATTTGAAAACAAATTACCTAAATATTTAAATGGCCGCCATTTTGTCAGTGTCAGTCAGTGGTTGTTTTTTATACTTCTCTTAGTATTTTGAACATGTCTACCATATTTCATTGAAATAACATGATAAATAACGGAATTATAAATTTTTTGATAAAAATTATAAAATTAAGCCGACATCTTGGCTTTTGACTGATTTCCTTGGCCGGGATCGATGGGTATTATGAATATGTTAAAATAGACACTTTCCACAATTAATTTTAAAGAGTTTGTTGCAATTTTGCCCAAGTTAACGGAATTTTTTCACCATTTTGACTAGCCTACTATACCGATTTGCTTGAGAAGTACCACATTTAGAAGTAGTTTCACACTAAGCAGCTTCGGGTCCCGGCATTTGACGCATGTGTACTTCTGCAGCAGCGCATAATAGAGTTGAATTTCATAGTATTAAATATAGGTACATTTACATTGTCCTTTACGTTGAGTAATCAAGGCACCCTGGTAAGTATACGATGCAACGTTGAATAAGGACCATAAAATACTCTACAGGGGGTCCCGGGACTAATGGGAGAAAAGTCAGGAGCGTATAATCTGAGCCAAAATAATGTTATTACTACATATATACTTTTTCTATGCAGGCCCTCGTTTTCGAGTTATAGGCCCCCAAAGTTTTAATTTTGAATTGGGTTTTAATTTTGATTTTTTTTACTAGTTATTTGATCTTTATAAATTTACGGCAAAGCTATAATGTACGTGTATGTTTATTTTGGAAAGGTAAACAGATTTACAGTTGTGTCTTGAAGCCAGGGACGGACTACCCGCAATGGCTAGTGATCCAAAACTTTTGCAGGGATGGCACACCCTGTATGTATATATCGAAGATGACTTTCTCACACATTACGCTAACGAAAAGGTACTCTTGTTGGAATTCGAAAAAATAAGCCGTTTGGCTAATATTTACAGTTTTATTAATGCACTAACTACCAATTTACCTAACTAACTCATTAATACGATGTCCAAGATTTGCCTACAGTACTACAAAAAAATTATTTGATGATAGTAGATGATAGAAATATTGAGAACTCATTTAATGGGAATTAAAAAGGAACGGAAACAACGTAATTAGTTGCGTTTAATCAAAATTACGAACACAACATTATTAAGCCATTAAGAAAACCTCTAAAAAGACAAGTTCAAAAACATTTGACAAAAACTAATTCCTAAACAACAATAAAAACTAACGTTATTGTAATAAATGTTCAATATCAGCTCCTCCCACTTCCACGCACATTCTAAGTCTACGAAGACTGTTTCTTTGCACTTGAAAGAGCAATCCCATATTATTTCTAATAACATTGCAGTATAACATAATTCTGTCTATTAAATCTTGCCTTGTTTGCACAGGTGTTGCGTATACCTTACTTTTGAGATAACCCCAGAAAATGAAATGTATAGGATTAACGTCTCCTGATCGCAGTGGCCATTGAAAAGGGCCTCCACGACCAATCCATCTATTAGGAAACCTTGTGTATGAATGCTGGCGTACATCTAAACTGAAATGAGGAAGGGCCCCATCATGTATGAACTATAAATTCCTACCAGATTGTATTAGCATATCTTTAAACAGGTTCCATCACTCATTTTGCAAAAACTCCAAATATCTCTGACCTGTCAAAGTACCGTCAATAAAGTACGGTCCTATCAAATGATTGCCCTAACATTAACCACGAGTCTATGCTGGTTCCTAGTTTGGATAATGCCATGTGGATTCACATCATTCCATAAATGCATATTCTGAGAATTAATGAATCCATCTCTGGTGAAACCAGATTTGTCCGTAAAAAGAACGTTACTAATAAATGTATGGTCTGCTTGTTGTTGTCGCAGAAACCACTGGCTATACTCAAGTCGTGCAGAATAATCAGCCACTGTCATACTGTGTACTTTTTTCAAGTGAAAAACTGTTCTTTTAGGACGCGATGAACAACTGATTTCGAGTCGTTATGTTCTCTTGATAATTTTCGTAAACTCGTTGCTGGTTCATCATCAACTGCATTTAACAAGTCTTGTTCAACTGCCACAGTATGTACGCTTCGTACTGGACCTTTTCCACTTTTTTTGGCAAAAAACTTCCTTAAATATAAAATTTTGTTTTTTATACATGGAAAGCTACATTTACTTATTCATACCTGTTTCTCGTAAGCTGAGATCAATACGCTCAAACATTCGTCTATCTGGCAATGCTCTGTTTGCAAAATGCTCTGCATAAAGCTTTCTGGCCACTAAACAGTTTCGAAAAGCCAGTCCATACATTAAATGCATATCTGCGCACTGAATAAAAGTGAATTCTGCCATAGTAACTGTTAAATTAAGGACTTATGAATTATTGACTACGAACTATTCTACACAACGTTTGACAAATAATCCTATGGTTACTTCATAAACGGTAAAAACACTTTTAAAAAGTTTCTACCAACTTTCGAATTAATAAGTCGTTAATGTTTTTTATCTTCTGCTATCGTTAAATTATTTTGTTGTAGTACTGTAGGTGTAAATCTTGGACATCGTAATAATAAGTTAGTTACGTAAATTGGTACGTAGTGCATTAATAAAACTGTAAACGGCTTATTTTATCGAGTTACAACAAGAGTACCTTTTCGTTAGCTTAATGTGTGGTAAAGTTAATTTCGATAACTTAATACAGGTTGTGCCATCCCTGCAAATTTTTTGGATCACTAACCATTGCGGGTAGTCCGTCCCTGGCTTCAAGGCACAACTGTAAATCTATTTACCTTTCCAAAATAAGCATACACGTAGATTATAGCTTTGCCGTAAATTTTATGAAGATCAAACAACTAGTACAAAAAATAAAAATTAAAACCAAATTCAAAATTCAAACTTTGGAGGCCCATAACTCGAAAACGAGGGCCTGCATAGAAAAAGTTTAAATGAAGTACTAACTAACATTATTTTGGCTCATATTATACGGTCCTGACTTTTTTCTCATTGGTCCCGGGACACCCTGTATATCAGTGAAGTGGTAACAGCATATAACAACGAGGCAAAAAATAGAAGAGCTGAGCATAGTAACAATGTCATAATATGTCTCACTAAATCCTGAGTTACATTATACTTTTTCCAGCTGAACACTTTGACAAGTTCAATACTAGAACTACTTGTATATACTTGAATAATGTGATTTAGAAAATTTGCACCCAAGTTTTCATAGTAGGATCGTCTAGAAACTAATTTGGAAGCTAGAATCGGACCTATTTTTCGTACAAGTTCTAAACTAGACCTACGGACTAGCGGAAGTTCCTGTATTGCCATCATTAATTGTTTAGTGCGTGAAATCGGAAAAATCAAAAACATAAATAAGACCATCAAAATCTGCCTTTACGTGCACGTGTTTGTTTAAACTAGTTTCAACAATTTGAAAGCACTTTGCTGTATTTAAATTAGTTGCAATATCGCGGCAAAACAAGAGGTGGGGCCATGAAGCCACAAAAACGTTGGTTATGTTATATGAACTAGAACCAACTTCATATGAGGTAAGAATTTTGATGCAAATTTGTAAGTCATTGTTTATTAGTATAAAATCAACCTTTATAGTTTCAGACGACTTCACCAAATTATCATAATAAGGTTCTCAGACTAAAAGCTGCCCAACATATTATGAAGGAAGTAAATATGATAGTTGAAACATTATTTACAGCCAAAGACGTTTTAAAAAGAATAAATAACTCAATTCTTGGAAGTTCATCGTAACTGTAGCAGGGAAGTGCTACATAGTGGCATGGAAGCAGACGAGGTACCTCAGCCTACTTGATGGTTGTACGAATCTTCACAATTTTTGTTGCTGTATTACAAAAAAGATAAGGGCAAGTATAATTTGGAGAAACCACAGCATGCTTCCAAATCGCAAAAACCAATAGAAAATACTAAAGGTCTTGAAGACACGGTTCGTAATATTAGAGACGCCACGTTTTTATTTGAAGTAATTTCATTTTTATTTTATGTTTTTGTTGGCGTTGAACCTCTAATTATTGAAGGGGAGTTTGTCGTCGACAACAATGGTGTGTTGTAACCTGTTAGTGTAGCATCGACATCCTATGGAAGCAATTTACAGAATTGTAATATATAGCAGGCCGCCAAGAGAACACCAAAAAGAAAAAGAGAAAACTTTTGTATCCAGTGCATTAACTGAAGCTGTTCATCTAATTCCAAATGAAAAATCACAGTTTTCTCTAGATGTGGAAAGTTTATTCACTTTTATATGGCACGAAATTTTACCTCTTTAAAATAAAATTTCCTTCAAAAAGTGCAAGTGGGAAATATTGGAAGTTATAAGGGAACAACGGCAGGAGTAGGATGCTGAAGATAGTTTATAATTTTGTGTGTCATGACCTATGTATATTTGAACCAATTGAACAATCTTAACGTACATTTAATTCGTTTATTCGTTAGTTTTGTATATTGTAATAATTAAACAATGCTTATGTAATAAACATGAAATATGACATAGGAAATTTTAAGGACACCCTATATAGATATAATTTTCTTGATAATAAAATCAGTGGAAACTAATTAATTCAAAAAAACAATTGTTGACCTCCGCCAGGGAAGAATTTTATACAAACAATTTTACATAACCGGCAAGGTCGATAAACAATACATCATGTGTTTGCCATGTTTTGTTTATCAAAGAATATAGTCAAACCTTACAAATTAGTATAATGAAATTGAAAATTAACCTTCAGTTATGAAAATAAGAAGACATGAGACAAGGACAAAAATGAAAAGATTCTAGAATAAATAGCAGGAATTTTGGTAACAGAGGCAGTGAGATAGTAACCCTCATCGAGTGGCCAGGTACTGTATAGCCAGCCACTTCGACGGTCCTACGTCAACAGTAATATTGTGTAGTTGTGACTTGTGATATTTCAAACACGTAAGTTTTCTATTGTCGTATAATTATTTATTTTTTTGAACAAATACTGTATTGACATTTTATTTGATTTGACTGTGTGTCCAAATAGGTACATTTTTTGGGTCATTTTGAGTGCACTATTGACATCTGAGCCCCTCACCTAACATATGTAGGAAATAGTACGATTCTAAATCGATCTAATTTGAAATTATATAGGGATATCCATATACACGATATATCGTATTTATACCCTCAGTTTTTTTTGATAATTATTTTCTTATATTATCTTATATTGTACAGGGTATTCAACTGTACGAGATATCATATTTATACAATCAGATTTCGAAAGTTTTGTTTAATAATTATTTTCTCATATTGTACAGGATATCCAACTGTACGAGATATCATATTTATACCTCAGATTCCGAAAATTTATTTGATAATTATTTTCTTATATTGTACAGGGTATTCAACTGTACGAGATATCATATTTATACCATCAGATTTCGGAAGTTTTGTTTAATAATTATTTTCTAATATTGTACAGGATAACCAACTGTACGAGATATCATATTTATACCATCAGATTTCGAAAGTTTTGTTTAATAATTATTTTCTTATATTGTACAGGATATCCAACTGTACGAGATATCATATTTATATCTCAGATTTCGAGAGTTAAGTTTGATAATTATTTCTTCATATTGTACAGGGTATTCAACTGTACGAGATATCATATTTACCATCAGATTTAGAAAGTTTTGTTCAATAATTATTATCTTATATTGTACAGGATATCCAACTGTACGAGATATCATATTTATATCTCAGATTCCGAAAGTTAAGTTTGATAATTATTTTCTTATATTGTACAGGGTATTCAACTGTACGAGATATCATATTTATACCATCAGATTTCGAAAGTTTTGTTTGATAATTATATCCTTATATTGTACAGGATATTCAACTAGTACGAGATATCGTATTTATACCCTCAGATTTCGGAATTTTTGTTAGATAATTATTTTCTTAAATTATCTTATATTGTACAGGGTATTCAACTGTACGAGATATCATATTTATATCTCAGATTTCGAAAGTTGAGTTTGATAATTATTTTTTCATATTGTACAGGGTATTCAACTGTACGAGATATCATATTTACCATCAGATTTAGAAAGTTTTGTTGTATAATTATTATCTTATATTGTACAGGATATCCAACTGTACGAGATATCATATTTATATCTCAGATTCCGAAAGTTAAGTTTGATAATTATTTTCTTATATTGTACAGGGTATTCAACTGTACGAGATATCACATTTATACCATCAGATTTCGAAAGTTTTGTTTGATAATTATTTCCTTATATTGTACAGGATATTCAACTAGTACGAGATATCGTATTTATACCCTCAGATTTCGGAATTTTTGTTAGATAATTATTTTCTTAAATTATCTTATATTGTACAGGGTATTCAACTGTACGAGATATTATATTTATACCATCAGATTTCGAAAGTATTGTTTAATAATTTTTTTTTTTTTTATTCATAATTAACGTGCTCGGCTACTGTGGCCACTTGCACAGGTGCGATTACAAGATTAACAATACAATTTGTATAAGGTTCATTCATTCGATATATATATACACAATTACACTATTGTTCTATAGTTTATGGAAAAGTTGCACATCTTTGAGAAACTGGAGAAGGTAGGTAATTTGTACCGAGTTATTTAGGACGTCTTTGTAGTTCTGGCTAAGCTGAAACTGTAGTCTTTGGGTCGCATATTCCGGACACTCCGTCAAGATATGTTTTATGGTTAGGTTGGAGTTGCAGCTGGAGCAAACGGGTCTGGAGGTACTAGACATTAGGTATCCATGGGTAAGTTTTGAATGACCTATTCTAACTCTTCTCACCACAACTAAGTCATGCCTTGAGAGGCCAGCAAAACAACATGGTTGAGGATGACCTATCGAGTGCTGTATTTGGCGTAAGGATGTGCCGGCAGAGTCCCAATTCTGCTGCCATGTTACTGTATAGCCAGCCACTTCGACGGTCCTACGTCAACAGTAATATTGTGTAGTTGTGACTTGTGATATTTCAAACACGTAAGTTTTCTATTGTCGTATAATTATTTATTTTTTTGAACAAATACTGTATTGACATTTTATTTGATTTGACTGTGTGTCCAAATAGGTACATTTTTTGGGTCATTTTGAGTGCACTATTGACATCTGAGCCCCTCACCTAACATATGTAGGAAATAGTACGATTCTAAATCGATCTAATTTGAAATTATATAGGGATATCCATATACACGATATATCGTATTTATACCCTCAGTTTTTTTTGATAATTATTTTCTTATATTATCTTATATTGTACAGGGTATTCAACTGTACGAGATATCATATTTATACAATCAGATTTCGAAAGTTTTGTTTAATAATTATTTTCTCATATTGTACAGGATATCCAACTGTACGAGATATCATATTTATACCTCAGATTCCGAAAATTTATTTGATAATTATTTTCTTATATTGTACAGGGTATTCAACTGTACGAGATATCATATTTATACCATCAGATTTCGGAAGTTTTGTTTAATAATTATTTTCTAATATTGTACAGGATAACCAACTGTACGAGATATCATATTTATACCATCAGATTTCGAAAGTTTTGTTTAATAATTATTTTCTTATATTGTACAGGATATCCAACTGTACGAGATATCATATTTATATCTCAGATTTCGAAAGTTAAGTTTGATAATTATTTCTTCATATTGTACAGGGTATTCAACTGTACGAGATATCATATTTACCATCAGATTTAGAAAGTTTTGTTCAATAATTATTATCTTATATTGTACAGGATATCCAACTGTACGAGATATCATATTTATATCTCAGATTCCGAAAGTTAAGTTTGATAATTATTTTCTTATATTGTACAGGGTATTCAACTGTACGAGATATCATATTTATACCATCAGATTCCGAAAGTTTTGTTTGATAATTATATCCTTATATTGTACAGGATATTCAACTAGTACGAGATATCGTATTTATACCCTCAGATTTCGGAATTTTTGTTAGATAATTATTTTCTTAAATTATCTTATATTGTACAGGGTATTCAACTGTACGAGATATCATATTTATATCTCAGATTTCGAAAGTTGAGTTTGATAATTATTTTTTCATATTGTACAGGGTATTCAACTGTACGAGATATCATATTTACCATCAGATTTAGAAAGTTTTGTTTAATAATTATTATCTTATATTGTACAGGATATCCAACTGTACGAGATATCATATTTATATCTCAGATTCCGAAAGTTAAGTTTGATAATTATTTTCTTATATTGTACAGGGTATTCAACTGTACGAGATATCATATTTATACCATCAGATTTCGAAAGTTTTGTTTGATAATTATTTCCTTATATTGTACAGGATATTCAACTAGTACGAGATATCGTATTTATACCCTCAGATTTCGGAATTTTTGTTAGATAATTATTTTCTTAAATTATCTTATATTGTACAGGGTATTCAACTGTACGAGATATTATATTTATACCATCAGATTTCGAAAGTATTGTTTAATAATTTTTTTTTTTTTTATTCATAATTAACGTGCTCGGCTACTGTGGCCACTTGCACAGGTGCGATTACAAGATTAACAATACAATTTGTATAAGGTTCATTCATTCGATATATATATATATATATATATACACAATTACACTATTGTTCTATAGTTTATGGAAAAGTTGCACATCTTTGAGAAACTGGAGAAGGTAGGTAATTTGTACCGAGTTATTTAGGACGTCTTTGTAGTTCTGGCTAATCTGAAACTGTAGTCTTTGGGTCGCATATTCCGGACACTCCGTCAAGATATGTTTTATGGTTAGGTTGGAGTTGCAGCTGGAGCAAACGGGTCTGGAGGTACTAGACATTAGGTATCCATGGGTAAGTTTTGAATGACCTATTCTAACTCTTCTCACCACAACTAAGTCATGCCTTGAGAGGCCAGCAAAACAACATGGTTGAGGATGACCTATCGAGTGCTGTATTTGGCGTAAGGATGTGCCGGCAGAGTCCCAATTCTGCTGCCATGTTACTTTGGCTTTTGTTTTAAAATGTGATTTTAAATCCTTACAAATTGTGAGATTGTCGGTGACGGTAAATTTAGAAGCAGTTTTTGCCTGTTGGTCTGCAAGTTCGTTGCCTACGATGCCAATGTGGGAAGGTAACCAAATAATAGTAACTGCTATTTTTAGGGAAGTGATAAGTTGGTAGGAGTCATGGATAGATTGGACAATAGGATGTTCGGTAAATATATTTTGGATGGATGAAATTGAAGCTAGTGAATCTGTGCATATGGCAACGTGCTTATAAGGTGGGGAGATGGAATTGATGGCCAAGAGTATGCTGAATAGTTCGCCTGTGTGGATGCTACAGGTTGATGGGATTAGGGAAGATTTGATAGAAGTTCGTGTTGATGTAACAGCGCAGCCTACTCCTGTTTCATTTTTGGATGCATCAGTGTATAAAACTAAGTCATAGTCACAGTTAGTTAATATTTCATTAAAAGCATTTTTTATTAATTGTTTGGGTGTTGTGTGTTTGTCGTATCTCATGAGCGATGTGTTAAATTTAGGAATGTTGATAGTCCATGGAGGAGTAGAGGGGATAGGAAGAGGACTTGTATGTGAAAGGTTGACGCCGTCTAGTAGCTGCGATAAAATCAGAGAGATCGGTTTTATTATTGGTATGGTTGAGGAGTTGTGTGGATTGTTAGAAGTTGATGTAAATAGAGGGTAGACAGGATTGTACGGGTTAGACGATACAGAGGCAGCATAAGAAAGCAGAAGTTGGCGTCGTCTAATCCAAAGCGGAGGCTCATTAGCTTCGCAATAAAGGCTTTCTGCAGGGCTAGATCGAAAAGCTCCAAGACAAAGACGTAAAGCTGTATTATGCACCGAGTTTAAAAGGTCGAGGTCTGATTTAGTGGCAGAGATATATATGTGACAACCATAATCTAATTTTGAACGAATAAGGGCCCTGTATATTTTAAGAAGAGAATTTTCGTCTGCTCCCCAGTGGTAATGCGAGAGTGTTTTAATAATGTTCATTCTTTTGAAGCAGTCGCCTTTGATTTCTCGAATATGTTGTTTCCAGTTGAGACGAGAGTCAAATGTTAGGCCTAGTATTTTACAGTGATCCACGACGGGAAGATGTACGTTATTAATGAAGATACTAGGAGATTGTGAGGGTGGTCGTCTACCAAATTTAATAATTTTAGATTTTGTTTGCGAAAAAGTTAATCCTAAGTGACTTACTTTTTTACTTAGTGTGTTTACTGCTGACTGAATTAGATTAGATGTAGTCGTCATAGACATGCCATGACTGTAAACAACTAGATCGTCTGCATATAAGGCATACTTGATGGGAGGAAGGAGATCAGAGCAAAGATCGTTGATAGCCAGATTGAATAGAGTGGGGCTTATAACCGACCCTTGGGGAACTCCATCCCTCTGGCCATAGGTTGACGAGAAAATACCATTAGCAAAGACTTTGAATGATCTTGAAGATAGGAAATTTAGAATAAAATGGTATATGTGTCCGGAGATATTAAGTAACGTTAATTTATTTAGTATTGACTGTCTGCTAACAGTGTCAAAAGCGCCGTCAATATCGAATATAGCTGCAATGACTTCTTGTTTTCTGTTTATTGCCCCAGAGATATGAGATTGAAGAAGGACTAGGTTGTCTTGAGTCGATCTATTACGTCGAAATCCTGATTGTTCTTTTGAGATAACATTATATTTATCAAGAAACCAGAGGAGCCGCTTATTAACCATCTTTTCTGATAATTTACACATAGTACAAGTTAGTGATATAGGTCGGAAAGAGTTTGGAGAGGTAGTAGCCTGTTCAGGTTTTTTAATGGGAATTATCGTAGATGTCCGCCATAGGCTAGGGAATTGGTTGGTGGACCATATTAAATTGTAAATTTCTAGGAGCTTACTTAAACCTGTGTTGGAAAGTTTTTTTAGAAATATATACGGGATGTCATCAGGACCAGAGGCAGTATTTTTGCAGCTATTGAGAGCTAAGGAAAGTTCTGAGTAAGAGAATGGGCAGTTAAGAGAAGTAATATCTCGAGATTTTGACACAGTACATGGGGAAGGAGCTTTATCTGAATAAGTAAGTGTAGAATTAACTTTACTTTGAAATTTTAATTCAAAGGTTTTTGCCAGTATATTGCTGATTTCTTCATTTTTATTGACTACTGTATTATTATAGATAAGACAGGGAATTTTGAAATTCGAATTGTTTCCTTGTATTTGCCTAATTTTATTCCAAAGTTGGGAGGGATTTGTGTTCACATTTATGGAGGATACATAATTTCTCCAGGAATATTTTTTACATTGTTTTACGATATAACGTGTTTTGGCTCTGGTTCTTTTGAGATTAGTAAGATTTTCTTGTGTCTTATGCCTACGACACATATTTAGTGCCATTTTTTGTTGATTTATTGCACTTGCACAGCAGGAGCTCCACCATGGCACTGTTTTTTGTTTATGTGAAATAATATTTTTACCAATATGCAGACTGGCAGCTGAAAGTATAGCATCTGTAATTTTTAGGATGTTATCGTTCATATTATCTGAGAAAGATAATGCAGATAAGTTGGTTTCAGATTGAGACGTATAACTAGTCCAGTCGGCAGTGTTTAAGCGCCAATACCATCTGGATAAAGTATCATTATGGCTGGGGATATTGGAGGATATAATAATGGGATAGTGGTTGCTATCATAAAGATCATTAGCCGTATGCCAGTTTAGTAAAGGAGCAAGTTTAGGGTCACTAAGACTAAGATCAATAGAGGAGAAGGTACCAGAGGAGAAATTCAGGTGTGTATTAGAACCGGTGTTAAGCAGGCAAGAACCTGTACAATTGATCACATTTTCGACGGTTTTCCCTTTGCCGATGGTGTAATTGGATCCCCACATTGTATTGTGGGCGTTAAAGTCACCTACTAGAATGTAAGGTTGGGGGAGTTGGTAAATTAGGTTTAGAAGTTCTATTTCTTTTAGAGGGTGATTAGGAGGGATATATAAGCTGCAGATAGTGAGTTTATTTGGACACCAGGTGGAAACTGCAATAGCTTCAAGATCAGTAGTGATATGGAGGGGAGTGGAGAATAGTTCTCCAGATATGAAAATTGAGGTGCCCCCACTAGCCCTTGCGCAGTTGGTGCGAACATAATGGTAACCTTCGTAGTTTTTTAGTTTAGGGAGTCTATCTATTTTTGAGTTGGTTTCTTGTAAACACAGGATATCAGGTTGTTCGTCTGTTATTATTTGTTGAATTCTTTCCAAGCGAGGAAAGAATCCATCACAATTCCATTGGATAACTTTGAATGGCTTAAGAAGTTAGTTGTTAAGAGAGTTGTGAGAGAGGATAATTGAGCTCGTCATCAGTTTGGCTATCAGAAGAAACGCTTTTATTATCAGAGAGCTCCTCGGGATTAAGTTGTCTTTTAAGTTTTTTCTGTAGTCGTGTGAGGCGGTTTTTAAGAGATCTTTCTTTTGTTTCAGAGTAAAGAAGTGATAAATCACTTAACAGTCCCTGGATATTAGAAGTAAATTCCAAGGCTTCGTTGAGAGGATCTGAACTAGCGTATGAGTTTTCTAAAAACGCTGTGAACTGCAATTCAGAGAGTGTGAATTTGGATGGGTTGATCTTATAGAGGTCCTGTATAGAGGTTTGAGAGTTGGGTGTAAGTTTGTGACGTTCAGGAGCTAGATTTTTAGGATTTTTCTTAACGTGCTTAACTGTGTTTTGGGATGTTGTATAAGAGGGGGGAGGCATTTGGTTGTCTGTTGGTGATGGGGATTCCGTGGGTGATAGTTGATTGGGGGTATTAACATTGCTGTCAGAGGAAATACCTCTTTTTTGTCCATGGGCCAAGGGAGGCAATATAGGGTTAGGCAGTGGTTCTACATGGGTAGGGTCGGCTGTTGATATAATATCCGATCGGGGTTCGGAAGGTGAAAAGAGGGATGAAGGAATGCCACTGACTGAAGTAGTAGCAGGTAATTGTGATAGCGAGGGGGGATGGGAGGATATTTCGTTTTGTAGCTGTGACGATGGAGTGTTGGTGCAAGTGTCGGCGGTGTGTCCGCTCTGTTTACATAGAAAACACACCAATTTGTCAGTGGAAACGAATATACGATACGGAGTGTCCTCGTGAGTAATAAGAATGGAGGTTTGTATGTTAAAGTTATCATTATCAGGGATAACGTAAGTAATTCTGCGGAAGCTCATGATGTGAGCGTATTCATCTCCTTGTGCGCCACATTTAACAAATGAAACAGGAGAGGCTATTTGCAGTCCGATGTCCTTGAGAGCTTTTTCAATAACGGAATGGGGGATAGTGGGAGAAACATTCGATATTAAAATACGTTTAGCAGGCGAAATAAGTCGTCGAATAGGAATTATTGTGGAATTGATGCAAATGTTCTGATGAGTTTGAAGAAGATCATCTAGAATTGCTGTTGAAGATAGATATATACAGATACGGTTATTGGAGATTCTCGATGCAAATGTGATATTTTTGGGGGAGACGATGTCTCCTATAGCTTTTATGTATTCGAATAAAACGGTGTTCGGAATAGAGTGCAAGACAATTGCTTGCTCGCGTTCAGGGAACGTAGGTGGTGGGGGTTTTGTTAAAGTTGCATCAACGTATGATTTTGTGATATGAAATGAATTTTGTTGAGATAAGGATGTTTGGGTGGTAGTTGCCATTATGCAAGTGGTCCTGGATGCCAAAACCACGATGATTGAAATTGAAAGAGGAACAGAAGTCCAAAAGGACCCTGTGAATTAAATAGTAGGAAAATAGCTGTTACCTGTTGTACTGCTACGACACTGGAATAATTCTTGATTTATTTGTTGATGATAATATCACAAATCGAAAAACAAAACGGTCACTAATTGGTTTATAATATTCACATTTTGATATTTAGTTTTAACAATTATCAATAGAATAAAAAAGCTTAATATGAAATTAACACGAAGATAACGTTAATTACCCAGATCGTACAAAATGCGTGTGCACTCGTCGGCTACCTGAATAGGAATGAAGTTTAATAATTATTATCTTATATTGTACAGGATATCCAACTGTACGAGATATCATATTTATATCTCAGATTCCGAAAGTTAAGTTTGATAATTATTTTTTCATATTGTACAGGGTATTCAACTGTACGAGATATCATATTTATACCATCAGCTTTCGAAAGTTTTGTTTAATAATTATTTTCTTATATTGTACAGGATATCCAACTGTACGAGATATCATATTTATATCTCAGATTCCGAAAGTTAAGTTTGATAATTATTTTCTTATATTGTACAGGGTATTCAACTGTACGAGATATCATATTTATACCATCAGATTTCGAAAGTTTTGTTTGATAATTATTTCCTTATATTGTACAGGATATTCAACTAGTACGAGATATCGTATTTATATCCTCAGATTTCGGAATTTTTGTTAGATAATTATTTTCTTAAATTATCTTATATTGTACAGGGTATTCAACTGTACGAGATATTATATTTATACCATCAGATTTCGAAAGTATTGTTTAATAATTATTATCTTATATTTTACAGGATATCCAACTGTACGAGATATCATATTTATACCATCAGATTTCGAAAGTTTTGTTTAATAATTATTTTCTTACATTGTACAGGATATCCAACTGTACGAGATATCATATTTATACCATCAGATTTCGAAAGTTTTGTTCGATAATTATTTTCTTATATAGTACAGGATTTTCAACTAGTACGAGATATCGTATTTTATCTTTCATAATCAGGAAAGACCCCTTTCAGGAATTTGGAAGACGTTTTGCCCGAGTCAGATTTATTTTGTTTGTCTCATTTCATATACAGGGATAGTCATATGCAAGACATCCTTTACGGTTGTCATAATAACGGGTAACTACTTCCAGATTAGGAAAGACGTTTTTCCCTAATTAAATTTCTAGTGTAACATACCGGGGCATTTTCCCCCGAGTAACTTTTATTTTGTCCAAACCAGGGCTGTATCGTTTGATCTAATTAATTACTGGTTGTAATATATATGTACATATTTATCCACCCAAACTGTTTCCTTTATCAACAACCCCTACCCTCGGACCAGCAAGTTTGAACGGGCTGACGCGACCTGCCTTAGAACTCAGGCTTGGCACATTTGTATAAGCCCAAGAGGCCCCACGGAGACCTTACCCTCTCGTACCAGGAAACCACCTCCACCGAGGTTACCCACAGGGGAGTTCGTGGCTCTAAATCGTGCCGTAAGGCACTGGTGACAGCACGCTGCAAAAATTCAGGGCAATAGGAATTCAAAAGGTTGTCCTACACTGGTAACGGAGGGCTGTAAACCCTAACTGACCACTTGTTATTACGCTGGTAACAGAGGACTCTTTTAACCAACATTTATTACACTGGTGACAGTCATTACAGTGGTGACAGCGGATTCTCTGACCCCCAAAAGTCATTACACTTATAATCTATATCATATTTTCTTGGCATGATACCGTCCCATTACCATTAAAGTATTTTTTAAAATCATCACGGATTTGCAAACTTCTAGTATTCGGACGTCCCCGTCTAATAGTAATATTTGGTAGAGTTCCACCAGTATTTCTCCATGAACCATCTAACACTTGACCATCGTCAAGTTCAGTGTCTGCTTCACTTATAACCACATTTGGCATTTCACTTTTTATAAAATTGTGTAGTGGAAACTGGCCTTAAATAACATACTCGGGTAAAATGACATATTGGCCATATTGCTATTCTGAGAAGTGACAACGCCGCCCTACATATCTTATTGTAAAATTTTTCATCCGTGATCTCAGTCTAGTTTAATCAGCGCATCTTCGTCGAATCTCAAAAAGTCGTTTTTCTCGACTCAAGAAAATATTTTTATGGTCACCTAATTCGGCTGTAGCAATTTATGTGGTAGAATAAGCCTAAGTTGGCTTAGTATAGGTAAGCAACGTGACTTTCCTCCTTATTTTAGTGTAGTTAAATTTTTGTTCTGTGCTTTCAAAATATATATGTTTTAATAATTTCTTAAGAATCATTGTTTTGGTTAAAATGATGTACCTATGTCATTCTAGGCTGAAGTGCATTTTCATTTCAGATAATACGGTTGGTAAATACACCAGAAAATCGCTTCGGCAAAACTGGAGCGAGGTGAGCATGCGGGAGGCTATTCAAGTAATGCAAAACGGTGATATGGGTTCGTTGGCAGCATCTAGAAGATATGGTGTACCTCAACACTTAGATGCAGAGTACAAAATAGAAAGAAAAACAATGAAGGGTTCAAAAAAGGCTCAGGTCGTTTTCAACCTATTTTTTCTGAAGAACTTGAGCGCGAAATAGTGGAATATATAAAAAAATTGAAAACGTGCATGGTTGGGTTAAAAACGAATGAGGTAAGGCAGTTGGCGTTCCAATTAGATGGAAAGAAGAAATTAGCCCACCGATTCAATGAAACAAAAAAGCGCTGGCTGGGATTGTCTTTTGGGCTTCAGGAAACGTAACCCAGATAATTCACTTAGAACATATGCAGCTCGTGCGCAAGTTAAGAAACTTTCTGATATGCTGGAACATGCCGTGGTAGAATATAACATCAGATTTGACCGTATCTATAATGAAGACGAGTCCGCGCTTTCCACGGTTTAACGGCCTAAAAAAATAATGGCTACAAAAGGAAGAAAGCAGGCTGATGCCATTACGAGTGCAGAACAGGCGGCACACACTACTGTAGTTTGCGAAATTAATCCAATAGGTAATTTTGTACCACCAGCTTCGATTTTTGCAAGAAAGGAGCTGGAGCCAGAGTTGATTGATGATGCACCAGCTGTAACATTAGGCTTGTGTCAAGAATCGGGCTGGATGACGGGTGACATTTTTTGTGTGGTTCAAGCATAATATGAAGTTTACACACTCATCACAAGACAATAAATCTCTCCTACTACTTGATGGTCACGTTAGTCAGAAGCAATTGGAAGTTATTAATATGGCTAAAGAAAGTGGTGTCATAATTATTTGCTTCCCTCCACACGCACGCCCCGGTTATAACCCCTGGATGTTTCATTTTTCGGCCCATTATCCGCTTATCATAATCAAGCAGATACAAAGTGGTTCAAAAATAATCCTGTTGAAGCTGTTACTCCATATCAAGAGGGAAAGCTGTTTTCTGAAGCCTATGAACGGAGTGCATCAATGGAAAATTTCGTTAGTGGGTTGAGAACAGCTGAAATTCATCCGTTCAACACAGATATTTTTCCCGACTGGACGTTTCATGCTTCTTTAACAACTGACATTTCTGAACAAAATGATCACGAACCAGGAACCTCAGACCATGAGCCTTTACTCATATCCTCACCACCATTGGACGCTATAGATATAACGGACGTTCCTACCATCAAATATCAAGGTGCTATTATGCTGACCTCAACACCAAACTTGGAAGAAGTCAGGGCTAAACGGAGCAGAAACGCTCAGTGTTGGAGCGACAAGGAAAACCAAGCTAGAGGCAAGTTGTGGGACGATGAACATGAACAAGAAACCCAAGATTCATTTGTTGGGATTGATGATAATGAGGAAGATAGTGCATGTATATATTGAGAAATGCAATCACGTCGAATGCGCTGGTGTTTCCCTCCGAACAAAATTATTCACTTGCGATCTTTGCGATTGATTTTGGTTCTGTTTTTTGGAAAATCTTGAATTTTTTTTCCTTTAGCTGGGTATATTTTCCCCTTCATTTTTGTTTACGTTATCTTTATTTTGGTTTTAAAAATTAAACTCTTTTGTAATGCTCCTTTTTTTATTTTCCACCTATGCCATTTTACCCTAGTATTAGCCTAAAATGACATACTACACAGTTTTTGTTAATTTGGTTGTCATTTTTATAAAACGTAAAAATTTGCGGTTTTGTGCCTTTAATAGCTAAAGTCAGGCTAAGGAAGCAATTAAACTTCAAATGGATGCTTGAATATCGGTTTCTCAAGTTTTGTTGCAATTTTTGCTTAGGGTATGTCATTTTAGGCCAGTTTCCCTTAGATTACAGCAAGCCTGTGTTACTAATATCACTTTGTCAGGAGATAAATTTATTGAAGTTAGTGACACTCTACACCTGTTGGCAATTATACCAAATGCATTTTCAACCACACGTCTGCCCCGACTCAATCAATAATTATAAATTCTTTCGTCATATTTTTAAACGGAATTGGTTTTGAAATATGCTCTTGCAGTGGAAATGCTGCATCTACCAAGATAACATAGGTAACTAGTTCTTCCATTCCTGGAAGTGGTTTATCACTCGGTAAATGTAACGTGTGTTCAGCGCTACTGCAAAATCACAACCGTCCTAAACCTCTAAAAGTTAATTTACAATTATCCACATAACAACTAGTTATTATTAAAATATTACCTCCATCACCAATCCGTCCATTTGTACCAACATTAATATAAAGTAATTTATAATTTGCATCCACTATTGCTAGAAGCACGATACTGTGGCTGCCTTTATAATTATATTAATGGAAACCTGCACTTCTCGAAGCTTTGAACGTGATGTGATTGCCCTCCGTCGCCCCTATTGTATTTGGAACGTTCCATAGTTTATGATACTGGCGTGCAATTTTTTCCCACTCTTGTGATGTTGATAGAACCTAGAACAATAATTCACACAATCCATTCTACAGACTGCCATTTTCAAATATAAATATTTACTTTCATATATGTTCTCAATAATTCTTCATTAATTGCAGTTAAAACTTCCGGGATTAAATTGGATATAGTGCCAGCAGCAATTCTGCTACTGTAGGATAAACTTTTAAATGATTGCCCTGTAGCAAGATACATTAAAGTCGCCATTAAATTAAATTTTAATGGTATACACTGGCGAAATTGAGTGTCATGTTGTTTAATTCTGTATTCTATCAAATTATGAAATTTCTGGAACATTCCGTTGTCCATTCGCAACCAGTTTTGATAAGAACGTTCATCTTCTTCTAAAAGTTCATTGAAAACAAATGAACAGGCCTCTAAGCTAAACAAAACAGCTACTGTTGGATCCATATTCGCCGTTTCTTCTTTTTGTTATAATATAATTCGAAAATTTCCGTAATTTTTGAAATTCGTAATATTTTTCCCTGTTTACGTCTTCGAAAGTTTATTTTACACTTTCACTAACTGTCACAAGTTTATAACAGTTTTATACACGTTTTAGGTTAGAAACGCTAACCTTTAAAATCATAAGCTGATACTATATTTTTTTGAAGTTGGCAATATTCAATAAATTCCGGTCTCGCGCCGACGTAAATGTAATAACTACGAGCATGCGCTATTAAAAAATTATAAACTTATTTCTAGTGAAAAAACGTATCGTTTCAGTATTGAAACTCGTCAAAGTTTCTACCTTAAAAAAGTTTAATGTAACTCATGCTTAATGGATGGTACACGCAAAAGACTCTGGCCAGAATACCTAACAGAATAAGTTAAATTGGAGTTTCGCCTCGAGCCCACCACATCCAGAACATTCGCGTCATACTTTTGTGAAACAGTTGTGAACTAGCTAATGAAAAAATGTGAATCATTCGATTTTCAGTTTAAAGAGTTTCAATTATATCAGGAAGCTGATTGCTTACGCATTTGGTATTTTATTAATAGTTGTTTTTCAATTTTCTGAGCTGTCCTGGGTAATTGGTTTCCGTTGTATCCAATATAACAAAAATTAGAATGAAGTATGGAAATAATCTTATCTAATGCGTTTTAGAAAGATAAAGATATCATATTATCCGATATATCAATGTCAGTTGAATGGCTGATACTTGATTATTAACTTATCAAAGCTCTCATTTTTTTGTGTGCTACTGTTATTAATAGATATATACTCAATAGAAATTATTCGAGGGTAAGATGTAATATGAAAATATATTGTCATGTTCTGCCTCGAAATATTTAAGGAACAAATTGTGGAGTTTTCAATGAGTAGCAGTTACATCCATTGAACAAAAAGGTATTCATTCCAAAGTCATACTATCCAAATCTGGAAAAAGAACAATATGATAGCTGGGTAACAATTTTTTTTTCGAAAATGTACTGGGAAAATTAAAATTGCAAACAACTTCAATATACTCCGAAATATCGGATTTTCTTTCTTTTAACCGTCTCAGTATTCCGTACACTTATTCACCTCGCAATGCCATCTATTCCAGTTCGAAACACCAATAATATCCTTCAGAACACAAGAAGTGATAATACCTAGGTATTATTTTCAAGCAATCCTTTCGATGCTCATTAACCCAAACCATCTCATGGGACTAAAACTTGTTTCGTGTTATACCGTTTTATTTCACAATGGATCTTCCTTTGGTTTTTAGAACTCTGCTAATATTTTATATCGTCCCATTATGTGTTTCCGCGTTTTCCTTTAAGCCAGACATATAGTCAATATGATTAATGAGAATCATTTTCACAGACCCTATTCATGAACTTCCTATTATTCGATGTACATTTTAGTTCGAATAAGATTGATGGCATTACTGGTGAAAAATGTAAATTGTTTTTATCGAAGCTGTTTTAGTAGGCGTGAAACAATTATGGCCATTATTTTATTATCATTTTTTCATCAGCATATTCTTTGTTCCTAATTTTCAATTATTGTGTAAACTTCCGCATTTACTATCCGTCACATTGTATTAGTATTGGACATATATTATCTGATAACAGAGACTCAAGAAAATGTAAACGGTTTTTGAATTTTCATTTCAAGAAAAAATATATTTGTGGAATCTACTCATATTGTTTTTTTTAATGGAATCCACTGTTTATAACTGATTCCACAATATATTGAAAAAATGGTGAAAATTCGAAAAAAATTACAATTGCTCCGGTATTGCTGTCATCATCAGAATAACAGAAGATAGATTTCATATGATACCTACCTGATGTTTAGTAAATATTTTTGGCTAGACCATGAAGAAAAGAGAAGAAGATATGATATCACAAATATTGAAGCTTATATATTATTCGCCCTATGGGGATAACTTGGATACCTATATTTTTCCCATTTAAGATCTTTATAACTGTACAACGATATAGAAAACCAGATAAACCATATCTGCTGATCTTTACAATTATCAATATGGCCGACAGTTTAAAATTGAAGAACTCACTAGATTTATCTATTCATTAACGCCTTCATATTGTTGGTCTCTTAAGTGTCTTCTAATTTCTAACTATTCAGGAAAGTACAGTTCTTGTTCCTTATCACAAATATGTAGAACTTCTAGTTTTGTGTTAGGAGTCAATCAATGATTGGTGTGAAGTAGATGTTTTGCGTAGTGGATTTTCTCTGGTTTCTTTGAACGTGAGTGTTCACTGTATATAATTCCAAAAATTTCTAAGGGTTTGGCCCAAATAGGCAGCATTCCAATCTGGACATTTGAGTTTATATATAACAGACTTCCTCAATGGGAATATTTTTGTTTTTATATTCAACAATTGTTTTCGGTCTTGGCTGGGTTACTGAAAAGTGCGTTAAAAGTTAGTGTCATAGATAACTATAAATTTAGAGAAAATACTTTAAAATAATTCAGTTAGTTTACATATAAGCGATTTGAAAAGTGAACAAATTGCAAATAAGTGGAAATAAACACTGCAAATAGAGGTAAGATCAGTTTTCTTACACGTAATAAATGAATACTTCTAACCTAATAAACATAAAAAACATTATCAGGAAAAATAGCTATTGGAGTTATCAGCAAAACAATATGAACCTGTATTCATTAAATTTGCTATTAGAAAGAACAAAGACGAACTGAATAGATTGGACGTTATAAATTTGCGAACAGAAATTATAAATATAAAAAGAATAAATTACTCCAGACTGATAATTGTCAGCTTCAGGTACGGTTGGGATCTGAATATAGTAGGGTTGTGGTATTTAACCTGCCGGGAGATACAATGTCAGATACGATGGAGGATATGATGGAGGAAATAATCGAAAAACTAAACAAAATGTATAAAAAGATGGACAATTATCAAGAACAAATGAAGAAAATAACTAACGAAAATACGGAAATAAAGAACAAAGTCACCCAAATGGAACAAAAAATCGGAATTCAGGATAAGAGAATACAACAATTAGAAAAAGATAGCAAGAGAAAGAACCTCCTAGTATATGGAATAGAATAAATTGGGAACGAAACGTGCGAAATAAGGAACAACGAAATTAAACAATTTTAGATATAATAAAGGATAAAATAAACATGGAAGCAGATATAATAGAAATAAGAAGAATCAGTAAGAAAGAGACAGATAATAACAGAAATAGACCACTATGGCTAGAGCTATCAAGAGAAGATAAAAAAATAGAAATGATAAGAGAAGCCAAAAACTTGAGAGGTACGAAAATATGGATATCAGAGGATCTACCAAAAGCAATCCAAAATAAAGGGAAAGCACTCATCCTCTATCTGAACTCGGCTAGAGAAAAAGGATGTAGAGCAAGTATAATATATGATAAATTAAGAGTGAAGGACACAATATATACCTTAGATCAGCTGGAATACAATCGAGAAGGAGGAACAAAAACAAATGCAAACAAGAGAAACGGAAGAACGGCTAGCCAGTGGTTACCCAGCATGGAAGACGATGAATATATAGCACCAACTCGGAAAATGATACAAACAGGGTACCCAAAAAACTAGAAGACATTCACGAAGATGAATTAAATAAGAATAATAGTATGAAGAATAGCAATAAGTGTAGCAGTAAGAATAGAAGTAGTTTTAGCAATAGGGGTAAAGAAGGACCTAATAGGAAATTTAAACACAAAAATAATTATGGAGGGGGCAAGATAGAAAAAATTATCAGACTAGTCAATGGGGAAAAAATTATCGTAGACAATATATAAATAGTGCAGACCAAGAACATATAATGATAGGTATATGGAATATCAATACATTGACAGGAAAGGAAATCGAAATAACGGAGGAAATGGAAAACAACAAAGTACATATTCTAGGAATAAGTGAAACAAAGAAAAAAGGATCAGGACAAATAAATTTAACAAATAATCAAAAATTATATTACTCAGGAGTAAAAGTAGAACAAAGAGCGAAAGAACGGGTGTGAATAATTTTAACAGAGGAAATAAACAAAAAGGTAATAAATATGAAGGATATATTCAAGAATACTAGTTGTAAGTATACGACTAAAAGAAATATTGAATATAATACAAATGTATGCACCGGTTAAAAGAACGGGAGAGGAGGAGGTTTTAGAATACAAATACAGGAACTAGTGGATGATATAAGAGAGCAAAACGAAAACATAATCATTATGGGGGATTGGAACGCAAGAGATGGTAAAGATTACAATCGAGGAATGGGTTGTATGGGAATTTATAGTGAGGAAACAACGAACAGAAATGATCTTAAGATGATGGGTTTTTATCAAAGTAACGATTTAATAATAGGAAATACGTTGTGGAAACAAAAACTAGGGGATAAATCCACCTTTGTAGCGGAAGAAAGAGGTGCAAAAAGTTTAATCGATTACATGGTTTATACACAAAACCTATCAAATATGGTGAAAAAAATAGATACAAGAGAAGAGGCTGAGGTGAGTACCAACCATAGATTAGTAGTAGCGGAATATGAAGAAAAGAAAAAATAATGAAGTGGGATTCAGTAGAATTGGAATAAGTAAATTGAGAAACACAGAAAAAAAATCTGAATATCAGGAATAAACAGACAGGGAATTCGAAAAATTGATCAATGAAAACAACGAATGGACACTCGAAAAACGGTGGACAGTATTGAAACAAATATTACTTGAAAAAGCAGGGGATATATTATGTGGATGAAATAAATTCAACAAACATTTAGAGAGGACTAAGTGGAGGAACAAAGGAATTCAAACATTTGTGAAAGAGAAGAAAACATGGAAAAAATTCCTCCGAACGAAAACACAGGGAGATTAAGAGATATAAAACGGAAGAAGAAACATCGTCAAGGAAGCGATTAAGAAAGCTAAAAGGGTATCATGGAAAGAATTTGGAGGGGAGATGACGGAGACACATGCATCAGATTTTGGAGCAATAAAAAATAAAAATAACGAATTGGAGACCGAAATAAATCAAATACTAAAGACTTGGAAAGAACACTAGGAAGACAAATTTAGTAATAGGTTGAAGAAGAAAACAACGAATATAGCGGAAGAGGAATGGAATGGACATAAAGACCATGCAATCCAAAGAGAAGAAATTGAAGTGGCTATAAATAAACTTGACATAGGGAAACTCATTGCGGAGGATGAAGTAGCGCCAGAGCTGATAAAATGGTTAGGAGAAAAAGGAAAAGACTGGTTGTGTCTCATATGCAGGGAAGCATGGGATACTCAAACAATCCCCAAATACTGGTAAAATAACCTTATGCTTCCAATACATAAAAGAAGGGATCAGACACTGTGCAACAATTTTAGACCAATATGCTTAGCCTAAACCAGTTTCAAAATCTACACGAGAATAATAGAGATCCGATTAAGACGTTATGTAGAAGCAAAATTAGAAGAGGAACAAGCAGCTTCTAGACCAGGACGACAAGCAAATGGTATATATATTTTAAAAAGGCTGACTGATAATACAATAGAAGCGAGAGACGAAATGGATTTGACATTTATGGACTTGGAGGCAGTTTTTGACACAGTGGAAAGAGACGAAATTTGGGAGATATTGGAAGATTTAGAAGTACCGAGAGCTCTAATTAATATAATTAAAAGCACATAGGAGACAGTCAAATTAAGAGTGCAGATAGGAGGTCAAAGATCGGAAGAGTTTCTAATGAAAAAAGGTATAAAAAAAGGCGATAGCTCAAGCCCACTGATGTTTGTCATTATAATGGACAAAATAGTGGAGGGAATAAAAAAACAAGGAGGAAATCTCGAGATGATATTAGGGTACAGAGACATGGTGCCGGTCAGATGAAGTGATTTACTGTATGCAGACGATATTGTACTCATAGCAAAATCAAAAAATAAAATGCAGAAACTGATCAACTTATTGGCAAGAGAAATATGAAATATAGAAATGACAATAAATACAGAAAAAACCAAAGTAATGATAGTAAATGAAAAACAGCAAGAGGGGTGTAACTGCAAGTAATTGAAATGTAATTACAAGACACTAGAAAGAGTAACAACTTATAATTACCTAGGAAGTCTCATAACAAAAAAGGGAAAATAGATGCAGAACTTAATAACACAGCAAATAAATCAACAAGATTATATTATTCGTTAAATCGAACAATATTAAGCCATAAACACTTTGATATGGACAAAAAGCTGGAAATCTACAACAAAATTATAGTCCCAACTATAACTTATGCTAGTGAGAACTGGGAGAAAGTAAGAAACGAAGAAATCAGAAGCATAACTAAGCAAGAACCAATAATATAAAAGCTTAACAATAAACAATTGAACTGGTATGGCTACCTAGTAAGAATGAAGCAAGATAGAATTGCGAGAAAAGTTATGGAAATGGGAATATCAAGAAAAAGACAAAGAGGAAGACCCAGGAGGAAATGGATAGATGAGATCTAAGAAATTGGAAAAAATAAGGGAAAAACATTAGTAGAGATGAAGGCATTGGCTAGGGACAGAAAAGAATGGGAAAATGGGTACATGAAGAACTCCAATCCGACGCCTGAGAAGGCATGAGGATAAGAGAGAGGAAGAGAGAAATATTCAACAATTTTGTACTCGCATTTCTTCCTATCTTAAAAGAAATTGTTAAATTTGTTGCCAAAGATATTGTTATTGAAATATTATTGGAAAAATTATCCATTTTTCTCTATGAAATTATTAAGTTATTAATTTATTATATGTTATGGATAACCGTTGGAAGTTGCAATCAATCTTATTGAATTAATTCCTATATCAAAATTATATTTGTTCATACGAACTGATAATACTCTATCTGTAATTGAATAATTATATGCTGCTAATTTATATGACATGAATTGATTGGAATTTTTTGGAATAGTCATATCAGTGTGTTGGTTAGCTTCGTTTACAAAAGTAATATGAGAGAGAGAGAGAGAGGAAGAGAGACATAAGCTTTATTGTCATGAAAAATTATACAATTCTATGGACAAAGAGAAATAACCTCGGATGCTAAAAACACCTTTACACTTGTGGAAGTATAACCTTCAAAATATACAGACGATGGTTGGTTATGTAGATAAGCGAGAAATAACTTGAGAGATGATAAAATAGCTGGTTCTCTTGATCTAGACATAATATAACGATTGCCTCCAGTCGAGGATTCCTGTGTTAATCTGACCGTAGGAGGAGTCATCGGGTCCATCAAAAACAAAAATAGAAATCAGGTATATATAAACTCAAATGCCCAGAATGTAATGCTGTCTATTTGGGTCAGACCCTTAGAAATTTTGAAATCAGATACAGTAAACACTTACGAGCATACAGATTAAAACAACCAGATGAATTCCATTACGCAAAACATCTACTTGACACCAACCATTCATTGACCCCAATCACAGAACTAGAAGTACTACATATTTGTGATAAGAAACAAGAACTGGATTTCCTTGAAGAGTTGGAAATTAGGAGACACTTAAGAAACCCAGATACAGTGAACACTTACGAGCATACATATTGAAACAACCAGATAAATTCCATTACGCAAAACATCTACTTGACACCAACCATTCATTGACCCCAATCACAGAACTAGAAGTACTACATATTTGTGATAAGAAACAAGAACTGGATTTCCTTGAAGAGTTGGAAATTAGGAGACATTCAAGAAACCCACAATATTAAGTCGTCAATGAACATATAAATCTAGGAAGCTCTCCACTATTAAATTGTCTTCTTAAGTGATAATTGTAAAGATCAGCAGATATAGTTTTCCTGGTCTATATCATTGCACAGTTATACTGATCTTAATTGGAAAAATGATATCCAGTATATCACCATAGGGCTAATAATATCTGAGCTTCAATATTTGTTATATCGCATCTTCTTCTTTTTTCTATTAACATTTATTAAGTCATTCACAAACATAAAATGAAATGTAATTTCTGTCATTCTGACGACGATATTTAGTTATCGAAACAATTGTCAATTTTCTAGAATTTTTAATATTTTCCACTATATTGTGGAATTAGCTAGAAACGTTGAATTTCATTTGAAACACTCATATGAGTAGATTCCACGAAGTAAGGGTCGAGACAGTTTTTTTCATTAAAAAATCTTCGAGTGGAGGTTTGATCCGACTGTACCAGAAAGTACTACAAAAACGTTACAAAGCATCACAAAACATTTGGTTTAACGATGAATGCCTTAGAAAAAAGGTAATACCAAATTATGTGAATATAAAATGTTACACTAAAACACCACAAGCACAAAAAGCTATAAAATGTGCTCAACGAGTTTAGATAAAAGGAGAATGTAAGGAATGTTTCAAAGTGAGAGACTCCTTAGACAACTACATGAAAGTTGTACATTCAGAACTCACGTTCCAATTACATTCAGTAGAATTTGACTTTTATAGATGACGAAATTGGACAAAGTGTCAGTTCATGAAACTGAAAGTACCTACATTCCAACACACATTGCACCACGATTTGAAAACTTTCAGTCACTAATTTTACAAATAGTGAAATGGAATTTTCAAATAAAGGTTTATTGTACAGCATACCACCAAAATTTACGAATAATATGAAACAAATTATAGCTACAGAGTCAGAAATAGCTTTAAAATCTAATTCAAATAATTTTCTTCACTAGAAATTGAAAATTGCCAATTTAATAAGAAATATTGAACCTTCAAAAGTTAAACGTCAAACAAAAAATGACATTACAGTTTTGAATGCAATAAAAAAGAAAGTAGAAGATAATAACCTAACAGTTACAAAATCTGATGAGGGGAACACAACTGTCATATTGACATCTGAAAATTATAAGTCAAAAATATGTAACTTTATAGAATCTAGCGATGTAAAAGTTCTTAGAGCAGACCCAACAAAGAAGTTTTCTAATAATGTAAGGGATATTGTTATTAATTCAAATTATCTTTTCAGTGATTACGAAAAGAGGTCCATAATACATAAGAATCCTCATTGTCCACAATTATATGGACCCGTTAAATTACATAAAATAACGAAACCAATTAGACCTGTAGTTTCTTATGTTAATACTCCTAATAATATATTGGCAAAGAAGCTGAACAATATACTCAATAATTACGGATATGAATCTAAGTACTCAATTAGAAATTCAATAGAACTAATCAAAAAATTAAAAACATTCAAATTACAAGATAATGCTAAGCTGATTTCATTTGACGTTACTGATATGTTTACTGAAATTCCTCCTGAAGAATGTCTAATACTTGTAAGAAAATAACTTGAAGGTAAAAATATTAATCCAGGAATAATATCAGATATACTTAGTCTGTTTGATGTATGTATTAGTTAGAATTATTTCACTTTACATTAACATAAATATTCAAAATGAAGGTTCACCAATGGGAAGCCCTCTATCACCAGGTATATATAAACTCAAATGTCCAGAATGTAATGCTGTTTATTTGGGTCCGACCCTTAGAAATTTTGAAATCAGATACAGTGAACACTTACGAGCGTACAGATTGAAACAACCAGATAAATCCCATTACACAAAACATCTACTTGACACCAACCATCCATTGACACCAAACACAGAACTAGAAGTACTACATATTTGTGATAAGAAACAAGAACTAGATTTCCTTAAAGATTCGGAAATTAGAAGACACTCAAGAAACCCACAATATGAAGTCGTCCATGAACAGATAAATCTAGGAAGCTCTCCACTATTGAACTGTCTTCTTAAGTGATAATTGTGAAGATCAGCAGATATAGTTTTCCTGATTTTCTATATCATTGCACAGTTATACTGATCTTAATTGGAAAAATGATATCCCGGATATCACCATAGGGCTAATAATATCTAAGCTTCAATATTTGTAATATCACATATTTTTCTTTTTTCTATTAACATATATTAAGTCAATCACAAGGTAGGTCACTTCTTGGTCTAGCCAACAATAACTACTAAACATCAGGTAGGCATCAAATCAATAATTGTAACTTCGACGATGATATTCAGTTATCGAAACAATTGTCAATTTTTTAGAATTTTTAATATTTTTCATTATATTGTGGAATTAGCTAGAAACGGTGAGCTTCATTTGAAACACTAATATGAGTAGATTCCAAGAAGTAAGGGTCGAGACAGTTAATTTCACGATTATTTGAAATTATTATATAATACACTCTCCGTATATTGTGTTATTTCAATCGTAACAGTAATATGGTCTATTTTGGTTGAAATATTATGTATTCATGATATCCATTATTCTCATATCCACTTTTTTCATGGACGAACGCATTTGTAATACGTAATATAAGTTTCATCTTACCTAAAACCGCTTGAGTAGTAGATTTTCTCTCGAGTTTTTGACCAGAGTATCTTGTTTTCTTAAAAAGATATATCTTTCTATTGAACAATTCAACTGAATTCTACGAATATACATATACCAGTGTGTGCTGAAAGCATTAAGTTTATATTTAACGTGTTCTCATTTTCTGTATTTTCTCTCTATTCTACATACCAATTATCATTCAAATTTCAATTTTTTCACTTCAAATTAAAGGCATTTTAGCAAAACGGTTTGTTGAATACGGGTATATGATGTGTTTTAATAACAATACGAAATTGTACTTTATATTGAACAAATATTATTTTCAAATACTATTGCAATGTCAATCAATTCTTTTTAAAATATTACCTTAACGGCATGGGTGGTCCTACCAGTAGCTACGCTACCACCGGCATTGTATTGAGTATAGAATCATTCTACTTGTAATAACCAAACCATACGAGTTATGGCGCCCATTAAAAAAATAATAAGCAAGGCGAACAAGGGAAATTCAAGAACGAGCGGAAGCCAGGTGGTCGCATATGCAGATGACATAGTGATAGTAACCAAAAAAATGAATATTCTGAATCAAATGCTACCAGAATTAACAAAAGAGGGCGAAAAATGGGAATAAAAATAAATAGCTACAAAACCAAAATTGTGATAATGAAAACAGAATGATCAAAGTAGGGAAATATGAATTTGAGGCAGTGGAAAAATTCATATATCTGGGAGTCACGATCAGCAGTAATTGGGAACGACGATCAGCAGTAATGGGGAACGAAGATCAGAAATCGACAAAAAGATAATGGTAGCTAATAGGGCATACTATGCCAATACGAAATTATTTAAAAGCTATTAACAAGATCCGTGCAATTTAGCATTTATAACACAATAATAAGACCTGTGTTAATGTATGGAGCAGAAACGATGACAATGACAAAAAGAGTTGAAAAGGAGTTGAGGATAGTCGAACGGAATATAAACGGTTTTAAATATTAAAATTTACTTTTCCGCATTTCTGATATGCCCTGAACAGTATTCTATCATAAAATTGGTTACTTGTATACACTTCGAGGGATGTATCGTGCGAACAAACCGAAATTTCCCCAAAAGTAACCGAAATTGTAGTATATCTGGATTTATAGTACCCGCTGCACTCCCTCTAGTCAACTGAAAATCAATAGGTTATATCTGTGAGACATCTTGAACAATATTCAATCATGAAAGTGATTAATCGTATACTCTGTGGAGGCTGTATACTGCTAACAAACTGAAAATTCTCCAAAAATAACAAAAAATTTGTACTACAAGTACCATATCACCCGTTGTACTGCCTTTAGTGAGCTGAATATCAGTAGGGTTCATCTTCGCGATGCTATGAATAATATCCAATCATAAAATTGCTCACTTGTGTATACTCCGGAGGCTAACAAACTGAAATTTCTCAAAAAATTACAAAATGTCGTACTTCAAGTACCATAGCACCCGTTGTACTGGCTCTTGTAAGCTATAAATCAATAGGGATCATCTGTGATATGTCCCTAACAATATTCAATCATAAAATTGGTGACTAATTGCACTCCGGAGGCTGTATCGTGCTAACAAGACATGTAAGGAAAAGTGGCTACCGACATGCTCACAGGATTTTTTTTTCTAAAAACCGTTTTTTCGTGTTGTTGTTGATGGAAAACGTGAAAATAACTCACAAAAAAATTCAAAATTCCAACTTTATTTTGGGGTAAACCAATACTTTTCTCGCATATAGATAGGTTGTGCGGAAAAGTAGTAATGAGAATATTTCTAGGGACAATAAAAGTTGACGACAATGATTATAGGCAACGTATGATTCATAAAATATTGAGAGAAATGAACGGGGAATATATGGTGAAAAGAATAAAGAGGCAAAGAATAAAATGGCTCGGCCATGTATGGAGAGAAGAAGAGCGCGAAACCGTTTGATCAATGATGCAGTGGGATTCACGTGGTAGGACAAGGCAAGAAAGACCCAGATCTAAGTGGCTGAAAGAAGTAGAGGAGGTCTTAAGAAGGATAGGAATCGTTAGATGGAAGGAAACAAACTGAGGATAGGAAAAATGAGCGAGAAAATACTGAAATAATGACGGGGATTGATCCACCCCAGAAAGCAGATCTAGAAAACATTTATGCGGCGCAACCCCATAAGGGGTGTCTAGCCACTTTATATATTATTATATATTCAATTATTTAATTTTCTTTTATAGTTATTATAATATGTTAAATTATACCTTCTTTTAATTATAATTATAATTGCCCCGCGTTGGAAGCCAAATTATAATATATTCAATTATCTATATGATGAATTTTATTTATTTATTTTCGATGTAAACCTTCTTATAAAGATAAATTTCAATTCACCTCACGTTGATGTATAATCATAAACCTTTTATTTACATATCGTTTTTATATCCATCTCTTACCATGTACAATTCCCTTTCGTTTCGAAATTTCGTTCCTATAATCCTTTCAAATAATTAATTTTTATTTTCTTCGTCTTATTCTCTTCTCTTATTGTTTGATTCTCTTTCGGTTCCCTAAATTCGATTAAATTTTCCACTGTGTCCTTTTTAATTTTGTTGTCCCCTATCTCATCCATTTCTCCCAATAAATTCATAAAAATTTGCGTCTCCATTTCCTTCATATTATTGTTTCTCCTTTTTATTATTTTATTTCCCATAATACTCTCACTTCCTATCATTTCATTTTTGATTGTCCTATTAAACATTCTTGAATCAATTATCTTTATATTTCTGCTAAGGTTTACTCTCATTTCGAAATTTTCTGCATAAATTATTCTTTCTATATTTTGTCTTATGGTTCCTTCTATTTCTTCCTTAGTTGCTTGTACTATCTTATTCATTTCCTCTAATTCTCAATTAAGTTGTATCCCCCTATTAAAATTATTATTTATTTTATCATATGTCACGATTTGTTTCACTATATTGACATCTAAGTCTTTTATTTTCCCATAAATATTTTTTTCATAAATTTGCATCACTTCTGCACTTCCTATATTCTGTAAATTAATGTCTATAATTTCAGTTTCCTTCTCAGCTTCTTTAATCTCCATTAAACTTTGTATTTTTATAGACTGCATTTCTTCAATTATATTCTTATTTTGTTTGTTTAGTTTCACTTGAATTGTTCTAGATAAATTTTCGTCTATGCATCTATCTAATTCTTGTATTTCATCTATCTGTTTTTCTCTAACTCCATTTTCTTCGTCTATTTTCAAATTGTTATTTTGTTCTTCCATATCTACTCTCATATCTGCCATTCGTTCACTCAATTGCTCGTTTTCATCTCTAATTTTCTTTATTTCATTCAAGGTCTCCATGTTTACTTCTTCTATTTTCTTTCCCATTTTATTACATATTTTCTGTTCAACAGTATCAACATTTATATTGTCATTTATATTTACATTCATCTTGTTCTGCTCATTTATTTCTTGTATCATGCTATCCATGTTATCTAACATATCATCCGTCTTCTCATTATTATTCTCCTCTATTTTGTCAAAATGTTCCACAATCATGTCTGATTTTTTTCTTATTTTCTCAGAATCTACACTTACTTTTTCCTTCATTGTGTCCAATTTTCCACTCAAATCTCCCCTCATATCGTTCATATTTACATTCATCTTGTCTTCCCTGTCAATCGATCCTTCCATCTTAGTACTCTTCTCATCTAACGACTTATCCATCTTTTCATCAATGTTCCCCTTTACTCGTTGAACCTTTCTTATCATCATGTCCGATTTCCAATCTTCTCTTATTTCATCATGCAACTTACTCATTTTCTCCAAAATTCTATTCATAATCTCATTTTGTTTGTCCAATTCTTTATTTAAATCTACATTCACACTTTTCATATATCCCCGCATATTATTCCTAATCTCATTTTGAATGTCCATTTTTTAATTCATACAGCTCAAAAATTGTATTACTAGTTCCTTGGTAACTGTACTTACTTGCGTTTCCTGTGTCTTATATTCCCGTTGTCCGTTTCTCAATGTCATTCTCCGTTTCTCAATGTAATTCTCCGTTTCTCAATGTCATTCTTCGTTCCATCGTAGATATTTAAATTTTTTTATAATATATAATAATAATAAATTTCTATATTTTTTATAATTATATGCAATTTTTAATCGCCCCACGTTGGGCGCCAAATTATTATATATTCAATTATTTAATATTATTTTATAGTTATTATAATATATTAAATTATACCTTCTTATAATTATAATTATAATTGCCCCGCGTTGGAAGCCAAATTATAATATATTCAATTATCTATATGATGAATTTTATTTATTTATTTTCAATGTAAACCTTCCTATGAAGATAAATTTCAATTCACCTCACGTTGATGTATATTGTCGCAGCGACAATTCTTGTACATACAACTTTATGTAAGAAATTTCTACTTTGACAGTAGTTGTCAAAAATATGCCCGGCTCTAATAAATATTAATTTAGTATTTCTAAAAATGAATTTATATGTGTAATCGACCTATTACTCTTCCCTCAGGGTGGGATCAAACTGTTAATAAATAAATTATTCAAAATTTGTTTAAATTTTCACGTATCTCCAAATTATCTGTTTCATTATTGGTCAGAACCTGTAGTAACTGTATGTTTAATATTATAAAAGGCACTTTAAATCTTTGATGACGTTTCCAATATTTCTGTCACTGAAAATTATCAACTGTCACTGATTTGATCGACAGTTTTATTTAATAAAAAAAGTTTAATTTTCTGAAATATTGTTATAAACAGACTATAGTGAGTAGGAATGCAAAATTCTATAATATACTACTAGATTCAAATACAAATTAACAGATTAATATTCCCAAAATTATCACAACTAAACAACAGTCGTAATTTCTACGACACTTGAAATTACTACAACCTATATGCTATAAATTAACCTAATGAGAAACGTTTAATAAAAGTTCCAATTGTACGATCTAAATCTTGATATGAATAAATGTCAAAAACCAGCTTCACTCAAATTTTTCTAGTTCAACACTTTTTTTATCTTATGTGAATTTTCTTATATGATTTATCAATTTTGTTTGCAATCAAAAATCTAATAGATGCATCTATGTCAAATTCAATTTGAAAATAGGCCTTATTTTTTCTCGAGAAATTATTGTAAAGAAACTAGATCGGACTCGCCAACTAATAACTGGACAACTCGTACGATTCTAATGGATCTTAGAATTCAGGGAACTTTCTAAATTTTATTTAGAAATCTGAAACACATTCACTACACACGATGCAATTCTTATTCGAAATATGCACGCACTGGCTTTATAACGAAATGGCTCTTGAATCTGGTTGTATAAATATACAACTTCTACTATCTACCAAAAATTGAGACAACTCTAATTACGATGTTGCCTTTTCGGGATTTCAAACACAACTAACTAAATTTTCTTCAAATAAATAAATCTCCTCTCCTTTGGTTACGGAAAATTCCGTTTTTTGAAAAAAATACTAATTCATGTTTCCCTATAACAAAGAGAGATTTGAATTATTTTATTATCATTGTACTTCTGATAGCAGAGACATCTGTATTTTAAAATTTCAAATATATTCTCCAAAATGTAATATAATTCTGTCTATCATTAAATATATTCTACATAAATGTCATCCTAAAATTAAAATGTCACATTTGATTTTTATACCGAATCGTTCAAAATTATTGATTATACCTATGATACATTGTGTATCGAAAGTATCGCATACAAATATAAATAGTTTTCCTTATTTCAATGTTTCTTTTACATTTTAAATAGAGGAACTGTATTAATATATATATATATATATATATATATATATATATATATATATATATATATATATATATATATATGTATATATATATATATATATATTATTGTGAAAAAATAATGCTACACCCTGTATATCAAATAATGAAGAATTAAGATTATGTATTGTAATCTAGAAAAATTTTTTTTAAGTCAAAAACATTTTTTTAAACATTTGAATGGAGACAATCTGTACGATCCACTATTCGATAGAGAAGACATACAGAAAGGACAGACTGTATAATGTAGGGATAATTGCGAATAGGTGTGATAAACAATTTATATGAAATAAATTACCTAACGAAACTTTTATCAAAGAGATCAAGTATCAAAATTTGTTCATAATAAGAAACTAATAATGCTTTATTCTGTAAAGTCAAGCTAATCTCGTAATATTTGTTGATTAAGACAATAAAATAAGATAGTGTAGATGTTTAGACATAACAGAGCAGGAAAATATAAAATAATGTGAATTTCAGAGAACATGACTTATAAAGAAAACGAATTTTCATTTTGCATACATATTTAAAGGTAACAGCTGTCATCTATTAAAACATTATGAATATACATTTGACATACATACTTAAAGGTTAGGAAATGTCATTTTAACAATACTTAGAAATATTATTGAATGAAAATAATATAGGAAGTCTAAGCAATTAAAAACCTTAGAATATAATATCATGATATAATGGATGAACATTTCACTGGTTGAAATGAAGAATTTGAGTTATAAAATAAATAGTCAAATTTGATTGGTTAATAAACATTTAAAAAAGATCACATCGGCGACAACTGTGTTGCTAACGAAAAAAAAATCAGAATGTGAGAAAGTTGTTGATTATGGGGGCTATTGACTAGTGGTTTTTCTTTTTGGGAAGAGATTTTTGGAGCAGCAAAATTTTTTTGGTGAAGTAAATCAATTGAAATTATTTGGAAGACAGAATTTGACTATAGAATTTAAAACAAATACATTATACTTACAAGAGATATATCAGTGTAAGTAGTTTAGTTTATATTAATAATTAAAAAAGGAATTGTTGAATGTTATACAACACTAATCATGAATTTTATTTTATAATATGGTATCTTGTGTCTGGTGAAAGTAAAATAGCCACAATAGTTTTCGAAAAACATTGGATAGTGGAATTTGTGTGAGCTGTTTGGACTTTGAAAGAAATACAGCATCGATTCCTGTTCTGGTAGAAGCAGAATGCCAAAAGGGAGGTTTTCCAGGAGGAGAATCTGGAACAAATAAAAGAAATGGATTATTGAAGGTGAACAAACAGAAATTGTGAAGTGAATAAGGTAGTACAAGTTAATTTATTAATATATTAAAAAGTCAAGCGTACTTACTAATTTATGAAAAAAACTAAAATTTTGTGATGCATAGACGCTGTTAAGAGTGTATTTCGCCATTTTCTAAAAATCATATGTTTATGAAATTATATAACTGTATTTTACTATTATAATAATATCTCACCAGAGTGCGTGTAATTTGTATGAAAGAGTCATCCTTTTAGATAGTTGAATTTCTTAAAAAAAACACTTGTAAAAGTGTAGTGTATTTATTTTCATTAAATTAAATATTGTTTTTCCTTTTGAAGAACGTTTTTTTAAATTACTTGAGTTAATCGTTTCATCTGGTGACTTGTGCACCATCTACTTACCACAGGCAGAAGCTCTGAATGAAATCGATTGAACTATGCAGGACAGGACCGTATTTAATTTGAAATCATTAAAAAAGTAACATATTCTGATTAACAAATTTATTTTTAAAAATATAAAGCATATATTAACTTTGGCGCTAACATATATAAAATTATAAAATCATTTTATTTAAAATACTTGAACTCTACCCTGAGATGAGAAGTTTTCATGTTGGTTAAATAAACTGTTTATCATACATATTAAATCCTCAACATACCGGGCAAATTAAACTATTTTCTCACCCAATTCTATTCATAATAATATGTCGGCCCAACGTAGGGCAAATTAAATTCCCATAAAATAAACTATAACAAAATGTCACCGCAACGTGGGGCTAATATAGAAATTTAGTAAATAATAATAAAAAGCATTGAAATAAGTTTTTTTTACTGTATTAAAAGATTTTAAAAACATAAAATGGAAAGGAAAATGACATTAAGGGACGGAAAGCAGGTAAAAGTCGAAAGTAGGTCTGATGAAGAAAGAGAAGAAAGGAGTAATGGTAGAGGAGATTTTCAGGTACAATATTTGGAACAGGGAAGAGAACATTCGGAAGAAGACATCGCAGAACAAGGTCAGGAAGAAGAAGATGCACCATTGTCAGAAGAAACAGGACAAGGGGTCAAACAAAAATCAAAAGAGAAAGAGGATATGGACGTGATGAGTATGCTTCAAATGATGATGAAAAGAATGGATCAAAACAATGAAGATATGAGGAGAGATATAAAACAGGATTTGAATACAAAATTGGACCAAAATAGGGAAGAAATGAAACAGGATATGAATATAAATAAGGAAGAAATAAAACAAGAAATGAATATTAAGATGGACCAGAATAAGGAAGAAATGAATATTAAAATGGACCAAAATAAGGAAGAATTAAAAAAAGAAATGAATATTAAGATGGACCAGAACAAAGAAGAAATTAAACAAACTAAGGAACTGATAATAAAATTGATGGATGAAAAATTGGGACACGTTGAGAAGAAACTAGAAGAATCAAACATATACATGGAGAATAAAATTGAAGACACTAAACAGGAAATAAGAGGAGAAGTGATTGGACGTATAATGGAAATAGAAAATTTACAAATCAACAGAATTAAGGAAATAGAGGAGAAAGAAAAGGATTTCAAAGGAGAAATTCAAAGAGAACTAAATGAAATCAAAATGGGAGTTCAGGACACTCAGGAAAGAATGGGAAACCTAGAAGGAAAATGGGACAGAACCCTTACCGAATTTCAACAAAATGTAGAAGAAGCGTGTATAGAGAAACAAAAACAAGAGGAAGGGAAAACAGAAAAGAAGATTAAGGAAATACAGAAGGAGATGGAAGCTCTGAAAAGAAGAATTGAGCAAACTGGAAGTAGAATCCACAATGGGGAACAATCAAAGGAAACAGTGGAAATGACAAGAAAATTGGAAAACATGGAAAAGAGACTAGTTTACTTACAGGAAGAGTATGACCACACAGAGGGTAGAAATTTTCAAGAAGTGAGAAATGGAATGATGGAGACGAAAATAATAAATAATTATATAGGAAATAGAGGGGAACACAAATTTGAAGGGGATAATAGAAAAATACACCCAAAAGTATTTATAAAAATTTTAAGGAACAAGATGAAAAATATCCGAAATAATGAAGACATGAAGGAAATGATTAGGGAAAATCTGGATAACCATGCTTTAGTGTGGTATACAAGTAAGGAAGAGGATTTAAAAGATTTTGAGGAATTCGAAGCTCAATTCATGAGATATTTCTGGGGAAACAATGCGCAAACAAGAGTGAGAGAAAAACTTTACTCTGGAAAATTTGAGATAGGTAGAGGAAATAGTATGAATGATTACGCTATGAAGGTTTTTATGAATGCGAAGTTTTTAGATCCACCTATACCAGAGGAGGAAATTATTATGTTTATCTCGAGACATTTTAAATTTGATATCACTGAAACAATTGCTATTCAAAATATCAAAAACATAGAGGAGTTAACTAATTATCTACAAAGAATTGAAAGAAACAAGATAAGCAATAACCAGAACAGGAACAGGAATCAAAATGAAAACAAAAACTATAATGGTTACGATAATAAAAATTATTATGAGAATAATAACAATCAAAATAATAGATCGAATAATTATGAACAAAACAGGAACAATTACTTTAACAGAAATAATAATAATGGATATTATAATAGAAACAATAATTATAACAGGAACAATAACGCTCAAAACAACTACAACAAAAATGATCAATATCATAACAATAATTATAGAAATAGAACATTTGAAGGAAACAATAGGAATGGATCTTATGAAAACAGACAAAGAGATGAAAAACAAGAGCAAAGAAGAGACTATAATACAGAAAGGACAGATGGAAATTTTGAAGGAAGAGGCAATAGAAATGAAGAACAAAGGAGAGTGAACAATATACAAAGACAGAAAGAAAGAGTGATATCCATAGAACCAGAAATAGTCACTGAAACAGAGCCCGATCAAAATTTTGGATAGAGCACATACCAAATGTAAAGAAAAATATTATCTGTACATACGAACATCCAAGGGAATATATAAAATTTGGGGAAGAATTAGAATTAAAAGAAATAATGGGATTGATAAATATTAAAGGAAAATTAAATGGAAAAGAAATAAAATTATTAATAGATACAGGTTCGGAAGCGTCCATAATTAAAACAAAACTAATAGAAGAAAACATTGAAAATTATGAAAACAAATTAATTAAAATACCAAAAACTACATTGATAGGAGCAAATGGAAAGAAGCTATGTGAAGTAAATAAGTCTATAATACAAAAGATTGAATTGAAGGATGGGAAAGAAGTTGAAATGCAATTACTGTTAGTGAATAATTTGGAATCAGACATAGTTATAGGAATAGATGAATTAACGAAATATAAAGCAAGAATTGATTTTGAAAAGATGGAGATTGAATTAAATGGTAATAGAATTGAATTTGAAGAAGAAAATATAGAAGAATTGGAAGTTGAAGAGGATAATAAGAAGTTATGGGAATATAGAAAGGATTGGAAATATGGAAGTATTGGCAATTGGAGAGGATAATAGGAAGTTATGGAATATAAAGAGGAGTGGAAAGCTAGAAGAATTGGAATTTGAAGAGAATAATAGGAAGTTATGGAATATGGAGAGGGATGGAATAATGGAAGAATTGGAATTAGTATGTGGAAATAAGGAATATGCTGAGAAAGTGAAGAATTTAATAATTAAGTATAAAGGATTAGTTAAAAAAGAGATGAGAATGGCAAATAACTATGTACATAAGATAGAAGTTAAGGGAATAGAAAATTTCAGAATAAGAACATATCCCATACCTTATAAATATAGGAAAGAAGTTGATTCAGAGATACAAAATATGCTAAAGGATGGTATTATAGAGAGATGTAACACAAGAAATATGAATTGATAAATTGTACCGATATAAGAGACTCTGAGAAATGTAGAAGTAATAAGTCGCATAACGAACATTAAAGAATTTTCAAAAATGGATTTATAACATGATTTTTTAAACTAATTCCTTTGGATGAAACTTGTAAATGAAACATGTACCTAAAAATAAATTAAGAATTTGTATACATTTAATTATAGAATTATAAATAAATTAAAACTAACTGAAGAGGATACTGCAACACAGGATTCCAAAATCATCTTTGTAACAGCAACCTGAAATAAGAAGAAATGTATTATTAGTAAAATTGAAAGACAATCCTAGAATATAGTACTTGAAGTAAAATTTGCGTTCATAAAATTTTTCTTAGAATAAAAAATTTGATAAACGCAAAATTTAGGGGATGTTATTGTGAAAAAATAATGCTACACCCTGTATATCAAATAATGAAGAATTAAGATTATGTATTGTAATCTAGAAGAATTTTTTTTAAGTCAAAAACTTTTTTTTAAACATTTGAATGGAGACAATCTGTACGATCCACTATTCGATAGAGAAGACATACAGAAAGGACAGACTGTATAATGTAGGGATAATTGCGAATAGGTGTGATAAACAATTTATATGAAATAAATTACCTAACGAAACTTTTATCAAAGAGATCAAGTATCAAAATTTGTTCATAATAAGAAACTAATAATGCTTTATTCTGTAAAGTCAAGCTAATCTCGTAATATTTGTTGATTAAGACATTAAAATAAGATAGTGTAGATGTTTAGACATAACAGAGCAGGAAAATATGAAATAATGTGAATTTCAGAGAACATGACTTATAAAGAAAACGAATTTTCATTTTGCATACATATTTAAAGGTAACAGCTGTCATCTATTAAAACATTATGAATATTCATTTGACATACATACTTAAAGGTTAGGAAATGTCATTTTAACAATACTTAGAAATATTATTGAATGAAAATAATATAGGAAGTCTAAGCAATTAAAAACCTTAGAATATAATATCATGATATAATGGATGAACATTTCACTGGTTGAAATGAAGAATTTGAGTTATAACATAAATAGTCAAATTTGATTGGTTAATAAACATTTAAAAAAGATCACATCGGCGACAACTGTGTTGCTAACGAAAAAAAAATCAGAATGTGAGAAAGTTGTTGATTATGGGGGCTATTGACTAGTGGTTTTTCTTTTTGGGAAGAGATTTTTGGAGCAGCAAAATTTTTTTGGTAAAGTAAATCAATTGAAATCATTTGGAAGACAAAATTTGACTATAGAATTTAAAACAAATACATTATACTTACAAGAGATATATCAGTGTAAGTAGTTTAGTTTATATTAATAATTAAAAAAGGAATTGTTGAATGTTATACAACACTAATCATGAATTTTATTTTATAATATGGTGTCTTGTGTCTGGTGAAAGTAAAATAGCCACAATAGTTTTCGAAAAACATTGAATAGTGGAATTTGTGTGAGCTGTTTGGACTTTGAAAGAAATACAGCATCGATTCCTGTTCTGGTAGAAGCAGAATGCCAAAAGGGAGGTTTTCCAGGAGGAGAATCTGGAACAAATAAAAGAAATGGATTATTGAAGGTGAACAAACAGAAATTGTGAAGTGAATAAGGTAGTACAAGTTAATTTATTAATATATTAAAAAGTCAAGCGTACTTACTAATTTATGAAAAAAACTAAAATTTTGTGATGCATAGACGCTGTTAAGAGTGTATTTCGCCATTTTCTAAAAATCATATGTTTATGAAATTATATAACTGTATTTTACTATTATAATAATATCTCACCAGAGTGCGTGTGATTTGTATGAAAGAGTCATCCTTTTAGATAGTTGAATTTCTTAAAAAAAAACACTTGTAAAAGTGTAGTGTATTTATTTTCATTAAATTAAATATTGTTTTTCCTTTTGAAAAACGTTTTTTTAAATTACTTGAGTTAATCGTTTCATCTGGTGACTTGTGCACCATCTACTTACCACAGGCAGAAGCTCTGAATGAAATCGATTGAACTATGCAGGACAGGACCGTATTTAATTTGAAATCATTAAAAAAGTAACATATTCTGATTAACAAATTTATTTTTAAAAATATAAAGCATATATTAACTTTGGCGCTAACATATATAAAATTATAAAATCATTTTATTTAAAATACTTGAACTCTACCCTGAGATGAGAAGTTTTCATGTTGGTTAAATAAACTGTTTATCATACATATTAAATCCTCAACATACCGGGCAAATTAAACTATTTTCTCACCCAATTCTATTCATAATAATATGTCGGCCCAAGTTAGGGCAAATTAAATTCCCATAAAATGAACTATAATAATATATATATATATATATATATATATATATATATATATATATATATATATATGTATATATATATATATATAAATAAATATATATATATATATATATATATATATAAATATTGAACCAGATATCATAGATAATAAGAGAATTAGTATTATAAAAATATGTTGCTAGTATGAAATATATATGAAAATAATATAATTTAAGGAAACAAGTAAAAAGGAGACGCTTCAGAAATTTATCGAGCATCAAACAACAAGAGAAGAAAGCAAGAAAAAGGTTAGAAAAAGAAAAGCAAATTGAGTGATGGGACATGAGACTAGGAATGAGCTTTGGAGACGAAAATGCAATTCTATGGAAAAGGGAAAGGATACAGAAATGAAGTTGAAATTAAAATTTATTATTAATGAGTAACACAAGTATAAATAATGTACATAGAATTTATTATTGATGAGTAACCCAATTCTGAAGAATGTATATATGTTATGTTACGAATAATACTTGAAAAAAGGAAATGATAGTCATAAGGATAGATTTAAAATTTAATATTAAGTAGTGTACAAAGATAAAGTAGATATTAGACAGAGTTTTGTTTTCCATTTGGCAGCTGGTGATCCAATTAAATTCATCTCGTTTGTTTCTTCAGAACCTAAAAAAATAAATATAATATAATATAAAGAAAAATTTATTAGGTAAAACTTATAATTAAAACATTTTAAAAATTTGTGAGTATGGCAAATCAATATATATATATATATATATATATATATATATATAGCAAATAAAGGAAACAATTTATAAGAGATACTGATTTTACATAGAATGAAACTATTAAAGAATATAGGATAGAGGGGATAAAATAAGAATAACTCAAGTATCAAATAGAAGTTCACATTTTTAAATAAGGAAATAAGATGTAAGTAATAAGGATAGGAAAGGATAATAATGAATGATATTGATTAAAAATATAGGAGGTAATGTTTAGTGTCAATTAGAATCTTATAGATTACTTGAAAATACAGGAAGGAATAAGGAAGTTGATATTGATATATATATATATATATATATATATATATATATATATATATATATATATATATATATATGAATTTAAGAAATAATTAGTTATATTGAATAATGAATATTGAAGAGAAATATGATATGAGGAGTATATAGAAGTATAATGTAATTACAAAGAAATAAGTTGATACATAAGTGGATGTTAGGAAGAAATGATTTATATGAAGTAATATTAAAAATATAAATTGACATTGATCTTAATCAAGTGTATTTTAAGGAAAGAATTAGGAGACAGTTATTGAAAGAAATAGATTTTGTAGTAGGAAATATGTGAACAAATATTTGAGAAACAAAGTTAAAGAAAGTAAGATTATGTCATAAAATTGTTAAATTTTTTTTGAATAAAATAAAATCAATCATTTATAATAAGAAAATTGAAATTTAAATAAATATCCAGGGTATGGATGTCATTTAAATTTAAATTTGAGGGGAATTGAACCAGATATCATAGATAATAAGAGAATTAGTATTATAAAAATATGCTGCTAGTATGAAATATATATGAAAATAATATAATTTAAGAAAACAAGTAAAAAGGAAACACTTTTCTTAATTTAAACAACATATCAAATGAATATATATTAAATAATAGCCTATAACAATATAATAAATAAAGAATTACCTCAATAATAATACAAAATATAGAGATTGCCTAACCAATGTAATGATGTAAATAAAGTTACCTAAGACGAAGAATAATTTCCATACCATAACCAGCTGTTCACCTAAAAAGAAATAATTATATAGTCAAGTCAAGAGAATTTTAGATATAAGTAGTTACATTAGAATACAAATATTATTATAGATAATTCATTATAATCATTAATTTAAGAATAAAAAACAAATACAAATATTGAATAGAATAGAATTCAATAGATTTTCATAGATAAACAAATAATGACATATAGATAAGTGATATATGGTAAATAAAATGGACGTTGAATCAATAAATAGTAATTTGTTAAAGTTTATTATAAATAATATAATGCAAAGAGTTTAGACAAATAACATAAGAGAATTTATATTTATAATTAATATGAGTGTAACAAGGATATATTATCAATAATAATATTGAATGATGTACCATGTAAATGTATCTATGTATAACCAATTTTAATTTATTTGTATGATGAAAAAACTCATAGGAACTCTATAAATGAACTAATAATGTAAAAGAGTGTATGTATGAAATTTTTTAATAAGTGAAAGGAGTTTCAATTAATCTGATTGCAAGAGACAATATTTTATTAGTTATAAAATATGACAGAATAAATTGTGAATCAACAAATAAACTTCGGAATAGTGACCTGAAAAAGAACAAAAGACTGTTTATTGAAAAAAGTAGAGAATCGAGGGGACGCTTAAGAGAAGAAGGGAAGCTGGTGTCAAGAAGCGAGGAGTGTGTGTGATGGTGTTCCTGAAATTTCAAGAAATTCCCGGGTTTAAGACATTTAAACCTATAAAGTACTATTAAATATAATCTTAGTAATACTCACAGTCAATTGTATCAAGTTTTTCGGCAAGAATCTACGAAATTTTCATCAATTTTGGTTTTTTGGAGCTTCAGCGGAGTGTTCCTGGGATCCAGAGACTTTCATCCCAATTCAAGAGCAACAGGTCAGTGTTTTTAAATCATTATTGGCCAATAATCAGAGTAGAAACTCAAAATACTCAAATAAGTACTTAATTTCATAAATTGATAAACTTTTGCAAATATGATCGATCTAAAAAAGAAAGAAACAGACTTTATATAGTGAATTCATTGCATAAATCGTTAAAATTAATAAAAGGCCGAATTTTAAATAAATTAAAATATGTAATTACGCCATCTTGTAATTGCATAAATCTGGTGATTGAAATTTCATAATGTAATAACTATGTCCATTTGTATATAATCCCTATATTTCTATCTATGTATATATTTATTTTCTTCCCACAGCAATTTGTATCATATATAGGTATGATTTATATATAAATTCTTTTATGTGTTTGAACCATTCATTTGTCTGCATCTTCAACAAACTTGGTATAATATGAATAGATGCTTCTTACGTATAAGAATTGTTCGTTTTATGCTGAAGCGCATGACTAGTTTTTCACGCATGCGCATTGATGAAATGATTAAAATAAATAAGTAGATACAATACAACCAGTGGCGTCTCATATTATTTTTATCAAATATATAAAATATTAAATTTAAAATTAAATTGATTTCAAAATAATGTGTTTTCTTTTTATTTAAACAACTACAACAATATAAAAGCCATGGCTCAAAGAGAAAAAAGGATTTCATGCTCCCGAATAATCAAATTAAAGTAAATTACTAAACAAAATAACAATAGCCAACTGAGCTAGCCAAACTAAACAAAAATTCTAAATAATAAACATATACATTTAAATTCCATAATCAAAAAGTAAGTATTTATATCATAATATAGTAATAATATATTTATATATATATATATATATATATATATATATATATAAATATATACTGTTACAGGCTATTGTGAACTCCGTTATACTTGTAGTCAAATTTGGGCTCCTAGCGTATATTTCATGTATACCACTATATAAGTTGACGTCGTAGTGGGATCCGTTATATGTTGCGGCTACGGTAGACTCCGTTGGTGTATATTTCCATACCTACTCCAAAAGCAAGGTAGGCTCCGTATATGATACATTTCAGGTAATATGGACTCCTTGCGGCGTTGCCACATATACTATCGGCCAGGAAATGAATACAGTCAAAAGCATAATTGCCAGTTAGGTATTGACATTGTATAAAACGATTGCAATCCGCGTTCTTCGTAATTAATTTTAATCTAAGATTGCAATTGTTAATTTGAAACAACAACTATGAGAAATAAAATTATAAATTAGAAATAATTTACTTATATTAAAGAGACTCAGATTGTTTATAATATAAAAGAGTGAAAAAGTAATGATACCTCTAAATTAGCATATTAGCATATCATATAAAAACCTGTTGACATAAATATGCTCAATAGTCGAGCTTATATTAAATATGTTTATCGAACTATACGTTTACATTATCGATTGATGCATTTACAAAAGTATGCTACCTTCTCCCTCTCATTTGTTGCACACCTAATTCTTTTTGTATTAATAGTTGATCCGAATAAGGACCCTGCACTTTTTATGAAAAGTGGCGATTGGTATCTTTCTTTGAAAATTTGATATGCATTTGTACTCCGTCTAGATACTTAAATTGCTGTTAGCCCCAGCTTAATTTCAAGACTGGTGGTTAATGTCTGTAATTTTTTGTTATTAGCTTTAGTACTCACTGAAAGTGTTGAATTCTTAAGATTTTGTTATGATCAGTTTTTGGAAAATACTTTTTCAAAGTCATGAACAATTGAGATTTTATTATGATAATTCACCGTGTAATAGAACATAGGAAATATATTTAAGGTTCAGTTATTGTAGATCACACAATACTATGAAAATATACTTATTTATACAGGGTGTTCTTGAATATATCGAGTAGGTAAGTAATTAATTTGTATATTCAAATTAACATACTCGACATATAACAGAAGTATTCTTTTTCTGAAGTGATATTCAATAGTTCAAATCCATTATTTAATTAATTAAACGCTTTTTTAAATTGTATTCTTCGTACGCCTGATCAATTGTGAAATAAATTAGTATTCAACAGCTTCTGTGTCAAAAACTAAAATATTTAAGAATTGGTGGTTAAAATCTTAAATGAAAAACCCCTTAAAATTGCGTTACACATAGCTATTGAATATCACTTATACAGTACAAAAAAATTAAAAAGCCACTGTATGTGTTTAGCATGTTATTCTAAATATATCCATTAAATACTTATCTGGTCGGCATATTTGAGGACATCATGTATAAACACCTGTCTCTTTTTATTTATATATACAGTTGCATAATATCCAAGAAATTGAGTATATTTTCTATTTTGTATTACACGGTTATTTTTGACGCAGATAAAATCCTGATTAGCACTAACTTTAAAAATGTATATCTCTAAAACTGAAGAATTTAACAAGTAACAATACTAACAGTAATAATACAAAAATACAGGAATATACCGACGAAATTTCTAAATATAGGATGATTTATAAGAAAATCGCTATTTCGGAATATTTACCGTCCTCTACTTTTTGTCACACACTGTATGAAATAGTACTGCAGAAAATAGCGGAAAATAAGACCTAGTAACAATTTCATTCCAAATATTTTTTCACTAACCTTATAACTATCTATATTTTTCGGTCAAAAACCAGTCTAGAACTATTGCCGCATGGGAAGGATTAACAGCCCTCCAAAATAGTAATAATAAAAAGGTTTACCAAAACGGAGTAGTACTTTCGATAAACCGCTACTTTCCAACTTTAACGGCTTGTATCGTACATATTGTTTGGTCTATTTTAGCAATGAGAGCCTGTCAGCGTGTATAGTACTCCGCTCAGTCTTAGAGGATCATTTAGGCATAAAAGACCTGCCATAACCGTTCCACCTCCGCCTTGTGATTTTAAATGTTTTTTGGGATTAGGATTCGAAATTATTTTTTTTACGTACCGCCTCAAAGACTTTTTGGCATAATAACCCTTTGCAAAATTTATAAGAAATACTATGGTTCACATTGCTTTTCTTGTTGTTACAAAATTTTCATGACGTCGAATTTGATCCAAAAGCTTGTTTTAGTTGATTTGAACCCTTGTCCAAAGATAAAAAACTATGAACATCAAATTCATCGGAATGATGACACATCAAATGTCTTGCAAAATTCTGAACATCTTGTATAAAAAATATGGGGAATGATGTGATCGTCGCTTTTTCTTATATATTCTGGAAAATTCTTGAACATCAGAACCAAGAAGTTTGAATTTTTCTGTAGAACTATCCAGTACTGTATGTTTTACTTTTTCAAGTGATGAATTATATTCGGATATGAACGAGCATACTGAATAAAGTACAAATGAAAACAACATATGTTCTATGTTCTATATGTGATTCATTATTTTTGTAAAACGTAGAATTGTAGTGGAAATCCAAGAAAGAGTTTTGTTAAACGGCAAAGATTGTCAACGGCATCTTATTTTGTGGGATCGTGATATGCTCTGATGACTCAATAATTTGGTTTTCTCTGTTTGAATTATTGGAAAAAACTTTCCTCAGGTGGTAAATATTTAGAATCTTGTTACTGAGACATTGTCCAATGCTAACCAACAATGTCTTTTATGAAATAAGACAATTTAAATCATTTATGAAAATATTGAAGTATTAAACTTTTGTCAAAACTACCAATTTTATGTTTTATGTCAATTGGGTTTCCATTTTAAAATTTTTTGAATGTTAACGAATGTTTCAATATTCACAGTTTCAACAACACTTCTTGTCAGTACACGCGATTAATTACTTATAATTAATCTGCACAACTTTAGTCAGTGTGAAAATTTAAAAAATGCGTGCTGTATTCTGTATACAGATACCTCATGACTCTACAATTCAAAATTAAAAATGTTTATTGAAAGTACCCGCTAGAAGATGTAATCGCATGCGGAATAAAAAGAAAATTCACGAACTAAAACCCGACTAATGAAAAAAGTATGAAAGAAGGAAATATTCTCATCTATAATAGTTATGTACAAACTGTTCAATATTTATCGGATATTAAGTAAACAGCTTGCAGTCCACTTTCTGATACAGCTTCATTATTATAAGGTAATTTTTCCGTGAGTTCTGAGCTATTATGATTAACTGGTTTGCCATCATGGAGCCACGATATTGAACTTCGACAATCTCCGGCTAAATTCCTAACCTCAACCCACAATTGGACAAAAATCACAAATCTCGTCCGACATTTTGTAGCCGCCAGCCGCCATGTTGAATTTATGAATTTTGACATAAAGATTAATAATTTAAGGTGTTCAAACATCTGACTATAATTCAGGGTTCAAATGGAAATTCAATGAAGTTTTTTTTTCAAATAGAATAACCTAAATATTTTTCAATATTTGGATTCTTAAAAACTTGAAACATGTATCATAGTTTATACTCTACCTTTAGCTATGAGGGTTCCAAGACATGTCAAATGAGTCGCCCATTTTATCAGTTTGAAATAAAATAAACTATTATACCAGAAAACCTAAATATATTGCATTGTAATTTCGGCGGCATTGTATGTTCCAGTACTAAAAGCATTCCTTCCGATTCTAATGCTGTAAAATTTGATATTGAGACGCTGATTTTGAAAATAACAAGTCCCATAGTCAGAAAATTTCAACGTTATAAATTATTCTCATGCAGACATTAATTCTCATCATCATGAAAATCGGAGCTTTAGACCCAGAACACTCTGGAAGATTTTGGATATGGGGTTTAATAGTTGGCTTCCACTTGAAATAAATATTTGACGTCATTAACATCTGACTGTCAGATTTAACACCACCTCTTGTAGAATCGGGAGGAATGTTATTGTTCTTATCATACCTACATACTTATGAAATTACATTGAAAAATAATATCGGACTTCTCGCACACACTTTCACTTTTTGTTAGAAAGGATAAAATGTACGACTCAAACATCGTCAAAGATAAGTCAAGGATATGATAAATGTTTAACATACTTTTTCTTAGAATCCAAATTTAAAAAACATTTAGGGAGCTCCTTTCGTAATGACGAAGTTCGTTAAGTTTCCGATTGAACCGGAAATGACAGTCAAATGTTTAAATACCTGAAATGTTCATCCAATGTACCTATACAAATCACTCAAATTTCAAACCGACCACCCACTTAATAAGAAAATAGCTGGCTGGCTAGTAATTTCGTTGGCAAACTATACATAAATAGAAAACATGTTAAATTGGAATATGTACTGTGTTTATTTTTTGTACGAACATTTGTATAGGTTTCATAAAATATTTTTTATGTCTATTCCATCTAAAACGCACAATAGAAAGAGCTTTAATGATGATACTGATCTGAAAACTTGTACTCAGTCATGATGGATTCCTCACTACTTCATCATCTCTTTAGACTCCTTATTCTTTTGATATGATCTTCATTAGCATTACACCTAAATCTAGCAATTCAAGGGAATTCTAGGCTTTTTTTAAAATTTCGTGTTCTTACTTTTCTTTTTGAAATTCTGTTTCAAATTTATTCTTCAAAATTCAGAGCCTAACTTTTCACGGGTTTCGAATTATTCAAAAGTATGAAAAAAAACCTTCATCAAACTCACACGGCTCAATGGAGCATATAAAAGAAAGTTGATTTCAATCGCCCTATTTTGAGCGCTAGTTCACTCTGTAGGATTAATTGTATGTTGGTCTGAGCCACTCTGTATACAGATATCACACCAGTAGAACCGTTAGCACATGTTTAAGTTTTGCATTTATCAGACTCCCTATATATTGGAACATAGCTTTCATTTTTGCTCTGCACTAATAGGAACCGGTGGTGTAATAATGAACAGACCAAACCGCTATGGTGTTGAGAAAAAAACTCTAGTGTATACATAGCTTCTATTGCCCTCTACAACTTTTATTTAAGACATTTTTTGAATTAGATCAAATAATGATGCAATTATCGTCTATACAGTTATCACTGATACATCCTGTATATGCCAGAGAGAGTTTCAACGTCTCCGAAATTTTTGTGAAATTCAATAATCTAGGTCCATTACTAAAAATCCACCTAGTTATCTGATTGCATTTAGGTTTTCGGAATTTTCACAAAAAAAACTACTCCTCCTATAGTGAAGTAGAAAAATATACACATTCGAAAATTAACTTGAAAATAGTAGTAATTTCCCTTTCGTCTCGTGGTTTACGTTGGGAAATTCAATTCATTTTCCCCTTATTCACGGAAATTCAGAATTCTTTAAGTTGTTTTATCGCCAGCATTATTCATTTTTATCGCCAGTAGTTTTTTATTTTGCCTCAAAATCAAATTAAAGTGAATTGTAGAACGAAAATTTAATTTTTCTATTAATAACGATAGATATTCTGCAATAACTAGCATCCTCCGCACTGTCAACAATGGTATCAATAAATTAAAACAGATGTAAGTCATCACATTCAATGTTAAAAGCTTCCTATAACCAAAAGTGAGATCGGCAACACTGCCAGGATGCCACTATGCAAGAAAAATACATATGCAGACGCCAAACTTTACCGTTTTTCGATATGTATACTGACGGATGCCACTTTGTGCGTCAGATGTATAATAAACACGTACGGAGAACCTGTGAACCTTGGAGTATAGGTTTATACAAAAAACGACCAAAGTGACGTCCAGCTGATTTCATCAGCAATAAATTCCCAAGCATTTACTGGACCGTTTGCGATATTTTGGAGCTCGATGTACTGTGACGTCCGTATATCGGATGTCATAGTGCCGAGGACGCCACAGCTACCGCCATTTTAACATGGGCGGATGCCACTTCACGCCGTGAATGTATATATATATATAGTTATATATATATATATATATATATATATATATATATATATATATATATATATATATATATATATAAAGATTGGAAGTCTTTGCTGACCAGTTAGAAAAAATTGGCAAAAATATTGGGGTAGCAGCAAATAAAAGTACACTCTTTATAATATTTCCAAGCTTTCGGAAACGTTTATTTCCATCATCAGGGAGCACTACAAAAAATCACAATATATATATATATATATATATATATATATATATATATATATATATATATTAGTTATATGCAGTTGTGGCCTCCGACTTATCGCAAATGAAGGTATGGACCACTGCTATCGTTTAGCAAAATATCAGCCGGAGGCCCTCCCGGCCGATTTTTGTACTTTTTTATAAACCATAGTTTGAGCAGTTACCGCACGGTTCTCCACAGTCGTATGAAGTATACCTTGCGATCACTTACGCGCTGTTCGTGGCCTCCAGCATTGTTTTCACCTATTTATAGTACCTGATGGCTGCCATATACACAATTTTCGGTGTTGCCGGCTGTGTGGCATGCATTTGCTTTAAATACTTTTCATTCCATTAACCTAATTTACTACTAGAGATTTAAGTTTGAATTTTTGAACAAATGCAAGGCAATCAAAAAATAGCTTTTTAATAATCAAGTTTGTAGTGCTAATTTATTATATATAAAAAAAGTGAACATTTTTTTATTTTACTGTATTTTGTGACAAATAACCTAATTAAACAACAAAATTAATAAATCATGATAGATATTTAGGAAATTAATGTCAAGTTAAATTAATTGATATAAGAACAGGCAGACCCTTTGTAATTCCTGGCATGATTTACGAGGTGTCCAAAAATATACAGGGTGATTAATAAGTAGTAGGCCAAATTGTAACTGCAGATTCAGAAGTCAAAAAGAATAATATTTTCATTAACAACAGTGGGTCTAAGTCTGCTCCCTACGGAGATACAGAATGTTAAATACAAAAAAATTGAATAGATTTTTATTATTAGAACAGTCATTTTTCGAGATAATGACTTGAAAACTGGATATAAACATGTTTTAGCAAGGACAAACAAGAATATGAGAGAGGATTTGAGTAAACTCATAGATGTCGCCACGTCAGCTAAAAATTTTTTGTCACTCAATAAATTTTTAACTCACTTATTCAATTTGGATAGCCTCATCGTTTCTGTAGAAAAAAGGTGTACTTCTTTGATATTCAAAATATTAACAGCTTTCGAGATATTTGAATTTTACTGTTTCACAACACTTCAACTTTTAGGTTTTAGAAAAAAGTTCTCATAAGTAGCTCTAGCTCAAGTCTGTTTTTATGTTGTCCGTCTCTTTTTTAACAGGCGTAGTATTTTATAAACCTAAATATGATTTATTACTTAATTTTTGTATCATTTCATTTTAATATTATTATGAATTACGGATAGATAAATGTAAAGTACAGCCATTGGACCCATGCGGTGAAATAATTGAATTCAAATTATTTAGCGAATTCTTTCCATCTAGGAGAGAAAAATAGGTCATTACAAAAAATAAGTTCATTGTAGGTAGTTAATCAACATATTACAATATTTATTGTGAATAAAATGATTCTTTGCCGTTTGAGATAGAAAAGGCCAAAATAACTTTTAGCTCGAAGTATAGAGAGGAATTCTTCAGTTAAGTATTTCCTATTTAATTTTTATATCTCAAAATGTACAAAATTATTTCTGAATTCCAATTAGAACGTCTTAATAATTATAATGTACATTGAAAATGATAATGAGGTTGCCCAAAATTAAAAAAAAATATATAATTTTTTGCCCAAACGGTATTTTTTCATCTTCAAACCATAAAATCATCAACTATTTCTCATTTTTCTCATTTCTGAAACCCAACCTTATTGAAAAAAATGAGAGGACATGTTCGGATTTAGGACGAATTGTTATTATCAATGACTAGCTTTCGTAAAAAATATGAAAGTATACCATTTGCAACAAATTGTATGTATTATGTTGAACGAAAAGAAATAAATACAAAAAGAGTAAAGAACAACAACAGCTGTGTGGCTTTTATTTTGCTATAATTTTTCACTCAACGATTTTGCTCAATACACCTCCCTGCCCTTGAAGTAAGATTTGTATTTAACTTCCTAATCATAGCTCATAGTCATTTCTCAGTACTTCAAATGCGTCCTTAATTCTCCCCTTGGAGTAAGATTTGTATTTAACTTCCTAATCATAGCTCATAGTCATTTCTCAGTACTTCAAATGCGTCCTTAATTCTCCCGAAAAGGTCCGCTCTAGTGTTAACTTCTGTTGAATAAACTTTTTTTTTTAAATAACACTATTCAGGGTAATCGAGTGGATTAAAATCAGACTTACTTGCAGGCTAGTTGTGATGTCCTCCTCCGCCTATTCAATGATTTGTAAAATTGTCACTAGAACCCTGAAATGAGGTGAAGCTACATCATGTAGAAAGTACATGCCTCCAACCTCACTGCCTGCATCACCTAGCAATATGGGTAAAATATTTTGAAGGAACTCCGAATACACTTCATCTGTCAGTAGATGTGGTAGGATATGGGGTACAACTGATCGGTGGTTAATAACGTCACATCAAACATTGATGGAGAATCTGATTTGTGAATGTGTTTGTCTTATGGCTTAAGGATTTGGTTCGGCCCAAAGTTGCAAATTCCGTCTCTGGTAAATTGAGCTTCATCGCTAAATAAACACTTGTGTATGATCCCATTATTTTGTAATACCCACCTTATAAAAGCCAATCAACACCAGAGACTATGTTAACAGTTCAAGGAATTCACTTGTTTGGACCGAACAAAATCCGTTCCCCATAAAACAAACACATTCGCAAATCAGGTTCTTCGATAAAATTTGGGTGGCGTTATAACAACCCAATAATCCGGCCCCATATCCTACCACATCTACCAACGGTTGTAGTGTATTTGGAGATCCTGCAAAATATTTTACGCATATTGCTAGATGATGAAGGAGTTGAGGTTGGGTGCATGTACTTTCACATCATGGGGCTTCACCTTATTTCAGGGTAATAGTTACAACTGCTCAATTCATAGGATAGGCAGAGGAGGATCTCACAACTCGTCTGCGAGGAGGCCCGCTTTTAATCCACTCGATTACCATGTTTGGAGTTATTCAAAATCAAAAATTAATTCAACTGAAGTAAAAACTAGATATGACGTTCTACGGAGAATTAGGGAGGCAAGCGACAAACTGAGAAATGACCAAGCTATGATTAGGAAGTCAATTACAAAGCTTACTTTTAGAGAACGGAAGTGTATTGAGCAAAACAGAGGCCACACAACTGTTATAAGTTATGTTCTTTACATTTTTCTGTATCTAATTCTTTTTGTCTAACTTAATACATATAATTTGTTGCAAATGTTATATGTTAGGGATTCAAGCTGAAAAAGTACCGTTTAGGTAAGAAAAATATGTTTTTTTTTAAATTTTGGGCCACCTCATTATCAAAACCTCTAGATTTGAACCAAGTTAATAAGTTAAAAAATTGTATGCGGAAACACCAAATACACTTACTCATACTCATTTTTTTCTGCTCTTTCCAAATTTGTAAACGAAATTTCAAAATATTAATAATACAAACCTACTTAATAATTTTTTAATGCCGGACCTGGAATAAGACTTTGTTTATTTTGTTAATCAATACCACTGTGGAGAAAGAAGATATTAACCAAATATTACAAAAAAATATATAAGGTGGTTCATAGGTTATGATTAATTGAAAAATGGGGAAAAGTGATAAATCACCCTAAATCTTGGTTATAAAGAACGATAAGCCCATAAAATATAGGTTATTTAGAAGCACATCAGTGTTCTCCATCTACCTTAACTGTATGCGCATTCCCCAATGAATCACCCTGTATAACGTACAAAGTTTACTTTATATATGAGTAGAAAAGAATTTGTATTTTTTACTATTTATTCTCAAATTGGAATGGATATCCAAACGAAAAATTTTTCAACCCATCAACCCCCTCAATAAATGTCGAAAGTCAACACACAAACGCGGCGAACCGTCTTATTTTGATATCTGTTCGCAATAGAAAGAGATCTACAATGAAATGTTTTTAAATGTGTTTAAAGTTCAGTTTCGTTTACATTTTTAATCTGATTTATAGCAAAACGTTTATCATTTAAGACTGAATGGTGTGACAATGAGAGTTAAGAAAAATCCTAATAGCTGTGAGTTTTAACAATGTTCTGTGCATACTTGTCAGATCAGTAAATCGTATGATATTTCAGAATCTTTCAAAATATATAAATGGGTCTATCGATTGTTATTTCTATTTCGCTGTCATACCTAGGAACAACATAATTATCGCTTCCGAAAATATAAAGTTTTACGTCGTTATTGGGAATTATTTGTTCCCCTAATTTTATTCTGTTAGCGATAGACTGGCGAACCAAAGTGGAATCGCTTCCTAAATCTATTAAACATTCTATTGTACGATTTTCAATTTTAGCCTTTTTGTTGTAAATATTTTTTATATGTGCTTTACGAATATTATTCATTTATTTCCTCTTTATACGACACTCACTTTCATTGTGTCCAATTCTTTTACAAAAGGAACATGTCGTTTTCGGTTTTGATCTGGTACATTGAAAACCTCCATATCGGAAGCTATGATATTTAGCATGTGTTTCTAATAAATTCCACAGGGTGTTGCAAAATAATATAGAAAAACACAACACCTCGTATATGGGTAAAACGTCGACATTTCTCAGAAAACATTCTAACAGTAATTCTCAAGAAGTAGTCCCATGGCGTGAAAAAAATAATCGGTGTCCAATCAATGGTTCAGAAGAAAAGTAGTATAAAAAAATTAATGCGTTAATTTAGGACAGTAGTGTAGCTTTATGGCTAGTCTGTGAACTACAAACCAACAGAATCATCACAAAAGTATTCACTTTTGTTCCTAATAAAACATTCTAATATAAATCGATTATTAATAAATTTATTACCTTCTATCCAAATTAGTCAGTTACTAATCAGGATCTGAGTGTAAAAAAAATATTAATGATAATACGGATAGTCGTATATTATAACAAAAATTTATTTAATAAGAAGAATATGAAAGGCTAGTTTCGTTTTAGTGTTTTTCATTTCAAATCTAATTAGGACAAGTTACGCGAATCTCAAAATCTAATACAATTCTTAAAATGTACAAAATAAAACTAAGTCTGAATCCAATATATGTTTTATAAGTAGGTTTTTAAAGTTAGAGAGAAGTATGCCTTCTGAAATAGATAATTTTCCAGCTGTGAAGGTCAACGGTTGAAATAATAATCTCATTCAATATGCATAGATAACTCAAGTTTTGTAAGATAGGTGGACGCCAACTCGAGCGCGATCTCTATAACAACAGTATAAAGCGGATTAAAATATCATAATTTCTATAAAATCAAGGTCATTCCATCGATATCAAGAGACGCAACGTTGTCACACGTAAGGAGGCCACTATATATATATATATATATATATATATATATATATATATATATATATATATAACAACAAAGAGAATCATGGGTAATTCACGCAAAGTAAAGGGCTACTGAAATAGAGTGGTAACCGTGGACATGCATGTTTCTGGCTCATTTTGCCTCATCAGCACGGCATAACCAAATGAAGATGTGAAATTTGGGAGCAAAGATGTTAATCGAAACATGGAAAAACACAATATATATATATATAAATATATAAAATATAATATATATAAATATATAAAATATAATATATATATATATATATATATATATATATATATATATATATATATATATATAATATATATATATATATATTATATTTTATATATTTATTTTTATTGTTGTTTTATGTAGATTAATAAAGAATGTTGTTCGGCTAGCTCAGGGTAAATGTATCATAGTTGGGCGTGAGTACTCCTTAATCTCTTTGAGTTCAGGTCTAAAGTTTTTTTTTATATGATTGATTATTTTGTTTTATATATTTTAATAAATAATCATTTGTTTATGTCTATTATTTAAAATAAAATTATACCTATACCTATAAATTTATGTTGAGACGCCTATGTTATTGTTCATATTCCTGTTTTTAATAGAGGGTATAGAAACAAAAATGAACACTATAATTATATATTGTCAAAACTACGTTGGAAATTGGAAAAGAAATACATGTATTAATATAAACAAATTTAAAATCAAAATAGTGGAACAAACAACTAAAATCTAATAAATCAACAAATAGGTACCTTAGCGCAAATTTATATTGTTTGAAATGGCCAAAATTTGAAATTTCAAATTAGTTAACACTAACCTTTCACTAACAATGATGTCTTTTGGCACCGACGATCACCAATATCCAATACCACCACCTCTCATATTAATATGTCAACTGCATTCACTCAACCTGAACTCCAGCTTGACAAAACTTCTCCGGGTAAGTCTTGAAATTCTTCACCGTGTCCCGTTTAACGTTTCAATTAGCTTCTAAATCTTCTCAACATACTTCTTCAACTTTATTTAACTACTTTTTTCTGTTACTTTTCTTGAGTTTTATGAGAATTTTATTTTACTACGTCCTCTCTCCAAAATATCATATATCATCCTCCTTCATTTTCCAAAATAAACAACCCTCATTTCTCCTGTCCGTTGCCATGTACAAAACTCATCATCTCACTAGATTTTTTTAACAATAATTTAGAAATCAGAGTTTTTCATTTAATTCATATTTTTCTTAACTATTTGATGATATTTAATGCTTTGTTTATTTCCAAAATAATTTAATTTATCTATTTAAAACTCTACTTTTCCAAAAATATCCCTATTTATAAAAAAAAACCTCTGATTGTATGAAACTATTCCATTCTGAAAGAAACAAATCTACAGTCTGATTACTCTGAAATACATATGCAATCCTTTTCCAATTATATTAGAATTCTTCCACAATTAGTGTTCATTATAAACGCGGACTGAAATTTCTATTTACAAAATTTCTTTATATGTTATTTTACATCCTCGCTTTATACGCTTGTCAAAATTATATAGTTCTATGACAATGAATCCTGTCGCGCACAACGAAATCTGTCGCTGATGTTTCATGTTTTGAAATTATGTTGACATTCCAATCTTGTTGACAGTTCTCAGTGTCATTATAATAGTAAACATCAAAAATGATGATTTTGCTACTAATTCTTATTAAACATGATGTATTATAATAATATAAATACATGTATTTATTCTTTTAGGGGTTTAGATACTTTTAATGACGTATATGCCAAATTTACAAATTATTATATTGTTTAAAGATGATTTTTATGGTCTGATATACAAGTTATGAGTGAATTATTTTAGGAAGCACTGACAATGGTGAGTGTTTTGAATATTATTTTAGCATCTCTATATTTACATTAAACAAACGATATCATAGGTACATATTCAATATATAACTAACTTTTATCTCATTCATATCATGAAAAACAAATAATTCACTATGTTTTGGCAACTTACAAGCAAATTCACGCTTGAAAACCTCACACTCCAACACCTTCAAACCCTTATAGATGTTGTGATGAGTTCATATATATATATATATATATATATATATATATATATATATATATATATATATATATACATACATATATATATATATATATATATATATATATATATATATATATATATATATATATATATATATATATATATATATATATATATATAACAATACTATATTTCCTGCGTCTTTTCATCCCTCCGACGTTTCGGCGTCTCCCTTAAATCCAAGAGTATATTATATTCTAATGATTTACTTTCAATGTCCTTATTGAGACAAACACGTAGATGCTTTGAAATTTCAATATACTCTTAAAACAAAAAAGTTTTTTTTTACAAAATTTACCATACATCTTGCAGACATTTCTGCATCCGTACATATTACCGATTTTTCTGCATCCGCAAATATAATCATTCACTACATATGCAACTCTGCGTCCGATTTCGGGTATTATGTTCATCGTATCCACCTTTCTGCATCAGGCAGTGGTGCCAGATATATAAGCGCATCGAATTTGATTCCTATTCATTAACTCTGCGATAGGAATAGGTGATAATCGTGAATGAGTATAAGTATATATTGTGTTTCACTATAGGGTCACCTCCAAAGTTATCCAAATTGGCATGAAACTTAAAATTACAAAGAATATTCTTCGTCTATATCTGTAACTGTGGAATAATTATTCATGATATAATAACTTTTTGTGTGTAGGAGATCATTATTTCACGGTCAAAATTCATAAATTCGATATGGCGGCTCCCAGATGACGACAAGTTTTTTTATTATGGCTGTAGTCCATTCAAAATTGAAAGTAAAAAACTCAAGAGAAACTTTGTTTGCAAATACACTAAAAATAAAAATAAATAAATGAATAATATTTTTAAAGGTACAGTTTTCAAAAATACGCTAAAAAATAATAATTTATTTGATTTTTTGACCTAGGTGGGCAAAAATTCAAAAGCTTGCTGCGAATACAATATAGGTATTGTTGCAGGACAAAATTTTGAATCTGTTAACCAATAATCAAGAATTATATAAAAAATTATTTTTATTTTCTAGGGAATTTGTTGAAAAACTTGTTTTGATAAGTACCTATTTTCTTTGTTAGTGCATTTGTCTGAAAATAGTTTTCCATTATATCCATTCAAACTATTGAATACACGACACTAGAGAAACATTGCATTGTGAAAATCATAGGTTTGGTATGCAGAGTTAAATGTTTGGTACATGTTTTAAAAATTCCGATGTGAAAAGGAAGTAAATATTATTTTCCCACGGATCGCATACCAAATGACTATCCCAGGAAAATAACATAAAAGAAATAAACGATTCCTATATGAGTGTTCACTTCTTTGATAAATCATCAATTTCTGTGAATATATATTTTTGGAATTAGTTTTCTTCTAAGCAAGCAATGAATTCTCGTTAATCTAGACTAAAAAAACTCCTCAGATTTTTGGGATGTTCTCCCATAGGAATGAGGAAACAAGTGTTTTACTTCAGTTACAGTTCTGCGTTAATTGAGGATAACTCAATAATTCATTCAAAGTGGTTTGGTCGAAAACCACCGTCAGAAAACAACGTTTTTTTACAGCTTTGTAAAAAACGGAAATATAGTACTATATATGAGTCTGCAGCTTGGAAATGAATACTCTAAGAGAAAAACTCCTGTAGAGCATCAAATTCTACGTTCACTGAATACAAAAGTTGAGCAAGTATAAAAATTTCTTATAAGAAATAAAAAAGCTTTGGCTGTGTTTGTAATTTGTTTAGCCTCAAAAAAGAATATAATGGTCAGAATTTGTTTATAACTTGAAAAACAATGAAATTATTGATATTTCTTTGTAACTCTATTGAGAAATGCCAATTATGATTTTTGAGTAGAAAAAATTCTTAACTTATCATATAAATGATGAAAATATGAAAAATCCATTATAAACAATGAAAAAATAAGAATTCTTCCTCCAGGTCATCATAGTCATAAGACAATATGACGAATGAAATGAAAAAAATAGTTCATTTGTCAACAAATGACGTGAAAAAATTCATAACGTTTCTAAAAATGGAAAACTTCATTAAAACGTTATAATAAACAAAATAATCAACTTCTAAATTTTTTTGTATCCTTTTTAGAAAGAAGTGAAAAATTTATAGACCAATTAATTGCCATAGTGGTCACACGGAGATGTATTTTCAGTTAAATCGAAATTATAACTAATGGAGATAGCGTTCCTGGAGAAAGGACTTTTCAATTGTAAATTTCCCCTTCATCAAGAATATTTTTTGTGAATTTCTTAACAATTGATAGTTTCTGAATTATTAGCATAAAACTAAAAGCCTTTTTTCATCTCATCTGTGTGGTGTAAAATCATTTTATTGCATGTTTCTAGACATAATTTCCAATCAAATCAGCTAATGCTCATGTTTTTAGGAGCTTTATCAAAGAGTTAACACTGAGGTAAACATCTCATCTACACTAAATGCCACACAGTTGAATTAATTAATTATATTAATTCAATTCTTTGATCCCATTCATGAAGAATCCGTAATCCGCATATTTGGTAACCCAGATAATTTCAATTCCCGCACCTAAAAGCCCTGTGTAGAAATGGTTAATAGAATAGTACCTTAAATCACAAAACTTGTTCGCCATCTTGACGACGTCTTCTTGAATCATTGAACTTAGCCAAAAAATGTGTTCACAAAAATCCTCGGATATCAATAATTCTGAGTAGTACCCATATGTAGTAATATTATATCAGAAAGTAGTGGAACTCAAAAGTCTATCGTGACAATCTCTTGAATATATTATTCTCTGAACTGGACAACTTATGTCAGATCTACATCCTTAGATCATTCTCATTGCATTTTAATGCATACTTATATGTATTTATATTTTCATTCTTAATTATTTTGTGATTTCATCATGTGATTCATGATACCGACCCAAAAAACTCCCTAATACCAATTTCCTGGAGAGTCGGATCATTAACATTCAATTAAACCTCTTCGTAATCAGCTTTTTTCGAATACACTGAAACGGGAAAATGATTCCTTCGGATGTGTGAAGTAGTATATTATCATAATAACAAATTACAGATCATTCCAGAAAAGGATATTACATGGCATTCTTTTAAATCTGTTAATTACACAATAACTAACGTCACAAATCTGAAGCTCCATTGTTTAGTAAGTAGTTGGAGGAAATCTATTACTGAAAAATTGCACTAAAAATAATCCAATCCGAACCCGTCGAAAGAAGGCGATCCGAACCCGTCGAAAGAAGGCGAAATCCAGCATAAGAAATACGTGATATATTCTAAAAGAGACACTGAATGGCATATCCACCTATGAACGTCCTCTTGTCACACTGCAATATCAATTATAAATAAAAATACAGAGAATAAAGCACTACAACATTGCCAAATCTCGTGGACGCAGAAATATCGAAATGGTGACAAAAATATACGCCATCCCGATATACGCAGAGCGTGAACAGCGCACCAACTCGGAGTTTGGCTGAACTACGATATACGTAAATTGTCGACCATTCTCACAAATGGGCGTCCGGCTAAAAATTTATTCGTTTACGTATTCGACCATCCTGCAATTAATGGCGCAAAAAACTTTTCTGCGTCCATATACGGACGCAGAAAATCGCAGGACGCAGGTATTAATGTAAAAACCACAATGTACGGACGCACAGTTATCGAAGAGATGTAAATATATATATATATATATATATATATATATATATATATATATATATATATATATATTTTCAGTGTTTCTAGATTCTATCACAAATTGGACAATCATGCGGTAAAGGGTTAAGAGTCATTTGTCGTTGTCTTTTGTATGTGTTTACAATTATATTAATTTAAAACTCCAAAATTGGTTTGTATTTATATAGTTGATAAATCTTGTGATTTCAATCATTTGTAGTGAACGTTCAGCTTCGTAAATTACTTTTCACAATTCTCATGTTTTTATTAGAAAACATTGTAATTGTATCAATTGCACAAGATTTTTTTATAATTAAATATTACTGTATATAATTAAATATTATTGCAGAGTATAACTTAAAAAGACCAATGTTATAATTGTAACTTTCCCTGATAATGGTCCTGAATAAAGCCACCGAAACGTCGTAATCCATGTGTTTTCAATTTCATTGACAACAAGTTTGACGGGGATCCAGTAAATTTTATATAATGGTATGCTATATGCATGTGTGACCTGTAGATCCTCTGTACAAATGATGAGTAAGGGATAAAAAATTGAATCGTTTAGTTATTCCATGCAATATAGAAGTGAAAATAGCTAAGAATTACATATATTATTCTCATCTGAATACTACTTGAATTATTGACAATCTTTCTATTTCAAAAATTGTAATGTTCTAATTCTTAACCAAATATGTTCTACGGATAAGTTTCTTGTTCCCATTTTCAACAAAGCAAATATTGTACAAATTTCAACTCACATCTTGAACGTTGGTTCCCAATCCGTGCAGGGAATGGAAACAAACAGATATCTAATGATTCTTTCGAAGTTCAAGACAGACTAAGGTAACCTGAATTTAAATCTGAATTCGGGAAATCTTTGTTAGTAATTGGACAGAGACGTAATCAGCGCGAGCAAAAAAGAATCAATCCTTCAGGAAAATAGACATTGCTTCCAACTAAAATTAGATTGAACTGATGTTTGAAACATTTTGGATCGATTATATATAGACACTAAGACATATACCTCATCAAAATAATCATTTGAAAATGTTAACGTTGTTTGTATATACCCCGAAGAAATTATGTATGTGAAACTAGGATGATAAATATGGTGAATTACTCTTTTTACTTTTCGGGAGCACAGATGTAAGCATGAGTATCGACAGTTCATGATCGTCTGTTCCGAGAGCACCTATCGGAAATCATCCTCGACTTGAAAACTGTAAGTAATTAATAGAAAAGTTTTTTTGATGATCATTAATTTTTATAAAATGCATGCGTCTGCAGAGTTTGCTTCAGGTAGCACAGTTCGCGAGGTATTTTTTTATAATCTGTTTCCTTAGACTATTTATATACGACATAACCTAAAAATGTTTGCCTCTAATATCTGGAATTTTTTGTCATGTTATTCACCATTTCACCCTTAGATTATTTATATACTGTTACGAAGCAGCACACTGGTTTAGTCCCTGTATCCGACTCTGCCTGAGCCATGTATGGAAGTTAAAATTATGGCGGATGCGCAGGGATTTCATAGAATAGTTTACGATTGTGACTATCTTATCTAGACATTGTTTTTGTGACCAGTCTTATCTAGGAAATGCCAGAGCCAATTGGTTTTGTGTAAGCCGCAATCTAGAATTATCTAGTAAAAAAGGCACTCATATATAAAGGACCGACCAGGGAGAGTAAGTTTAGTTTATAATTTGACATAGTGAGTAAATAAGTGAATATAAATTAGTTTAAGTGAATATACTGTGTATATAATTAGTGAATAGTGTAGTGAATAAATGAATTAAGAAAGTGAACCTACCATGTGTTTTAATTTATCCCACCCGTTTACTGTTTAAATAAATAAAAAAAACATTACAATATAATAAATAGGGCTATTCATTAATAAACCCTATTATTGTAGCGGCCAACAATTCGAAACGCCAGTAGTTAAATAATGAATTAATAATAAAAAGTGGGGATGGTATTGTAGATACATGGCCCTGGTAATATCGGGTGTTTCTCTTACAAACTTGACACCGACGAACCATGATAATCCAGAAATATTAAAGTAATTAACTTAAAACTTCATTTTGTCATTAAAAGTCCTGAATAATAAAAAAAACGAAAGAACCAAATGTTTACTCTTCAGTCGTAATGGCGATCCTCTAAACAAACCACGTTTAACATTATTTAGTACAAAACTACAGCGTTTCCAAATGATCGTGTGACAACATTTGCATCTCTCTATATATGGTAATTAAACAAGGACAAAACTACTAAACATGTCACCTATGACACTTGTAGTTATAACCATAAAGGTATCTAAGGTTAGAACAAATACTTGTTCAAAATTTATAGTTGTAGTAATCTTTATTACAGGATATATCCTAATCTTACAATAGAAATGATGAATAATTACATCCCACTAAACAAGAAACATAACAAGTCTTTTTTGTGATGTTCTTTTTAGAGACTTTTCGTGATGTTTATTTAAAACGTGGATAAGATATTTCCCAAATGTCTTAATTTTATCACCAACTCTATTAACATCCATGTCATGTAAATAAAACATATTTTTGATGTACACAATAATACATGAAATCGCAGTTATACACACATCCTATGAACTTCTTTTTGGCAACTTCCTATAGGAAACATTCATACGATGTTAATTTGTATACTTCTCACTAATGTCACATACAGAACGTTACTGTAATATTACAAATTAACATGTTTCTAAGATGTTGCAGCTTCTTTTACATCTTTCGAAATAATTTTCAGTAACTTCCTTCGATTACGTTTGTACGATGTTAGTTCATAAATCTCTCAGTAATATCTCATATTAAATATCACTGTAACATAAAAGACAGAAGAAAATAGAAGAGGTACTGGTGAACGAAACAGACAGTAGTTTTAGCTGTGGAAACAAATGACAAGCATGAAATGGCGGATGGTTTTCCGTTTTGTGTTTTATTTTATCTGCAGGAAGCACATTTTTTGCAAGGAGTACTTGAATAAATAGGTCTTCGTTTTCGTTAGTTCCTACTTAGCTTCAGTTTCTATACTTAGTCATAATTCTTGTTATAATGGACGAAAAACAGTTGTTATCGGTAAGTACCTATTTCAAAATCATAATTATTAAAACTTAATACTCATTCAAGATTTTAATTGGCTATTGTACATTGAAATTCCAGGCCGCGGAATTGTACACAAACATTATATGATGGAGTTTACAAAATAAGGGTTTTTCCAACTTTTAAAATATATAAGTTAGTAAGTATATTTTAAAAACGATTCACAATATTTCAAAACCTAGATATGTATTATACCCTACAAAAAACTTAATATTGCAATAGGGTGGATGTTATTATTAATAATAAAACATGCTCATATGTTGGCAGAGATTTTAATCTAGAAGAAAGTATTTTGAATGTTCAAGATGTTTCAGAAGCTACTTACATAAATAAAATGAAAAACAAATAGTTGGTAATTATGTAGAGAAAGGCGGATAACTATTTCAGATAGTCTGATACAGACATTCTATTAAACAGTACAAAAAAGATTGAATCGAGTATCTCTAGTTCTAGTTTTTGTAGTAGCAGTCAGAGCCATCAATATAGTATTGAAGGTGTAGAAAATGTTATCATCAATACTAACAATTGTTGTGAGCAATTAGAGACTGTTTAAGACTTTAACAACAGAAATTTTTGTTAAAAAGCTCATTTCTATTTGAAAATACACTGAATACCATAAATAAGCTGTAGATTGTAATGATTACATATTATAGGTTCTTCCAAGGTTAGGCAACTGAGGGAATATAATTGAAAAGCTAGTTAACTCTAACAACTCAACTTTAATAATAATTAATATACCGATTGGATTTCTAGAATACGTCGCAAAATGGATATTCTAATTGCATTTCGGCACATGGTGCTTACACTGCAACTTATTGCAAAATCCGATATTCAGCATAGACATATTCATACATACACATGACAAAATTGAGGATCATTGGTGTGCAGTTCTGCGTCTTTTGCGCCTTGAATTGCATCCCATAATTTTGAAAAATTTCTAGCTTCAATTATTGTCCGCAATTCTGGATTTTGAAGTCCATTTGCTAATGCGTCAATAGCCTTTTTTCATTTACCTCTCGTGAGATAGCGAGATTGTCAACTTTATTTTGAGATTGAGTGAAAGTAAGGTTAACCAACAAATCTTCCACAAATCTGGCAAATTGATCCACTCTTCTATTATTTTGCTTTGCAATAATTAGTTTAAAAGAAAACATTCATGCTGATTTTTTCGCAATAAAATGTGCTTTAAGATCGGAAATTAACTCAGCGTTAGTATCATCCGCGGCTTTTAATCGCATTTTAGCATTTTGTGACAATCTAGTTTTTAAACGTATGTCGTTAATAACTTTTTCCCTTCGTTATTTAATAGTTCATCGTATAGTGCAATGGCATCTATAAGCTGCTATGTGCCATTTTCAGATCCGTCCATGACGGGTAACAGACCTGCTGCAGTTTTCATACCAAATTTTTCGGCCATTATTAAATTTTAATTTAAGCTCATCAAAATATGCATCAAGTTTATCTACTTTTTCTGATTTATTCTTAGTTTTAGGAAAACTTTTTCTGACTAGATTATTATCTTTATTCAAATTTCTGTGAAACTCTCGAACCTCCTCCACTAAATATCGGAAATTATTTAAAGACATTACCTATTTTCGTGTTAATCCTTTATCACTCGCACTTAACACTTAACACTATTGTTTATTGTTTCTTCTCCTTGTAAAACATACATGCACATTTCCTTATCAGACGCTGTTTTAGACTAACTCTTGACTCCGTGTTTTTCTCGCCTTGTTTTACTTTTTAATTTATTTTTGCACTCAATGTAGATATATATATATATATATATATATATATATATATATATATATGATATTGAATCCTAGTACAATTGCCATAAAAAAAAACTCAGCAATATTTTTCATTGACCATTCGATATTTTGCTCTAGACTGTTCGTTTGTCCTCCACTGTTTCCTGCTTGAGCAATTATAATCTCTTCCTTCTATTTCGACTGCTGTCTACCCATTGCGGCTTTATCTCACTTTTATTACTTAAACGACGAAAATTAATTTTTCTTATATATTCTTCTAACTTAAACGGTATCTCAACAGACCCAACACTGGCTAAGGCTCGCCATGTAATGATTACATATTATAGGTTCTTCCAAGGTTATGACATTGAGGGAATATTATTGCAAAGCTAGTTAACTCTAACAACTCAACTTTATTAATAATTTATATATCGATTGGATTTCTAGAATACGTCGCAAAATGTATATTCTAATTACATTTCGGCACATGGTGCTTACACTGCAACTTATTGCAAAATTCGATATTCAGCATAGACATATTCAGACATACACATGACAAAATTATATACAAATAATATTTCCTAATATAAACATGAGCCACATGGTACTCAGGTCGCTTACCTAACAAATATATTTTGTTGAAATATAAACTCTATCATTATTAATAGAATATAAATTTTTAATACTATATCATAACAGGTACTTATATTAATCTAGTTGAAAAATATGTAACTTATGACACTGAATGCTCCAGTCAACAAACAGAATTCAATTATTTATTATTCTAGAAACACAGCCATTGGATAATCAATTGGATACAATTAATTATGAACTCATTCAACTTGATAATGTGTTCATATCTCTACTTCATACATAGCTTTTTTTGTTTACAGTATAAAGCTTTGTTTTCATGAAATTACATTCCACGATAATAATATACAATATGTTCCAGGATGAAAATAACAAGATGAGAATAGTATATTATTTTATACAGAAAAGAAGTGAGGCATGCAATAGAAGATAAAACACGAAAAGTCACTTCTCGAAATAGAATATGCCATTATTCCTTTAAAGAACCCCGCATGTATGTTATAGAAAATGGGTCCCAGTCAATTGGTTGAAAATCAAGTTTGATGTAGTTTATGATGATCGATCAAAGGTCTCCATGAGCACGATTTGATCTAAAGTAATTGTTTCATTAGCTGCTGTTCAGAACACCTTTAAATGTTTCACAGATAAGGATTTTGAAGTGTACGTTATGGAATGGTTGAGGAACTCGGAACAGCAACTCTTGCGTGAGAAAAAGTAACCGTAAGTGAACGATAGAATTTTCTTTAATAAGATTGGTATTCTGTTGATTTAACATAATGATTCATAAAATCTTCATGGTGTAAACTTTTTATTTGTTCTAATATTATTAAAAAACTATTCTAATAAATTTTCTATATACTAGCTGTAATGTATGTGTATTCGTTAAACTTTATTAATTAATATGAGTAGATTCCACGAAGTCAGGGTCGAGACAGTTAATTTCATTTATCAATTCAGTTTCAAAGTACAGTATCCGCCAAAATAAACAGTACCGAAAATAAAAATTGATTTCTAATTTCTGCAATGTAAGTGTTCAAAATGTTCACCATTCCGACGCAAACAAGCTTCATATCGATTTTGTAAGTCAATAAATATATTTATAAAAAGTGTTTGATGTAACTGCCGAAAAATATTTTGTATTCTTTCCCGTAGTTCGGCAATATTCGCCGGCGGATTTTCCGAGTGAAATATTTTGTCCTTCACTATGCCCCAAATGTATGCGTCAGGTGGCGTCAGATCAGGTGAATGAGTAGGATATTCCAAGTCTGTTCCCCGAGAAATTATTCTATTATCGAAATGCTGACGGACCATCATTACGACCTTTTCCGTATGAACGAAAATAATGCTCTACCAAAAAAACTTTTTCTTCCGTTGCTAGAACCATTTTTAAATCGAATTTAACTGCAGTCTACTATTAATATATCAACTAATGACAATTAAGTCAAATATGACAAATCCATATTACATAAACAACTCCACAGCACTCTCTGTTTCGGTACTGTTTATTTTGGTGGATACCGTATGTTACAATATGGCAACTACAGAATAATATACCCTTTTTTATTTCTTGCTTTCACTGAATGCGTTCAATAGTTTCCACTTTCCACATTTGTTATGTAATATGCTTACACGATTTTATTTTTTTTAGATTGGATTCCTAGACAAGATATTTTTTTTTTAATTTTGTACCTGTTTTATTTCAAATTTACTGTGCTGTTCATTAATAGTAGATAAACGTTTCGAATTATTTATTGCTTTTTTTGCTATTTTATTTTGAATGTACAGAGTGAACAACTAAGGACGACTGTAGGCCACATCTCAGAAAAGAATCATGATACAACTTCCAGAAAAATTACCTTTAGGTAAGTGAACCCGAAAAATTGCTGGAAAATATTTTGCAGTCTCTAAAATATCCGCTAGGGGTGGAATGAACACTCGAAAACATAATACTCCAAAAAAACATACCAAAGGTGTCCTAAAAATACAATTTTTGAAATCTTCTTTGCCATTATTCTTCAAATAACGGATGGGGAAGGTTCAAACTTATGAAGAAATGTATAACTTTTTCGTTTTTTAACTGATATTAATGATTTTAGATAATTTTGTATCCACTCCGAAATTTCAAATGTAAATTGAAGCATTTTTTTAATTTTTATATCCGATAACGTAAATCCCTTTTCATCAGAATTTAAAAAATGCCTCATTACATTTGAAATTTCCGAGAAAAATGGGGAAATTGTAAACTTTTTCACATAGCGTTGAGAAAATTGTTCAATTTTGTTATTTTTGGTAACCATATCTTCATATCTTATTAAAGAGGAAGAACTGTTTTAAATGACGCCAGAAACATTGAATCGATTAAAAACAGAAACATTTCTTTTTTAGGTTGAATCTTCCCCACCCCTTCCTTGAAGAATAGGGACAAAAAGTCCCTAACTACATTTTTTGATAATCTCATCAATATATCAAACATTGTATTTCTAAGATACCTTTAGTATGTCTTTTTTGGAGATAATCACAGTATTATGTTTTTAAGTGTTCATTCCACCCCATAGGAGATATTTTAGGAACTCAAAAATATTTTCCAGCGATTTATCAGGGTCATCTTCCTGAAAGTATTTTTTCAAAGTTGTACCATGACTATTTTTTGAAATATGGCCGACAGCCAGCGTTCTTAGTTGTTCACCCTGTATTTGCTGATTAGGCACAGAAACATCTATAGGATGTCATCTAGAATGTTTGAGATATATTATTTAGAGGTTTAAGTAATGTCCATACAACATCTAAGAGAATACACTGTATTGTTTTTGAAATGTTGCATTTAGGTCATTGATAAGATGTTATTTTTTAGACATCGCATTAATATCGACAAGCTGTTAAAAGGCATTTGAGAATGTATGTACCAGAAATGTTGTTTTTAGTTCGTTATGAAGACTTCCTTTTGAGGAAGTTCTAGTAACATCACAGTAATGTAAAAAGGCAGCGCTTTAACATCGCTGAGACGTTAAGTTGAAACATCACAAAAGTTAACAGCCACAAGCTGGGCATAAGCGGTTGTATAGATGTGTATGTGATGAAAACAAGAGGAAAAAAAGGAAGAACATCATCACAATGTGATGTTGAATTAACATAACCGTAATATTCATTTGCATAGTGAGATAGGTCCAAAAATAAATGTTAACATGCAAATGTTTTTTTCACTTTTGTTATGTGTTGAGGAATATTTGACACTTCTATGTTATGGCCTATGAATATTTGAAACAAGAGTGCTTTTATTTTATTCAAATCAACAATTTTTTGTATTTCGAGGCTGATTAACCATATAAAGGGAAATTGCTCTACAATAATACGCACCTTTATCTAGTTGGCGTTGTTATATTTTGTTTATCGCAATCTTATTATTCCTATAATACTCTTCAATCATTGTTTCCAGCTATATTTCAGGGACATATCAATAAACAAATCATTTGAATCGTAGTTATATGCAACACACTAGATAACTATTCAATATGTTAATTCAACAAATAAAGTTCAACAACAATTGCCATGAAGACAATCATACCGAAAACAGAGTGGGCCAGAACACCTGTCCAGTGCTATCTGATTTGTACTCTAACAGAAAATGTGTAAAACTTTGAATAAACAATGATCCAATACCAATCAACGTCGTGTCCTACTTAAAATCTATTGTAGGTTTAGATTGAAATAATTGTTTTTCTCCCCAAATTCTTTTATTTAATAAAACCCAATAACCAATCCATATTATATCCCTCTTGAGCAAATTCTATCGTTTTCCCTTCGAACTAAGTAAAAGGAACATCCATATAATATATTGTGCCTTAGAATAAGATATTCAAACAATATCTTCCATCCACGTCCTTTTTCAGGTGGATTCAAAGGATATTGCTTGCCAGAACCGGCTACATTTCATACTCTCAGTGACGTTCACTTTATTATGTTCATGTAACACCGCGAGAGACCCTACGGAATAATATTTGAATTTTTGTCTTAATCCTATACTCTAAATCCATGATACTATTAACCATATGCCCGTTTATTTTGTTTATCGATTATCGTCAGCGTCAGTTATAGATAAATTATTCTCGGAATTTTTTCTTCGCTCTATATTCTTTATAATATTATAAGAAGTATTTGTAGCCCTTTTACTCCCAAACTTTGCAACATTTCAGAGGTATTAGTTTCCCTTCCTCTTCGTTTCCCAGTTCCTGATGTCTTTCATCTTGGACTTCCAGCTGGTCTGCTTCCTCCACATTAAATAATTCCTGAAAGTATTCTCGCCATCGCTCGGTAATTTCCTAATCTTGTCTTATCATAAGTCCATTTTCATTTTTTATTTGTTCTACAATGCTCAATTTTCCATTTCTTAGTGTATTTAGTACCTTATAGAAGATTTCCTTTACTGCCTTCTTCCATTTTTTGCCAAATTATTGCCGTGCCTCTTTTTTTGCTGTAATTACAATATCCTTAACCTATTTTCTTTGAATTCTATAAATTACTTAGCTCTCGTTCGTTTAATTTCGTAGATATTCTCTCCATGTTTTTATTTGTTTGGTTTGTTTTTGCAAATATCTTTATTCCACCATCTCGTTGAATAGACATACTATCGGAAAAAAGAAAAAAGTGAAGTAAATGAGATAAATGTAGTGGTAAGGAGACATAGGAAAAATCGGCAACTTCTGAAGTATGGAAAAAGACACTACTTTGAACACAAAACATATGGTATGAACAACTCATAGATAATTAGGCGAGAACAAAGAAAACTAAGGCGAGCGGAATAATTGAATACGAAAACAAGAAGCTAGAAATGTATGAAATAGCTACTGTTCCAAAATCATTTGAAAGATCGCTATGAATAATAATGGTATTGGCGTCTTATATAGATTTCTGCATCATCCCCAGTGGCGTAAAGTACCCCCTGCAGGCCAGGCCAGATGGGTGTGCTTGATTGTCCCAGGGACCCGGTAAGCTCAGAAGGCCGACCTTAATTTTTATGTAATTTCGAATTGAAATAAATATCTATTTTAAATATTGAGTGTTGGTAGTACCAAAACAAGGTTGGAATTCACCAAAATGTTTATGCCTATCGGATAATTAATCGTCTACAATGGTGCCTTCATAATCGTATTCAGATAAGTACTAAGAATAATTATATTTATATCCAACCTTCCAATTCTGACCTTGTGTATAATGGGCTTATTAAGGGATTTGGAAATCACAATCCTTTACAAAGCAACCAAAGCACAATAATAGTGGTCCCAGAGCTGGCTACATAAAACAGCATCGATAAGGTACACGACGTTTGAGCTTGGAAACGGGGAGCTCGTAATTAGTACATCACCAAACGGCATTCCTGGCACTCTGTACAGGTCGGATATGAAAATTCCAGCCGGTTTTCCCGGGCGAAAAAATTGGCTCATACGGTAGACACGAGTGAAAACTCTTGGATCGTGAGGTCCGAACCTCAACTAAAAACGCTGTAATAACGCCAGAAGTTTTGGAGGTCGGAAAAGCCTCGCCAGAAGTGACCGAAAGTGCCGGAAAATTCGTCCGAAAAATCCGATGTGGTACACGCGTCAAACTTTTCAACTTGATTTTTAGGGTCTTAACTAAGAGTGGTGTAATAACGCCAGAAGTTTTACAGGTCGGAAAACCTCCGAAAAAATAAGGAAAATCGACGTACTTGTGAAAGTGAAAATTTTTTGCTTTCGGCTCAAATGAAAATTATTTTTGATGGCTTCATTGAAAATATCTGTTTGCGCTACCAGAAATTTGAAAAAAAATCATTAGGAAACGATGAAAACTCGGGTGAAAATTTTTAGGGCGGGTCGTACAGCGAGGGTCATTCTCTACCTGTGAAAGGCTACAGAAATTAAAAGTTTTTGCTCGTAGCCTTACTTCCTTTGCGAATCAATAAAGGATTTTGTTTTCTAATCATAACATTTTGAATTTGCTATCTAGGAAATTTTATACAATTATATGTTGTTTATACAGCTCAAATCGAATCCTTTTATTATATTGCATGCAAAAAATGTCGTAATGAATTAAAAATGAAATGGGCCCGTTAAATGAGCGAACACGTCAACGCATTTCTGAGAAGCGAGCTGAGATCATCTTACCCCAACTTCCTTCAAAGTTTTTTGGGGCACCATGAGCCGATAAACATTACTGAATAACTTTTCGTGAAGATACAATTGTTCCCAGACATTTTAAAAAAGTTCATAAGAATCGGTTAATAATTAGCGCTGTAAATGAATTTACAAAAAAAAATTAGAAGCCCATTTTCGCGGCGGCGAAGTTGGCGGTGGCGGCGCAAAACGGCCGAAAATGGGTAAGCGGCATGCATCGTTTCCTAATGATTTTTTTTCAAATTTTGGGTAGCGCAAACAGATATTTTCAATGAAGCTAACAAAAATAATTTTGATTTGAGCCGAAAGCGAAAAATTTTAATTTTCACAAGTACGTCGATTTTCGATATTTTTTTTCGGAGGTTTTCCGACCTGTAAAACTTCTGGCGTTATTACACCGCTCTTAGTTAAGACCTCAGAAGTCAAGTTAAAAAGTTTGACGCGTGTACCACGTGTGGCTTTTCGGATGAATTTTCCGGCACTTCCGGTCGCGTCTGGCGAGGGTTTCCCGACCTGCAAAACTTCTGGCGCTATTACACCGCTACTAGTTGAGAGTCCGGCCTCACTTTCCACAAGGTTTCACTCGCGTACCATATCGGGTTTTTCGGACGAATTTTCCGGCACTTTCGATCACTTCTGGCGAGGCTTTTCCGACCTCCAAAACTTCTGACGTTATTACAGCGTTCTTATTTGAGGTTCGGACCTCACGATCCAAGAGTTTTCACTCGTGTCTACCGTATGAGGTTTTCCAGCCAATTTTTTCGCCCGGAAAAACCGGCTGGAATTTTCATATCCGACCTGTACAGAGTGACAGAATTGCCGTTTGGTGATGTACTAATTACGGGCCCCCCGTTTCCAAGCTCAAACGTCGTGTACCTTATCTCTCCGTCTATAGAAAGTTTTTGTATAATTATAAAATGAGAAATTTTCTTAATACTGTCATTAAATGTAGATGTTGAAGGAAGGGCAACATTTTATGAACATTACTTGGAAAACGTAATGACCCCAGATGTGTTTCATATAGGCACCTACGACTAAGTTTTTCTGAGTTTGTTTTACGTTTAGTTGAGTGTGTCGAGTCTATTGTGTTAACCCTAGAACACTTACCATCGTAAATTTTACGACGGGCATCTAGTTTGATCACGTGTTTATCGTCGCGAAGCATCTATAAAAGTTGAGCGCCCGTCTATGCCTTAGTAGACTTGAGTTCGACCTGTCACGTATTAAGTATGGTGCAAAGTGCCAAGGAAGTGGGTTATTTCAACGGTAGTGTCGTATTTTTTACGAAGGTAAGTATTAACGTTTTTATTAAACATTTGGCATCGGGACCGATTTTTCATATTTTTTTTCAGTAAATAAATATGGATAAAAAGAAATTAGATATGTTAAGACTACTGAACCCACAAGAATTGGAATTTGAAATGGAGAAGTGTTTACAAGATCTTTTTCCTGATGAAAGTGATGAAAATGCCTGCGAATCGGATAGCGGCTCCGAATTGGATGACGACGTTGAAAAGTATTTGTTCCATCGGGGTCAGGATATAGCCCTTCAAATGACTCCGATTCTGATTATGATAAATCAACAACTAGCAAAAATGAAAAAAAAAAAAAATCAAACATGACAAATTCCTAAAGAGCGGGGTTCAGTATAACGTTGGAACAAATATTACTGAAAGCGAACATATGCAAGAGTGTTCAGTTATAGATGACGAGAACAATAAAACAGTTCCTACAAATCTAAACAGAGCGGAATGCCAGCTGCTTGTAGGTCTTACTGAAAGCTTAGTGTTTCAAATGAAACTCACGGTTTCTAGTTAATTCCAAAATATAATAAAAGTTATTGAAAATTCTAAAAAATTGAAAATTGTTTCGATAAATCAATATCATCGTCAGAATGACAGAAGTTACATTTTATTTGATGCCTACCTGATGTTCAGTAGCTATTTTTGACTAGACCAAGAAGTGATTGACTCAATATATATTTATAGAAAAAAGAAGAAGATGTGATATTACAAATATTGAAGCTTAGATATTATTAGCCCTATGGTGATATCCTGGATATCATTTTTTCAATTAAGATGAGTATAACTGTGCAATGATATAGAAACCAGGAAAACTATATCTGCTGATCTTTACAATTATCACTTAAGAAGACAGTTTATTAGTGAAGAACTCCCTAGATTTAACTGTTCATTGACAACTTCATATTGCGGGTTTTTTAAATGTCTTCTAATTTCCAATTCTTCAAGGAAATCCAGTTCTTGTTTCTTTTCACGAATATGCAGCACTTCTAGTTTTGTGTTAGGTGGCAATGAATGATTGGTGTCAAGTGGATGTTTTGCGTAGTGGGATGTATCTGGTTGTTTTAACCTGTAGGCTCGTAAGTGTTGACTGTATCGGATTTCAAAATTCCTAAGGGTCTGACCCAAATAGACAGCATTACATTCTGGAAATTTGAGTTTATATATACCCGACTTCTTCAATAGTGGTATTTTTGTTTTTATATTTAACAATTTTGTACTAACGTTACTTTCTGTTTTAAAAGAAATTGTTGTATTCGTTGCTGAAGATATTATCTTTGAAATATTATTAGAAATACTTCCTGCATACGAATACAACAATTTCTTTTAAAACAGAAAGTAGCGTTAGTACAAAATTGTTAAATGTAAAAACAAAAATACCACTATTTAAGAAGTCAGGTATATATAAACTCAAATTTTCAGAATGTAATGCTGTCTGTTTGGGTCAGACCCTTAGGCAATTTTGAAATCCGATACAGTGAACACTCACGAGCATACAGGTTAAAACAACCAGATAAATCCCACTACGCAAAACATCTACTTGACACCAATCATTCATTGACACCTAACACAAAACTAGAAGTGCTGCATATTTGTGAAAAGAAACAAGAACTGGATTTCCTTGAAGAATTGGAAATCGTAAGACATTTAAGAAACCCACAATATGAAGTTGTCAATGAACAGTTAAATCTAGGAAGTTCTCCACTAATAAACTGTGATGCTTGTAAAGATCAACAGATATAGTTTTCCTGGTTTTCTATATCATTGCACAGTTATACTGATCTCAATTCGAAAAATGATATCCAGGATATCACCATAGGGCTAATAATATCTAAGCTTCAATATTTGTAATATCACATCTTCTTCTTTTTTCTATAAACATATATTAAGTCAATCACAAGTGATGCCACTTCTTGGTCTAGCCAAAAATAACTACTTAACATCAGGTAGGCATCAAATAAAATGTAACTTCTGTCATTCTGACTATGATATTGATTTATCGAAACAATAATCAATTTTTTATAATTTTCAATAACTTTTATTATATTGTGGAATTAACTACAAACCGTGAGTTTCATTTAAAACACTAATATGAGCAGATCCCACGAAGTAAGGCTAGAGACAGTTAATTTCTTACTGAAAGCGATGATATTATGCAAGAGTCTCCATTTACAGATGAAGAGAATAATACTACAGTTTCTAAAAATTTTAAAGTCGAGGAATGCAAGCTACCTGTAAGTCTTAAGGGAAAAAACGGCCATAGGTGGTCCTTGGTGGCAAAGGCGGTAACTAAAATACCATCGCGTAATATTTTGCATATCATACAAGGTACTACAAATGATGCTAAAGCGGCAGAAACCCCTCTGGATGTTTTTCTTTTCCTGCTAGATCCAAGTATCCTATAAAAAATACTGGAGTACACAAATCAGGAAATTTCAATCCGTTCGCAGAAATACACTACCCAAAAATTGACTACCTCATTATTAAACAGTATTAAACAGGATATCACCATAGGGCTAATAAAATCTAAGCTTCAATATTTGTAATATCACATCTTCTTTTCTTCTTTTTTCTATTAACATATATTAAGTCAATCACAAGGTAGGTCCCTTCTTGGTCTAGCCAAAAATAACTACTAAACATCAGGTAGGCATCAAATGAAATGTAACTTCTGTCATTCTGACGATGATATTCAGTTATACAAACAATTGTCAATGTTTTAGAATTTTCAATATTTTTCATTATATTGTGGAATTAACTAGGAACATTGAGTTCAATTTAAAACACTAATATGAGTAGATTCCACGAAGTAAGGTTCGAGACAGTTAATTTAATCACTTGCTGTTGTCTGTTGTTAGAAAATGGAAACCACTTTTTATATTGAAGTTTAATGTCACGAAGTTTTGAGTCACTTTCAGTCCACTGAGATTGCCACAGAGCGATCATTTTCCCATTTAATATGCACATTAGATAAGAACTAACCACCTTCGAGATCTATACCGCACTTTCATCTGTAATGGAATTACGAACACATCTGTCCGCTTCTTCATTTCCACTAATACCAATATGGGATGGGATCCATATAATGATGACATCATTGTTCCATTCTCTGGCCACGTAATGAAATGAACCAAAGGATATTTTTTATTCACATCAGCATAATACAAATACAGAGTATAAAATATAAAGTTCAGCTGTGAATAAAAAAATACTCGATAAGCGTAAGACACTTGTTTCGAGAGCTAATCAAATTAAACAATAACAAGTTTCAATCAATGATAGACCTATCTCAATGTAAAATGTAAAACACAGGCTTATGCAAATAGACGAGCAAAAATACACATTTACATACATAGATACACATGCACACGCACGGAAAGCTAAAAAGTAAAAGATACTAGTTACACGAGCAAACAACAATAAATACAGATGCACCTCGTTATCAAACAGATAAACATTAAAATAGGAAAACCAGCACAATTCGACATAAGGAATCTCGAAACACCAAGCCGACGATTTAGCAAAGGTGCGTAATTTTTATATTATCTTGAGTTTCTATATTATCTACTGGAATATTCGCTGAAGTTCAATTCTCTTACTTTGAAGTATGTGTTTTTTCAGTTCTTTTTTAAAGTGGTTATTGTTTTTTATTGATTTTATTATTTCACGAATAATATTATACAGTTTTGGAGCAAAGAAAGAGTATGATCTCTGAGCAGCGACCTTAACCATCAGGGGAGTAACGGAATGATCTTTTTGGCGAGTGTTGTATTGATGGAAGGAAAGTAAAGCTGTATGCTTATTTGCAAGATATTTGATACTTGTGCATAGAAAAAACAACTGTCTTATATCCAGAATTTGAGTTTCAGTGTACAGAATATCAGAAGAACATCTGCTGCTTCTAGAAAATATTAATTTAAGCAAGCGCCTTTGCATAACTTCGATAGAATGTATGTGAGTATTCAAAGTTCCCCCCCACACCGCTATTCCGTAACGAATATGACTTTCTACTAGTGAATAATATAAAGTTTTCAAGTGCTTCAGTGGCAGGATTTCTTTGAGTTTCCTGAATTTATATAAAATAGTTCTCAATTTGTTGACAGTATACTTTATATGTAAATCCCATGTTCATATGCATATCAATTATTATTCCTAAATATTTAAATTTTTTTTTCGGGGAGGATGTGGAAGGGTGTTTCATTCCTGACTACCAAGTGATCAAATGGAGGCATTCCAGCCGAGTTACAACAAAATAGTTTATAATGTGTTTTATCTATATTAACCGTTAAAAATCTGTTATCCAACCAACACTTCATCGTAGAAAACTCCCTTTCAACCGTATCCTTCAATGAGTCCCAGTCATCTGCTTTATAGAAGATGGCTGTATCATCTGCAAATCCAATTATATTTCCGTTGTTACTCAATGAGAAAAGTCCGTTCACATATATACTAAACAATGTTGGTCCCAGTACGGAACCTTTAGGTACTCCACAGTCCATCGTCCTCTCATTGCCAAGTACATCACAATTTTTGATAAAGAAAGTAAGCAGTGGCCTTGTATGTTCCATTCACTCAACGTTCTCAATATATGATATCTCCACACCGTGTCGAATGCCCGGTTAATATCGGAAAATATGGCCATGCACGTCTGATTCAATGCGAAACCCTCATGAATGAAGCTTACTAGTTCAACAATGTTATCTATAGATCTACGTTTTCTGAAGCCATTTTGTTCTGGGATCAGAAGGTTTCTGCTTTCAAGTGTACATAAGATTATTATAAAAAATGAATTGGATGGTATTAAATGGGATGAAATTGTATATTATTTTGGATACAAAATAAAAAATAAGAGTGACATTCAATGAAATATTATATAGCAAACTCTCGTGTTTGGGATTTAATATTTATTTCTTGTTAAAACCATATTTCTTCAAGGAAGTAGGAAAAAATGTAAATATATCATTGCCATTTTAATGTTAAAGACAATACCACAATATATATATATATATATATATATATATATATATATATATATATATATTGTTATCGTCTCGTTTTTTTGTGTGTGTATATGTGTTTCGTAATGGTTGTCAATTTTTATGAATTATATTTATGTGTATACCTATATGTCCCCCCTGTATATTATTAAACGCATATTTAATATTCTTACTTTATATCATGATAAGGTAGGGCTTGAAAATTAACGAGAACCTAACAAAATTTAAAGAAAAATAAACTTTTACTCATAGTACATTTATTTATAAGAATTCTGTATGTGGGCGTAGATAGAGTTGCCTATCTTACTGCAGATTTTTGAATCCACAGTGAATAAAACATTTGTCGCCTTCTAATTCCTGGAAATTGGGAAAATAACCGACACACTAATTGTAAATTTATACAAATAAATATATTTCATTCATTGAACATTCAAAACGTTAAAATTCCTTCCTTGATTCAGACCAGACCAGTGGATGTATGACGTACCTATATACCTATAATCTGAAAAATTGTTCACTAATATAAAATTATTTAGTAAGGTTATTTTTATGCAAGATTTAAAAAGAAACGGATATTATTTGTTAAATGATTGAAATCAATATGGGAATATTGAAATACTTTCAGATTATAAAGATAATCGTTTATATGAGCTCAAATTGTTGGTAGGTAAGTTGTTTAAATTATTTCTTACTAGTTACAATTTATTATTACAAAATTCATCAAAAAAAATTCTTAATCATCACTAATAAAACAATTTCTGTCTCTTTACAGTCATATGGCTTCGATAATTTATTGAGTTGAATGTTTGTAAGTACGGAAAATGTTCTAAAGATATTCACTTTCAAGATGCAATGTTTAATATGGAAATAAATGACTCACAGTTTAGTCCTGCTTTAATTGAGGTAAGTTCTGCATCTGTTATCTGGTTTTTTTATGTAATTTTTTAATTTATCAAGTTTTTCTTGCTCAACCACTCTCTCCCGTAATTTTCAATATGGCTTCCTTTATTCCAGTTCATTTGTTCTTTTTCTTAAAGCATTCTATCTAGTAAATTATTACGACACAATTTTTTTACATCTCCCCTTGACGATTGAAATATATTAATCCATCTGTCAAATTCTACACAGGTTTATATAGATCTTCCAAAAAACCTCACTTGATTTCATGAAATTAATTAAATTCCCTGTCAATCGCTATGTACCAGGATGAACAAAAAGTTGTATAGGAACTATCGAATTAAATAAAAATAACTTAATCATTAGTAAATTCATTGTAGAGTTCATCATGAATATAAATTGTCAACACATTCAAAATTTATATTAAAATAATAACTATTAAAATTCATTTTGAAAGTCTTCCGTTTGTCCATTAACTGTTTGATTCATTTTCAATTACAATCTTATAATTAAATATTAACATTTACAATTAAAGTTTGTTGATTGTTATTGTGTCTGAATGTTTTGAATTTTAAATGATTTATATTTATTTGTGAATTACATAGCTACAATCTGTTTTTAATTTCCTGTTGTATCTCTGTAATGTTTTATATTATTATTTACTACTATTGCTTCAAATACTATGATTTTGTTCTAATAATGAAAGCAAGTGATAAATTAGTATTTCTTAGTTACGTCTATTTTAATCCTTGCAATGTGTGATTAATATAACCTCAGCTGGATTACATCTCAGTTTGTTATATTCACTACTCCGTTCAAGTTTATTTTTCTTTTCTTCCCATTAATTATTTTATTTATTGGCTATTATACTTTTGCACGGTTCCAATATATATATATATATATATATATATATATATATATATATATATATATATATATATATATATATATTATTGTGAAAAAATGATGCTACACCCTGTATATCAAATAATGAAGAATTAAGATTATGTATTGTAATCTAAAAGAATTTTTTTAAGTCAAAAATTTTTCTAAACATTTGAATGGAGACCATCTGTACGATCCACTATTCGATAGAGAAGACATACAGAAAGGACAGACTGTATAATGTAGGGATAATTGCGAATAGGTGTGATAAACAATTTATATGAACTTAATTACCTAACGAAACTTTTATCAAAGAGATCAAGTATCAAAATTTGTTCATAATAAGAAACTAATAATGCTTTATTCTGTAAAGTCAAGCTAATCTCGTAATATTTGTTGATTAAGACATTAAAATGAGATAGTGTAGATGTTTAGACATAACAGAGCAGGAAAATATTGTGAATTTCAGAGAACATGACTTATAAAGAAAACGAATTTCCATTTTGCATACATATTTAAAGGTAACAGCTGTCATCTATTAAAACATTATGAATATTCATTTGACATACATACTTAGAGGTTAGGAAATGTCATTTTAACAATACTAAGAAATATTATTGAATGAAAATAATATAGGAAGTCTAAGCAATCAAAAACCTTAGAATATAATATCATGATATAATGGATGAACATTTCACTGGTTGAAATGAAGAATTTGAGTTCTAAAATAAATAGTCAAATTTGATTGGTTAATAAAAATTTAAAAAAAGATCACATCGGCGACAACTGTGTTGCTAACGAAAAAAAAATCAGAATGTGAGAAAGTTGTTGATTATGGGGGCTATTGACTAGTAGGTTTTCTTTTTGGGAAGAGATTTTTGGAGCAGCAAAATTTTTTTGGGAAAGTAAATCAATTGAAATCATTTGGAAGACAAAATTTGACTATAGAATTTAAAACAAATACATTATACTTACAAGAGATATATCAGTGTAAGTAGTTTAGTTTATATAAATAATTAAAAAAGGAATTGTTGAATGTTGTAAAACACTAATCATGAATTTTATTTTATAATATGGTGTCTTGTGTCTGGTGGAAGTAAAATAGCCAAAATAGTTTTCGAAGAACATTGAATAGTGGAATTCGTGTGAGCTGTTTGGACTTTGAAAGAAATACAGCATCGATTCCTGTTTTGGTAGAAGCAGAATGCCAACAGGGAGGTTTTCCAGGAGGAGAATCTGGAACAAATAAAGGTGAACAAACAGAAATCGTGAAGTAAATAAGGTAGTACAAGTTAGTTTATTAATGTATTAAGAGGTCAAGCGTACTTACTAATTTGTAAAAAAAAAACTAAAATTTTGTGATGCATAGACGCTGTTAAGAGTGTATTTCGCCGTTTTCTGAAAGTCAAATGTTTATGAAATTATATAACTGTATTTTAATATTATAATAATATCTCACCAGAGTGCGTGTGATTTGTATGAAAGAGTCATCCTTTTAGATAGTTGATTTTCTTAAAAAAAAACACTTGTAAAAGTGTAGTGTATTTATTTTCATTAAATTAAATATTGTTTTTCCTTTTGAAGAACGTTTTTTTAAATTACTTGAGTTAATCATTTCATCTGGTGACTTGTGCACCATCTACTTACCACAGGAAGAAGCTCTGAATGAAATCGATTGAACTATGCAGATATTTTTTAAGTAGGACAGGACCGTATTTAATTTGAAATCATTAAAAAAGTAACATATTCTGATTAACAAATTTATTTTTAAAAATATAAAGCATTTATTAACTTTGGCGCAAACATATATAAAATTATAAAATCATTTTATTTAAAATACTTGAACTCTACCCTGAGATGAGAAGTTTTCATGTTGGTTAAATAAACTGTTTATCATACATATTAAATCCTCAACATACCGGGCAAATTAAATTCCCATAAAATAAACTATAATATATATATATATATATATATATATATATATATATATATATATATATATATATATATGTAAGGAATATCTTCAGTCTAATTCAATTGCGCGCGTAATTAAGTCGGTAAATAAGATCTCTTAATATACGTCATGTCATTAAATTGGCACATGTCAATGAGATTAAATATTGTACAGTAATTTGAGAACAATCCTGGTGAATAATAACTTTGAATGTTGCTTCTTTGTTATTTACAGGTAGGATTAATATTCTAGATCATGTATATATGTGTAAATATTGTATATAATAATAAAAATCTTTGTTTTTTACAGAGAAACCGTTCGTACATTATTCCAACCTCAGAAATCAAAATAATCAACATTATAAAACAACATTCTCGTTGTATACCACGATGGAAAAGCTACAGTTCCACTTCAAATTACTAGAAGCAGCAGATAAAAAATCCAATGTGTTGTGTGTCGCTATAATTACCACAGAAGATGATCATACATATAGAATTCCATTTGACCACTATGGTGTACAAAACCATGGAGCTTATGAAAACTCCTGCATTCACTAAGGTCGAGAAAGCATTCAAACTGAGAAATTAAGTGAGAAAAGTGTGGGTAAGTTTACATAAAGAATTGAAAGAAACTTATTATGATACAGAAGGGAATGTGGTATTTGAGGATGAGTTTTTGGAATAGTTAATTGAAAAACAAGAAGATAGTGACGTAACGGCTAGTACCTCAGAACAACCATTGATACAGTTATGAGAAAAACATTAATCAACTAGAAAACGATAGAATAACTGCATTCCAGAACAGTATAAAATGTCATGAATACAATAAGAAACTGTATGAAAAAAATAGGAAAAGATATAATATTTATGTTGGAGATTCAGTATATATTGAGAATGGTAATAGAATGAATCGAAAGAAACTTGATGAACTAAGAATCGGACCGTACACAATTATGAAGAAAATATCAAACTCAATGTATGAGGTTGACGTAGGATATAAAAAATCAGAATCAAATTTATTTCATATTTCAAAACTAACTCCTACTACTTCGGCGATGAACACCACAGAATGTACTTGGCGCTATTTTATATAATTTTGTATTGTACCGTATTCTATACCAAAAATTTTGTAAACAAAAATTTGTATCTCAAGGGGGGGAGATGTAAGGAATATCTTTAGTCTAATTCAATTGCGCGCGTAATTAAGTCTGTAAATAAGATCTCTTAATATACATCATGTCGTTGAATTGGCACATGTCAATGAGATTAAATATTGTACTGTAATTTGAGAACAATCCTAATGAATAATAACTTTGAATGTTGTTTCTTTGTTATTTACAGCTAGTATTAATATTCTAGATTATGTATATATGTGTAAATATTGTATATAATAATAAAAATCTTTGTTATTTACTAAGAAACAGTTCGTACATTATTCCAACCTCAGAAATCAAAATAATCAACATTATATATATATATATATATATATATATATATATATATATATATATATATATATATTGAACCAGTCCTCTATTATGTTAAAACAATTCACAAATTTGAGCAGACATTAAAATGTTATATTGATACGTATGGTTTACTAGTAGACATAACCAAGATAAAAAATTAAGATTTCGTATAAAAAAATAGAATGGAGTGAGCGAATATATTTTCAGATATTGAGAAAAACAGCTACCAAAAGAATTTAAAGGATAATGAATAAAAATTCCAACAGCAACATTGTATAAATAAGTATTAAATTTTACCTTAACAATTAATCCCAGGTCAAGTCAATGTCAACATGTGTCCAAATAATCTTAACGCTGCCACGTGATTATCTGGATAAACAGAATGTAGTATCACTTGAAACCTGAAATAATAAAAATTAATATTTAACTCACTAATTAGTTATCTATATTTACAGATAATTTTAGTAAAGGTTTGAAATTAAAAAAAAAGAATTGAAAGAAAACTTTATAATTGGTGACATACGGAACAGAGCCAAGGTATCTGTCAAGGAAATATGATGATTCAATAATCTTTATAAACAGGAAGTAATCAAATTTAGTGATTTTCTTGCCAACTTAAATATGTTGGTTACTAATTGCATAAAGAACAATAAGACAAATTTGGAAATAACTGAGAGTTTATGTAAGACAAAATTAGTGAAAATTCACAGATTTAAAACCATACAATAACATATGTATAATTCATTATTTTAGGTTGCATATTTTGTATAATTAAATGTTAATAGTGATACCTTAATAAGGGAATTATAACAAAATGTGTAAGTATAATATATTAATAAGACATTTTATATAATCCCTAATACAATATAAACTTATATCAATAAGTGTTCATAAGTCCAGAACTGTTGAAATAAATAATTTCACATTTTTTCTAAAAAACATTCAAGTCAACAATTATTGTGACAAAAATACGGTTAAAGGCCATTTTGTGTTGTTCCGTGCTCACAGTGTTATTCTGTCATTCTGTCGATGATATTTAATATCGAATCAATTGTCAATTTCTAAGAATTTCTTACATTTTCCAACATATTGTTGAATTATCTAGAAACAGTTAGTTTCATTTGGAACAGTAATATGAGTAGATTCCACATAGTAAGGGTCGAGACACTAAATTGCAAGAATAATTAACTTTAATTGTAAACAATGGACCAACCGCAGAAAAATTTGGAGAGTACTCTCAAAGCAACTTTATAAACAATACACAACACCTCCAAAATATTACACAATTAACTCATAAACACCTAAACTCTATAAGCACTTTAAACACGAAAACCTTAACAACATGTGCAGATATATTTAACAAAATTCCACAATTAGGAAATAAAACAGCGCCGGAACTGATGGGATACAGGACATCCTCATCAAGAACATACATAGAAAGCAATAGTACAACTAACATACATCACAAAGTATGTCATAACAACAGAACAATACCCCGATATGCTCAATATTTCCACATCATACCCATTATCAAAAGTAGCAAACAACACTGTTATTTGGATAGCCGTAGATCAATATCCTTATTAAACAATACAGCATATGTGATAGACAAAATTATATTAAAAATGTTGTTAACCTAGTTTAAAACTTAATTTCAACAAAGAGGAGCTGTCAAAATATTATGATTCTTATGTTCCACAGCAAATGCTTCAGAACCTGCTGGAGGCATTTTCTGTTGGATGCTGTGTAAACCATCATTTCATGTTGAAACTATGATTTTGTAGTTTGCCAATCGAATCGTAGGGTTTAATGTGAAACAATGCCAAGCCACACATGTGTTCAAAAAGAGTTAGTACTATGCTCGGTTAAAGCAATAGTTCAACATGCTACTAAAAATTATTTCGGCTCTTTGTTAATAGATGGCTCGATAAACCAATGGTCACACTATTGCATAGATCTATTTTGTCTCTGGCGGACATGAATGGAAGCAACTCGAATAATTCTGAGAGTTCTGACAATTCTAGCAAAAAAAAATAGTGAAGTTGAGTTTACATTCGATGACATTGACCGTGATCCTGACTACAATCAATAAGTGACTCAAGTGATAAAAATACAGCGGTATGTAATTTTCCTAAATGTGGCTTGCCACATTATTACCATTCAAGATGAAAGTATTATTTTAGTAGCTTGTAACGTGGCTTGTGATATTATTGCATTTTGTTGTAGGCTAATAAACAATGTCCGTCAAGAGAAAGGACAAAACCAAACACGCCCGAAAAAATCCAAAAACTCGACGGAAACAAAGAAATAAACACTGTTATTTAAAATCAAAGAGAAAAACTATACGGAATTTAGTAAGCGAGAAAACGAAAAAAACTGTGCGAGGTCGAGAATTGGGACCGCCTTGCAGTTGCACTAAGAAGTATAAGGAAAAGCTTCAGGGCCACGAGACCAATATTTTTAATGAGTTTTGGAATCTTGGTTCATGGGAGTAACAATATAGTTAATTATTCAGATGTATGGATATTTTTTGGAAGAAAAGGCCCTATCGAAATAAACTAAAACTCCAAGAATCTCATATAAACAGCAATGCAGTCCACTTCATTAATGTTAATAGCAAAACTACGAAAGTCCGCAGAACAGAGTTTTCAAATGTCCATGGACTTCAAGCTTCTCGGTCAGAGTAAATAATAATGTTAGCAAGAATATGAAAAGAAATCTAGTGCCAGAAAGAGGCAAAAGCGGAAAGCGTACAAACCGTTTGAAAAAATATCTGACGCGGAAATGCGAAGTGTTAAAAACCATATACATTCGATTCCAAAGTATCAAAGCCACTACAGTTGACAAGAAAACGTGAATAAAGTTTACCTGGACCATAACATGAGTATAGCTATTCGGAACTATATATCCCTTGGTGTGAAGAAGCGGGAATTGAACCAGTTAAGGAACATTCTTACCATAAGGTATTCTGTACCGAGTATAATATTGATTTCAAGCTGCCAAAATCACGCACTTGCACGACATACGACGAAATTAATATCCATATAGAGTCAGCAAAATAAGAAAAAAATATTATAGCGAATTAACAACAAGACTAAACTTGCACAAGTGTAGGGCTCAGGCAATACAGTTATTGAAGAGCGAAACAGTCCAGTTCTAAACTGATGAGGAGACATGTGTTATATTGTTTGAGTTGGACTAAGTGATACCGATGTCACCGATTGACCACTGGTCTTGCATTTTATTGCAGGAATATATGGATGTGTAATCTAGAAATCCTTGATTGTACATAAGGCGCTGGTAGTATGTTTGTCTAGACGAAAAACATTGCAGAAAGTGGAAGTGATGAAGTGGCATCAATGCTCATAGAATTTCTGAGCTCAAATATAGGTGAAGTAGAACATTTCGTTTTCTTCGCGGATAATTGCCCCGGTCAAAACAGAAACTGGCTATTGATATCTTTATGGTTCCAGCTGGTGAAGGAACGAAAGTGTAAGTCTATTACGCACCATTTTTTAGTCATCGGAAACACTCAACTTCCCTTAGACGTGGATTTTGCTCTCATTGAAAAAAGCCCGCTACGCTTGTGTACTCTCCTGAGAAGTGACACCAAGTTATCAAAGAATATAATAAAAAGGAAACCGCCAACCCAATTGTTATGAAGCAGGAAGATTTCCACGCTGCTTGGTTCCTCCGTAACGAAGTCGGTTGTAATCAATCTCTAGTTTATTTAGTTTAATTAAATAGTAATCTTCAGATATTTTAGCAGATTCGGGAGCCACCCAATAGTAAAATCCATTCGGCCACCGAAGAACGATTATGTGAACATTATTTCTCTTGTTCAAGATAACTCGTGACGATATATTGTCAAATGCCCTTCATAGGAATCTATCAATGTACTTGGGGAATCTCAATCCAAAGCTGAAAAACGTTTTTATAGTCTAGATAATAAACTTAATAAGAATTCCGATGTCAAAATCCAATACTCCAATTTCATACATGAATATATCCAATTAGAGCATATGTCACTTGTGTCTGATCCCAACTTCAATGCTTCGTATTATCTTCCCCACCATTGCGTTGTCAAAGAAGACAGCACCACTACCAAGCTCCACTTAGTTTTTGACGGATCATCCAAAACTTCGTCCGGTTATTCTTTGAATGATTTTATTATGTCCGGCCAACCATTCAAAATGATTTATTTTCCATTATATTACGTTTTAGAAAACATGTTTACGTTCTCACCAGTGACGTGGAAAATGTATCGGCAGGTCCTGATTGATAAAGATCAACGTAATCTACAATGTATTCTTTGTCGTGATGATCCAACGCAACCCTTAGTTATTTACCGATTAAACACCATAACATATGGGCTAGCTTCTTCCTACTTCCTGGCCATTAGATGTCTTCATGAAATTGACTATCAAATTTCTAATAAAATTCGTTCAGTTAGCTCCATAATGCTAGAAGACTTTTATGTTGACGACTTTCTCACAGGTAGGTCATTCTTTTCCGAAGTCACCAAAATAAAGGAAAGAATGTTTGATATCGGTGAGCATACAAACAATGTCTACAATAAATCCCCTTCAACAGTAGATTTATGTTCTAGTAAACCAACCAAAACGTTGGGTCTTCTATGGCATCCCGATGTAAATACCTTAACTTTCTCTGTAAAAATCAATCCTCATCCTTCTGTGACCAAGAGATCAATTCTCAGTCATGCGTCTCAAATATTTGACTTTTTGTGATTCTTTTTCTTCTGCTATCCATTGATGGATGTATGCGACTACTTCTGACCATTTCGTTCTGTCTCTGATGGTGTGGATTAATTCTCCTGTCGTTCTCATCCCTGTCCACTGTTTGATATTTCGGAGCCACGATATCATCTTCCTGCTCACTCTCCTTTCTCATCTATATTTTCTCCTAAATATTATTAGTTGGAGCAACTGGTATCACTCGTTGCGTACCACATGTCCCAGGTACGCTGTTTTCCTGCGTTTTATCGTGTTCAGCAATTCACGTTCTCTTCCTGCCCTCCTCAGAATTTCCTTGTTGGTTTTTCTTGCCGCTCATGGAACTTTCAAGATTCTTCGATAGATCCACATTTCAAATGCTTCCAGTCTGATCATGATATTCACCTTCAGAGTCCAGTCTTCCATGCCATACAATAGGACGGACCAGACATAGCATTTTGTGAATAATATTCTGAGATTGAGGTCGAAGTCAGAGGTAGTGAAGACGTTTTTGAATCTCATGAATGAGCTCCTCGCTTTTTCTACACGGCACTTGATTTCCAAGTCTGATGACCAGTCTTCACATAGCCAGGTTTCCAGGTATTTAAACTTTTTTACCCGTTCTGTGACTTCACTATTGTATGATATCTTTGCATTCTGGAAATCATCTAATTTACGGGTGATTATTAGGAATCTTTTTTATATTGATGTTAATCCCCATCAACCAGCTATGTATTCCTACCATTTCCAGAAGTCTTTGCAGGTCATTCATATTATCTGCTATCAGGATTGTGTCATCTACATAACGTATATTGTTGATCCATATGCCATTTACTTTGATGCTCAATTATTGTCCTTCGAGAGCTTCTAAAAAGCTATTTCCAGAGTATACGTTACACAGAAGTGGAGTGGGGAGAGGACACAACCCTGCCTTACACCTCTAAGGATTTTCTGTGCTTTTGTGGCTTCGTTGTCAACTCTAACTGCCGCTGTTTGGTTCCAATACACGTTTTCTATACAGTGTATATCTTTCTGATCTATGTCATGTCGCCTTAGTATTTGAACGAGTTTGTGATGTTGCACTCTATCGAAAGCCATTTCATAGTCTATAAAACACATCACTATATCTTTTCTCAGTTCTGAATTATTACATGGGTTGCGACTAGTGCCTATCTTGTACCGAAACCCCTTCTTAAACCGAATTGAGAGGATCCAATAACGCCTTCGCATTTTTTGGAAATTCTGTAGTGAATGGCCTTTTGAAATATTTTAAGAGTGTGACTCATTAAGCTAATCAATGTGTTGTCTTCACTTCTTGTTGCGTTGTTCGTTTTCGGAAGGGGATGAAAAGAGATGTAAGCAATTGAGTTGGGAATTATCCTCTGTTTTTAATTTGGTTGAAAAGGCTATAAAGTATCTTGATACCTCCGCTGTCTAATAATTTGAACAGTTCAACAGGAACTAGATCTGGCCCAACCGTTTTCTTATCCTTCGAGCTTTTTGTTGCTCTAGTAATATCATCTATTGTGATCGGCCGTCCAGACAAAGCCTTTTCCAAGATGTCTTCTAACCGTGGTCTTTCATCTGCAAAGAGGCTGCCAATATATTGTTCCCAGATAGCTTTTCTCTGTGCGTTCTCTTGTGTCATTTACCCTTGATCGGTTTGTATGTTAGAGAAAGTCTGTTTCCTGTATACTCCTGTTGTTTCTTTTATTTTCTTGTGCAGGTTATACTCATCATGTTGTTCTTGTAAGTGTTCCATTTTTTCTCACTGTTTCTTCAGCCATCTATTTTTTGCCGTTGTTATCGCTCTTCTTATAGCATTTTGCATCATTTTGTATTTGTCTGGACTGTCTATGTTTTTGTATTTTCTTCTCTCTTTAAACATTGCTAATATTTAGTATAGTATCCAGTCTTCCTTTTCGACCTTCTGTTTGTATCTTATTTTTTCTTTTGCTGTATTTATCATTATTTCTTCTATGCCCTTCCTTATGTTGTCAAGGTTCATCTCCTCAGTTGATTGTGACAAGGCTGAAGTTGTTAAGGTTTCATTTAATTTATTGCCTACTCTTCTTTCGAGGGTGTCTTCTTCAATTCTATCATAATCTATCCATGGTTCTTGTTTCGATGTTTTGTTATTAGCTATTTATATTTTTATTTCTGTAATGAGAAGGACATGGTCTGTTGTGACGTCGGCTCCATAGTATATACATGTTCTTGTTACTGATGTTCCAAATCGATTGTTGATCAATATGAAGACGATTTGGTTTACAATTATATGTTCTGAACAGTCTGCTGGGGCTCTCCATGTGTAGAGACGCCTCGGTGGTAGTCTGAACCAAGTGTTAGTTATTTTCATGTACTCCTCTTGACAAAACTGGTGTAGCCGCCCACCTCGTTCGTTCCTCTCTCCCAATTCATAAGGGCCATTTAGTTACTCGTAACATTTATCATAACTGCCAAAATCTTTTTACAGAAACTTTGGCGGTTGTGCCATTGTTGGGATTAATCAGTACTTCTAGATATTCACAGCAAGTGAAATTTTTGATATTAACAATATTTCCATTCCAAGGCACGTCATTTCTAAAAATTCTGAAATTATTGAGCTGCACAGTTTTGCCGATGCTAGTCAAATTGCTTATGGAGCAGTCATTTATGCTAAGTCAATTGATGAAAACGATTCAGTGCACTGTTATATTTTTTGTTCTAAAAATATGGTAGCACCTTTAAGAACGTTAACAATACCTAAATTAGAACTATGCGCTGCCATGCTTTTGACAGAGCTAATGCGAAAGGTTGTTAACTCCATGAAATTAGATATCGAAGGTATCTATTAATATAATTAAATTGACTGTATCGACCCTTACTTCTTGGAATATGCTCATATTAGGGTTTTTAAATGAAACTCAAGGTCTCTAGTTAATTCCACAATATAATACAAGTTATTAAAAATTCTAAAAAATTGACAATTGTTTCGATAAATCAATATCATCTTGGATTAAAATCTCTCCACATGTGTGGAAGGTATTCGTTCAAGAATTTTGGCAAAGATGGTCGAAGAAATATATTTTTCACTTGCAACCAAGACACAAATGGGTACGGTATTCTCAAGACAACCTCAAACCCGGTATGCTGGTTCTTATTAAAGAAGATAACTTACCACCGCTCCAATGGAAATTAGTCCGTATAACCGGAGTGTTCCCAGGCAAGGATGGCATCTTTAGAGTAGCCTCTGTCAGGATCCCAATGAGAATTTTCAGAAGGCCAGATGTCAAATTATGTATGCTTTCCAATCAATATTTTGAAGCTTCATGTGGAGGTTTTCAAAGGGGACGATATGTTGTGTCCGAGTGTGTGAAACGTTACAACCCTCCACTCTGTGTATTAGTGAGAGTGACCTTGCGCAGTGAAACGGAAGTGCTACCTTGAAAAGAGACGATGAGATAAAGCCAAGCATGAAGAGTGTGATCGTAGAAAAGAGCTGAGCTGCCACATATGTTTACATGTTTTATAATAATTATTGTCAAAGTTTCACACAAAAATTAAGAAATACTGGTCAACCTTTCACACATATTACTTTCAACATTCAAAGTCAAATATCTCACATTTAGCCCATCAATTGAATAACCGATACATTCTACTGAAAATTTTTGGAATTATCACCTATCAAATTATGGAATTTTTTTATTAGTCATCCAGTATAATGAAAAAAATCGGATGAACTCTACGAAAACAGATTAGGTTAAAAATGGTATTTTCTCCAGATATCGCTTGAAGATAAGCTTAATTTGGAATCAAGAAACCAATTCCAGAAATCTAATCTTTTTGTTCACTTCCACATAATCAGATTCTTCATCTTTGGTACGTCTTAAAAAGTAATAATTTTAATTCGATATTCCTAATAAAAATTCATGAGGTGTTCATTTGTAGTCTTTCACTCTCAAACTTCAATCAAGGGCTTATTTTATAAACGGAATTCTCATAACCACGGATTTATTCCAAACCGAATTTGAATTCTTCCAGTTTTTAAATAAAAAAGTTGTATTTCGGAATCCCTTTGATTTTAATTCGTTTCGTGAAAAGCAAGTTTGATGTTTGAGTCTTCCTGAGGTTCAAAAAATGAGCACTTAGATATTGAATTTTATATTGTATGCAGTTATAATAACATTTGAATGGAACTTCCGATCAGACTAAAGCTTCTCATTGTACTGTCAAGATAGATATACGGCCATAGATATGGAAATATTCCAAATAATAAAGAAATATTAAAGAATCATCCATTTTTTTTTAGACTGAATAAATTAAATATGAATAACATACCAAATATGATACAGTCCCAGACAAAAATAATACCTTTGGTTTCTACATAGTGTAACAATCTGACAGACTGTTACAACAATATTGAAGAAATTCTGTATTTACAGTGATAGTGCCCTATGCTGAATAGTTATTAAACTATCAAATTAGTACCCAGTAATTTCTGTAGTGGTCAGTACTGAATCGGTAGGTACCACTAATCACCTCATTCATAATTAAATTCAGATACGTGCGACATTGTTAAGGTGATAAGCTTTAGTGTGATTAAAAATGTTCAAAGTTTAGTGACATTTTTGTCAGCCTTTGCTGGGATTATTATTAGCAATTTATTTTGGTTATTGTGGGGTTTGGTTAGATATCCGTGTATTATTGTATTCGAAGATATTAATTTCCTAAATAACTCATTCATTTACACCGACTTTTGATTCTACTTCAACAACAGTTTGTATTTAAAGTATGCTCTATATCATGCCTGTATGCGTTGTGCAATTTCGTCTTCCTTGCCATTTCGATTGTTGATGTTTTTGCCAAGATATTTGACGTTTTCGACTATTTCAAATTCATATTCCCCAATATGTTTTGATTGATTTTCTTTATTGCCCCTATCTCTTTGTACTTCAATGTATTTTTCCTACGATCACTACCCAAAATAGGCTTCTGCACACTCAATTCTAACCGCAAAGTTGATGTTTTCCGTGATCTGTCATAATTTGACATTATTTCCGCTCTAGACAGTACTTTTCCGCTCACATGTTTCAATTTACAATAAACTAAAGAAAGTTAGTAAATAAAAGGTGTATTAATAGTACATTATACACCAAGCGACTAAAGTGACCCATTTAATCCCGCGGGTGGGACCCATTTAATCCCCGAGGGAATCAATCAATATACATTTTTAATAAAAATAAATACTACTTAGGATGGACTTTTACGAAACTTGGCTGGGCATCGAGGATGCACTTTTATGAAATGAAACTTGGCTGGGCATCGAGGACGGACTTTTATGTAATGAAACGTTGCTAGGCATCGAGGACGGACTTCCATTTTTTTGTAGTAAGTAAAAGTGCACCAATAAAAAAAATAGCGTAAAGTATTCGTGGATAACTGATCTTTCAAACATGCGCGATTCTTCGAGCACGACGGCGCAGTGGTATAAGACCTTACAGATTAGACCGATTCAGACGTAATTTTAATTATTATTTTCTATATTATAAACCCATCAAAAACACCTATGTTATAGTTGTAGTTAATACTTAAAAATATTCAAAGTGTATAACTAATTACTCCCAATATTTTTCGAACCTTACTTTGTTTAACCTTTTAAACGTCATCTTAATGTCGTTTACGACTTTTGTAAGTTTTAAATTGTCATTAGTTGCTTTTATGCAGTTTTTGATAGATTAAGTTATTTTTCTTCTCGAAACCTTGACTCAAAACATCAAATTACAAGAGGTTATGTACACAGAACACGCGTGAGACTCCATTGAAGCTTCTGGAGTTTGTAATTTCTGGAATTTTTGGGTTGATAAGTGATATCATGAGCCAGCTTCCGCTGATCGAGCATCTAAAAGGGCACGAGAACTATGGTACGTGAAAATTCGCGGTACAGATTTATTTAAAGCACGAAGAGCTTTGGGACGCAGTAAAAGGCTTTTTCATGTTTTTTTTTAATTATCTGTCTAAAAATAAGGTGATCGTAGAAAAAATCTTGTGTCCAATTCGAGCAGAAAGTGCGTTGCCGCTTTCGGCAGATTTCCCGCGCTTCGCTACGTATCGCGCGGGCAACTCTCTGCCTCAAGCGGCAAAGTATCACTTTCCGCTCTTAATACAAAAATAGCTATTGTTTTTCCCTGATTAATTTCTAGTCGCCCTTGCTTCTGTTATAATAGTTTGCAGCTTTTGTCGTAAACTTTTTTGGTCTCTTGCAATCATGGCTACATCATCTGCGTATGCCACTATTTGTGCCGATTTATTGATGACGGATCCAGGTAAATTACATTTTTGTATTATCCGTCCATTACTACGTTGGAAATTGCTGTTGAAAGTCCATATCCTTGTCTTACTCCTGAGTTAATTTGAAACTATTTCGATTCACCTTCAATCGTAAGTACCGCTGCTTTGGAGTTTATCATTATCATTTCCACTAAACTTTTAATTTTCGTAGGGACGTGCATTTTGAGTAAATCTGCTTTAATTTCTCTTCCTGGTAGGCTATCAAATGCTTGCTTAAACTCGATAAATAATATATGCATCTTGATGTCCCGTTCATAACATTTTTCCACCGTTTGACTTAGGATCTGCATTGCATCGATAGGTGATCTCCCCTGTCGAAATCCAAACTGGTTCTCCCCTATACTAATGTCAGTATGTTGTTTAAGTCGCTTCAGTATTACACTACTTATATGCAATGTTTAATAATGTAATTCCTCTATAGTTCGAGCATATCCCAGGATCACCTTTCTTCAAAATTGGTACTAATAACCCTTCATTCCATTCTCGCGGCATTATTTAAGTTTCTCATATCTGAGCTACGGGTTTATGTATCGCCCTCCCCATTTCATACCCTCCTTGCTGCAGCATTTCATTAACGATGCCATCTAGGCCCTCTGCTTTGTCCTGTTTCAAGCCATTTATTGTTTTCATAACCTCACTTTCTGACGGTGCTGTTTGTCCTAATCTATGTTGCTGTAGCACGTCGTCCTCATATTCCTCATTTTCGTCACTTATCTCCTCTGATCTTGTTAGATATTTTATGAAATACTACTCCCATTATTTTTATCTATGTTGATCATGTTAGGTTTTCTGTTATGCTTCCTAATGTATTAATATAGTTTCGCATTATTTTAATTTTCTCTCTCCATTTTTTCCATTATGTGCTGGACCAAATTATCCTCTTTCTTTTTGAGGAGAACATCTGATTCCTCCCTTATTTCTTTGCATTTCACGTAGTCTTGCTCTCTAGCTCTTCTTAGCCAATTAAGCCTGACTGTTTTCGTTTTAAATACGATTTCTGCGCATTCTTCGTCCCACCACACATTTTTGTTAGTTCTATTCTCTCTTCCAATTACCTTCTCTGCTGCATTAATACTGGCATTTTTAATTCCGCTCCATTTGCTGTCAACTTATGTGGATTCTTTGAGTTCAATTAATTGTGCTGTTCCTTCTGGTATTTCAGTTGCTTTTTTCTTATGCAATTTTCGTCTTTTCAATAATTTCTTCGTTTGTTCCGTTCGTCCCACGCTTAGTTTTGCTATTACCAGTATGTGATCGGAATCTATATTTGCTCCTCGATATGACCTTACGTCGTGAATAAGATTTCCTCTCTTCTCTCTTTTTTGATACGACAATACGAGTATGATCGATGTGTTTCCCTTTTGTTCTTCCCGGCATCATCCATGTGATTTTGTGCACCTCTCTATGCTCAAATATGGTGCTGACTGTATACAAATTCGTCGACATCGCTTGATTGCATAATCTCTTCCATTCTCATTAGTTGTATTATGAACGTATGATTACCTAATACTTGTTCGAAATGTGTCTCCTTTCCGATATGCGCATTCAGATTTCCCAGGAATATAACCGTATCATGTTTTGGGGTTTCTCCGCAGATCCTTTCAAATAATCAGTCTTTGTCTTCCTCATCCGCATCTTCTGTGGGGGCATATACGTTTATTGTTATTATATTGGTCGGTCTGCTTTTTATTATTAAATATGATATTGGACCGTTTAACTTTTTGTACATCATCACATTAATGTTGAAGTTAATTATTAAAAATCTTGTTCCCCTCTATCCTTGCTTTTCTTCTCCAAAGTAAAACATTGTATAATCTTTCTTATCTATTACCCCTCCTCCTTTTTATCTTATTTCTTGTAGTGCTATCACTGCTTTATTGTATTCCTTCATTTGTCAAAAGGCCTCCTCCATTTTTCCTGTAGCCAACAAAGTTTGAACGTACCACGTCCCAATTCTTATAAAATTCAGCTTTTTCTTCCTTTTTATAATTTTTTAATTCTGTTATTTTCCTTTTGATTGCCATGTTCTCTGCCGAATTGTCCATCCGTTCATGTTTTTCGATCAATTTTTTCGGTATGCCCTAGTAATTATATTAATTTACTCATTTACACTTTCCGGTGACCCCCCAGCTGCTGTTCATTCCGATCCCTCTTGAATTTCTGTCTTATGACTTTTGAAATGTTCCCATTCATGTTTAATGCCATTGATTTCTAGTTTATTGTATATATGTATATCTTTATGCCCTTGTTCTCTGTCTTCCTTCATAATGGGTATGAGGTATTTCCTTTTCTCTTGAACTGTCTTCGTATACTCATTATTTATCCATTCATTTGATCCCTCTAATTTCCCAATGTTTTGATATATTTCCATCTTTGTGTCCCATGATTTTAGTTTGATGAGTATTGGTCACTTCTTTTCTGCCTTAAACGCTCCCAGTCTTTTGATTTCTACTAGATCCCTGTTGCCATCAAGATGCATTTCCATATTTTCAAAGATTCCTACAACTTTAGCTGTCCCTTCATTTAACCTTTTTCCTTCTTTGTCATCAATTTCCTGGATTACCAAGTTAGTTCTCCTAGTCTCATATTCAATTGACGCTATTCTTTCCTCTTGTAAGATTAATTTCTTCAATTCTCCGTTTTGTTCTTTCAATTCTATAATTGCGTATATGTTTCTATCCATGTATTCCTCTACTTTCCTCAGTTGTTCATTTATTTGCTCAAATATTCCTTCAATTCCTATCATCTTCTACTCCATAACTGATTTTTTATAATTCGCGTATAAAAGAGACACTATAACATTGTTTATAGTGTCACAATGAAGCTCTTTGGACACTGTTTTAGTAATTTTTAGTGTACAGTTGGTTGTGTATTTAGTTACATTTTTATTTGACATTTGACTTTAACCTTGACACAAATTATAAATAAAATGGTCAAGCGTTGTTCTAGCTAGCAAATTATCATATTAAATGTTCTTATAGGTAAACTATAATGATTTATATACTAAAAATATTAATGAATAAAGTACGCTAACGTTTATTTATCAATGATTTGTCAATTGTTCATTTTTATATAGACCGAAAAAGTGTGATGTCAGAACATGGCCGCTGACAGTTACTGAGGGAAAACAAATCAATTATTTAACTTTTGTCTTGTCTTGACCATTGCAATATTGTAAAAGTATATTCGTTTTTTGTATATTGTATAGGCTCAATATAAAGGTATACATAACGTTCGATTTTTGCGATAAGTTACAGAAATAATTATGTTCATGATATAAATAGATCGCAAGAGAAGTTCTTTTTTAAACAAATAATCATCCTCTGTTTGCTTTCATGAAAGTTTGTTCACAATTTACACAATTTTATTCGGTTATATATGTTAAAAGTCGGAAGTGCTGAATAAAACCATCTGTGATCTGACTAATCAGGAATCTACAGAATTGCCAACTTAAATTCAAACAACTCCTACTAGTTTAAAAACAGGGATTATATGTAACTCTATTTTATTTAAAAAATTGAATAAATGCGGATTATGAAAAATATTGTGAAAAACTTGTGCCACAATTACTTTCTGTAGTACTCGTGATTTGCGCAACTCACCGCTTCGCGGTTCGTTGCGCAAACTTCACTCGTACTACAAAACGAGTCATTGTGACATTTGTTTTACAATAGATATTTGTAAAACAAGTTTCAAAATCTCTAGTTTTGTAGTACGAATGAAGTTCGCGCAATGAACCGCGAAGCGGTGAGTTGCGCAAATCACCAGTACTACCGAAAGTCATTGTAGCACAAGTTTCACACAATATTTTTTATAAGTCGCATGTATTCAATTTTTCAAATAAAATAGATTTACATATAATACCTGTTTTTAAACTAGGAGGAGTGGTTTGAATTTAAGTTGGCAATTCAGTAGATTCCTGATTGGTCAGATCACAGATGGTTTTATTCAGCACTTTTGATTTTTGACATATTATGACCGAATAATTATGTAAATTGTAAGCAAACTTTCATTTAAGCAAACAGAGAATGATTATTTGTTATGAAAAGAGCTTCGTGCTCTTGCGATCTATTTATATTATATCATGAACAGAATTATTCCTGTAATACATCTTCACATAAATATCTGGTAGTTTATCCCAAAAATCGAACATTATGTAAACCTATATATAGATCCTATACAATATAAAAATAAAAAATTGACTAATCATTGATAAATAAACGTTAGCGTACTTTATTCATTGATATTTTTAATATACGAGTATAAATCATTCTAGTTTACCGTTAAGAACATTTAATATAATAATTTACTAACTAGAACAACACTAGACCATTTTATTTATAATTTGTATCAAGGTTTGAGTCAAATGTCAAATAAAAATATAACTAAATACAATAAACAACTGTACACTAAAAATTACTAAAACAGTGTTCAAAGAGCTTCATTGTGACTCTGTAATAGTATATTACGTAACGTGTGTTGTAAGAAGCATTTTACGCACGAACGGAAAAGTTACGCACGAACGAAAAAGTTATACACGAAGCAGCGTAGCGGCGAGTGCGTAGATTCGAGAGTGCGTAAAATGCGTTACAGTACGAGTTACGTACTATACTTTACCTACGACCCACTTGTACTTGTGTTTATAATCTTATTAAGGTATTTAAAGTACAAGTAAAAACGTACATTCTGGATGCCCAGCCAAGTTTTATAAAAGTCGTTCCTCGATGCCCAGCCAAGCATCTTAGAAGTTCATTCTCGATGCAAAGCCTAGCACATTTAATATAATAATTTGCTAACTAGAACAACACTAGACCATTTTATTTATAATGTGTATCAAGGTTAAAGTCAAATGTCAAATAAAAATATAACTAAATACAATAACCAACTGTACACTGAAAATCACTAAAACAGTGTTCAAAGAGCTTCATTGTGACACTGTAATAGTATTTTACCTAACGTGTGTTATAAGAAGCATTTTACGCACGAACGGAAAAGTTACGCACGAAGCCGCGTAGCGGCGAGTGCGTAAATCCGTGAGTGCGTAAAATGCGTTACAACACGAGTTACGTACTATACTTCACCTACGACCCACTTGTACTTGTGTTTATAATCTTATTAAGGTATTAAAAGTACAAGTAAAAACGTACATCCTCGATACCCAGCCAAGTTTTATAAAAGTCGTTCCTCGATGCCCAGCCAAGCATCTTAGAAGTTCACCCTCGATGCCCAGCCAAGTTCCGTAAAAGTCCGGAATTACATAAAATAGCGTATACACATCTTGACTGAAGTGAAATTAATCCCTTAGGTGGATTAGTTCCCTCAGGAATCAAACATCACCCGCGGGATTAAATGGGCCACTTTAGTCGCTTGGTGTATAATATACTATTGTTTACTGATATGAGATACATTCAGACAGCTGAAAGATGCGGATTTATTGAAACGGAACCACGTATCATATCATTCCAAATAACTCTTAGTATTTAATGTAATCACATATCTAATAAATGTTATCTACGAGTACCATTTATATATACAGTGCTATTCAAAAGTCCCCTCCCCACTCGTATCTTTCTAACGGCTACACTTACGATAATGAGATTTGGAGGGTGAAAATAAAGTGTTGTAAACTTCTCTACGAATGGTTACAGGTGACGTAATAGTAAAATATGACGTCAAAGTGCCACTCTGGACAATAATTTTAAATAGGACCTTATGGCTAGTAATATCTCGTCTGAAAGGCATTGACATTGGCTACAAAGCCATATTAATTTTGTTTGGGTCTACATTAATTTTGACGGATAAATTAAATAAATACCAAAATTATTGAAATTATTATTTTAAATTTAATTATTCAAATATCAACAATGGATTTTTATAGCAAGTGTTCGAAATGTGCTCCGTGTACTTCCTGACAGTAATACATCGGCCGGCGAGGTCCTATAGAATGGCCACCTCGGTGACCAGATCTGACACCATTAGATTTTTTTCTATGGGGGTACTTGAAATCCAAGGTTTATACTGCGGCACCAGATAACATTGGCGTTTTGAAAGAAAGAATTACTGAAGAGTGCAATGCTATTCCAGCTGACACATTCGAACGAGTACGGCAAGAGTTTACTAATAGGATGTATTACTGTCAGAAAGTAGACGGAGTACATTTCGAACACTTGCTATAAGAATCCATTGTTGATATTTGGTTAATTAAATTTAAAAAAATATTTTCGATTTTGGAATTTATTTAATTTATCCGTCAAAATTAATTTAAACCCAAACAAAATTAATATGGCTATGTAGACAACGTCAATGCCTTTCAAACGAGATATCACTTGCCATAAGGTCATATTTAAAATTATTGGCCAGAGTGGCACTGTGACGTAATCAATTACTATTACGTCACCTGTTGCCATTCGTGAAGAAGTTTACAACACTTTATTTTCACCCTCCAAATTTTATTAATGTAAGTGTAGCTGTTCAAAAGATACGAGGGGGGGAGGAGACTTTAGGACAGCACTGTAGAATAAAATTCAACGTCAAATATCTAAGTAATACATTTTGAATAAAATGGCTACGTCTATTGACAGTTGCTAAGTGGTTGCTATGGAAGCCGTGCGATTTACTTTACAGCCGTGCGTTTTGTTTTACCGTGCGTAATAGACGTCTTACATTGATTTCCGACTGTGTGTTTTTGAGTACTCACAGGGGTGGTCGTAGGTAAACAATGTTATAATGAAGTCTCTTTTATACGCGAATTATGAAAATAACTATTTTGCGTCTCGAGCACTGTTGCCTAGAAGTTACTATATTCACCCTCAGACCAGTTATTCAAGCTGGCTTCTCAGTTACAGAACTTGTTCTTAAGCCGTATCTGTTATTTTTACTTCAACTTCGGATATATCCTGTTCAAGTTAATTGCTATTGTTTTTGTTGATTTATTTCAAATTATATTAAAGCTCTCTACTCACTGTTTTTCGATGAATCTACCTATCTAGTACCTAGTAGTAGATAGCAAGTCACTTGGCGGCACCTAGTTCTAAAAAGTAACTAGAAAAGTTACTAGATTCGCCGCGCCCCCACCCAACCTCGTCAGCCTCCCCCCGTATTATTTGTCTGTGCCCCCACCCAGCCTCCCAATGACAACCATTACGACGTTGGATCAATATACAGGGTGTCGACATGAAGGTGTCAAAAAGGCACTACAAAGATGCCCTAAGGGCGTTAGAAATTTATCTCTGTTATTATTGATCGGATTTTTATCGGACAAACGCCATTGTCATGAGTAGATTATTTTCATATACAGGATGTAGTCATAAAGATGCCATAAGGGCGTTACAAATTTATCTCTGCTATTATTGGTCGGATTTTCATCAAACAAACGCCATTGTGATAAGTAGATTACTTTTATATACACGATGTAGTAATAAAGATGCCATAAGGGCGTTAGGAATTTATCTCTGCTATTATTTGTTGGATTTTCATAGGACAAACGCCATTTTTATAGGTAGACTGTTTTTATATATACAGGATGTACAAAGATGCCATAAGTAATGGATAGTAAGCAACTTGACGGCACCTAGTTCCAAAAATTACTAGAAAAGTTTCTAGATCCAACCTCGTCAGCAAATATCCCCTGACTGATGTTTAATGTTGTCTTGGACCTTATGTCTCTTTTCAAAGCATGAGATACAAGTTTATAACAAAAAAAAAATAATGAAATTAATACCTGAGCTCAGCTGAAGGCTGTAGCTTCAGTAAGTAGCTACTTGAAGGCCAAAATCTACATAAAAACTTGAGTCGTACGCTAAATTAGCAGCTACAAGCAAAAAACTCCAAAATACAATTTGTAAATCAAACAAGCAGGTTCTACGATACCTGAGTAGAGCTGAATGCTACTAACTCAGGGTGCAGAAGAGCTGAGGGCCCCAATCTCCACAGATGTCTTGAATTACAGTTCAATTTTAGGAAACGAACAAATGGTTCATGCACAATTTTTCAAATTTGGTGAAACTCTAACACCAAAACTACAATTGAATCAATAAATTAGTTTCACACTACCGCAAACTATATGAGTATAAATATTTATAAATGCCATTACATTATATAAATGAGAATCGTCAAACACGGAAAAATATACCTCAATATCGCAGCACCCTGGTACGTACCGTGGTGTACCTAGCGATTAAAGCCAACAATTTAATATTCAAATCAAATGTTTGCCGTTTCAAACGTTGAACGAGTAATATCGCTTGATGAGCGCAAAAATATAACATAGGAAAAACCATATAATAAAAATTTAGTGAAATTTTGACGGTAAAAAATGGATAAACGTTGAAAGTATATAACAATATTAAAAAAAAATGACGTTTACTACGTTTTTCCTACTCCAGAACATCAATGGAATCCCTCGATGTCGACGCATCAAAAAAATATTCCAGCCCTCCTGGCTACTGATCCAGGCGAGTGGTCTGGCTAACTATACTCCTCAAACGGCGGATAAATCCATAAAATCCAAGATGAATGAAAAAAACCTAAAATACAGAAACGAATTAGCCTACTCATAGGATTTACAATTTTACCCCGGTCAGATTTCCAACTTCCCCTCGTAACATTTCATCATGTCAATTACAAAATAATTATCCAAAACACACAAATCATCATACAACCGGACTTTTAGCAGTATAAAAGTATCTACGTTAGTAGCACAAACTGCAAGACTGGTTTTTTTATCGATTAGCAAAAAAACTATGATATCTTAAAACTATTAAAAAAAACACGTTACTGTACACATCCCTGAATATTCTTCAGCCCCCGTGATATATTCTACTTCCAAAAAATTTACGGAACAATAAGAGGATTGACTTGATAAAACTTATGAACTGTACCAAATTTTTCACACAACAGATTACATACTTCTACAATCTACGATTCAAAACTTTGAATTGCTACGTTAACTACCTATAAAATTGTTAATTTCGAGAAAGTGTTCAGAAATTTACCTAAATATTGAGTTCCTCAAGCAAAACGTCCAACAAAATATCCACGTGGTTGTTTAAATTCTGCAAAAATCCCGGAACTCGCTGCTCATCGGAACGGTTTTTCACAGCAAAACGTAGGGTCGGACCCCCTAGATGCTAGCTCACACAGTATTTTCCTCTCCTAATCAGGTAATATACTTTCTACGTGAAATTGCTGCAAAAGTGCAAGAATTTTCAAAACTCGCACAACGTGGTCTATTATTCGACGTCTGATGGGGAACTAGCTTCGTTCTTATTTCACTGACCTCGCGTCAAAACCAGCGACAGTCTTGTCAAATTTAATTTCCAACGGTCGGGCGATTTTTCGCGTTACAACTTTATGTTTGTCCTTTTTAGCTAAAACTTCTTGATTACTTTTTTGGACTGTCGAGATTCCAGACTCGCCTGAATTATATATTTTTTTGGCATCTAATTTATTTTCATCAATGATTTTTTCAAGTTTATTAAATAAATCTGTAACATTTGTTTTGTTAAATCTTCCAAAACGTACTAATGATGTTGATTCTGGTTGCCTTAATGAAAGGTTTGAGTGGCGTTTCATAAAATTGTAGTACGACTTCTTCCCAGCCATACCCATTCTGTTACTAAAATTATGTTTTATGGAATTTTTTTCTGCGAGTTGAAATGCTGCTCTTCTGGTGTCCTTAATGGTAAGACCAAAGAATATTTCCTCTAAAGGAAGAATATGTTTTTCAGCCCTGCTTCCACCTCAACAGAGAAAATTGTAGATCTAATAGTTTTTCACCGTTTAAAGCACTTTTATTCATTGCTGCTAGATGTCTCTTGAAAGTAGGCTTTCGTACATGATACATATTCCATTTAGACCATATTTTCCTGTTTTATATTTCGCAACGGCTTCTTTCATATTTTTTTCTGACCACTGACAATATTTTCCCTTTCGCTTTCTAAGAGGTGGCATTCTAAAAAACCATCCATGAGTTGTTTAAATTGTACCGGTACAGAAACACCTTGCAACGGCCACCTCGTCGGAGAGCTACTCAGGCGTGGGTTATATACTAGTAGAGACCCAAGGAGTAGGTCTTACCGGTTCTCGGGTGATCCTAATTATTTCTACGTAACGAGACGGAAAGATAAGTGGGCGCCTCCCTGAGTCCTACTGGTCTATGAGTTACCTAGCATCGACAAATCTCAGTCAGCAACGCAAGAAGTTTGAAGGTTATATAAAAAAATATGAACAACGTAATTAAAAATTTACAAGTAGTTTTATTGAATAACAGAAGAAAATTGAAAATGTATTTACAAGTGGTTTTATTGAATAACAGATGAAAATTGAAAATTTATTTACAAGTGGTTTTATTGATAAAAATGTTATCAAATTTGACAATTTAATTTATGAATTTAGAAAAACAAACTAGAACTGAGAGTAAATTGAAATACAAATAAAAAAATTAGATTCTGAAGGAAACTAAAGTTTAGCCAAAAATTAAATGTTTTACAAAGTTATAATTTACATTGGTACAAACTATTAAGTTGATATTATATGAAAATTCGTTGGAAATAATCTATAGTTGTCAAAGATTATGGACGTTAGTACTTTCCTTGGTTTTTCTTTCCAATGATGATCTGGATGACGTAAAAACGAATCTGGAACCAATCATCTGGCTGTGCCACGTTCAGTCCATTCGGTTCTGCACAGAGCCGTGGTCCCAGCAGGTAGAATTCATCCACGGGAAAATTTTTCTGTCGCTACGAAGTCTTAGGCCAGTAAGATGACTTTAGGCCGATACGGAAAAGTTTAGGCCGATAGAGAAAAGTTTAGGCCGGTAAGGAAAAGTGCTAGAAAATACACTTGAATCAGATATAGTTCTTGAATTCAATAAAATGCAGGATATCTGGAGATTGAAATTGCCGTAGGTACAAGTAACATATGTACAAAATTATGAAATAATATCAAACAACGTGGTTCATATATTCTGTATTTTACAATATTTTAAGAAAATACATCCATTTCATAAGAAAAGTTACTAATTTATTTAACTTTATTTTAATGGCTTTTCAACGTAGAATTCCATTGGTATAAAAAATATTTAAAAAAAACAGAACACGTGGTTCATTTTTCCTGTATCAATATTTTAATAGAGATTTTAGATATAAAAGAATAATAAAAAATCGTTAAAGAAGTTTCGAATTCACTTAATTTTATTTCTATGGTTTTCAACGTAGAATTCCATTGGTACAAAAAATGTATGAAGAACCAGAACAAAATATATATAACAAAAACGAAATCGACATATTATCTCTAGTACTGAATGTTTTAAAAAATACTTAATTTGAACCTATTAAGTACCATGTGATAAAGGATTAGCGGAGAAATATTATACATTTTAAGCGAAAACTTACCATTTCTATGAAATGCACTTTGATACGATAAGATGTCGAACTTGACAATAACTAGATGAATAAAGGGCCGAATGTCCACGCGCATTCGTTTAAATATCCAAATGAAACGAACTCTTCCGAAAACTTGAAACTCGGCAAGCATCGACCAGAAGTATTATTCGATGTTACGAGGGGTGAACGAAATTACGTTACTCTTTCACCGACGAGACATATTATGAGTAGTGAACGAAATTCACGTTACAACCTTAGTGGTCCACATTAGGCAACTAGACCAAATTGGAAACTTTTATTCACAATGCGTTAAGTTTATGAGGTTATGTTCTAAATTTTATACGAAAAGTTGCTAAATATAGTTAATTTTAGACTTATATTAATCAAATCGTCCTAAATATCATAGCTTTTATTTCAAACCTTAAGAAAATGTAGTCGAAACTTACTTGAAATAGGCATAAATTATTTAATCACTCCTTGCTCTTCGAAACCGTTGTGGAACGACACTCTCTTTAACTACTAACCTCAAAATACATAAATATATAATATATGGCGCTTAAGGTATCGTTATCTTTAAAATTCGGGAATGGTACCATTCAGCAGCTGCTACAATTTATCCGACTTTCCCCAATAGACCCAATTCTTGCGGAAAAGTGGGAAGGTTTATAATTAAAAAAAAAACTGCTTATATTCAAGCCAACCACGCAGCATCATAACAATTTTATATTTTTTTAAATAAATTTCTTTGAGAAAATTTGGTTTCATTCACATATATACAAGATATATATGTAATTATTCAGAATTATTTAACCCACATTTCATTCCTTTTCTCCATCAAAAAAGTAGCACCATTGGATCATAAGTTGGAAAGCTGTTTGGCCAGGCGGCAGGGCGATAAAATCGTTCAAAACCGTAAAAAAATGTTGGCCAAGCTTTTATTGTTTTGAACGATTTATTAGGGTGTGATTATCAAGAATCTAGGTTTTCCCTACACCCTTAAGGCCCGCGTCGATTTCCGTGAGGCTACAAAGGTACACATTTTTGTTTTTTCGGTAATATCTCGCTTTCTCTTCATGGTACGACTAAAATGGTCCTTTAGGAAATTAATGGTGACAAAATTCTGTACAAAATAGTTCCCTATCATTTTTTATGGGACTTATAGTTTCGGAGTAATAGCCGTGCGAATTTGTGTAAGTTTTGACAAATACAGTAAATATCGATTCTTGCTTACCAAAATCCACTCTTCTCTCGTTCAGGTGACTGTTGACAATTTGTTCTATTTCTTTTATGGCTATGTATCTTCTTCTTATCGTGCCCTCTCCTGCCGAAGGTTGGCGATCCAAATGGCAATTGTAACTCTGGAGGCTGCAGCACGAAAGATTTCTGCAGAAGAGCGGTCGAACCATCTCCTTAAGTCCTTTAGTCATGAGTTCTGGCGTCTTCCTACTGATCTTTTCCCGTGCACTTTGCCCTCTATTATGAGGCGTAGTATTTCGTATTTATTACCTCTCATCACATGACCCAGGTATTGCATTCTTCTTTCCTTGATTATGTTCAGTAGTTCCTTTTGTTTGTGCATGCGCTGGAGTACTTCATCGTTGGTGATCCTTTGTAACCATGACATTTGCAGCGTCCGTCTATATACATACATTTCGAAGACTTCTATTTTCTGTGTATGAGTCATTCAAATTCATCATTGATAATAAGTATGTGTTGTGTCTTCTGCAATATATTATAAGCTTCTGTGTTACGTGTTCATTTTGCACAATGTAACCCTTCCTTTTGTTTAAGAAGAAGAATGTCTTTCTTGATCGATATGTTATAATCCGATATAAACAAACTCTACACCCTCCGTCATAACCGAACGCACTCCTGTTTACTGCACTTCTGCTGACTATAATTGTCTATGATTAGAATCAACAGACCATGGCCATTGGTCATTACGATTGCTTTAAGGTGTAGCGTGGAGTATTGTAATTTCCACCACACTTTGAGTAGAGTGTAGTTCAGTGCAGTTAGGAATGAGTTAATATTGAGTATCGAGTGTAAGGTATTGAGTGTCAATTACACCACGTGTGGGAAATAGCTACACTTTGATACATATGAATGAACCTAACATTACTCTTGTTTATTGTGCAAGCCAGCTTAGTTTGCCAAATGTTATTGTGTCCTTGAATTAATCTCAACTATCACTAGTTTTTCCACAATATCCAATTGTCGATGTGATTTGGCTAATATCATATGCCTTATTGTAGTTGTGTAGGTTCGGCAAGAGATGACGTGATTGGCCACTTTAAAATTTTCCTTGTATTGATATAACCATTATATTTCAAGGACAGATGGCTGATTATTAATTGTCTCTTATATCGAAAACAAATGTATTAGGCATGATCTGCAATGAAAATTTGATAGTCATGACATTTGTATTCTACTCAATGTTGACGTCTATGTTCCAAGTTCCGAGTATACTGCTAACGCACCTTGGCGGGTGACAGATGACTAAAAGAACACATCTGCCAATTTCTGTCATTTATTATTGAATCTCCGTGTTGAGCTGGAAGAAGACATGCCCTGCGATCTTTTATAGCCACTGCTAAACTGCATGTTTGACGTCATCTATTCGCTTGAAAGGTTACTTACGAACTTTATTCTACTGATTGCTGTAATACCGTCAGAGTAATACATAAAAATGTCAGGAGTAAAACAAATAGTTCTATTCAACACTTCGATCTTGATTTCGATTTTGTTTATAATCGAAATCGAAAACGGATTGATATTTGTTGAACGACCAAAAAATTGTTATGTCATTTTACAAATCAAATAAATCAATAGTGACATATCCTCATCATTATTTTGGTTCATTTCACGTGTATTCCACACTATTCACAAGTTCATTCAGTTTAATCACGTTTAATTCTATAGAAGCTGTTCTGCTGACAAAAAATGTAATATACAATTGCAAAATATCACTCACATTACATAACACATAGAAAAATGGTAGTTTATTTTAACTTTTCGACCAATTACATGCTTCCGATTTACGATTGGTTTCACTAGCATCATAATTTTAGACCGATTATTATCAGAGTGATCGATTGCTATCGAAAATGTATTGTTGAACATGTTGTTTTTTAAATGACAGGAAATGATTGTAATCAATTGTCGCGTTGAATAGCACTAATAACAAATGGATCAGTATATTAGAGACTTTGACAGAGTTTTATTGTATTTGTCATTTTTCAAAGAGAAATAATTTTTTAACTTGTAGATGACTTCACTGTAGCACAAAGAAAAGCCAAAAAGGCTTCAATTACAACAGACCTTTCGTCTAGTTCCGATATTTACAAAGGACGGGGATCAAGGATACGGAAAAAATACAAGGTATATGTCCCATCACTCTAGTTCTGATTCAGACGAGAGTCCCTCATTAAATCGTAACATTTATCCGGTTTTTAACCCACACCACAAATAAATTGTAAGTATTTAAAGAAATTAATAAGAATGTTTTGTGCAAATAATATATTTTTCAGTATGTATAGAAAAGTTGGGGAATTATAAATCGGGTAGTACTTCTCCAGAGATTCAAGTGGAATATATTGACGAAACTATGAGGTCTGAAGCTGAAGAAATTTCCCTTGAGAATAAAAAATCAAATGATATGGCGAGATTTGCTGTTCCTAGAGGTAATTTGTTTCTTAAGTTAAATCATAATTCATAATAACCTAAAGTTTGCATATTAAATTTGACTTTTATTATAAAAATACCTAATTTTATAATGTACCTTTTCTTAATTTTTTTTAGAGTCAAAACCTTGTGGCAGTGGAATCAGTTGAAAACCTCACAAAAGAGATAAATCATTACCACAAATAGACACACCTGATGATCAGGTGACTAAACTAAATAATTTTAATTAATTTCTATATCTAATCATATTTTAAATTTATTTTAGAATTTAATAGGTTGATGATAGATGAAATATCTCAATTAAATTTAAAAATCAACAATGTAATTGAAAGCGGTGGCTCTCTCTTGAAAACATAAAGAATTCCGAGTAACCTGCAAGTAACATCGTTTGAAAATAATGTGAAAACGTTATATGAAAAAATTCCAGTAATTCGACATTCGACGCATATTTTTAAAATCCAAATTCAACGTACTCGATCAAATACTGTCCCTAGTATTGCAAACCGACATTACAGATCATTTCTCAACTATACTACAGATAGTACTGGAAAAGACCTAATGCCCCAAGGAACGAGGAATAGTGAAATACATAGATAAAACAAAAGTTAAAAATACAATCAGACAAAAATCTTGGGATTTCTTATACTTGAATCCAGATCCTAACTATGCAACAAATACTTTCATTGTAACACTTCAAAAATATATAGACGACTGTACATATACAAAAAATGTAAAAGGAAAAACCCGAAGATCGCCCCTTGGATGACAAATGCTTTACTTACCTCAACTACCACAAAAAATAAAATATCTCAATTTTTGAGAAGAAACCTGTACTATTTTATAAACAAAATTTTATATTGAATTTTTGAAACTTTTTGTCGACATTCGTCTTTTAATAAACTATCCTGGTTAATAAAAACGGATAAAAGCTTTAAACAGCTTTTTGAAACAACCTATCCTACTTTTAAGCGAAAAGAAAATAACAGGTTGTCTCAAAAAGTGTTCAAACTTTGTGTGATTGTTTTTATTTGTTCATTTAAGAAGAAACAATATAGGCATAATTCAAAAAATCTTCAGTATTTGCTTGGCTTGCCATCTAGTAGTAGCTAGTAAACTGTGACTAATCATGCAGGTCTCTTCATCTTATTTTTTCCCTGTTGGTAAATAGTAACCTTCCACCACAATAGATGGCGCAGCACTCGACAAAACTTTGTGGCTTCGGAATTAGTGCAGGAGTTTCCATTCTTTCCCGTATTAAAAGTATTTATCTATGGAAGAAGATTGACTGAGTCGAATTTCCTAACCTTTCGCTGGAAACTTTCAATTATATAGTTCATCGTTGCATGGTTCTGAGAAATTTCTGGGGGAGAAATTTCCTTATATTGTTAGCGATTATAGACGCTGTATATTTCAAGGAAAATCTTTCGGATTTACGGACTTTTGGGGGTCAAGGTAAGTTCTTCGAAAACTTCTCGAGCATGGCTCTGAAACTTTTCGTTGTGTATTTTAGAAAGTCCATTCGTCAATTGATTTGATCACGGAAAATGAGCTGGTTATCAGACGGTAAAAAGACCAACAGGGTCGTCCAAGAACCCTCTGTCACATTGAGGTTAGTATTATGACTAATAAGAGCCGCCGTACTCAATTGGAATCGGAAGTTAGACTGGTAATCTTTATTTTAGGGTTTATTCTACCATCTGGTCGTATTCAATCTACGTTTCACCATCAAGTCAACGTACAACCTTCACATTAGTTTGGAGATTCATTTTCGGATATCAAGTTTGGAGCCACTGCATTCGAATTGCAACTCCCAGCTTGGTGCCAGCTCCATCTTCAACATCCACCCTTCACTGTCAACGTGTATTGTCTCCGCTGTTCATAGTATTTGTCCTCAAACAGTCTACCTTCTATTTCCTTCGTTACTATCGTTACTACTTGCTGGTCTTCGTGTGTTGTACACTTTCTAGAGTCCACACATCCACTAAGGCGCTGGATTATTTGGTAAACATATTGAGAAGCTGAGAGGCCACTGCCACTACCATACAAAAGCCACAGCTAAGTCTTAGATTATAAATTGATACCGCCCTTAAGGCATTTTTTTCAAAGTACATTGCTAATAGCTATCATAGTGACGTCACAGATAGTCTAAATTCCCAATCTTAGTTTACCCACTCATTTGGTGGGGTACTTATTTACAACCTTAGGATATTGTTGTGTGCTTCATTTGTGCCAATACATTATAACAGGTTCAATATATTTTGTGTAGTAAGGTTAATGAATATTACTTTGTTCTGATCCAAGTTAATAATACCAGTTACCCCGGTAATCAGAAGTGAGCAAGAACTTTTTCTTATTTTTTTTAATGATATTTACATAACCTTATAGCCAATCTTCATTATTAAGTAATATAAGTGCAGTGGGTTGTCCCATCCCATCTGGGTGGTTTTAGATTTTGACTGGCTAGAAATCTGTGGCGCTCTAAAAAATTTAACCCGATACATTTCAGTAAAATGGAAATCAATTTTTATTGTCGAACCTACGCCCGACTGAGCTACTGGGACAGTTAGAGGCGAGGAACACTAGTGCACAATCACTGCTCTCATCCCCTAAATTTTGCCCTAATATTTATTTATTTCGCAATTCAAACGGCTGCTTGGTTCTAAGAATACGGGAAGGGTATCTCAGGTATAAATCCGGTCTCTTTTAGGGACCGTGCGTCACGAGTGCCGACATTGGGATTCTCGAAAATATGCCTGCTAGTGCAGGCAGATTCGGAACAGGCCCTGCTCTTAGGTGGGGAGAGTACACTGTTGCCTACGTAGCAGCGTCGCATCCACTTTCGTAGTTTCGTGTATTCAAAATTCCAGTAATGCCTTGTGTTCCTAAGAAGTCGGTCGACGACGAGCTTACGTATACGGAAAATCTAACGATTTCTGTAGAACGATGTCAGAACAAAATAATTGTTTTGTATGTGACTAGATGTGAAATTCCAGCGAAAGGGGAGAGTAATTCCTTTATGAGCAGTGAACTCTCCAATAAACATCCGAAATGAAGTGATTCCTGTTGACCCGTCAATAATTTTTCAAAGAATTTCAGTTTCCAAGAAAACGGAACAGGACTGGCAGCAATATTTCCACTTCGAACTAGCTCCTTATCCACTCTCGCTTTTTGATGAAATAGGAATGCGCAAGACAAAAAAATCATCATTGTATAATATGTTTTCTCATGTGGCTCATTCCATCAACGATGCAGATAACGTAGTACATATTATATACGGTGGATTCCTTCTCCATCGTGTGGTCTGATACCTACAAGAGACGTTCTGCAATATTGTTGTGAAGTATGTACACTACGTACAGAAGTACTACAAGGCCAACAGCGTAGTTGTTTTTGACAGCCATCCGAATGACGCTAATAACAAAAGTACTAAAGCTGCTGAACGACTCCGTAGATCGCAGAGGCATATCGCTGCTAATGTGATGTTTGATGAAACGATGACAGCAACCACGTCACAGGAGAAGTTCTTTGGCAACGACCAGAACAAGACTCGGCTGATTTCTATGCTGGAGGGCAAACTTCGGGACGTAGGATTTCTCGTAAAGCAAGCCGCTGAAGACGCTGATACTCTAATAATTAACACCGCGATTGAATTATCGCCAGACTATGATTCCGTAGTGGTAGTGGGTGAAGATGTCGACCTCCTCGTACTACTAATAGGCCTCGCATCATCGTTGTCAAATATTCATCTCATGAAACCAGGAAAAGAAAAAGTTGAGAGCAAAATTTACTCGACGAAGTCGTTCAAACATTCAGAAGAAGTTGCGGAGCACATACTCTTCCTTCACGCCTTCAGTGTGTGCGACACAACCTCAGTATTCTTCAGGCACGGAAAACAGAAATTCGTCAAGCTATTTCAAAAAAATATGATTATATAAAGATCCGTTGGAATATTTAAAGACCCAAATGCTTTTCCAGACCTGATTGAGACAGCCGGAAAATCTGTCATTAGAGCACTCTATGGAGCGAGCAATGATACATCGTTGAATAATTGCAGGTTCCAGTGCTTCACGGAATCAATTTCTGAAAGTGCTAACAATCTTGCATCTTTACCACCAACCGAAGCAGCAGCACGACAGCGTTCTTTCAGAACCTACCATCAGGTTCAAAAGTGGTACGGAAACAAGAAGAGTCCGCAAGACTGGGGCTGGAAAAGCACGAGGAATGGACTGACACCTATTCCCACGTTAATAGACGCTGCCCCGCAGGATCTTCTCAGCACGATATCCTACAAGTGCAAGCAAGGGTGTCAAGCAGCTTGTAGCTGCAGGAAGACTGGGCTGCGTTGCGATAATGTGTGGATGTTGCCAGGGCTAGTCTTGCGCAAATATCGATATGGAAGAAGATAATTTCGACGTTGATGACGAGATAGACTTGCAGTTCAAGCATTCAGCTGCACCAGGCATTCACATGACTGATTCTGAGAGTGAGTCATATTTGATCGACAACGAGAGCAGAATTGAAGTGAAGGAAATCACAGCTGAACCATCGACTTCGGGTAAAATACCTTTTCAGGATGAAACTTTACCGCGAGAATGTCGTACTTTGTCGAAAATAAGACGACTACAATGACTTCACTGACCCGCTGCAGAAATGTATTTGATGAAAGCCACAATAAATCAAACTAATTGCAATTTTAACAAAATTTCTATACCTTTTTATGAAAACTCATGCAATATGTGTTTATTTATATTGTCAACAGTCACCAGTCCGAGAGAAGAGTGAAATTTACTGCATTTGTCAACATTTGCTACTACTCCGAAACTGTGGGTCCCATGAAAAAATGATGGGGAACTATTTTGTATAGAACTTTGTCACATTCAATTTCATATGGGACCGTTTTGGCCGTACTATGGAGAGAAAACGAGATATTACCGAAAAACCAAAAATATGTACCTTTGTAGCCTCACTGAGATCGAGACGGGCCTTAAGTGTTTGGGGAAAACCTAGATTCTCGATAATCACACCCTAAAACAATAAAAGCTTTGCCAACATTTTTTCACGGTTTACATTACTTGCCGCCTGGCCTACTAACCCATTTCTGAATAACATATTTGGAATAATTTTGGTGTAGTCAAACATTTTTCTTTGTGTTTTCTCCGTAATGATTATTTCTTCTCGTTATCTAGCCTACTAATTGAATGTAATAAGCTTTTCCTATTAAAGGGTGAATAAGTGTAATTTTCTCGAGGAAATGCTCACTCAAGATTCCAATTAAGAAAATAATTTCACGTTAATATCCCGTTGACTATACACCGTGTCATGAGAAATACCGCACCACTAAAAACAATCATGAACACAGTGATGGAGATTAAATGAGAAAACCGAACGGCATAAATAAAAAAATCATTGTGAGCGAGGCAATAACTAGTTCTCTGCTGCTCTGATTATACTTTCATAGAGTAGCAAAATGTTAGCGATGGTTAAACTTTGTAGATTGAAATTTTGTAAATTGAGCAACAAAAAATTTTTATCATGAAAACAATTCAGTTTCTTGAATAGTTATTTTGGTATAGTGCACTTTGGTTTCTATCGTCCAACCAGTATGCAGTTTTGTTTTAAAATGATTCGACTATTTCAGATGATAGTATACCAAACTCCCGAACCAACCCCAACAAAATACATCCCTGTACCCCCTCCAAAAGTGAACCCAAGGACTCAAAAACAAATATCAAAACAGATATTCCTGGTCGCCCATCCAAAAGTGTTATCAAGTCTGCATCTGTCGACTTGGGTGTACTATATTCTATATGTACTAAAGTATTATGAGATCTATTACACTCAAAACATTTCCTAAAACGACACTCTGAAGTTGAATGGTTAGGATTCAAACAATTTAAACATAAATTTGAAGTGTTAGATTCGGAAATTCTTTTATTTACAGATAATTTTAAAAATTCAGGGCTTTAATATATTGCATGCTTTCCTGTACAAAAATAACATTTCATCTCCGAAGTATTAGAAACTAAGTTATTTGAAACAGACCTTTTATTCGGTATTTTTTCAATGATTTGATATTTTTATGCTTCTTAGTATTCTCGGTTTTATGCTTCGCTAATTTTTCTAACATACAACATCTCTTACTTAAGAATGCATGCATATCACTCATAGTCGGTAAATAACCATTAGATTTATAAGATTCTCACCCTCGTCTAGTGCAATAATCGAATATTTCTGTCAAAATAAAGATAATTAAGCGATCCCAATGTTCAACTTCCTCACCGAGAGTTTCTAACGAATGTATCTGGTCATTTATTGTGTCAAATAAACTGCGTAACCCGTAACCATGAGTAACATTCCTCATTAATTGAGGGGCCATCGAAAATACCTTTAATATGGTTTTGAATCATCAAAACTTTATTTTCGTACCTATCAGTTAAAAGTTTCAACGCTGAAGTTTAATTACTTCCCAAAATATCCAATTTTTTTATGATTTTCAAAGGTTCTTCCCCTAAAGAGGTTTTGAAATGAATACATTTTTGAATAGGGGTTGACAACGGATTTTCATCAATAAGAGCTGCAAATAATTCTTTGAACTCAAACCATTTTTTGTAATCTCCATTGAAAATGGGAATATTTATTGTTGCTATTTTAAGGTGAGTATTCATAGCGTTACAATTATTAGGGTTGGAATTAGTTATAGACCAACTTGTAACGGACTCATCAAAATTCTGTACTGTATTCTCTTTATAAAAAGTATCACATAGTTTTATTGCTCCTGCAATTGTAGAAAAATATGCATTTTCGAAATCTATCCTGTCGGTTTCCTCGGGTTCTTCGACATTTGCGGCCATTCCAATTTCACTTTGAATTGCATCAAAGTCATCGTGTAAACTACCTAGTTTTTCTAATCTAAGCTCTAAATTTTTTACGATTGTTTCTGTTAAATTGGGTTTATCAATTGAATTTAAAAAAGCCTGAAAATTAGTTAATTTATATTTTATCTGACCTCTATGTTGCTTTTTAGTAGCAGTATTTGTAACATTATCTATATTGTCTTGATTCATCATAATGAAAATGATATAGTGAAAATCGACAGAATAATAATAAAAAAGAAGCACTTACATAGAAACTGTGAGACAAAAACTCAAATACTCTCACGAAAGATAGAATACATATCTGAATTAGAAAACGTCAATATTCTTATTTCACCAGATAGTTTCAAAATAAAATAGTTACATATAACCTTAAAAATATGTTGTGTTCGATATCATTATTAATTGGGTGGAAAACACTCCTAGTTTATTAAAAGAGAAGCAAATAAACGGAAATGGAAAAAACTTACAGGAAATATTGTTTTGTCTTGATCGCTAAACTCATTCAAAACATTTAAAAGCTCTTCAAACAACTTGCGGGTGTACACATTATTATCTGGATATTCGTAACCTATCTGGCATGTACCACGTGCAATCTTCTTAACTGGTTTATCTGGCTTGTAGGACCAATTTAATGTTTAGGACGGTCACAATCTTTGTGATAAAAGAACTTGGACTGGATTAAAAATTATGTTATGCAAAAATTAATAATAAAACATAGAAACTTGTACTCTATAACATCGAAAGCAAAACTTGATTAATTTACATGTGAACTGTTCAACGGTCTGTTCACCTCTGCATCTGCGCTATGCGCACCAAATCCAACCGTCTGATTGAAGGTGAGAAGTAGGAACAGCCGACCATAGGCATATTACTTTTACGCTTTAACAGAAGCTCAGCGGTTTATTCCTGTATATAAAATAAATCTTCACCACCTTTTCATGCTCTAACAGGATGTGAAGCACTAGTCAATTTGCTGGACTTCAAATTTAACGAATTTGCACCGAAACCTTTTTGGAAAGTTTTACTATGTTTCCTTTAATTGCAGAAAGATATAACAATGTCGCACTTTGCATAGTAATTTCTTGTCTTTTAGGTCGATTCCTAAGAAAATAACATTCCTAAGCTAATAATTCTAGTTTTAAGTATTTGTATTGAGCAGATTTTCTCGGGTTTCAAGATTTTATGTAGCGTACTAGGGAAGAGTTGGAGAATATCGACTACAAGCCCTATTAAAAATTTCAAGTAGTAATATTTGTAATAAGACGACCAAAACGAGAAAATTGCTTGGTTTCTTCATGTATTATGAAATTTTGCTACTGATTTTTTCAAAGAAACAAATGTTTTTTTTTCAAGATACGTTTTGAGGAATGGGAAAAAATCGGGTAATTTCGACCGATAGGATAATGTCGATCCTGGTGAAGGACAAAGTCGCCCAAGCAGTAATATTCTGGAAAACATTTATTATTAACATTTGACCATAACTTATGTTAAGCGTAAGTCACAAATATACCCTGTCTTTTTAGCGCTAGTACAGTCAACATGCTCCCAAGTTGCACATAAAGGGCACCGCCACCAAACATCATTATCATATCTAAATTGTACACAAATAGTGCTGATTTCATCACCTTCTTTTTTCTTTTTTTCAACTGGAGTTTTTCCTTTGCCTGTAATTTTTCTTGTAGCATTCTTTATTTTCCCATTTTCCTTTTTTTGTGTTTTTTCAATGTCTAATTTTCGAGCCCTTCTTTTAGTGGAGTGGATGTAATATTTGAAAATGTTGCCTTTCACGCTGTGAAGTCTTAGTTGAAATACAGGAGCTGGACATAAGTCTTGAAAGGAAGTGTTTGTAGTTTTTCCTTTAGTTTTTAGGGTTTTATCATTGTCATCGCTTGAGTTATCTTCATCAACTTCTACCAAACTAAATTCAGAATCAGACGAATTTGATGACAATCTATTACGTGAGTTGTTTAGTTTTTCTGGGATAATTTCACATGGACCTGGTTCTGAATCAGGAGGCTTATGCCTGGATTCTGCTGGTTCCGAAATACCCTCGACGATAGTTTGTTGAATCAATGGTCGACCTTCTAGAGCCGTTGTATTTGACCCATCTTCATAGATAGGTATAAAGTTTTCTTCACAAAACACATCACGATTGATGGGGAATATGCCGGTTGTTTAAATCCATCTAAACCTTCCTCTATAGTAGTAACCCTATTGTAAGCATTTCCAAAAAGTTGGGCTATATCAGTTTCTTCAATTTTTTCATAATTTTCACCTTTAAAGTACTTATCAGATCTTGCTGATAAGCGTTTTTTGAAAGTTTGAATAAAACTAGGCACATCCAGAGGCTGCGTTATATGAGATGTTTGAGGTGGAAGTGATAGTAAATGAATGCCAGACTTAGAAATAGATTCCAAGAGACATAAACTTTCACTTCAAATTAGTTACTTTTAGGTGGTCCCTTCATAATATTAGTCATTTAGTTTTATTTGTATATAAATTGGAAGTCAGGTAGATTTTGTAGATAAAGCGTACAAAATAATGAGGATTGTTAAACGACTTTCAAAATTTAACAATGGCCAACAATTTTTCCTACCTGTTCATATAATATATAATATAGTAATAGTTAATTACATACCTACCTGTTAAGCTTTCTAAAAGTGTTATTCTTAATAATATGTAGTAGATAATAATGTAATCATTCGGGTTTATAGATAAAATTTGTGAAACAAATTGGGGAAATCGCCTTTAAAGATGGTCTAATAATTACACTAATAATATAAATAAAATATTAAAGCTTTTTTGTGGTAGATATTTCTAATTTCATATGTATATTTTTGGGGTTTTTGTAAATATTCACTATGAAATTAGAACATCCCTTCACACTTTTTGAAGAGTTAGGACTGGCAAAACAATAAAATCTCGGTTCAGGGTGCCGTCAATTATTGTTTATTTAGAACTATGTACAGACGTGCTTCAAATATTATATAACTCTAGTGAAATTCGTCTCTAATATCTACAATTTTATAACACCTATTTACATTTCTACATTTGTTGCGTTCAATGTAGTCAGTCATACAAACAAACAAACACTATAATTAAAAATATGTTTTAGATGTACAGGGAACATCAACAGTTAGATAATGATGTGCATCTAGAAATGATTCTTCAAAATCACTTTCTATATCAACTTCATCATCCTCGCTATCTCCGTCTTCGGCCAAACAAATTTCTTCAACCTTTGTAAAATTGAAGGAACCATTTCCTTAGGCCATATATTCTTCAAGTGCCGCCCAAACACTTTCGATCGGATTTAAGTCCGGGTGATAACTGGGTAGCCTTAAAACTTGCAATCCATGTCGAATAAACAATTCATCAATTTTATAAGTATTATATTGCGGTTTGAACATTTTCACAACGTTATAAAAATTCGGTTTTAACATTTGTTCATTGTAATATATTGTTCTTTCAGAGAGCCAGTTTTTTTATTGTGGTTTAGTCCAAGCAGTCGTAGGTAATTTTTCATTTAGAACATTGTGATATGGAGCATTATCAATTACCACAACAGCGTTTTTTGGTAAGTTTGGATTAAGTCTTTCTTGTACCCACTTGTCATAATTTTCGTACGCCATATCATTATGATAATCTCCTGTTTTTGACTGGGAGTTCCACATAATACCAGCATTAGGTACAAAACCATTTTCACTCCTTGCATGTACATATGGACAATGATGAGCCTATTAGCTTTTGAAACGAATTTTCTTAAGTCTTCGTTACTCTTCGCTCTATCCCTTAAGGTGCGTGTGACATGAATGAATGTATGTTTCATCCATATAAAGGATAGGTTTGTTCTCTGCACTTATTTATGTTTCGTAAATATAGTAGGCGTAAATGTCTGATTTCATGACGTTACATCAACAAACTTCTGTTGTTTTTTATGTTGGTTCAACGAAAACCCAAAGAATGTATTTGTTTCGGCAGAGATTCGCGACTTCCTGCGAAGCCATACCTATCTGCAAAGGTTTGGTGTACATTTCTTAACGTGGGTACTTTTATCTCGGATGTGTGATAATTTATTATGCACCTTCTAAGCACAGTTTTGTCGAATTGATCCATACGGAAACTGGACGTTCTTTGTTTTTTATTAGGCACATCAGTGTCAGCATTACTTTCTACCACAACTTCATTTTTAATACGGGAAAGCGTTCTTTGGCCCCTTTCGTAGTAGCAGAAACTTGTTCAATGACCTGACGATAAAATAAGTCGATATAAATGTTATATTAAAAGTCTCACTCATGTGTATTAGTATACAAATAAAATGAGGAATTAGTTTAATTTGTTTTCAGTGACCGTTCTTTGAAATAACAATTTTTGTCGTGGTTTTCGGTCATTTAAATATTATATTATATTCAAAAATACTATATTACGTTTCAGTTCATTAGTTCCTCCAACTGATCTTTAGATTTTAGTTGAAACATATTTTAATATGATCAAACCGCAATTGTAACTGAAATCGGAAGATGGTTCAAGACAAATGATAAAACCGAAACGTAATAGAGATAGGTATGAAATGAGTATAATAATTATAATTATAAACTAAAAACCTATTACACAAAATAAACAGGTGCACTTTTATATACTCCTGTAGACAGAAACCGGATAGTTATTTATGCAACAAGGTTGGTCTAAATGGACTAAAAATGGCGTCGATTTGTTTGTCATGATGACATAACGGTGCTTAAAGTTGACACATGAGTGCATAAAATTGACACATGAGTGCATAAAATACTTTTTATAATTCATGTATACAAAATTTACTTTATGGCATCGAAAACAGTGTCACAAAATAACCATTTCAGCTTCGTTTTTGGTAACTTTTTATACAGTTGGAGGCTCTGTTTAACTTATGGCTGACCAACTAACATTTATAACTGGCATTGTACGGTGGACCGATGACTTGATAAATTTTCTATAATGTTTGAAGAATTCAAATGATTTGAATAAAAACAATAATATTAAATATAAACAATATATAATTATAAGATAATTCATGATTTCCAATGTCAATCGTATGCATTTCAATTTCTAATTTTTCAGCATTAAAATTTTGTCACGTGCAGAACAAATGACAGAATTATGAACGTAAATGGAAGCAAGTCAAAACATAAATACCATATACATATTTGGTTTAAATTTTTCAGGTAGTGAATAATTAACTGCATTATCAGTAATATTGCGAAGTTCTGGTGGAGTGCATGATAATTCGCTGTTTAGTTCCATATTTATAAATTGCGAACTATGTACATTTTTCAAAACTTCTGTCAACTGTCAATTGTATATTTGAGGGTAACCAACATAAATAAAGAATCACAAAAAACCCTAATATTGCAATTATTTTTTATGAAAAACATTTTTGCACATTCATTGTAAAAAATAGTATGTTTTTTGCGTAACGCAAACTGTACTCGTGATACAAAATGAGTCATCGTGACACTTGTTTTACAATATATTATTGTCTCACCTAATGTCACTTTTTTAAATATTTTATCAAATAAATATTTTTGTACGAAAATCGATTTAAAAAATCTACTATCGAGTGTAAATTTGTTAACTAATTACTTCGATTTAAAAGTTTTATTGCAATAATTAAAACTTAACTTTGTTAATGGAATTTTCGACTTGCCAATGTTTGCCTCTTCGGTCATGAAATTTAAAACGTTCATAATCATTTAACCAGGCATAACAAGTTAGTATTGCACAACCCCGGTAATCACACTTTTCTCTGAACTATACTGTCGAAAAGAAACTTACGAATTCTGCCAGCGAAGTGAGCTCTTGCAATCCGCATACGTCTTTGTTACTGCGCATCGGAAGTAGTCATACTTCCCACTGCCAAAATTAATTTGTCAACCTGTACGTACATGTACGTATCTGTACATGTCCATCCAGAAGTTACGTCATTTTGTCTAAAATATTTCTCATTCACTTGTTAATCTAATGAAAGTAAAATTTGCTGTTCTAGTGAATTGTGTACGGAAGTTTTGTCTTAGTATCAATGAGGAAATCATTCAAATGATTGTTGAATATCTGTTTCACTGAAATTTGGGAACAGGAGTGAGTATGAAGAAGATTGTACTGGCGAGACTTTTTTCGAGATTCCTTGGTTATCAAGGAATTTATTTTTTGTGGATGTATGTAATTAATGGATTGCTGGAGAATAAGATTGAATATTGATCATTTGTCGTTATGTTTAGCTGTATTGTTTCATTAGAGAAGCCATTCAGATAATGAATGTTTGAGTCTGAAAAATTGATAAAAAACAACCGAAAATCTCTAGCATTAACATAGTAAGCAATCATAATTCATCAATCATTAAAGTAATTGTATTTAACAACATCGAATTATGTACTGAATGTAATAAATTAGAAGTATTTGAATGATGGAATATTATATGTAAGGATGAACACAAGTGGTGTAAATGATCTCAAATGAAAATTTAAATTTAAAGCACAAACGCCACAGTTAAAAAGGATTTAAAATTGGGACGATCATTTTCGGAAGGACTTGCATATTTATAACTCTTGACGGGAATTGTCCTAATTATTCATAAATTAGTTATGGTAATTAATACAAAGTAACTCGGAAAAGCAAGAATTGAATATGAAGAAATGGAAATTTAATACCTGGGTGTGATTTCCAATTTTCAAGTGACGTGCGCTGTATTTCTCGTTCTCTGGAATTAACTAGTTTGAACGCATTCAAATTGGGGGAGTCTTATACGTTTATTATACAAATTGTCTCAGGATATATCTGAATGTTATTGACCGTTCGATCTAAAATCGTCAACAATATCCAATTAAGTGAGGGTGAAATGGTTCCTGGCATAAGTGAGTAAAGCTAATGTCACTTCCCGTTTAACTGCATCATATTGCGCACACTATTTCCATTTAATAGATAACTTACCGATAATTATTCCATTAATAGTACTTCCGCACTTCGAGAAGGCCTTTTGAACAACAAGTTACACAAATGACAATCTTTAACTACTGTTAACCAACATATTCTATTTCTTTTATTTGAAAACTAACAATATTTTTGTTTATGATATAATAATATTGGATAGATAAATTGATTAATAAATATGATATCCTAATGTACATTCAATTTTTACGAACACGGTAATAAAAATAACAATATAATGTAAACTACAAAAACTGACATCTACGGAGGTCAGTAAAATTTTGCGCCATGTCTACATCTCAATTGACTCTAGAAAGAATAAAATGTCCATGAAAATAGACAATTATAGTAATGAAATTTATATCAGAAATTTTTTTTGGATCACGTAAAATACCATGTGGTTTATTAAATTTACCGAACTTTTTCTATTTTCATTTCACACTTAAAAAGAAACATTCATCCAAATATTTCACCATTTATTTACTGAAATTTATTGAGATAACATCTTTATATCTACATAGTTATTTTCCAAATAGTTTTAAGTTGATCTAACAAATCATTTGGCATAAGGGTGCAAAAATTGGACCAAGTCAAGTTTTTTTCTAGTAGGTGTATCGTCCTAATAAATTTTTAAAATTTATTATTTGATAGATAACTATTACTAACATAATATTGTTACGAAATAGCACACTAGTGTACTCCCTGTATCTGACTCTGTCTAAGACATGTAATGAAGTTAAAATTATGGCGGATGCGTAGGTATTTCTTAGAACTGTTTACGATTTGTTGTAACTATCTTATCTAGACATTTTTTTTGTGGCCAGTCTTACCTAGAAAGTTCTAGCAAAGCGATTGTTTTCGTGTAAGCCGCAAACTAGAATGATCTAGAAAAAAAGCACTAATATATAAAGGATCGACTAGCGGGAGAAGTTAGTTTATAAAGTGATCTCGTGATATAAACACTTAACAAGTAAATAGTCTAAGTAGTGAAGTGTTTATATAAATTATTGTAAGTGAAAATACTGTGTATATAATATGAATTAGTGAATAGTGTAGTGAATAAATAGATTAGGCTAGTAGACATAATGTGTGTGTGTATAAATTCATCCCACCCGTGATAAGAAAATCATAACATTTGTGTCAGGTGTGAGGTAATATAAATAAATAAGACGTAAATATGGCCAAGAGATTTAGTGATAAGAAAGTGACAGAGCTAAAGGCAGAATTGGAAAATCGCGAGTTGGAAACGTCCGTTAAGAAGAGTGAGGTAGTAGGAAGACTCAAAGTGGGGACTTGGATCCAGAAATATTTTGATTCAATGACGAGGCTCCTACCTTATTCTCATAAATTTCTGCTAACATGAACGAGAAGATTTCTGCCATGGAAGAAAAGATTCCAACTAATGTGAAACACGATATTTCGGATATGAAGAATGATTTTTCTGATATGAAGAACTACATTTCTGCTAACATGGACACATTATCTGTCGATATCTTATTAATGAAAAATAACAATGCTGCTGACGTCAAAAATAAAATTTTCTCTAGAATCGAATATTGAGGATAAGATGACAACGATGAACGAGAATGTAAAATCAAACATTGAAAATAAGATGACAACGATATACGAGAGAATCAAGGGATTAGAAAGAAAGATGACAGATTCAAGAACACGAGGCACGACATAGGAAAAAGAGAAGACTGAACAAATAACACCTTGAAAGCCAGAGATTCTTAACAAGGTAGAAGCCAATTGCAGTTTCACCTAAGTCAAGGCCCCAACGTTTGACAGTAAAACTTCGTGGACCAATTATGTGAAACAGTTTGAAGCAGCCGCTAGAGTAAATAATTGGTCCGATAAGGAGAAGGCAGTGAGCTTAACCATCGCGCTTCGGGGAGATGCCTTAGATGTACTTCACACGATACCTCTTGTAGAAACGGATGACATTGATCAGCTGGACATGCGATACGGTCACGAATATTTGGAACGTTTGTACAGATTCCAGTTGAAGAACCGAAGGCGGAAACGTGACGAAACCTCTCAAGAGTATCAACTGGATATTGCCCGACTAGTTCGATTTGCTTATCCATCAGCACCAGATAACATGATGGAATGTTTAGGCATCCAGGACTTTATTGACGGCTTATGTGACCATGATATGGAGAAGACGCTTCGATTGGCCCATCCAAAAACATTGGTCGAAGCATTGACTGATGCTGTTGATTATGAAGCAGCCACGATGGCTTCGGGATACAACAAAGGTAGGACCATACAGGAAGAAGGTGACGATGACAGACTTGACCAGATCGTGAACTTGTTGGAAGATATGGTCGACAAGAAGACGAAGAAGATCAGTTGCTGTAATTGTGGCGAGCTAAAAAATGTACGCAGTTCGTGTAAGCGTCCTACGAGTCCTGCAAACCAAGAACCTTCTAAATGCAAAGTAGCCTTGAAGGATCCGTGGTACAACAAATGTAGGACCATGCAGGAAGAAAGTGACGATGACACACTTGACCAGATCGTCAAATGCTGGTAATGTGGCGAGTTAGAGCACGTACGCAGCCCGTTTCAGCATCCCAAGACTCCTGCAACACCAGAACTCTAGTCACAGGGGTGATGCGAATCACCAAAAAGCCGACTTTCTGCCTAGACGGCCATGCCCTGTAGACAACTCTCACTGCAACGAGTCGGAATCTAAGGAAGCTGCAGTTTTTAGAACTACTATAGTCAACGAAGAATCGTCACCTACCAGGATCAGAGAAGATCAGGAGAATCATCTTCACCTAAAGAAGATTCGGCAATGGAGGGAAGAAAATTGACGACCTACCTGGAAAGAAATGTCATGATTTTCACCGAAACTCAAGGCGTATTGGGTTCAGTGGGACTTCCTTGTCCTGGCAGAAGGGCTGTTGAGAAGAAGCTTTGAAAATGATGATGGTTCTGAGATGACGAAGTAGCTAGTTATCCTGAGAACAAGAGCAGCTGAAGTACTGAAGAAGTTACACGACATTCCATCGAGAGGTCATCTGGGAGTGTAGAAAATCCTCCAGCGAATCTGTGAGAGGTTTTATAGGATGAAGAGCTCCGATGATGTGTAGGACTGGTGTAAGGAATGTACGACTTGTGCTACGAGTAATGGACTACATCGTAAAAGAAAGGCACTCATGAAACAGTAGAATGTTGGAAGCCCTTTCGAAAGGATTGCTTAAGATATCGCTGGACCATTTTGTCGTCGACAGACAATGGTGGAAAATACATACTGCTTGTAATAGATTATTTCACAAAGTGGGTGGAAATTTACGCTATCCCGAACCAAGAGGCCACAACTGTCGCGGATGTATTGGTGAAAGTATTTATAAGCCGATATGGAGGGCCCTTGGAAGTCCACAGCGGCCAGGGAAGAAATTTCGAAAGCCATCTATTCCAGGAGATTTGCGACAAGCTGGGAATGAATAAGACCAGGACAAAAGCATTACATACACAGTCAGATGGAATGGTCGGGAGAATGAACACGACTATTGAAAAATACATGTCCAAACTAGTTTCCAGTCATCAGAGAGATTGGGACAAATATCTTTCCCTATTTGCATTTGCTTATCGATCTGCCGTCAATGAGTCAACGGGTGAAACACCTGCAAAAATCTTGTTTGGACTTGAAATGAGGCTTCCTTGTGACCTGGAATTTGGCTGTCGGCCTGGAGAAGATCTAGCAGGAGAAGACTACGTGATCCAATTGAGAAGAAGGCTGGACGATATTCATGAATTAGTTCGAACAAATCTTCAAGTTGCCAGCGACATAATGAAAAATCGGTACGACACGAAGGCCACAGTGAGCGGTTTTAAAGAAGGAGACAAAGTATGGTTACACCACTCGACGAGGAGAAAAGGAATTTCTCCAAAATTACAAAAATCTTGGAAGGGTCCATACTTTTTCAAGAAAAGGATCAATGATGTTATATATCGCATAAGCAAGATCCCCAACGGAAAACCAAAAGTAGTTCACCAAAATCGACTAGCGCCATTGGAAGGAGACCATGACCTGGAGAAAGGCGTGAACCATATTCAAGATGTGTCTGACACTACCTTCGATGAACTTATTCGCACGTATGGAGGTACCGGGAAAGCTAGATATGCAGTCACTTCAGAACAACGACAGGATATGTTCACTCTCCCGGAAGACTATTCACTGGCATACAGCATCCCCGCTCGTATCAAGAACGCACGAGGGTTGGCAACCGTCTTTCGAAAAAAGTTCGGGCAATTAGAAAAACTTGAAAACCAGATTCCAGCCCCTGGCAAGACACTGACACTGAAACACAATTCGCGGTACGTCTTCTACGTGGTAACTAAAAATGAATTTCAAGATGGGTCTACCTACCGCGGTGTGTGGGAAGCACTTCGAATCGGCCGAGACCATGTGTCGGAATCCAACGTGTAGAAACTGCCTAAGATAGCGAGTAACCAGTTGGATTGGCGAGTCATCAGGAATATGGTAGAGGTGGTCTTCCAAGATACCGGTTTCCAAATATTAATTTGCAGCTACAAACCCCGTTATAAAAATCCGATGAAGATGGTGTCCTGTTATTTCCATAAGATCGGAAAGTGTAGAAATGGGGCCAGTTGCCGATTCAAGCATCCAATCTCGGCTACATAGAACTTCCAGGAGGAACTTCCATTTAAGGAGGGGGTAATGTTACGAAATAGCATACTAGTGTAGTCTTTGAATCCGACTCTGTCTAAGCCATGTATGAAAGTTAAAGTTATGGCAGATTTGCAGGGATTTCTTAGAAGTGTTTATGATTCTTTGTGACTATCTTATCTAGACATTGTTTTTGTGACCAGTCTTACCTAGAAAGTTCCAGGGGTGATTGGTTTTGTGTAAAACGCAAACTAGAATTATCTAGAGAAAAAGGCACTAATATATGAAGGACCGACCAGCGGGAGAAGTTAGTTTATAAAGTGATCTCTTTATAAAACAGCGAACAAGTAAATATTCTAAGTAGTGAAGTGTTTATATAAATTATTGTAAGTGAAAATACTGTGTATATAATATAAATTAGTTAATAGTGTAGTGAATGAATAACTTAAGTTAGTAGACATAACGTGTGTGTATAAATTTATTCAACCCGTCAGGATAAACTGATTTAAATAAATAAGAAAAACATTACAATATGTCTTAAGCTTTTACCTCTACCCGAGCAAGTGATATTTGCATCCCTATTTATCATCACTGGTGGTGGCTCCATATTCTTAAGTACCACATTTGGTCTCAATTACTCACTCGCTTTTAGGCTGTACCGTGTGGGTTCTATAATTGTTTTTTCAGTAAAACAACTAGGATAATCAAATATCTCTTTTCTTTCTTGATAATTATTACTACCGGATTTATTTCTTCCGACCTTTTGAACTTCTTCTAACTTTACTTCATATAACCCAGGCTTATTATATATATATATATATATATATATATATATATATATATATATATATATATACATATATATATATATATATATATATATATATATATATATATATATTTATATATATATATATATATATATATACATATATATATATACATATATATATATATATATATATATATATATATATAATATATATATATATATATATATATTTATATATATTACTGTCCATTTAGCCATAGTACCTCCGTCAATGCTAGGATAATTTTTTACTTCCATTGCAACATCCCGATGTAACTTTCTCAACTCCTTTTAACTTGATCATAAAATTGTTTTTCTTGGCTTGCTCTTTCCTCTAATTTTATTCTATTTTTCCGAATAACCTCTGTTATTATGGTTGAAAATTGACAAAACCCCTTGAGTTTTCGTACCATCTAATAATTCAGATGGTAAACAAATACTATCTATAACTGATTTATTCCTTAACTCTAAAAAAACTAAATACCTATCTTTTTTATCTAAATTGGCCTTTTTCTATATATTTCTGACAGTTAGTACTGTTCTCTCAGCTGAACCATTGGATTGTAGATAATACGGTCTACTTGTTTTGTGACTAAACTTCCATGCTTTTGTGAACTGTTTAAATTTACTATTTGATTGGTATATATGAGTGAGGGAATTCCATGCCTTACAAAAGTTTGACTTTAAGCTGGTAATTATAGTACCTGCTGATAACGAACTCAGCTGTGCTATCTCTATAAACTGTAAAATAATCTATTGATAATAATCAATGATATACGAATGTCATATTTAGAAATATCATTTCTGATGGAAGGCCAAAAAAATATTTCTTTAGCTCTCGCTTCGCAATTTTCAACTCCTAATTGATTTAAATGCATGTTTTCTTTTCTTAACGCTATCAGTACAACCGGTGCTGTAGTACGACATACTAGTCCTTGTCCTAGAAATCATTTATTTTTATATTTTTTACATGGTTTTATTATATCATGTATGTCCTCTGTCCACCTTTCAGCAATGACTTTTTTTTAATGATGCTAATTCAAGACATTGTTCTGTTTCTTTAATTAATGACCCTAATTTCATAATTGTCATGGGTAAACTAGATACTACCATACCTACATGAGCTTCAATGTCTGCTAATTGGTCTACAAAGTAATCGGTGTGTTTGAAATTTCTACACAGTGCATCAAACGAAAACATTTCTTTGCCTACCTTATATACACGTATTACTTGCAAATCATACTTTTGTACTTGGAGCCTCATTCTTTGTAACCTCAAGGGCCATTCTACTAATGGTTATTTGAATAAAAAGTTTCCATTTAACACACCCATGCACAATAGCTATCAACTATTTTTTTTATCTGTGCTTATTTTTGTTGGATTTCATTCAAAGCTTTAGATGCATATTACAATGGCAATTCTTCCTGATATAAACATTCACCTAAACCATTCTAACTTTAATCAACATTTTTTTTCATTCTATTCTTTCAGTAAATGCCTCAAGTCACTACTTAACTCTGATCAGTTTGGTATATATCTTGCAATGTACCTAACCATAATTTGGTTTTTCCAAATCCAAAATTGACTGTATTTTTTGTGAATCTACTTTACATTAACTGCAAACATACATCTTTTAAAGTTGAATTATATATTATATTCCTTTGCTTTGTCTAATTCATTTTTAAGTCCACTTTCATGCTCTTATTGGTCGGATACATATAATTGCTAATTACCCATGTACATACACTTCACATCCATCAACACTTTCAAATATTATTCCAAATTTTCTTCGGAAAAGTTCCGGTCTGGTATTCAAACCATATGGTAATTTGTTCCTTGCAAATGGTGTTGCAAAAGTACATAATTTGCTACTATTTTCTGTTAATACAATTTGAAAAAATGCTACTGCAGCATCCAATATACTGAAATTTTTAGCTTTTATATTTTATATAGTTTATAGCAGTAAAGATGGTTTGAATATGGGCAACCCCCTCAGCTCCCTACTAGAAGAAATTTTCATTGATAATATAGAAAAAATAATTCATAAACACCCCCTTATGTACTGGTACCGATATGTGGACGACATTTTAGCTAGCTTTACAGGTACAAATAGACAATTAGACAGTTTCATTACTTACATAAACTCAATTCACAATAATATCAAATTTACCGTAGAGCTTGAACAAAAGTCTAGAAATTTTTTAGACCTTACAATTTCAAATATAAATAATCATGATTTTCCAATATTTTATAAACCATCTCATTCAGATATTACAAATCATAATAGTTCGATCCACCCATTCCGTCATAAACTAGCACCTTTCATTAATATGATACACAGACTCTTAACAGTCCCATTAAATACTAATAATTATAACAAAGAATTAAATATCATAAAACATATATCAGTTCATAATCATGATGATCAAAATTTAATTGACAATATCATAAATAAAAAGATACAAAAACCGACTTTAGAACAAGTATTCCCTTCTGAAAAAAATGATTTAAACGCTTATCATACTTTGGAACACCATCCTTAAAAATTAATTCATTTTTATCAACTTTAGACATGAATATCTGCTTTAAAACTGATTACAATTTATCCAAACTCATTGGAAATAACAAATCTAAATCTTCAAAATTGAACAAATCAGGAGTTCATAAATTAAAATGTGGTAATAACAACTGTGATAATATTTATATCGGTGGAACTTATTGAAATTTTAGAACTAGAATTTCGGAACACAAACGTAGCTATGACAACAAAAAATTATATTCTAACTATTCAAATCATTTATTAGAAAACCAGCACATTTTCGACCCAAGTTTTGAAATTTTGCATGTAATCGGTGAATCCTTCAGTTTGAATTCATTAAAGGCTCTTGAGATAAACAAAAATGAATATTCAGGTAACCTCTTTAACGACGAAATAGATATCAATCACTCTCCTTTATTAAACTTTTTTACCTAGAAGATGGCTTAAGAATGTTTGTAGTGAATGAATTCCCAGGTAATTTCTCTCTATACCTTTTTTAACATTAGTATAATAGAATTCTGTATTTATGCACTGTATATATAAGAACATTTTTAGTTGATACCTTCATTCGTTTTGCGAACGCTACTGTGTGAGTGAAACGCGTCAACCAGTTTAAATTGAACATTTATTCAAATAAATAAAGTTTTAAACAAATTAAATAGTTGTATTTTCACCATACAAAACTAACTGTTTTTAATTATGGAATTATTGAAAAACATTTAGTTTCATTTCAAAAAGTAACCTCTTCATATATTCCAAATAATTTATTACACTCGCTTTGAACTTATATACTATCTACACTACCTTTTACCATATTTAACTTAATTAAAGTAGGATATACTATGACTACTACTGTTGAAGGCTCAGCTTTTACCACCTAAAATACTAAAACCTCGCTTTTATTTCTTATGCTATATTTCATTTTGATTTGCCCTAATCCTTGAATATTAGAACCATTGTAACTTTTTAAATCTACCCAACTACTATCTAATTCTATGTCTCCAACTATATTTTTTGAAATGAAATCTGGTACTTCAATATAATCACTACCTGTATCTAATTCTCCTTAAATTTTAAGTGTTGTATTATACTTTCTTCTATACATTTGTTTTCGACCATTCCTTCCAAATGTTAACAGTTTCTATGACCTTTTAATATTTTTTTTCTCTTGTATCTTCTTGCGCTAAATTTATCCTTCCCTCCATAAAAGCTTCTGCAAAATGGTTTAGCCACTTACATTTATTTCACTTTGTAACTTTTGTAATTATATTATTTAGACTGCTCTATGATATTTGTGAGAGATTGGTTGAATAAACTCTAGTTATTCTGTTCTATATTTAATTAATTGTCTTATAATATATGTTTGTGTAAGATTTATTGACATTTTAACGCTAATTTTTACATATTCAATAACAACATCGTCAGTGACAAGTGACACTGCATGGTAGCTGACTTGAATGGAGAAGGCCTAGTTCAACCAAATATTCGTTTATTCATCACATATTATTATTTATAAATAATGATACTGTATATCATATTTCCATTTTCTATCGGCGCGGTCTTAGACGAAGTCTAAGGGCGGGCTCGTCCACTTACAACGGTGTGTTTTAGACTTTCTAAACTCTTTATTGTACTGAGTAGGCTTCTCAGTGTACTCCTGACTATTTCCGTCACGTTTGACTCTATTTAAGAGCCGACGGTTACCTTTCCTGAAGTTTGACAGGTTCTCATTCCACCAAGGAGCATCTTTGTGTGATCGAGCGTGCAGCTGGAAGTAAAATCTTCCATTATTACTTCACTGATCTGTTTGACTCTTTGTTCCAGGTCATACTGCTGGTGATTCACCCCATTTACTTCGACGTGTTCCAAAGAGTCCTTCAGGTTGGTCTTTTAGAGAGACCTATCCGTATTTCTAAGATATTGAATTGAAGGAATCGAGGTGGTATCTCCTCTATCCTGAGTTAGAAGATGCTATAGTCCAATATTTTAAATTCTTCCTAGCAACAACATTAACTATTGTTGTCCAGAATCTCTTGCTATCGTGATAAAAGTGGGAGTTATCTCCACGTTTGAGTTCTCAAGGTTATCTGCTTAGAGATATTCTAATAAACACACACCTTTCGCCTCCTTGTTAGTGCTTCTCCGCACGGTATAGTGTATGTTGGCATCTCAACCAATTATGATTGGCAGCCGTCTGCAGTTGCAGTGTCTGACTAGCTCTTGTACTTCCTGGTATCATCGGCCCATCTCCAGCGAAGTAGGCAGAGGCAATGACGATGTTTTGGCCGATACTCTAATGTTGAGGTGAACCATGATTGGAACAAGGTCCCGTGACAGGTATTTTGAAACATATATATATATATATATATATATATATATATATATATATATATTATGTTATTTCTTATTATTACACAGGCACCCGGAGATACTTACCTTAGGTCATAAATCCATTTTGAGTCCTTACGTGCCAAACCTTTGATTTGGCTTTCTTTGTTGATCCATGGTACTTGGATCATTAAAATATCCAGTTGTAGTTTTGGGAAAAAACTTGCTGTCACAGCTGAATCTCTCTTTGCGTGACCCATATTAATCTGCGCTACATTCGTGAATGTGAATTGTTACGGATGACAGGACCCAAGTTATTCAACCTCTAATCATATCCCTCCTTCATCTCTCCCTGTCCGTCCTCGACAACCATGGCAATATATTCCCCGGAGTTCGAGCAGGTTTCATGATTTCGAGTCAGACCCTCAAACCCTAGGTAGCTCCACCTTGTTTCTAGGGATGCAGAGGTGATCTCCGCATCCCCAAGTGCCTCAGCAGAGCCGGACGAGATCTCAGGCTGACCCAAGATCAAGCTTTCGCCTTTTCCCCTTTTTTGGGAGTATCCATATGTGGTGCGAATTTCCACGCTCATTGGATCCTCTGCGGGGATCCCTTTTTTTCTTAGTTCCGAGATAGGAATACGCCCAAAATGAAAGTTTGGCGCGTAACCTCCTGCTTTCAGAATCTCCCCGGGTTGGTGATCGATCCCAACCGTGAGAATAGTTCCAATTCTCTCTTTTTGAGGTTCAGGATCTTCCAAGCCTCAGTAATTAGGCTGGAGTTCTTAAACTCGACAAGTTGGATGATCTTCTCCAATGTCATGTCATGGCTTCTCAGGAAGAATACAGTAATAGTGACCGGCTTTGGGATGTCGTCTCCACTTCGACTCACCAATTTGAGTCGTTTTCGGCGCTGCCCTCATGAGCCAGTCTGCCGATACTTGGGACTCACAATTCACCAGGATCATTGTATAGCGGGAATGAATTCCTAAGAAGTTGATCCCCTCCTCCTTACTTTGGCACAACTCATCCATCTGAGTGTCTCCCAGGGTATAGAGCTATTCTGCTCTCAGAATGGCTGTAGGGTGATCATTGGGCATTATTTCCACCCCAAATACCTTCTCTGTTTTAACAGCTACTGCGTAACCAGTGGCTCACCCGGTTACTTTTGCAGCTGTTTTGGGTTTTTTACTGAGATGGCGCTGCGGAGGAGTGATGTGCTCCGGGCCTCTTTTCTGTTTTACCTTCCCCTTAGGAATTTTCTTATCGGGTAGGCTTTTCCCGTTGGCAATTACTTAGGTAGGTTGGGCACTGAAGAAACTGCTTCTTGACCTTTTCAGGGATTGAGAAGTCGAACGGCATACAACAGTTTTGCCGTTTGGTAACCATACTCTCAAGATAGTAAGCTTCACACCCGGCCTTTATATGTTAATATACTATTGTTTTTGAATAATTTCATAGCATCAACAAACATACCCACAACTTTCTAGCGAGTTATAGGAGGGATTTATGGAATCACGACTATCGCTGAAAGTAATTGGGAATCCATTGATGAATTGCACAGAATAATGGTGTAGTTATCAAATTTTCACCCAAAATTAACTCCTACGTCATTTGACAGGTTTGCTTCTAAATCAATGTTGACCATAGTTGTCGATGTTGTTGGTGTCTGGATTTCTGCCTTCTTTTGATGATGTACCAATTAGCATTCGTGCTTTTTTATTTTTCTACTGGATACTATCTGCTAAATAACCCTGAAATACAGTAGAACTACGCCATCTACCATATCTCTTCCTCATACTTACTCCTGCATCTGCTAACACCGTGGGAAAAGCTGGACGTAAACAATGTCCAGTATAGGATTTGGGGTTTGGTATATTCGGAAGAGAGAGAGAGAGAGAGAGAGAGAGAGAGAGAGAGAGATAGAGAGAGAGAGACAGAGAGAGGGAGAGAAGCTCGAGGATTATTTGTGTTAGGGCTTATAATTATTTTTATTTTTTGGGGTTGGTTATTTAGCCATTTTGCCCTGTTAACAGATTCAAGTGGAAGTACTTTCACTCCTGATGGGGATGAAAGCAAAGTTAGGTACGCCTGCCTATGTTTGTGATAGAGCAGTTGTCTCAATAAATGGCGAAGTGTTTCGGCTATTATGTCCCGTAAGTTGGGAATGGCATTCATGAGGGTGACAGCGAGGACTTCTATAATGATTTTTGATTTTTGTGTCGGTTGAGAGGTCGAAGGGAACTGGTGGTTTTTCGAGTGAGACTGGAGCGGTCTTTTCAGGGGTTTTGGGCAGCCTGTGGGGGCAGCGAGGGCGGAAGGCGGCGTGAGGACCACCGCAATTTGTGCATGTCGGAGTTCCGGACTTGGGGCTATTTTTGGGAGGGTGGAATGTTTGGCCGCAAGGAGAACATATCGGTTTAGACCGACAAGAATCAGAGGAATTTCCGGTTTGTTTCCATCGACTGCAATATTTAGGGACTGGGGGCAGCGGATTGCCGTTGGACGGCTTGCGCCGATGAGGGAGACCATGAAATAAGAAGACGGAAAAGACGGAGGTGAGAAGGGTTTGGGATGTTGTGACGATGCGATGTGGGTTTGTTTGTGGACTTGGCGCCAAGTTTTGAGGAATGGAATTTCATGATCACAAAGAATTTTCGAATTCTTCGAGGGTGATCTTTGCGTCTACATTCCTGCAGACGCAAGAGAAGGTGGGTATAAGAGTTTTGGCTGCTGGTCGGAGTGGACGTTCGGTGGAGTTGAGGATGTTGATGGTGATGTTGGAGTCACCAGTAGAATTGTGAAATCGTCTCAGAATTGTTGAGACTGGCATTGGGGAGGAATTTTTTAGAAGGGCTGTTAGGTTGAAATTAACTCTCAAATACAAGAGAAGCTCGAGGGTGTTTAAAGGGCGAAGAGGGATTTTTTAGTTGAAAATTGGCATGGGAGGTGTCTGATATTGAGGGTTTGCGTGGTGTTGTTGTGAAATTGTTGGTAGGGTTGTAAGTTGTAGATCGGGGTATGGTCTTCCCGACGAGGGTGAAATCGTCCTCGTTGGGGATGGTAAAACGTCGGGTGATTGGGTATGTAGGCGATTTTGATCTTACAGAAGAAGCGTAAGACCTGGTTGGTGAAATAAATGAACTGTGTTTTGGTTGACGTTCGGGTGTTTGTTTTAAGGAGGTTTGTTTTGAACAGGTTTGAGGAGATGGTGTTGAGTGAGAGTGATTATTTTTGGATGTATCTTATGAGGGTGTGTTGTGTTTGGGTGCGAACTCTGGAAATTCTTTCTCGTAGAGGGAAAGGAGTTCTTTGCATTTAGGAGAGTTGAGATAATCTTTGGATTCATGATCTTCGTTAGAATCGAATAGGGGTGATCGCGGTTGATTGAATGGAGAAAGTTCACTGTGAATTGTGAGAGATGGTATTGGGAAGGTTTGGCAGATTCACTGCTTCGTGTGCGTCTGGAGGACATTATTGGTTGTGAATGTGGTTAGGATTTGAGGGTGAAAGCTAACACCTACCGCGGAGTCACTATAGGAGGGAGTTGCCTCCCTAGTTAAAGGTTTCCTGATTTATTAGCTTTCAGGAGTATTATATTACCTTGGTGCTAAATGTCTTTCCTTCTTATAGTTGGTGTGGCTTGATTGTTTGAAAATCTAAAAAAACGGTTTTTTCATTTTCATAAATAAGAATTTGTTACTGAAGAAACAAATGAGTACACTTCCTTGTGTGAACTGTCGAACTGAAAAGTTTGGCAAAACATGGGGTTGGTTGGTCTTCTGGTCGATGCGTCCACGGTGTCGGTGAAGTCGCGGTGAATTGGCTTGAATAAGTGACCAATTCTTGCTTGTATTACCTTCCTCAGGCGATGGACTGGAGCTACTGAGAGGAGGTGGCATATTCAAAAAACTTGCAACTTTATAAGGCACAATTCCAAAGGTGTTATTTCCTACTGCTTGACGTGAGCAACGCTCATTCTTATAGCTTACGAACAATATTTAAACACCGTTAGGCTGCAGTTGTGTATTATATTTTCTCACTAAAGATAACGCAGTGAACTCTTTTTCTTCAATAATTGTGAATTGTCGACGAATTCCTGTTTCTCTCATGTTAATCAGTCCATGAGATCGATATCTTTCAAAGTATCCCATAATCAGAATAACCTACAATAATTAATTGAATGGTCAATACTTTCTATCAATTGAATTATTGCATGCAGAAAATAATTACCATAAGCAAGAAAATGACGATATTGTCCCTTCCAAATGATGCAGATTTTTTGAATCACAACATTCGCTTTTTTTTTAGGAACGCTTCCAGTTAAATTAATTGTTTAATGACGAGTTTGTTATGAAGTAATATCGTAGAATTCAGCATAGACCATTTGATCCAGAGAGTATTCACAGAATAATTTTTTGACCGCAAATTTAAATGCAATTTATCACATACTAATTAAGGTTACATGACATTTCTTGAAAGTAAGCCAATAATACTGTGGTTCCAATGGTTTCAATGTGAATGCTGCTCAACCGCCATCGAAATATTGTATATTCTTTCACGTACACTTCTTTAGACTTTCCGGGATCAGAATAGAGAGAGATTTATTGGAATTCAGTATTACTCAATTTGGAGAAAATGACAAAAACAATAAAAATTCAAGAAGCGACATAAATAAACGACTCCTTGGTTACCGCGAAAATTGATTATTATAGATGCAATTCGGTCGTTTGACAAATTCAAATAAAAAATCCTGCTTGATAACTCTTTGTAAATGCAGTTCACTATGTTAAATCATAGCAAATAAAAAATTGTATACACTACGGGAGCTACTAGATGTTAATTCCTTCGGGAAACTTATTTTCCCTTGCGCCCTTAATGTATAAATATCTATTATGTTTATATGATCAATAGACACTATACATTACTATTTAATATACAATATCCATTGACGTAACTCGCGGAAACAAAATTTGTAAATCCAGTTGCTTTACAGTCGACATTCCAAGGTATGTCCATCAAAATATTTTCCAATTTTTCCAATAACTGGAGAAATTGGTTCATAGTCTTTCAATTTCTGTTTATACTCGTTTCTTTGTGATGATATTTGCATACAGTAGACTTCCACAAGTGTCATCTTCCTTTTTGATGTTACTAAGCCAAATTAATAACCGTTCTTAGATGAATTAAATTGCAATTAATCGAAACCACTTATTTCAATAATAAGTTGACCAAAATTAATGACAGCAAATCTCTGATCAATTACCATCGGTTAACGTAGTGAATACAGAATCATAACGGATTGAAGTTGAAGTATACATTGAATTGTAATCACATAAATCAATCTTGCATTCAAATTTCTCATCAATATCATGAAAATACTGTTCACGTTAACTGGTCTATAAACCATTCGTGGAAACCATACACTGAAAGAACAGTTTGGTTACAATTACTACTAAGAATAATCAACTGTCACCAATAAGGTTATTGAATTATGGCCTAATAAACGTTTGTTAGTAAGAAACGAATTATTTGTCTACACCTCTATGAATAATGAATTATTTACTATTAGGTTCTGAATATTTTCTCAAAATAATCATTTTGTTGACAATAAATGTTATTGTTTTTATGAAAAAATGATTCATAACTAACAATTTATAATTTTTCCACCACACCATATGTTATTTATTAATACAAAATCATTCTATATAGTAATTACATATTTTGTAATCGTTATTCAAGATTGAATTATTATACCCATTTGTTCACAATCACAGCATGACAAAAGCCTCTTTATTGATAATAAACAACTATTCTTTCTAAAATTATTTGTCTCGACCCTTACTTCGTGGAATATACTCATATCAGTGTTTTAAATGAAAGATACTGTTTCTAGCTAATTCCACAATATATTGTGAAATTAGCTAGAAACAGTAAGTTTCATTTAAAACACTAACTATTTTCTACATTTTGTTACCATTATTTATAGAATGATGACCAAATACTTATTTAGACAACAAGAATGCCATTTTCAATAGACCCGAAAAGATATCGTATTATTAGCAGATAGCAAAACTTTATCGGCCTTTGGCGATTCTTGCTAATACATTGATTACTTTTAGAAAATCTACTGGAGATGGCACCTCAGTTGCCGAAAACCTGTTAAGACATTCCTGACTGTTTTTTATGGTTTATTTCTATAATTGTCATCAGTTTTCTACACCATTAGCGTTATCTGAATATTGTAGTCGTAAACTACAAAATATGATTTAATAGAATAGTTTTCTGGATAATATAGTCAGTGATCAAATTGCTATTTATTACTCGGGGTTTCTATCCCAACACCGGAAGGAATTAGACAGGGTGACAGTCTAAGTCCCTTTGTGTTTAATCTCCTCATGGATAAAATTATAAACAAAGTAACATGTCTCAACCTCGGATACAGACTGGGCAACAAAAGAGTTAGTATGGTGTGCTACGCTGATGATGCAGCAATCATCGCCGAATCAGAAAACAACCTACAGAGACAACTCTTCCAGTTCTTTCCGGTAAGCCGCCAACTCAATGTGAACATTTCTATCAGCAAAACCAAATGTATGACAATCGCGAAGGATCCGCTTAGATGTAAGCTGGTGGTGGAGGACAATCCAATAGAACAGGTGATGTAATTCAGATATCTGGGCATAGATATATCAAGTAACCACGACCCGGTAAAAGACCTAAGAAGCCAGATTAACAAAGCATCCGCACTATCAGGATGCCTACGAGATATAGTCTGGTCCAGCCCGTACATGCGCAAAAATAGCAAAATTAGTATCTACAAGACTTGTATCAGACCCATCATGACGTAGGGCACGGAAGTTCGCGAGGACACGAACAAGACGAAACAAATGCTAAGGGTGGCCGAGATGAAAGCACTGAGAACAATAGTGGGGAAAACAAGATGAGACAGAGTAAGAAACACAGATGTCAGAGAGCAGTGCGGGATACAGGATATTGTGAGATGGGGAAAACAACGTGAGAGGCAGTGGTACAACCATGTAAGACGGATGGACGAGAACAGACTTCCAAAAATAATCCTAGAAAACAACCCACCCGGCTCAAGACCTTCCGGGAGACCACCTAAAAAGTGGAAAGATAGCTGGCAATCCACCTCCCAGGAAAGAGTAGAAGTAACAGATCGACAGATCTCCAAGAGTAGAAGAAGCAGAAGAGGTTTCTATGAGCACGAGTTACAGGAAGTAAATTTCAATCACATACGGCTTCCATAGAAACAGCAAGCCATTCTTTACATATTGCAAAAAAGTAATATTATTAATTGTGAGTTTTGTAAAAGATATTTAATGAAGTTAATTCAAACGAGTAAGTTGTATTATTTGAAAACATGGAGAATAGTTCCACTACAGAGGTAATTACATGGCGATCCTGCCATTAGGTTTTCAAAATTGTTGCAAAATAAGTATAATGAATTAGAGTGGCTGAAATGGAGTTGTAATTAATAGAATGCACAGAGTCTTACAATTAAAATAATGGCTGGAAGTAGTCAATCGAAATAAGTTGAAGAGAAGGTCATAATAGCCCAAGCAGGGAACAGTGGAGGTGTTACAAACCATACGTCCCAGACCTCAATTCAAAGTGATGTTGTGAGAGTCCTAGGAATAATTGCTTCCATTGCAGTTGTGTTCATTTTGGCAGTTATGCTGTACGCTTTTCTCAAAAGAAGAATAGTGAATGAAATTAGAAAAGAGATATCAAGGAGTCAAGAAAAAGTTTAGAAGTGAACCGTGTAAGTGTTAAACTGTGAAAGTGAAAAAATAGAAGAAAAAACAATGTGCAAAAATCAGTGAATCATAAACATAGGAAGAACGTAAGGGGAACTAGTAAAAAAAAATAATATTTAACATGTAGTTCTTAGTTAATGCATTTGAAGTAAATTTGCAAACTTCTCTCACATCTTATATAAATGGCTATGCCTAAACTTAATGAAATTTACAACAAATTATATGAAATAAGAAAGTACTTGATAAAAATAGGACCAGAGAGACGAAAACGCGATGTTTTAAATGAGAAAGTTTGGAAAGCTAAGCTAATATATGTTAATTTTGAGCCAATATTATCTAATACTAATCCAAAAATTAAAAATTTTCAATACACAGAGGAGGAAAATTCGATAACAAAAGCTTATATATATATATATATATATATATATATATATATATATATATGTATATAAAATTAATGAATTGTATTAAAAAATTATAAATTTTGTCCATACGAGGCCATAATTTTGACACAAAAATGGCTTCATTTGATTTGAAAGTAGCCATAAATTTATTACCTATAATGGGTGATAATGAGAATACAACTAACCAGTTAATTGCCGCTATTGAGTTATAGGAATCGATGATTGACGATAATGGTAAGCAATCGTTAGCAACATTTGTTTTGAAAACACGATTGTCAGCGAATGCTAAACTTTTTTACTTGATCCAGATAAAACCCGAGTATTAGAGACTTACCCTGTACATAAAAATGCAGAAGGCTTGACAAGCATATCACTCAATCTTGAAGGCATTTAAATACTAAGAAAGACTTAATCTCCAACTAATGTAAAGAGAATCATGTGACGTCCTATGCCTCCAGGAGACACACAGAGGGCCAACACAACGTCGCCCAAATATACCAGGAATGGCACTAGTGAAGGAATGTCCCCATCACCAATATGGAAGCGTAATATTTGTAAAACCAGGAAACAAAGTAACTAATGCACTTGCCACCACACTCAACAACATAGAGCTGATCACGATTAACCTTGGAAACATAACGATATCCTCAATATACAAGCAACCTAATGAGAGATTATCGTTCCCCCAACATATTAACCATCCACATGTGGTTATTGGAGACTTCAATAGCCAAAGTACAACTTGGGGGTATCGTGACATGAACGAAGATGTAGAACTCCTGGAGAGGCTAGCCGAAGAAAATGGCATGGCAGTGGTGGATGGAAGACAGGCTACAACCCGGACCTTACCTTCACCAACAAGTCTCTAGCTGGAACATGCAACAAGACAGTAATTGACCCTTTACCACACTCTCAACATCGGCCTATTATGTTGAAGTTTGGTCCGGTGATAATGCCGCAGAAGATCCCATTTAAAAGGTCGTTCAACCTAAGAAAGGATGACTGAACAAATTTACAGACGAGATTGTCGAAGAAATTAAAGATCTCCCACTGACTCCAGCAAACAATGATAATTTCCTCTTTACAATAAAGAAGACAGCGAGGCGTTGCATGCCCCGTGGCAGTAGAACCTACTATATATCCGGCTTTTCCAAAGAAAATAGGAGGAATATTTAGAACACTGCAGTCGGAATCCCTTCTCTCCGGAAACCATCCAGCTAGGAGACCAGTTAATCGACTCCATGAGTAGGAACAGACAAGAGGCATGGAAAGACATGATAGAAAGCCTGGGTAGCGGACATAGTAGCAGAAAAGCATGGAACCTCATCAAAAAGGCGACCCAACATCTTCCAAAGACTAAGTAGACGTCACTGTCAACGAAATCGCACATCAGCTGCTGCTAAATGGTAATCATGATGAAAATGTGAAAGTGATCTCACATTCAGGACGGCACAACAGCCTAAACTGCAATCAAGTATCTGAAGACCAGAAAGTCCCCAGGCCCAGATGACATCCTAAACGAGTTCCTGAAAAACTTAGGCCCATTAGCCCTGAACTGGCTTGTTCAAATGTATAACTCTTGCTGGACCAACAATACAATACTAAAATTGTGGTTGAAAGCTGAGGTCGTTGTCATCCATTAACCAAGAAAACCACGGGAAGATGTCAAAAGCTACCGCCTGGTGTCACTGTTGTGCTCCCCATTCAAACGTTATGAAGTCCTCATAATGAACAAGTATAGGTCCCAAATAGAAAACCATCTAATATCTCAGCAAGCAGGATTTAGACCTGCAAGATCATGTACTGGTCAGGTGCTAGAGTCTCACCCAACACATTGAGGACGGTTTCGAAAGAAATGTTTATAGATTTAACGGCGGCATATGACACTATAAATGATAAAATATTACTGGAAAAACTTTTCAAAATGACAGGAGATTACCAGTTGACAACAGTGATGAAAACAATGCTTTTAGCAGAAGATTCTATTCCAAGGAACCAGAAGCCGCTGGTAGCGTGCTTGCACCCATGCTATTCAATGTATATACCTACGACCAGCCAACCGGCCCAACAAAAAGGAGCTCCATCTATGCCGACGATGTAGCTATCAACTGCCAGTCAAAAACCATCACAGAGATGGAGTACATTACACAATACCTATCAAGGCTGAGCGACTCTAATAGGTCAAATCAGCTCCGCCCGAACCCATCGATGACGCAGACATGTCTATTCCACCTCAATAACCGACAGGCGAGAGGGGAACTGCAAATAGAGTGGAACTCAGTCAGACTGCAACTTTTCCCAAACCCAGTTTACCTAGGACGCTCTCTGACCTACAGAAAGCATATCGATAAAACCAAGAATAAAGTCAACACCAGAAACGGCATCTTCAGGAAACTGACTAATGCTCGCTGGGGAGCAAACCCTAACGTCCTACGCTCCTCGGCACTCACGCTATGCTACGCCGCAGCTGAATGTGCATCCCCGTATGGGAGATCAACACACGCCCGTAGGCTGGACCCCGTTCTCAATGACAGGTGCAGATTAATAACGGGATCTCTACAACCCACAAACCTTGACCAACTCCACATGCTAGCCGGAATTTCACCGCCGCAAATACGGAAGAAAATCTTAGCCATGGACGACCGATTCAGGCAATGCGACGACACCAGACATCCTCTGTATCATATACCGGTAGCAGGCAGACTAAAATGAAGGCAAAACTTTATGCAATCTACACAACCGCTCACAGCCTCTAAAACAGCGACCAAGGAAGCAAAATGAGAACATCCAGCCTGGAATCTAAAAGAAAAATTTCCTGCAGGATCGAACCTAGACTGGGGTACCTAAAAAACCCTCAACCGACTACGGTGCCAAATGGGGTGATGCAAGTACAGCCTCCTGAAGTGGTGATATGCGGAAGAGGAAGCATGTGAATGCAGAGAAGTCCAGACAATGGAACACTTCTGACATGCCAATCCCTACAAGTTCCATGTACCCTTCGAAACCTATGGACATCCAATTAAAATGCTTTGATATACGCCAGGCACTAGAGTGATATATTAACAGTTATATGTATTGTTAATATTATATATAGATATCTCACAGTTGTAATTTAGACGCGCTTCAATTAATAAGCACAACATATCCTTAAGAAATGTATATGTACTTAGTTCACTTGTTTAATTTTCGTGAAAATATAGTTAATCAAGTTCAATATAAAACAGTAAATACATTCACTAAAACCAGTTTCTGATGCTCTTCTAAATCGACCCACCAAAGGTGTATGTCAATGGCGCAGACATATCCAGTGCTGTGAAATTTTACTTAAATTAACTGAACATGCAAAAACAATTCGCATTCAATTAGAACAAAAGAAACAGAAAATACCTTAATAATGAAGAAAACATTGAAATCATCGAAATAAAAGTTCTCGATAAGGAAAAGAAATAAGTATACCATACAGCAACTTACAACAAAGTCACATAATTAAAGTGTACTAACTTCGTCCATCGTTGTTATTTTTGAAATATCATCAGCATTATTAAATTTCTCAAACACATTTCCATATTTTGTCCAAACTTTGCCCGTTTTGGAAACTTTTACCAACACTGCTTCCAAAAGAGCCATTCTCTCGGCAGTTAGATCCTTCCTAGGGACAATTATAGTTCACTTAAGTAATTTTTTATAACCATAAACAAACTCCTTACAGCTTGCAGATACAAATTTAACGAGTATAGACCTAAATTTGTTTGTATGCTTGCCTATAATAAAATGGGATTCAATACTATCTTCATTTGTTTTCAGGTTCAATTTCCCGGTGAAAATATCACTCATCAGCCTCTTACAATTAACTTCTTGGTTTTCAGGTACTCCATAAAATAAAACATTACGAGCTCTATTCGATTCAACTTGCTTCTTTTGCTTTCCTGTCAGACCTCTTATGAAAACTTTATCCTGCTCCTCTAATTTCTTTTTAACAATGATGTTTTCTCCCTTTAATTTTTGAATATCTCCTTTCAACTTCTCATTTACACTTTCAGTTATCGTACTCGTAATTTTAGTAACAAATTCTTCTGATGTACATAAACTTGTCACTAACGACTTAAAGTGTGCAGTTCGTCTTCTCCCTTGATCGAAGTCTTTCGTGTTGTAGCTCGTTCCATTATGAAAAAATAAAATATGAAGTATACTAATAAGAACTTACAAGTTTAAGTTTTTCTTTTATCAATTTGTCGGGACACTAACTTTTTACTTAATGACAATAATATCTTAGTTTTGCACGTAGTTTTCCTGTTTACTAATTAAATTGAAATATAGCACTTAACAGTACGTCTACTCGATACGAGCCATAGCCAGACACTGTATAATTTTCATTAATTATCAAACCATATTATAATTATCAATTAATATTATTAACTATTATCGCGCAATCGGGGTAATAAATGAATCGTTTACTATTAAAGCATTTTGTTCAAAATAAACAATAACAGCTGTAACAAATACTCTATTATTAATTATTAACACAAAAAAATAGTAATGATTTTAATAAATAAGCCTATTCAATTATGAATATTTATTGTGATATGACATGATGTATATATCACGATGACGAGTCAATCACGAGAGCTTTCACAATATATTGAATTCCCGGACTGGCTGACTGCCTATTGTAACTTTAAATCCCTAGTATTTACTTTAATGGTCGTAAACGCCCATTAATAAGAGATAGATTGCCTCGTAAGTGCCCGCTCAACTCGAAACCCAACAATTAAAATTTTAAATGGTTCAAAAGAACCCTATGTTTCTTTATGAAATATTCTTATAGAACCTTCCAAAACCATTAAAATGTTACTACAAATAACGTTGAGTGATTACGGTCCTCAATTAGCACCGTGAAAATATTTCAAACCCTTACACAAAGTAAAAAGAGGTATCTCAGCGATTCGAAATGAATGTTTTATGGATTAACATAAATTATCTAGCAGGACCCTATTTATAGCTTCATGGTCAAGTGGATAATTAAACTTATGTCAAAAATACCACCATTCAACGGAAATAGAAGAGAAAGTTCTACCCCCAAAAACTTGCGATATATCTACAAAAATTAACCAATTTGAAAGTAGTCAGTTTCTATATATAAATATATAAATATATATATATATATATAAATATATATATAACAAGATGTACGAATAGTGCGTGACATATGAACGATAAACAACGAATAGATCAGTGGGTATTGCACGCAAATACCACTCTTTTCAGTAGCCCCTTCTTCTATTTGCGTGCAATACCCACTGATCTATTCGTTGTTTATATATATATATATATATATATATATATATATATCTATATATATATATATATGTATATATATATCTATATATATATATATATATATATATATATATATATATATATATATATATATATATATATATATGTCCCCGAATGGGGACAAGGGGATAAAGTGTTAAAAAAATAAAAGTTATAGATCACATTTTACTCATTATTCTAAATTTCAGAGAAAAATACAATAATGGTTAGAAGTAAGCAAAAATCAATCAGTAGCTACAGCAAAACAAATAAGAGAGACTTTGGTCAATGAACATCTTAGGAATGATAAACTCTGGAACACTCCCGTTCAATGCGAAGGGCCACTGCACAATTTGAACAACTCCATCTAGCTTTTTTGTGACACTTAGTACAACGTCGCTGTTGATCTAATTTTTTCGGGAAATGACCACCCTCATGACATCGTGCAGTTGGTGGTAATTGCGCAGCAGGTCGGTTTTTTGGTTTTGTCGAATTCTCATTACATGCTACATAGTGGCGTACTATAATTCTTTCAAACTCTAACAATGAGATTGAATTATTATTTGCCAATTGATGCAGTTTCCAGGCATTGACAACAGTCATGTCGATCATGTTTGTAAACAGCACCCACCACCATTTTTTACCTCTAATAGAAATCCTGTAGTTGCTTACTGCCTGGTCGTGTAAGTCAACACCACCCATGGATTTATTGTAGGCACTGAAAATGTGTGGCTGTTGCACATCTACTTTCTCTTTGGCTACTGATGACCAGCGCTTGACCGTACTAATAGGTTGCAGTTTGTCATAGTTGGTAACAACTGAGACAGTATTATCGTCTTGCCACCTGGTAAAAAGAAGCGCTGAATCACTATCATAGTAGTGCTCAAAACGACCTCTCTCCTTCTTTTTGAATAATTGTACTTTTGCCATCGGACATTTTTTGGTTCTGTTTTCTCTTATCGTACCAGTGGCACGATAACCTTGATACTTCAGCATTTTTAGCAAACCATGGCTACTAAAATACTGGAATGTCGACCATGAAACTTCACCATGGCTTCATCGATTGACAGGTTTTCATGCAAAACGCCCCATTGTTGAAATTTTTGATTCAAAAGTGACATTAGCGGCCACAATTTAGCCATTTTATCATGGATAACCAGATTATTATTATCTACTAGGTGAATGTACCTTTTGATTCCTTGGAATCGGTTCCTTGACATAGTTTTTGCGACCACAGGAACTCCAATATGTTTATCAAGACTCCAATAATTACGTTCGCTTGGTAGTTTATGATAGCCTGTTAGGAGTAAAATCGCAAAAAAAAGTTTTAGATCGGCTTGTGAAACAAAGAAGTCGTGTCTATTTTTTGTGATAAATACGAATTTGTTTGTTGCATTAAATGATCAAAAATTTCGTCATCGAACAACTTTTTGAATACTTCAACAGGACTACAATTTTCCAGTTCATTTTTTAGAATTTCCAAACGGTCGGCACAACCGGAAGTTGCTGGCATACTAGTGTCAACAAATTTTTTTGTCCACTTTGTACCTACCTTTATTTTTTTGGCCCGTTTTGATTTCAAGTTTTTCTACCTCTCAGACAGTGGCAAGCAATCTTCGTCCTCACTTCATTCTTCATCACTGCTGTTTATATGCTGCAACTTGATTTCACCGGCTATGTCTGTAGGAAATATATTTTCGGCACCTTCTAAATTATTTTCGTCCAAGTCCTCTTCATCGGTCTGTGGGTCAGCACCAGGCGGTATAATAACAATGTCTACTTCATGTTCTATAGTCGCTGTAGCAACATCTTGTAAAGCAGCATTTAAATGACGATACTTCCGTCCGTAAGAACTTTTCGGAGGTATTGGTGCTAAATGTTCAAATTCCATAATAAACTGAAATAAAAACTAGGTATTGCAAAAATAGCCATATGTATTTTATATAGACGGCTTCCGCCCAATGTCCCCAAACGAGGACATCTAACTTACCTGACTTATGTAACCTGCAATTTTAGCAAACCTAATAAAATTAATTGAAAACACAATGCCTTACACTTAGAACTACACGTTTGGGTATAATAAACACTGCTAAATAATAAAATTTAAATTTTACGTGACTTTTAGTAAACACATGTACTGCTCTTCCAGACTAAGGCGTGACCTTGCTCACAAAATGGTACCCGTCGTTGCGTTGTCCGAACTGATGAACATCAGCGCCAAAAGTTGAGAAGAAAACAACGTAAACTAACACTCTTTCGTACTCAACTGTTGCTATGTGGCGATAGAAGGCGCTACAGGGGAATTTTGTTCGCTGTCCCCAAATGGGTCCAGTGGGATATGATGGGTTCAGAAAACAGTAACCAACTATCAATTCTCTGTGGATATTCTTGTTGCTCTATCTTGTTACTATCTTGTTGTAAAGTGATTTATGTGTTTAAATTGTTGTATTTAAGTGTTTATTAAACGTTACCTAAAATTACCACTGGTCCTTCCTTCCGCAACCTTATCGAAGCAAACAAACAACACATCTACTTAGGTGCAGTAGTGAACGACAAACTCAACAGTCCACTCCACCAATCTAGTTCATTACAATCCCTAATAATATTAATACGCAATTATAAACAAATTTAACGATTACAGACATTTCATAATTATTACTGAGATTTATCTTTCAGTGTATCTGATTTTTATGTTTTTGGCGACCTCAAAGAGCAGCTCGACAATACTTAGAAGCCGCTTTCCCACTGCAAGGCTATAAATTATTTTCAAACCCGCTCGATTTAAGAGTGCCATTACGTTCTCAACTTTGGAGTTGTGAATTTAGTGCCGTTCTGAAGTTCAACTCTTTGTGGTCGTATGTAAGCACCATCACTTTACTTATAAATTAATTACACCCCACCCCTTTATGACGAAAATGGTCTTTGGTTTCTAAGAACATTTTCACTTATTCACATTTATGTCTTCTTAATCTCGCTTACTAAATGCAGTATTTGAATTTTAAAATTTGTTATTTCTCAAAGTTACCAAGTTTGAATAAATATATCCAGTTTTCCCTTCTTCACGCATGTTATTAATATAAGGAATCAAAACCTAGCGTACAAATATGCTCGTGGCATGGATTAGCTCAACAGCACAATTTTTCTCTCAGAGCGTGAATCTATAACCAATTACGTGGCAGGCTTAAAAGAAATAGGTGGAAAGTACAATTCCATTTGCAATGGATGTAAAAATAGTACAATTGAAACTTATCTGAGCAATTTATCCGTGGCCTACGTAACAGTGATATTGAAGAACGATTCCTATAGGAACCAACTAGAAGAGATGATGACATTATAAAGATTGCAACGGCAATTGAAATGGAATCATCAAAATAAGAAAACAAATAAATGGGAATTATGAAAATTCTCCAATGAATAAATTTACAGTTAAGAAAAGTACATACAACAGGAATACTCTCTAGAGAAATACATACCAGAAAAATATAGAGAATATATCAGAGAAGAAAAGAAAAGAAATTGTTATAGATGCAGTAAACCAGATCATAGAGCATTATAATATAAGGCTAAAGACAAATTATTTTGCCTAAAGTGTCACAAACAAGGGCATGTCGAGGTGGTGCGTTCAGGAGAACAAAGGCAATTTAAAATGGAAAATGAATATTCAGATGATACAGAAAATGAAAAAAATTTCAAAACAAATACAATACCTACAACGAAGAGAGTTACATCAAATGATAAATTCAAAATTATATTACAGGTTGGCAGTTGACGATGCGCGAGAAAGTAATACAACTTGACAACATTGTAAACGCAGTTACCGTGAAAAGCAGTTTTGCAATACTCCGAGAACTTAGCCCCCTATCATCTACTGTCTCAGCCATTCCTTCTGAACCATTTCTTTTAGATTTAATGTGGCAAGTTATCATTCCATCTGTTTTGAGCCCTAAAGTGTGTAAGAACATAATTTTACAAACTTTATCGAAGTTTTCTGGTCCATCAACTTACATTGGCAAAAATATTGAAGCGAAACATTCCTGGTGCTCATTTGGGCTTCTTGGCGTCGCATTTTTATCTTACATTCTTTCACATGAGCGTCCAAAAAAAGTCTCCTTTCAGCAAAACTGAACCGCCAGAATTTCTTTCTTATAATTTTTCTAAACCTTGTTTAAAATATCCATTAAGACTTCCCCACATATTATTGAAGTATGTTCCACTCTAGACTCATCAGTTTCCATTGAATTTTGCGAATTATTCGCTAGAGACTCATAAGAATTACGAACATTTTCAAGAATTTGGCCTTCCGGGGAAATAAAATTATTTGAATCAAAAAATAGTTTCCGTTTTTTGCCAGTAGTAGTAGCGGTAGGGTCGTAACTTGGGCTGATATCAGAGTCGCCAAAATCCGAAGAAATATTTCCGTTATCGCTGTCATGGCTTGGTGCAACTTTTCCAGGGCCATCGTCTCTGCGAAAAAAAATCTCTAATATTACATCAATCCTCGCATGAATCAAACAGACAACAATCAAGTATCAAAATATTTGAAAATATACAACAAAAAAAAGTAAAACAGTACAAGATAAAATATTCAATGCTTATTTTCCTTACTTTTGGAAATAAGTACCTACCCAAAACGGTGGCGCGAAAATGAAAAACGCCCTATATAAAAAATCTGACTAGGCTACTGGATAGCTTTTAGAAAGTGCATCAACAAAATTTTGATATCCCTTTAAATATCTTATTCTCAAAATGGTGCGAAAATGAAACACGCCCTATATCGGCTGTGAAGATAACGTCAGGGGCTTTTTCACATTAAACATCTCTCAAAAATCGATCTCATGACATGTCAGTTAATTTTGCTATAATATCTAGTCAGAAAATACGTTTTTTCTGTCAAAACAGCCATTTTGGATCACCCTGAACAGTTATTTCTTAGTTAAATTTGTAACCTTATTTTGCTGTTGTTATTACAAGAAGTGAGGTTACATTGCCAAAGGGTCGCTTTTCGCCGGAGAGCATAAGGCCGTGAGTTAGTGAGGAATATTTGAAAGCTTGTCCTATATTATTTTCTTGATGCGCCACTTGATTAGTAGGACATTCAAGAAACTTACTGATTAATCAAGAAACCAATAGTGAATAAATTAGCTATTATAACTTTTCAAATATGTTATTTATATTGTTTTGCTTTTACGTTTGTGAATCAAATAAAACACATTTCATTGCCAATGAAACCGTTTAATCAAATGTAATTGTACCTTGAACAGATGGTGTAATAATCTGTCTCAATAAATATGAGGTAAACGACTCTAATTATGCACTGATAATCAGTTATCAATGGTTTGTTAATTTAAAATGTTTATTAATTTCTAAAGTCATCAACTATCTGAGATCATCATGTACAATACACTAAATATTTAGTAACATGTAAATGGTATACCAGTTACAGACTTACAAACTGTAATAATTAACAATATGTCACAAAATAGATCAAAAGTGTCTCTTATGTAGTAAGATTAAGCTAAAATATAATTACAGGGCGATATGCAATAATAAAGTTAAAATTTCAACTTTATAAAGTTGAAATAATGTAATAATAAAATTGTGAATTGATAGACGTCTTTATAAGAATGTGAAGTTACTAAATATTGAACCATAAAAGTTGATGTGTCATTAAACGTTAAAACATAAAATTACAAAATGAATAAGTTGCTTGAAGTTCAGATGAAAACGAATAAAACTTTGAATGTTACTTGCGGATAGTGTCCAAACTATTAAACGTCAATCGGCTTAATTGACAAGCCACATATGACTTGTGGAACAAGCCATCCGGTTGAGAATCGTTGTGCATTATGGAATCATTCCGCAATCATCACCAACAAACATGAGACTAGCTGCGTCATTTGAAGTGGAAACGTCGTCACAAGCTCTTGTCGCTCTGTAACGTTAACGCAATCCCAGATACGACACGTCTCTACTACCATGAACGGAGTACTATAGTCTATCAGCTATTTCTACAAAAATATATCCCATACAGGAAACATCCGAAATTTGAGGCTTCTTCAAATCTTGATATGATCATCCTATCATCGATTACCATCACCCATGAAAACTGTTTATATCATATACATTTGGCAAAAAAGTATTCGTAAAAAATTGTATGTAAAAACTATGCCGTACAGAAAAACTCCAAAAAGAAATTGGGGCTATAGCGTGAAAGTATATGTACAAGACGAAAGCTTACCTTGTTACCAAGGGCTTTGTACCACGATAGTCCCGAGAATAGATGGAATAAACCATGTGCCACTGGCCATTTTCTATAATCACGACTTGTCATACCCTACACTCGACTTAACAACTCGAAAAGTATCAGACAAGTGATTTAAATAATTTACCTTCCCTTTACTAGACTATTGACATCTGCAATCAGTGTTACCACTGGCAATCAAATAAAATCCCCAAATAAAATGATTAAATTCTCGTGGATTGGTTACATCACATGAAAAATATTAATAAAAATATTACTCTAGACACACATTTAATAATTTAAATCCCATTAGTCCAGGATATGTTTAAATACTTTTAAAACCCATAGTTAATTGCCTTACGCAACCAACTATACATAAGTGTGTATAAAGTTGCATACTCAGTGGGTGGATTAACTGAATTACCGCTCCTCCGTGAGTTATGATACAATACAAAAGCATTGTATTTTTCTCATACTACAAATTATTTAATAAATACTTACTTGTTTTTTAAACACAAATTCACTAAATACTGCCCCACTCTTTTCATCTTCTGTTTACTTCAGTTTCAACTAAAATAACACTAATTTGATTTCCACTTCTCTGCTGGATGATAACTCGACGCCTGTTAGGACAAGACTAAAAATTGTAAAATGAAAATATTCAGAAACCAGCAAGTCGACTGAACCAACAAACTTGTAATGATCTTTTTGCAAAAAAAATTGGCAAAACCTAGCAATTCGACATCGACATGCCATTTTTGGAAAGAGTTTGAATAATATTTTATTAGACTTACTGAAAATCTCGTGTTAAAAGATATACTTTAGGGTGGGATGAAGGGAGAAAGGAATAGTTTCTATAAGGTAACTTTTCGCGACCTTTTCAAAAATCGCATAAAATTGTAAACCTAGTAAGTCTACTCGCTATATCACGACAGAGTTGAAGGTTTCCTTCCTTTCGTCTTTTGGTTGGTGTGGTTGATTGTTTAGGAATCTAAAAATGAACACAGTTAGACTACATGAATTTATTGTCATAAATATGAAGATTGTTTCGAGAGAAACAATTGGTTACACTTCCTAATGTATTATGAACTGTTCGGCAGAGCATGCGGGTTGGTTGGGTTTCTTCGGTCGAGGCGTCCACGATGCTGGCGAAGTCGTGGTGAATTGGTTTGAATCAGTGACCAATTCGAGCTTGTATCACCTTCCTCAGGCAATAGACTGGCGCTGTAGGAATTTCCCATAAATTCCTACAATGGATCTTAATTTAACATTAAGCGAAAGGTTCGAAGTTTAAATCTCCGCGCCTTTTATTCATGTTCACGGAACCAATTGGTACCTCCCGCGCCATAAGCCGCAAAATTACCGCCAACGAAAGGCAATCAGTAGTCTTGGCTCACCTCTTGTGACGATATGATCAAGTGTTGATTCATTGGTTTAAATACATACCTAATTTCGTTTATCAATTTAATGTAACTGCAACTAATGAGAGTGTAAATATGACGTGAACTGCTTTTCCGACATTGGTCGGTGAATTTCTGTATTGTAAGTACTATTTTTATTAAAAATTATTGTTTGAATCCGCATGGTCGCCTAGACCGGTTCAACGGTAGTTTAGCGCTGTTGCCGTATCCAATACTAAAGTTTGGTACTTCGTTCTTGTAAGAATTCAAATAGAGGGATTGTGAGTGAGCCGTATTTTTATTACTCCTTTATTCTCACGACAATTTCAGCGTTCCCGTCAACAAAAGGTTGGCGAGTCTTCTTGTTTTAAAATACTCAAAAACATGTCGGGAAGGAAAGGATCAACCAACTAAACTTAGAGGAACCAGCCAAATATCGCTAAGGCGAATTTCCCTTCTCGTACATAGTTTTTATTGGTCCTTCGAGCCGGATCTAGTCTGTCAATTTGACATATCCATTTTTGCCTCTGCAGCAACTTGATATATCCATTTCCGCCTTTGCGGCAATTTGATTTCTTGGGTCTGCCTGAACCCTATTCTTCTTTTCTCTAATAAACATTCCAAAAAGTTGTTCATTAGACTCTCGTGAGGGCTGAGAAACTGTAAAAAATAAATACTGAAACAGTGATATGTATATAAGTGCGATTTGATTGCTCGGGAAATTAAAGACAGTCCGGCAACAGCGCGCGAAGCGAGTTCTGAATCTAGAATGGTCAACTGCTGGCCGTTTTTACTTCAACGACACCTCGCTCAAGGGGGGTGTATAGGATTAGGAGCCGGTTTGGAAGTGTTTATAAACAGCATATTTTGAAGAAACTAGTGTTTATTTACATGTCGGGTTTTTGTTACCTCAATAATACATGGTATAATAAATACATCGTTAAGTTTGAGGATATTTAATTAGTGTATTAGTTATATCTAGGTACATTTTCTTACACTGTTAAAAATAATTTACAGTTTTCTCAATGTATGATATTTTGTTTATTAATCTCAATATTAATTAGCAATGTGCGTTTATATGCATTTTTAGTACACTGTGAAAAATAAATCACAGTATTTTCTTCATTATTACTTTGAATATTTAATTAGTGTATTTAGTTGTAAGTAGGTACATTTTCCTACACTGTTAAAAATAATTTACAATTTTCTCAATATTAGATATTTTGATTATGTATCTCAATATTGTTTATCTTTTTCCGTTCACATGCAATTTTAGTACTCTGTGAAAAATAAATCACAGTATTTTCTTCATTATTACTATGAATATTTAATTAGTGTATTTAGTTATATCTAGGTACATTTTCTTACACTGTTAAAAGTAATTTACAGTTTTCTAAATATTAGATATTTTGTTTATCAATTATCTATTTGCGTTTACATGCATTTTAGTACACTGTGAAAAATAAATCACAGTATTTTCTTCATTATTACTTTGGATATTTAATTAGTGTATTTAGTTATATCTAGGTACATTTTCTTACACTGTTAAAAGTAATTTACAGTTTTCTAAATATTAGATATTTTGTTTATCAATTATCTATTTGCGTTTATATGCATTTTTAGTACACTGTGAAAAATAAATCACAGTATTTTCTTCATTATTACTTTGGATATTTAATTAGTGTATTTAGTTATAAGTAGGTACATTTTCCTACACTGTTAAAAATAATTTACAATTTTCTCAATATCAGATATTTTGATTATGTATCTCAATATTGTTTATCTTTTTTCGTTCAAGTGCAATTTTAGTACACTGTGAAAAATAAATCACAGTATTTTCTTCATTATTACTTTGAATATTCAATTAGTGTATTTAGTTATAAGTAGGTACATTTTCTTACACTGTTAAAAGTAATTTACAGTTTCCTAAATATTAGATATTTTGTTTATCAATTATCAATGTGCGTTTATATGCATTTTTAGTACACTGTGAAAAATAAATCACAGTATTTTCTTCATTATTACTTTGGATATTTAATTAGTGTATTTAGTTATATTTAGGTACATTTTCTTACACTGTTAAAAATAATTTACAGTTTTCTCAATGTTTGATATTTTGTTTATTAATCTCAATATTGATTATCTATTTGCGTTTACATGCATTCTAGTACACTGTGAAAAATAATTCACTGTAATTTCTTCTTTATTATTTTGAATATTAATACCGTATTTGGTTATAAGTAGGTTATAAGTAGGTAGGTATTTTCTTACAATGTTAAACTAATTTTCAGTAATTTGCATGCTATTGAAATACTTATCGCATTGATTGGAAAAGTTTTGTCTATTCGGTTATTCCATATATTGTAAAAATTTACTCGCTACTTTAGAAGCTTATTTTAATTCAGGTGGAGTTCAACTTTGATTGGTTACACTTTGATTCAATCATGTCGCTAAATCACTTGAAAAATAAAAGAGGGGGTTTCAAATCGCAATTATCTCGAATTGAAACATTTGTGTCGGAGCTGACTGGCTCCGAAGAGGTCTATATACTTAAAGTCAAACTTAAAAGCATATCTGGTCACTATGACAATTATCAAAAAGTCCAATTGGAAATCGTTTCATTATCTAACCCGGACGACGACAACTACTCTTCCGACGATGAGGCCGAGAACGTTGTCGCCGACCGTTTTGAAAGTTGTATTGCTATGCTTGAACTTCTAATAGAAAATAAGCAAAAAGAATCACTCAATTTAAATACTAGGCCAAACGATGTATCTAATGTCGTGTTACCTAAAATTAACATTAAACCTTTCTCAGGGGCTGCATCAGAGTGGCCATCCTTTATCGACCTGTTCACAGCACTGGTACTTAATAATAATAATTTAAAGTCGGAGGGTGAAAAGTTTTATTACCTTAAAGGGCTGTTACGTGGACCACCTTTGGAAATGATTGAGTCCTTAAGCGTAACAAATCAAAATTTGAATATTGCCTTAAATATTCTTAAAAAGGCATATGACGATAAATATAAATTACTGTATTCTTTGTACCAAACTTTGGTGGATCAAAAACCTGTCTTGAAAAGTACTCCGGTCGAGTTGCGCGAATTTCAGATATCGACGCGTAAGACATTTGATTTGATTAAAAATATGAATTTATCGCCGGAAGTAAATTTTGAGTCATTAATAATATTTTTAATGGAGCAAAAACTTGATTTTAATTCAAGACGAGCCTTCGAAAGTGAGCGCAAGCCAGAGCTTATCCCTACAGCTGAATATTTCTTTGATTTTCTACAGCAACGCCAATCAATGTTGGAAAATTTAAATCTTTTTGAAACCAACACTAAGGGTAAATTCAACCCCAAGTCTAATAATGTTAGTAAAAATAGGGTGACATTGGTATCTAGTTTAAGTTCTTCGCAACAGTACCATTCTAGTTCTTCACGGGTTAATAGACCGAGCTGTCTTCATTGTTCAGACCCCTCTCATCTTATATACGGTTGTTCCAAATTTATGTCCTTATCACCTCAAGAGAGGTATCAGATAGTCAAAGCTAAAAAACTTTGTGTAAATTGCCTGAATAGTACCCATAGTACTACCGATTGTAAATCCCTTAGGAGATGTGCAACTTGCAATAAGTCTCATCATAGTTACTTACATTTTGACAGTCAGAACAGATTGCCAAACAACTCTAACAATCGTAATAATCCTAGAGCCTCCTCTTCCGGAAGCCCCAATGTAACCTCTCTATCCAATGTAAATAATCACCCCTCTCCTATTAATGTACATAATAATACGTCCCCAGATCAAATTAATAGATCTAATTTCATAAATACCAGTTCTGCATCACCTAATCAATCACCTGAACCTCCGGAGTCAGTGAGATATCAAACTGCTTTGACTGCCATGTCAGCAAAAGACAGTATTGTACTATTGCCTACGGCTTTAGTGAATGTTAACGGTTTCAATGGTCGGTGTTTGGTTGGACGAGTTCTTCTTGATTCCGCTAGTCAAATGAGCGTTATTAACCGTGCCTTTGTACAAAAATTGAATTTAGTCTCTCGAAAACAAACTCTTAATATTTCCGGATTAGGTAGCAATAACTACACCTATAGTAGAGAAGTGGTAGATATCACATTTAATTCTCAAATTGCACCTTACAGTACTTTCACTATATCTTGCTCGGTCATAGATAAAATAACAAATAGTTTACCACAATCTTCTATCTCACCTTCTAATTTTAAGATTCCATCCCATATAAAACTTGAGCTAGCTGACCCTTTATTCTTTGAATCCGGTCCAATAGATCTTCTTATTGGCTGTGATTTATATCATTACCTGCTTAAGGGGACCGTACTTAAAACGGATCCTTATTCTCCTTCCTTTATAGATACTCACCTGGGATATGTTATCGCGGGTCCTATCCCTTTGAGAACTGCTAACTCCTCCCAGCATAAACCTAAGTCTGCTTATTCCTTTTTGACGGTTTGTAATGATCAAGTCTATCAATATTCTGACCTCCAAAGGACAATGGAGAAATTCTGGGAGCTTGAGGAAATTCCCGAATGTCCATCACAAGATCCCAGCGAGGAATATGTTGAACAACTATTTCGGGATACAACCGTTATCCTACCATCGGGGCGGTATCAGGTAGATATGCCTCTACTCGCAAATCTGAATAAAAAACTAGGCCAGTCATTCGGTATAGCCATCCAACGATTCTCTTCTCTTGAAAGAAAATTCAATGCTAATCCTACCCTTTTCTCTGAATATAAAAAAGTAATTTCAGAATACCTAACACTCAATCATGCTCAAGTCATTCCTCTGTCTTTCTATAACACTGTGTCTAACGATTTCAAGTATTTTATACCCCATAGGGCGGTGATACGTGAGGAAAGCGCATCCACCAAACTTCGAATCGTATTCGATTTTTCGGCTAAAACCGATTCAGGTTTCTCTCTTAATGATTTAACGTCGAAGGGATACCAAGTTCAGGATAACCTATTCGACATTTTGTGCAGATTTAGATGCTATAGATATGTCCTGTGTGCTGACATCAAAATGATGTATAGATTCATAGATATCAATCCCATGCAACGCTATCTCCAAAACATACTGTGGAGGGATAACCCCACGAAACCCCTTCAATGTATCCAATTATCGAGGCTTAGTTTCGGACAGAACTGTGCCCCTTTCTTGGCCACCCGAGTCTTGAAAGACATTGCCTTAAATAGTCCCGATTGTCCAAATGCGCAGCAGGCTATTCTTCATCAAACCTACATGGATGATATCTTAACTGGAACCAATAAGGAAATGGACTTACCGGCTCTTTATGCCGAATTGACAAATATGCTTGGAAAACATGAGTTCCAACTTCACAAATGGCAATCAAATTCATTCAAGTTTTTACAGTCAATCGATGAATTACCTAACGCTGAATTGGATCGTAGTTTTGACGATTCGTCAAGCAAAATTCTAGGACTAAAATGGAATCCTGCGTCTGATATTTTACACATCCAAACTGCCAAGTTGGCTGATTGTTCTCATATAACGAAACGAAGGATATTAAGTACCGTCGCCAGTACATTTGACCCTCTTGGGTTAGTAAACAATCTGACCGTGTTTGGCAAACTGTTAATGCAATCGGTCTGGAAATCCCAGATAGGGTGGGATGTTCCCATTTCCGACACATCCATAATTACTCAGTTTAATAAATTCCTTTCTTTATTAACTGAAGCTGCTCACCTCCGAGTACCCAGATACCTATTTAACCAAAAAATTATTACTTCGTGTTCTCTCCACGGGTTTTGCGATGCCAGTCAAAAGGCATACGGAGGGTGTCTCTATTTAGTAGCGATCTACGCTGATAATTCTAGATCCTCTCGCCTAATTACTGCTAAATCTCGTGTGAATCCTTTGAAAATTACTTTGACTATTCCCAAGTTAGAGCTGTGTGCAATGGAGCTGTTGTCCACTTTAGCTCGTAGAATAGCTCAGATTCTATGCATTTCTCTTCACATCTCTTCCATAAATTTATGGTCCGACTCTCAAGTCGCTCTCAGTTGGGTGAAACGGTCTTCTAATGATTTTTCTCCCTTTGTAGCTCGGCGTGTCCTAACCATTCAAAACAATAGTAAAGAGTTTATATGGCGACATGTCAAATCCGATTTAAACCCAGCCGATTTACTTTCTCGTGGTAAATTCTCATCTGATGTCTGGATTTTTTGGTTCGAGGGTCCTCGATTTCTACTTGAATCTAAAGATTTTGATTCTATGGATTCTTTCGAACCTATTGACGACTTGCCTGAAGTCAAAAAGGTCAACCTTGCTATAGTCAACAGCGACTTAAACTTTTGGGAACCTATATTTTTCCGATTCTCAAAATTTATAACCTTAAATAGGGTTATAGCCCATATATTCAAATTTATAAACCTATCGAGGAGAAAATTCAGAGACGTTGGTTCGTTATCTGTTGACGATCTCCGCATTGCCCATGATTTCATAATCAAACAAATTCAACATAAACACTTCTTCAACGAAATTCGTTGTTTAAAAACTAACGTTCCGATTGAAAATAAAGACTTAATTCCATTGAACATTTTCTTGGATAATGACGGCCTTCTAAGAGTGGGTGGCCGATTACAATTTTCTACTTTACCTTTCAATCAAAAATTTCCCTTGCTGTTACCACAAAATGATCATGTTGTTGATTTGCTAATAATACGGGAACATCGCCGTCTTGGCCATGGTGGAGCCCAAAATGTGTTAGGAAATTTAAGGCTACAGTACTGGCCCTTGAATGGCACTCGTCTTGTCAAAAAATTGATAAAAAGCTGCATCACCTGTTTTAGATTTAATGCCCAGTTCGCCTCTCAAATAATGTCCCCGTTACCCCTTGACCGAGTGCAAAAATCTCGCCCCTTTTCCAAAACTGGCATCGATTTTGCTGGACCTGTACAAATTAAATCTTCGCGCTTAAGAAAAGCCCCAATACAAAAGGCCTACATTGCCATATTCATATGCATGGTGACAAAGGCGATCCATATCGAATTAGTAAGTGATCTCTCTACCGATGCATTTATCGCCACTCTTAAAAGATTTCTCAGTCGTAGAGGGAATCCTCAGACTATCTATACTGATAATGGTTCCAACTTTGTTGGAGCAAGGAATCAATTACGAGAACTCTCCATTTTTCTCAAATCTTCCGAAAGTATCAATAAGATACAGTCTTTTCTTTCAACTACAGAAATTAGTTGGAAGTTTATTCCTCCGCGGTCACCGCACTGGGGTGGCTTATGGGAAGCGGCTGTGAAAAGCGCCAAATCCCACCTCACCAAAATAATTGGCAATTCGTGCCTTACCTTCGAGGAACTCTCCACGGTTCTGAGTCAGATCGAAGCTATCTTGAACAGCAGACCATTATACCCGATGTCAAATGATCCTACCGATCTATCTCCTTTGACACCAGGTCATTTTTTGATCGGAGCACCTTTAACCGCTTATCCCGACCGCGATCTATCTACCATCCCTGTAAACAGATTAACTTTTTGGGAACAATGTACTAAGATGAACCAAGAATTCTGGAAGAGGTGGAGCACCGATTATCTGCATCGACTGCAGCATCGACCTAAGTGGTGTAAAGCCTCAAACAATCTTCAGCTTAATCAGCTTGTACTAGTGCAATCGGAGGACCGTCCTCCTTTGAATTGGCCCCTTGCCAGGGTAGTGGAACTACTAACTGGCAAAGACGGCAATGTTCGTGCCGCACGTGTAAGAACTGTGGATGGAGTTTATATTCGTCCTATTACTAAGTTAGCTCCTCTACCATGTATGGACTGAGTTCTATCTACATTTGGAGTAGAACGTATTTTTTTTTCTTTTTTCTTTTTCTTTTCTCCTTCCTTCTTGCTTAAAATTTGGATTCTGCTCCTAAACTGTTCCTCTCATCTTTGCCCCGGCCCCCAGTATGTAGGAATTTCCCATAAATTCCTACAATGGATCTTAATTTAACATTAAGCGAAAGGTTCGAAGTTTAAATCTCCGCGCCTTTTATTCATGTTCACGGAACCAATTGGTACCTCCCGCGCCATAAGCCGCAAAATTACCGCCAACGAAAGGCAATCAGTAGTCTTGGCTCACCTCTTGTGACGATATGATCAAGTGTTGATTCATTGGTTTAAATACATACCTAATTTCGTTTATCAATTTAATGTAACTGCAACTAATGAGAGTGTAAATATGACGTGAACTGCTTTTCCGACATTGGTCGGTGAATTTCTGTATTGTAAGTACTATTTTTATTAAAAATTATTGTTTGAATCCGCATGGTCGCCTAGACCGGTTCAACGGTAGTTTAGCGCTGTTGCCGTATCCAATACTAAAGTTTGGTACTTCGTTCTTGTAAGAATTCAAATAGAGGGATTGTGAGTGAGCCGTATTTTTATTACTCCTTTATTCTCACGACAATTTCAGCGTTCCCGTCAACAAAAGGTTGGCGAGTCTTCTTGTTTTAAAATACTCAAAAACATGTCGGGAAGGAAAGGATCAACCAACTAAACTTAGAGGAACCAGCCAAATATCGCTAAGGCGAATTTCCCTTCTCGTACAGGCGCTACTGCATGTATGTTTCAATATCTGGAAATTGATAGTATCTCCAAACCCATTATTATAAGCAGAACATTTTATAAATTTGTTTGTACAGTTGTATTAAAAAAAAGATACAAATGTCAGAAAGTGATACTAACCTACTTGCGTAAAATCCGCTGAGATTATTAGAAGTTTTGAAATTGCTTAGGTGGTCAAAAATGTAATAATAGTCCTTTAACTGACGCTAGGCGGCAGTGATGTCTATTTTTGACAGCATATGACATTTGATAACCTCCAACTATACCAGCCGGTTTCACGTATATAGGAAAACGTTAGGGTCTCTTTCAAATACTTGTACCCTTATTATTTTTCCGCCAAACCTATCTGATATGGGAGGAAAGTATTAGTTTACCCCTAAGAAAAATGGAATTTTGAATTTTCACGTTTTTCATCAAGAACAACACGAAAAAACGGTTTTTAGAAAAAAATATCGTATGTCGTCGTTGTCGTCGGCCACTTTTCGATACATGTTTTGTTAGCACGATACAGCCTCCGTAGTGCAACAAGTCTCCATTTTTATGATTGAATATTGCTCCGGATATCTCAAAGATGAACCCTATTGATATTCAGCTTACCATAGCCAGAACAACGAGTGCTATAGTACTTTAATTACGACAATTTTGTCATTTTTGAAGAATTTTGAGTTTGTTAGCACGATACAGCCTCCAGGGTGCATACAAGTGACCAATTATATAATTGAATTCTGTTTGGGGCGTCTTACAGATGTACCTTATAGATTTTTAGTTCATCAGAGCTAGTACAACGGGTACTATGGTACAGGAAGAGCCACATTCGTGGCCCTCTTTGGAGAAATTTCGGGTATTTAGCACGATACAGACTCCGGAGTGTATACAAGTGACCAATTTTATAATTGGATATTTTTCAAGGTGTATCATAGATTTACCCCATTGATTTTCAGCTGACTAGAGCGAGTACAGCGGGTCCTATAAATCCAGATATACTATAATTTTGGGAGAAATTTTGGTTTGTTAGCACGATACATCCCCTGAACTGTATACAAGTGACAATTTTATGATAGAACATTATTCAGGGTATCTCACAGATGCAAAAAGTTAGTTTTAATATTTATAAGCGTTTATTCCTTGATACAACTCTACTCTCAATCAATATTCAGTATATTCTCAACCACAAATTGAATCAACCTACTTTAGGAATTTCGTGTTTTGGCTAACTTTGACAGGACTAATATATCTTCTAAGTATAATTTTATAATTTTGTACTAGAATTTTAACGTAATTGTGAAAGTTTAACGAATATTTTCTGTCAATACTAATTACTGATGAGTTTATATTCAAGAACCAAGCATACATTCATACAAATGGTACACCACAATCGTGGAGCCTTGTTCATTATATTTGTAATTGGTGATTCCTTTAGAATAATTATGTTAGCTGCAAAAAACATATTTCCAAGAAAACATTCCATTTGAATTCACTAAGAAGTACAATTAATTTCTCCTGGCGTTTCTCGTTCACAACAAGCGAAATTCAAGACTGTGTAGGCTATAACTACAATTTATTTGTTTTTTATTCCTTTTGATGTTTCGGGTGGAGTAACAGCCGTGAATATTTCACTTTTTTTGTCCTGAAACGATTTCACATCCAGGATTGTTTTAAATTGGGTTGAAGCATTTGTATTCAACGTATTAGTAGATTAATTTTATAAAATAACAGAATACGAAATAAGGTAGGACATCTTTTGATACGCAAGGAAGAGTTCAAAGTTCAAAAAAACCTTTAAAGATAATGAATATTATGGAAGTCGATTCTCCTACTCACTTTTGTTGATTCTTAATAGACGTGCATGGAACCGGATCGGCAACGGCACGGCAGGTGCTCTGCACGAGCAATATTTTTTGAGGCAAATCCTTTCTATCAGCTTTTAATGAGATACTAACATTTTAAAAAAAATGTCATCTTGTTTATCCTGGTTACCGACACATATTGCTTGTCAAGAATTGCCTATTGATTTCAAAATTAACATATATCATAAGATGTAGTCCGACCTGGTTACATAATGATATCTTAATCAATTTTGACAATACCAATCGTCATTCATTAAAGTCATTAATTAACATTAAATTAGAGGACCTTTCTTGGAAACAAGCTTCACTACCTGTTTCATTTGGTGATTTAGGAATTCGCTCAATCGTTTCAGTGGCTCTTCCTTCTTTTTTGTCATCATTAAATAGTTCAAAAAATTTCATTAATTACATTCTGCCTATATTTTTCCACACACAAGAAACTTTATTAATGGAGGCAGAAAATATTTGGTCATTAAAGTCTAACAAAGTTGTACCCGAAGAATATAAATCCCTTTAAAAATCCTGGGATATACCTTTATCGAACATTTAAAAAGAAAATCTGCTTCAGAAAGCTATCAATTTACCAGACAAGGCTCGTTTGAATGCAGCATTTTCAAAGGAATCAGGAGCATGGTTGAACGCTATACCGTCGGCCCCATTAGGTACGCTTCGAGATGACGAAAATTTCCGTATTTCTATTGGTCTCCGTTAAGGTTGTCAAATTTGTGTGAAATATCGCTGACGTTGCGGAGCTGATGTTGATGAATATGGTAGACACGAAATGAGCTGCAAATTAAGTGCCGGCCGTTTTTCACGTCATTCTGCAGTAAATGACTTAATCAAATGAGGCCTGTCATCTGCAAATATTCCTTGTTATATGGGATTTCACTTTCACTGACAGTTGGGCTCCGGCCCATGTCCGATCCTCATCTACTTCCGCAGGCGCTGCAGCTTTACAAGGCGAAACTTTTAAAATCAATAAATACAAAAATTTGGAGAACATTTACATTTTTATTCCTGTAGCAATTGAAACCTCTGGTGTTTTCGGTCAGCTTTAAGCTATAAAATTCATTAAAGAAATTGGTGAAAAAATTATCAGTACAAACCAATGATTCAAGAGCATCTTTGTTCTTTATACAACAAATAAGTATTGCAATTCGAACAAGAAACGCTTTATCTTTTCTCGGTACGTTTCCCCGTTCTAAGCCTCTAGAAGAACTTTTTATGAAACCTAATCATAAAAAATCTAATTCTTCAACCACTTTCAAACTTTCTCACATTACCGACCCTAAAGCATGTGATCTTTCCTTTCTCAGAAATTCTTATTTAACATATACATTCTTTTCTTCAGAATTTCTGCCTTCTGATAATACATGCGCTTACAATTTTATAAATTATGCCTCCAACAAGCTTTTGGGCCTCAATGTACTGAAAAAAATAGATTACCACCAGCCAGATGATGTCCCATTCATAGGAATACTGAAGAAAATGACTATGCTAGAGAATGATGCGATACCTATACACAATAAATTATCTTTGACCAAAACAGAATATAAAACTGGTTTACCCCCAATAGAGTTGTAGACATCAAATAAAAATGTAAACGACCAATTGGAAGTTATTTATACTAATAGTGTGGCATACACTAACAATAATAATATAGACGATTTGTATAATGGAGATGATAACGGAAATCACACATCAGTAGCCGATTTGAGTAGAAATATTAATGACAAACTTTCCAGAACAGTAGAAAATGGTACTAACCTCGCCAATAAGACAACTGAGGTTAGATCCAAAATATCTGATGTGACCAATGGAGTGAAACCACTAAGTACAAAATCAATATCAACTAGAGTTAGAAAATCTAGTACTAATTTTTCGATGACCAAAAAAAATGATATTGCCTCCAACAAGTGTCAAAATCACCCCGATGTTTTTGCAGTCAAATTCAAAATTGGAAGAGAATGATGACGTGAAAAAAAATAATGGTTCAGGAGTCGATAGGATCGTAGTAACTGAGGAATCAATAAACATCAATTCCCTTTCTTAAAATAATCCTAGAGTTAACAACTTCTTTTCATACATTTCATTTTCGATTAAAGATTTTCAGAAAGGGGATGAAACTCAACAAGAACAAAAGGACACGTCTAAAAATGATGTAGATAACAAGGAATATATTAACCCTAGAGTACTAATACTCGTAAAATTTACGACGCCGAATTATTTTTCCCGAAATTTGGCAACAACGGAAAGTCTTGCAGATTTGGGTCTCCCAGTAGCTTCCTCTTTAGTACTCTGCTAAACGTTGGTAAGTCCACGTCAGTCGGATTTTTAGCGGAAGTGCAGAAATTACGCATCGCGTCGTAAATATTACGATGCTTTAGTGTAAGTGATAGTATTAGCGAAAATATTATTGTGAATGTTTTTCTTTGTTTTATGCTGAATACTCGATTTATTGTGTAAGTAGACTAATAATATTTCATAATTTGTAGAAACAAAATGCAAATTTCAAAGTTTAAAGCTAAGATTTATTTATTTATTAATTTCAGAAACTGAGAAATGGCAAATAAACCACTTACTGCGTCGCAGTTGCAACAAGAAATGGAAAAGATTATGAATGGAGAAGATGATTATAATGAACCGTACGAGGACAGTGGAAGTGACTGGGAGGAAGATTATTTAGAAGAGGATTCGGTACATTCTGACAGCTCAGAAGAATATAACCAACCAACCAACCATGCCATCGAGAAAAAAAATCCAGAATTAGCAGAGGAACGTCCAGAAGAAGCTCTCTTGTCATATGATCAAGAATCATCGGATGACGAAGAACCTTTAGCCAGCCTATGTCGAAGCCAGGATCGAAGGGATCCAAATATAGTTTTTCCTAAACAAATAAATATAAAAGGTAAGAATGGTCATAAGTGGTCATCTAAACAGCCAGTCTTGTCAAAGAGAGTCAGCTCTAGGAATATTGTTCATTTTATATCTGGTTGCAAAGGAGAATCTCGTAACTGTTCTTCAATAAAGGATCACTTTCTGCACTTCTTTCACGACAACATTCTTGACATAGTTATTCTTCACACCAATGAAGAGATTGTTAGGCAGTCTTCTAAATACGCTGCAAATTCTGCTACGGTATCAAAACTTTGCAAAGATGAGTTATTAGCCTTCCTGGGAATACTAGTTTTTTCTGCCGCCAAAAAAGACAATCATCTAAATGCTAGACATATGTTTGAAGGGACCACATCGGGATCTTTCTATCGCGCCTGTATGAGTAGAGAACGTTTTACGTTTTTAGTAAACTGTCTCAGGTTTGACGATAAAACTTCGAGGGAGGAAAGGAGAAAAACCGACTCATTCGCTCCTATTCGTGACATATGGAATATGCTAATAGATGTATGCAGAAGTTCCTATATTCCATCATCTTATCTCACCATCGATGAACAGCTCTTAGGATTGAGAGGAAGGTGTCCATTTCGTATGTACATACCTAACAAACCGTCGAAGTACGGTATAAAGAAATACCACCAGAACTATTGAAAAATAGGCAACGAGGCACATCAATGTTTTGCTTTGATAGGAAAAAGACATTAGTTTCATATGCACCAAAACCTAATAAAATAGTGTTGTTACTTTCCACTCTGCATGAAGGTGCAAGCATTTTCGAAAATGGAAAACCTGATATAATTATAAATTATAATGAAACCAAGTCAGGTGTAGATACTTTTGATCAACTATGCAGTAATATGACCTGCTCCAGAAAAACCCGGAGATGGCCTATGTGTGTTTTTTATGGAATGATTAACATAGCTACCATCAATTCATTTGTAGTATACTGCCATAATTCTCACAAAGCTAATACGAAGCCTGCTTCCCGCTTCCAGTTCATGTTAAATTTGGGCAAAAGCCTTGCTGAGCCATGGATGCGCCAAAGATTGAACATCCCCAATTTACTTCGCAATATTCGACAGGACATAAACGAAATTCTAAACATACAGCCTGTTCCTGAACCAGATAACCCTATGGCAAAGAAGCGGACAGTGTGCTCCTTCTGCCCTAGCCGTCTGAGAAGAATGACAACAAACTTTTGTGTACAGTGTAAACGAGCAATCTGCGGACAGCACAACAGAAATTGTTGCCCAGAATGTCCATTTTCTTCGGCATAATTCATTTTTTTTCAAACCATATCCATTCATTTGATTAGTTTAAGATGAAAAACCTATTATTTCTGTTGGAAAATATATTTTGATTTTTTTAAAATGTGTTTTAATCCAAAGTCGTAAATTTTACGACGTATTAGTATTACGGAATAATCAAATCATATTAGTACTCTAGGGTTAACAAAGTGAACCAGACCAATGATCTATCGATATCAACCAAACTTTCCAAAACCGCAATATATACATCCAATTCAATAGCAAACTACATTAATTCAAATTCCTTATCACGCCGATCGATTGAGAAAGACAATAATAGAATCCGAGATTATTCGTACAATGATAGTAGTTGCGAAAGAGCTCTTACCAATATCTTCACAATCAGATCCATAGAGGTTATTTCCCAAGAATCTTTGGATCTCAAACGCTTAAAAAATATTGGTAACATTTGTTTCATGAATAGTATTATCCAATGCCTATCAAACACAAGGTGGATATTAGAATATCTAAAGAAAGACGCATACATGAGAGATATTAACATGAACATATATAGCATGAAAGGAGCAGTAATTGAAGCATTTGATGAAGTTATTAAAGAGCTTTGGTCTGAAGACGGTTCAGACAGAGTGGTTAATACAGTATTATTGGAAAGTCAGATTCAGCGATTTACTTCAAGGTTCATGGGATACACTCAACATGATGCACAGGAAATTCTTCGTTACCTATTGATGTGGTCTCTCGTAATGCAAATGATGCGATACATAAAAAAATAAACGATACTCTTACTTGGTCCCCTTGTCCTGCTATAATAAAAGTGGTCCTCGGGGAAGTATATTTTTGGTAAACCATGCAGATGGTCACAGCAACAGTTCTACCGTCAGTCCCTAATAATAGTATAGTAGAAAAAGCCTAAAAGAGTTAAAAGTAGATGGTAGTTAGTTGAAACGTGGTTGGGTTAGGTTAGGTGGACTAACCGAAGGTGGAGTGGCTTTTACATAGACTAATTAGTAAAGATCTCCTTTCAATACATGGAAATAAAATGGAGAGTCTATGAAAGTGTTTCCTTTTTACTTTTTGGCATCAAAGTCTGCAAATGTTCGGTTAACCTTATGCAGGTAGAAGTCAGCCATGAAAGACAAAACGGAAGTGAGACCATAATGACAGTATGTCAATTAAATGTGTAGGTCAAAGTACCAACCTTAATAACTGGTCATAAAATAGCCAGCTTGACACTTTGGTAGAGATGGTCCTTTTTTAGTGTTTTTAGATGAAACTCAAGGTCTCTAGTTAATTCCACAATATAATACAAGTTATTGAAAATTCTAAAAAATTGACAATTGTTTCGATAGATCAATATCATCGTCAGAATGACAGAAGTTACATTTTATTTTATGCCTACCTGATGGTTGTAGTTATATTTTTGGCTAGACCAAGAAGTAACCTAACTTGTGATTGGCTTAATATATGTTTATAGAAAAAAGAAGAAGATGTGATATTACAAATATTGAAGCTTAGATATTATTAGCCCTATGGTGATATCCTGGATATCATTTTTCCAATTAAGATCAGTATAACTGTGCAATGATATAGAAAACCAGGAAAACCATATCTGCTGATCTTTACAATTATCACTTAAGAAGACAGTTTATTAGTGGAGAATTCCCTAGATTTACCTGTTCATTGACAACTTCATATTGTGGGTTTCTTAAATGTCTTCTAATTTCCAGTTCTTCAAGGAAATCCAGTTCTTGTTTCTTTTCACAAATATGCAGCACTTCTAGTTCTGTGTTAGGTGTCAATGAATGATTGGTGTCAAGTAGATGTTTTGCGTAGTGGGATTTATCTGGTTGTTTTGATCTGTGAGCTCGTAAGTGCTCACTGTATCGTATTTCAAAATTCCTAAGGGTCTGACCCAAATAGACAGCATTACATTCTGGATATTTGAGTTTATATATACCTGACTTCTTTAATAGTGGTATTTTTGTTTTTACATTTAACAATTTTGTACTAACGTTACTTTCTGTTTTAAAAGAAATTGTTGCATTCGTTGCTGAAGATATTATCTTTGAAATATTATTAGAAATATTTCCTGCATATGTGATGGTTTCATAAGTTTTAATTTCATCAGCTTGTTCAGGATATATTAGTTGTAATGCCACTTTTTTCTCTTTTTTACTAATTAGTTTATTTATCATATCTAATGGATAACCGTTAGATGTTGCTATTTGTCTAATTGTATTAATCTCTCTATCAAAATTACATTTGTTCATAGGAACTGAAAAAGCTCTATGTATCATTGAATTATATGCTGCTAGTCTGTGTGAGACAGGGTGGTTAGAATTGAATGGAATTGTCACATCAGTCTGTGTTGGTTTTCGGTAAATTGAATAATCAAGTACATTATTAACTCTTTGAGTTTTTAAATCAAGAAAATTGATTGAGCTATTTTCTTCAATTTCTAATGTATTTTAATTTTCGGGTGTAAATTATTGATGTGGTTGAAAAACACATCTAATTGTCGCTCACTACCCATAAAACAAGCTAATATGTCATCCACATATCTATACCAAAATAAAATATTTTTCGAAATACTACTTTCAAAGATCTTTCTTTCTAAATTGTCCATAAAAATGTTTGCTAAAATAGGTGATATAGGGCTTCCCATTGGTAGACCTTCATTTTGAATATATATCTTATTGTCAAAAGTGAAATAATTCTGATTAATGCATACATCAAATAAATTAAGTATATCTGATATTATTCCTGGATTAATATTTTTATCTTCTAGTAATTTTCTTACAAGTATAAGACATTCTTTAAGAGGAATTTTAGTAAACATATTAGTTACATCGAACAATATGAGTTTATAGTTATCTTGCAAGTGGATTGATTTCAACTTTTTGATTAGTTCTATTGAATTTCTAATTGAGTACTGAGATTCATATCCGTGAGTATTGAGTATATTGTTGAGCTTTTTTGCCAATATATTATTAGGAGCATTAACATAAGAGACTACAGGTCTAATTGGTTTCGTTATTTTATGTAATTTAACTGCTCCATATAATTGTGGACAATGAGGATTCTTATGTATGACAGACCTCTTTTCGTAATCATTTAAAAGATAATTTGAATTATTAACAATATCCCTTACATTATTAGAAAACTTCTTTGTTGGGTCTGCTTTAAGAACTTTGTAATGTAAGGGATATTGTTAATAATTCAAATTATCTTTTAAATGATTACGAAAAGAGGTCTATCATACATAAGAATCCTCATTGTCCACAATTATATGGAACAGTTAAATTACATAAAATAACGAAACCAATTAGACCTGTAGTCTCTTATGTTAATGCTCCTAATAATATATTGGCAAAAAAGCTCAACATTATACTCAATACTTACGGATATGAATCTCAGTACTCAACTAGAAATTCAATAGAACTAATCAAAAAGTTGAAATCAATCCACTTGCAAGATAACTATAAACTCATATCGTTCGATGTAACTAATATGTTTACTAAAATTCCTCCTAAAGAATGTCTAATACTTGTAAGAGAATTACTAGAAGATAAAAATATTAATCCAGGAATAATGTCAGATATACTTAATATATTTGATGTATGTATTAATCAGAATTATTTCACTTTTGACAATAAGATATATATTCAAAATGAAGGTTTACCAATGGGAAGCCCTATATCACCTATTTTAGCAAACATTTTTATGGACAATTTAGAAAGAAAGATCTTTGAAAGTAATATTTCGAAAAATATTTTATTTTGGTATAGATATGTGGATGACATATTAGCTTGTTTTATGGGTAGTGAGCGACAATTAGATGTGTTTTTCAACCACATCAATAATTTACACCCGAAAATTAAATTTACATTAGAAATTGAAGAAAATAGCTCAATCAATTTTCTTGATTTAAAAATTCAAAGAGTTAATAATGTACTTGATTATTCAATTTACCGAAAACCAACACAGACTGATGTGACAATTCCATTCAATTCTAACCACCCTGTCTCACACAGACTAGCAGCATATAATTCAATGATACATAGAGCTTTTTCAGTTCCTATGAACAAATGTAATTTTGATAGAGAGATTAATACAATTAGACAAATAGCAACATCTAACGGTTATCCATTAGATATGATAAATAAACTAATTAGTAAAAAAGAGAAAAAAGTGGCATTACAACTAATATATCCTAAACAAGCAGATGAAATTAAAACTTATAAAACCATCACATATGCAGGAAATATTTCTAATAATATTTCAAAGATAATATCTTCAGCAACGAATGCAACAATTTCTTTTAAAACAGAAAGTAACGTTAGTACAAAATTGTTAAATGTAAAAACAAAAATACCACTATTAAAGAAGTCAGGTATATATAAACTCAAATATCCAGAATGTAATGCTGTCTATTTGGGTCAGACCCTTAGGAATTTTGAAATACGATACAGTGAGCACTTACGAGCTCACAGATCAAAACAACCAGATAAATCCCACTACGCAAAACATCTACTTGACACCAATCATTCATTGACACCTAACACAGAACTAGAAGTGCTGCATATTTGTGAGAAGATACAAGAACTGGATTTCCTTGAAGAACTGGAAATTAGAAGACATTTAAGAAACCCACAATATGAAGTTGTCAATGAACAGTTAAATCTAGGGAATTCTCCGCTAATAAACTGTCTTCTTAAGTGATAATTGTAAAGATCAGCAGATATAGTTTTCCTGGTTTTCTATATCATTGCACAGTTATACTGATCTTAATTGGAAAAATGATATCCAGGATATCACCATAGGGCTAATAATATCTAAGCTTCAATATTTGTAATATCACATCTTCTTCTTTTTTCTAAAAACATATATTAAGCCAATCACAAGTTAGGTTACTTCTTGGTCTAGCCAAAAATATAACTACTAAACATCAGGTAGGCATAAAATGAAATGTAACTTCTGTCATTCTGACGATGATATTGATTTATCGACACAATTCTCAATTTTTTAGAATTTCCAATAACTTGTATTATATTGTGGAATTAACTAGAGACCTTGAGTTTCATTTAAAAACACTAATATGAGCATAATCCACGAAGTAAGGGTCGAGACAGTCAATTTCATAGTCCTTTATGTTTAGACCTTCTAACGCGAGGATTAATGAAAGAAGGATTCCTTATATTATTTTGTGAATAAACAATGTGATGACAAAGTTACTGAAATTTCAACTTAGTTTTTAATCAAGATTGAACCACATTTATTTATTAAGATCTATTTAGTTTTAACCAACTCCAATCAGTTTGAACCCGTAACAATTTGATTGCAAATGGTTTAAAAATATGTTGAAAGATCCAGGAATCCGGCATCTTTTCACTCCCACGTACACTCCTCAAGATAATCCCGTAGAGCCAAAAAACCGAACTCTGAAAACAAAGAGATATTTTAAGAAAAACGGGTTCTGATGTTTTTGTGCTTTGATCGCAGAGCAACGACGGCGAAGTCAAAATAAGCTCACATGTGGTTCTCGTCAAATTTCGATTATTAACCTGGTGGCATCCCAAATGTGGTTTCCATGTTTATTTATTTATTTATTCACATTCACGTAATATGAACTAATTGCATATTTTAAAAAGAATGACCATCACCTCGTTTTAATCCAAGTCTTTGTTATTCAATTGGGATTTTTTTTTATAAAACGTGGAATTTGTTGAGACTGGTATAACGACCCATAATCCACAAGTGGCTAAAAATGTTTAACCTTTAATATTTGCATAATCATATCTTCTTTTCTCTATTCATACATATTGAGTCAATCATAAGATAGGTCACTTCTTGGCCTAGCCAAAATAATTATTAAGCATCAGGCAGGCATCACATGAAGTGTAACCTCTGTCATTTAGAGTATTTAGACGATGATATTTGATTACTCAATTATTGGAACTTTTATAACTTTTATTACGCCCAAGAAAAACGATATGTGTTTTTGGTAGAGTAGGGGTGGGTAAATATAAAGTTGCAAGAATGCTTTGCAATGTAAAAGTAATAATTCAATATCACAAATTGACTCTTAATATGATGTGATTAACGAAAATTAGTTACCCCAAATGTTACCAGTAGGTATAATAGTATATTACGTAACGAGTGTTGTAAGAACACTCACGGAATTACGCACTCGTCGCTACGCGGCTTCGTGCGTAACTTTTCCGTTCGTGCGTAAAATGCGTTACAACACGAGTTACGTACTATACTTTACCTACGACCCACTTGTTAAGGGATTTGAAGTACAAATAAAAACGTACATCCTCGATGCCCAGCCAAGTTATATAAAAGTCACTCCCCGATGCCCAGCCAAGCATCTTATAAGTTCACCCTCGATGCCCAGCCAAGTTTCGTAAATGTCCATCCTAAGTAGTATTTATTTTCATTAAAAATGTATGTAGAAATACCGGAATTGCATAATATAGCGTATACACCTCTCCACTGAAGTGACATTAATCCCTTAGGTGGATTACTTCCCACCAGGAATCAAACACCACTCGCGGGATTAAATGGGCCACTTTAGTCGTTTGGTGTATAATATAGTATTGTTCACTAATATGAGATACATTCGGACAGCTAGAAGATTCGGATTGAATGAAACGAAACAAATTATCATATAATTCCAAATAACTCTTAGTATTAAATGTAATCTCATATCTAATAGATGTTATCTACCATTTATATATAGAATAAAATTCAACGTCTAATACTTAAGTAATACATTTCAAATAAGATGGCTACATAAAGGGTGAACGCTTATACATAAATCAAAAAGCATACACAATCGAACAACTACAGGACCAACAAAATCAATTGAATAAACGTGGGAATAGCGCTCCTTCTACACCTAATACAAATCAAGCAATAAAAACCCCCGAGCTCCATGAATGCACTGCCGGTTTGAGGATTGAAGTCATCAACGATAAAATAGAGAAAATAAAATCGAAGGTGGGGAATCAAAATCAAGGGAATACGGACAATACTTCTAAGAAAGTAAGCGTTACAACTCTAACGAGAAAAACAAGAGCAGGCTCTTCTTCTAACCAAAAAAATCACTGATGTGTATACATGTATTTATTTTAGTTTGTTTTAACTGAAATTTTATCATTACTGTATTGTACATATTATTTTATTTTACTCTATTACTCGAACAACTAGTGTATGTTCTGTGTCTTGAGCCTACATTGATTTCTTTTTCTTTTTTTTTTTTTTTGAATTTGTTAATAACGTTTCAATTACTTGAAAATGGACCAATATCTAAGAGATTTTAATTTTCCAAGTAATGACACATATTGTTTGACAGATTTAGGCCAATGTAATCAGTTGTTTCAGATTAATAAGCATAATGATAATTATACGATTTTCCATAATAATATTCGAAGCATATCAAAAAATTTGGATGAGCTAAAAGTATCACTATCTGATATCCTGGGTTTTGATTGTATCGTTTTGACGGAAACATGGAAAATTATTGATACGAATATATATAATATAGCAGGTTACAACTTAATTTATAATGAGGGCGATTTAAATCAAAATGATGGGCTGGTAGTGTATGTTAAATCTGCTTTCAGTTTTGAACATAGTATTATAAGTCTGGGACCAACTAAGGTTCTGAAAGTTACAATAGATATTAACAATAATACTAAGATCGTAATTTTGGCGTGTTATAGATCACCATCACAGGAGAATTATAATCCTAAAATACCCGAGTTCATCAATAATCTGGATACTTTGTTAAGGAATAGTAGAGTAGGTACTGAGCAGTACTGCATATTTGTGGGTGATATCAACATAGACTTACTTGATTCAGATCATAATACAATAGATTACATTAGTACCTTGAGCGAATATGGATTTGTATCTACCATTAATAAGCCAACTAGACTGAATTCCTGCCTGGACCATCTCTTTTTATATTCAAAATATAATAAAAATTTAGAAAATATTATTCCTTTGGTAATAAAAACTGATATAACAGATCACTACGCAATAGCATTACAAATTATAATGGACAATAAAGAACAAAAGAAGCCATCCGAAAGGATTACAAAGCATGTTAACTACCAAAAACTTAAAGAATCTGTTTCTAAAATATCATGGGATTCGATAAGAAGTTGCTATGATCCAGATGATGCTACAGAGAAATTTATTTCAATAATTCAAGAAAATATTGATAAGTGCCTTTATTATAATAGACACAACCGGAAAAATACCAAAATTGCGCCATGGGTAACAAATGCTCTACTGAGGTCCATAAATGAAAAGAAACGTTTATTTCAGTTAACCAAAAAAAGCCCGAATGATCGTAATATACTTTCACATTACAGACTATACAGAAATAAGTTAAATGCTCTAATTCAAACTACAAAAAGGAATTATTATATTACAAAAATTACCGAAAATTCCTATAATATCAAACAACTGTGGAATGTAGTGAAAGATATTTGTGGATCAAGCAATTCACGAGTTAACATAGGAAATATTAAAGATCAAAAAGGAAATATATTAACCCATCCTCTTCAAATAGCGAATGAGTTTAACTCAACTTTTTCTGAAGTAGGGAAACATTTGGCCGAAAAAATAGACAAAAACCGACAGCGGGTATATGATAGAGTTTCTTTCTCAAATTCAATGTTTTTGCTACCAACAAATACATTTGAGGTGAAGTCCATTATAAATGAATTGAAAAACAAAAAAGCAACTGGTATAGACGAAATTAGTGCTGAGTGTCTAAAGGCAATACAATCGTATATCCTTGATCCGCTGCAACACATAATAAACATGTGTATGAAGGTGGGAATATGGCCTAAAGCATTCAAAAAATCTGTAATCACACCTATTTATAAAAATGGAGACAAATCCCTTCCTATTAACTATCGGCCAATATCACTAGTACCACATATATCAAAAATATTTGAAAGAATATTGAAAATAAGATTGGATTCATACATAACCAAATATGGGTTGATATCGTCCCACCAGTTTGGATTTAAACAAAACAGTTCCGCACACAATGCTTTATTAAATTTAACAACCAAAATGTTTGATGCTCTAAATAGGAATAGAACGTGCCTATGTATTTTTTTGGATTCAGCGAAGGCATTCGATACTGTCAGCCACAGTAGTCTATTAAAAACGCTGGAGAACTACGGGATACGGGATACTTGTTTGGAGCTATTCAGGAGTTATCTCTCACATCGACAACAGGTCGTCAAAATCAATGGATTTATTAGTGAAGAACGCGATAAAACATACGGAGTACCACAGGGTACTATATTAGGCCCCGTGTTATTTAATCTCTACATGAATGATCTATTTTATTTAAATAGCGCTGGTCATATAATTGGTTACGCGGATGATACTGCAATTGTTTATGAGGACAGTAATTGGTATGATTTAAAGCTAAAAGTTGAATCTGACCTAAAGCTAATTAAGTCGTGGTTTGATAGTAAACTATTAACCATAAATTTTGAAAAAACTTTTTACTTGCCTATTCTTAGCTCCAACTCATCTAATAACCGATTTTATCCACTAAAAATATCACAGTTTGATCAGGATTTATTTATTGAACCAACAAACAAAATAAAATATTTGGGGGTTATATTGGATACAAATTTGAAATGGGATTGTCATATTAAATATATAATAAAAAAATTACAGTTTATTTTGCATAAATTTAGACACTTGAAAAAGTATATTTCTAGCCAACATCTCCGCAATTTATATTTTGGATTGGTAGAAAGCCATCTTCGATATGGAATTCAGGTTTGGGGAAGTGCGTTGGAAACTCACCTGCAGCCATTAAATATAATCCAAAGGAGATTTCTAAAAATCATAATGTCTAAACCGAACCTTTATTCTTCAGATCTTTTGTATTCTGAAAGCAGAATATTGGATCTGAAACAACTATACTTTTTATGCGTTTCAGTAGAATATCATAGATCAAAGAATACATACAACTTACCAATCCATAATTACAATACTAGGAATAGACATTTCCATACAGTCCCTAGGATGATAAAAACTAGTTGTCAGAAAACATATTCTTTCTATTCCGTTAAGATTTACAAACGTATTCCAGATTATATTAAAAGCATCCAAAATATTCGATTATTTAAAAAGAAACTAAAACACTTCATTTTAGAGCAGAAAAGAGAATTCTGCGATATAAAAATCGTAACGTGAGAAGTATCTACACCTACACATGGTTACATTGGCTGATGGTTGGAGTTTACGGTGTTCAATAACTTAAATAGTTTAATATACTTACTTTTTTTCTGTAGTTGTACAGGTTCATTTTCTATATTTTTTTAATTTTTCATATTATATTTTTTCAAATTCATATTTTGTTGATATATTCTGATTGTGCTGTGTATTATTTGTGGTACTACTACTATCATTATTGTTGCTAAGTTTACTATTGTTGTGAGTGTAACTAATTTTGTCGCTGTACTTAATTTAGATACCACTTACAAGCTGTTTTTTACAGCTTCTGTGGGGCATTGTGTTTATTTACGATTTTTGATCTACATTTGTTATACTTTGTAATTTATAGTGAATAAACATATATTAATATTATTATAATATTATCCATTGACAGTTGCTAAGTGGATGCTATGGAAGCCGTGCGATTTACTTTACAGCCGTGCGTTTTGTTTTACCGTGCGTAATAGACGTCTTACATTGATTGCCGACTGTGTGTTCTTGACTGTTTACAGGGGTGGTCGTAGGTAAACAATCTTATGTAATATATTACTAATATTAAATGTAGGTGTCAAGTTTGTGGAGTCCTCAAGGCCCGTAATTATTTGGAAAGATCTTACTTGAATATCTATTTCCCCTCCAATTGAGGCTAGAATTGCTGTCGAACAATTTCAGCGTATTGTCCTTGTGATTCAATCATGTAGAGATAGTTGACCGGTGGATAGGGATGCAGTAACGAGGTGGAGAAAAAGTAATGACGAAAGTCAGAAGAAGGTGAGAACTTAAAGGCCTAAAAGAACAAAATCCCATGTCACCTACCGTGAATCAGTTAATCAGTTACAGTGTCCACTCACCGATGATATTTCGTGGCCTAGATGGATGATATTATTAGTTGTTCAAATTATCAAATCCTCTCGTGTGTTTTCATCAGCGAAATACAATTTAAAACAACTGAAAGTGTTTCTTTTCTTATTGGCTGTTAATCCTGGAAATCCTAGAATGTTAAGATCATGTTTAAAAATAAGAAACCCAAAAGAATGGATGTAAAAAAACTCAAAAAAAAAGAGTTGTAATGTTGGAAGTTGGAATATTTCACCTGATTAACCTTGAAACGTACTTAATCATAGACTTATATGTGACATAAAACCAGATTGGATTTTCAGTATTAATGAACATAATTATAAGTTCCATGAAAATTGTTCTAAATTAACCCTTTTACTTTGGGTTAATTAGAGGGAATGTAGTTTCTTTGTTGTTATACGATGTACTCGAAGGACCAAATGGATATTTTTCACTTTAGGTATGATGTAAATGATGTACTGTACGATGCAATGAAACACTTATGTCACTTAAGATTTTATATTGTCATGAAATTATAAGTTTTTGTTTGCGTCGACAATTAAGAATTCACTTTATATTCACGCGATGAATGCTTTGACGTTTTATGAAATAACTAAACCTTAAAGACACATGTTTGTTCCCGATATGTAAACGCCGGGTGCTCTTCTAAACTGAGTACCTTTGTGTACCCCGTTCAATGATGAAAAGAGGGTGAATGTAGGTTATATGTCGTATTTATATGTATGATAACACAGGGCGCACTTGGTCGGGTCTAACTAGTGGGATACGAGTATTTTAAAACGTAACGTTCGAACAACAAGTGAATTTGGCAGTTATGGAAATGTTTTTTTTGGGGTTTTCAATGGTTTCGTAGATACAGATAACAGAGTTTGGGAGAGAGTTTTTATGAAGAGATAAGATGTCGGGGACTTTGATATATTCAGTAGAATTTCAGAAAACGATATTTATCTGTTTTTCTTAGGTGTTAGTAAATTTAAATAACTTTTTTAGTGAAGTAAAGAAATATTAACTGTTGAAAATAAGGATATATTTAGTTATATGTTTTGAGCATAATATTCGACTTGTAGTATACAGGGGAATTGAAAGAGAATCACGGGAGAATTTGGTAATTGGAAAACAAATTCGAACAAAAATTTTATGTCAATTACTACCCATAACCCGTACTCATAAACAATACAAGCATGAACAGCATTAAAAGAATATACTTTAAATAACCCATATCTTTCTAAGTCATTACCAGTTTATGTTTTAAACGTAAGTTTTTCTTCCAAATTTATTTAATAGGCCTTCAAAGCATCCAAAACTGATTCAATTCTATCAATTTTTATTCTGGTATGATCTGGTAAGTGATTTAACAGGCCTGGTACTTTTAACACTTTTTCAATATATTGCGAAATTATCTGGAAACGTTTAGTTTTATTTATAACAGTAAAATCGTCTAATTCCAATTACTTTAAATTGATCTTTCACTGGACAAACAGAATTATACAGAATGAAAATATTGGAAACGCGTGTCCCAAAATAGCATTAGGACACTGAACGTTTATGTATTTCTTATCAATCCAATAGTTTTTCAATATTTTTATGACAAATATTAACATAATATTGGTTTGATCATATCAGTGTTTTACATGAAACTCACTATTTTTGGCTAATTCCACAATATAATGAAAAATGTTGAAAATTCTAAAAAATTGACAATTGTTTCGATAAACCAATATTATCGTTAGAATGACAGAAGTTATATTTCATTTGATGCCTACCTGATGTTTAGTAGTTATTTTTGGCTGGACTGAGAAGTGACCTAACTTGTGATTCACTTAATATATGTTAATAGAAAAAAAAGGAGATGTGATATTGCAAATATAGAAGCTTAGATATAATTAGCCCTATGGTGATATTCTGGATATCATTTTTCCAATTTAGATCAGTGTAACTATGCAATGATATAGAAAACCAGGAAAACTATATCTGCTGATCTTTACAATTATCACTTAAGAAGACAGTTTATTAGTGGAGAATTCCCTAGATTTAACTATTCATTGACAACTTCATATTGTGGGTTTCTTAAATGTCTTCTTATTTCCAATTCTTCAATGAAATCCAGTTCATGTTTCGTTTCACAAATATGCAGCACTTCGAGTTCAGTGTTAGGTGTCAATGAATGATTGGTGTCAAGTAGATGTTTTGCGTAGTGGCATTTATCTGGTTGTTTTAATCTGTATCCTCGTAAGTGTTCACTGTATCGGATTTCAAAATTTCTAAGTGTCTGACCCAAATAGACAGCATTACATTCTGGACATTTGAGTTTATATATACCTGATTTCTTCAATGGTGGTATTTTTGTTTTTACATTTAACAATTTTGTACTAACGTTACTTTCTTTTTTAAAAGAATTTGTTGTATTCGTTGCTTAATATATTGTTATGTTTTTTTGTTATTTTATTGAACAATAAACGGGTGGGATAAATTTTAAAAACACGGTATGACTACTTACTAATTTATTTAAACACTAAACTAATCACTAACACTTAATTTATATATACTCAGTATATTCACTCAAACTAATTTATATTAACACTTAACTAATTTATATTCACTTATTTACTGTTTGCAATTTATGTATTTATTTCACGAGATCACTTTATCAACTCCCTGGTCCGCTGATCGGTCCTTTTTATATACTAGCTCCTTTTGTACTAGAGAATTCTGGACTGCGGCTTACACAAAACATGCCTTTCGCGATATTTCTCGATTTCCGGCTCAATCCTTGAAAGACCTTCCGAGAACATGTCTATAAAAACTGTCCCAATAAATACCAATAGACCTTCTCAGAATTCGGCGCGCTCGCCTTTTTTTAACTCCGTTAACATAAGGTTACACGACCATACTTAGTATTTGCTTCGGTGTGTGAGTTTGTAACAATATTATCTTCGAAATATTATTAGAAATATTTACTGCATATGTGATGGTTTTATAAATTTTTATTTCATCAGTTTGTTTAGGAAATATTAGTTGTAATGTCACTTTTTCCTCTTTTTTATTAATTAGCTTATCTATCATATGTAATGGATAACCATTGGATGTTGTTATTGGTCTAATTGTATTAATCTCTCTATCAAAATTACATTTGTTCATAGGAACTGAGAGAGCTCTATGTATAATTGAATTATATGCCGCTATTTTATGTGACATAGGGTGATTGGATTTATATGAAATTGTCACATCAGAATGTAATACTGTCTATTTGGGTCAGACTCTTAGAAATTTTGAAATCCGATACAGTGAACACTTACGAGCATACATATCAAAACAATCAGATAAATTCCACTACGCAAAATATCTACTTGACACCAATCATTCATTGACACCTAACACAGAACTAGAAGTGCTACATATTTGTGGAAAGAAACAAGAACTGGATTTCCTTGAAGACACGGAGAAAAATTCATACTGGTAAATTCTTTGTTTGAGTACTTATTGTATTGAAATTTAGTGTCTAGACCCTTACTTCGTGGAATCTACTCATATTAGCGTTTTAAATAAAACTCACTGTTTCTAGCTAATTCCAAAATATAATGAAAAATGTTGAAAATACTAAAAAATTGACAATTGTTTCGATAACTGAATTTCATCGTCAGAATGACAGAAGTTACATTTCATTTGATGCCTACCTTATGTTTAGTAGTTATTTATGGCTAGACCAAGAGGTGACCTAACTTGTGATTGACTCAATATATGTTAATAGAAAAAAGGAGATGTGATATTACAAATATCGAAGCTTAGATATTATTAGCAAAACATCTACTTGACACCAATCATTTATTGACACCTAACACAGAACTAGAAGTACCACATATTTGTGATAAGAGATAACAACTGTATTTCCTTGAAGAAATGGAAATTAGAAGACAATTAAGTAACCCACAATATGAAGTTGTCAATGAACAGATAAATATAGGGAGTTCTTGACTGATAAACTGTCTTCTTAAGTGATAATTGTAAAGATCAGCGAATATAGTATAGTTTTCCTGGTTTTCAATATCATTGCACAGTTATGCTGATCCTAATTGGAAAAATGATATCCAGGATATCACCACTAATAATATCTAAGATTCATTATTTGTAATATCACATCTTCTTCTTTTCTCTATTAACATATATTAAGTCAATCACAAGTTAGGTCACTTCTTGGTCTAACCAAAAATGACTACTAAACATCAGGTAGACATCAAATGAAATGTATCTTCTGTCATTCTGACGATGATGTTGATTTATCGAAACAATTGTCAATTTTTTAGAATTTTCAACAATTTTCATTATATCGTGGAATTAGCTAGAAACATTGAGTTTCATTTAAAACACTAATATGAGTAGATTACACGAAGTAAGGGTCGAGACAGTTAATTTCATTGGTTTGATCAATTAATATGATGCCGCTTCTTCATTTTTAAAGGATATGGACGATCTGACAAAAATAAACTGCCCACACCTCTCTCAAAAGTATATTTCCTAATTACCTCACACCAGCACTTCATTAACATAAGTAAATTGTATGTGTAAATAGATTTATGCATAAATTATTCCTTATAAATCAAGAAATTTCTGAATATCTTGAAGCCACATATCATTGGGAAAGAATTGGACCAAGTGAAGTTTGGAATAATAACACTCATTTCTCAAAAAGCTCACTCTAATATCAAAATTTATCGCTACTTCACCAGAAAACTGTAAAATATGGAAATCGGGTCCAACAAATACCCGTATTTTGAGAAAGTGCCTCACATATCATCCCAACGATTACAATGTATAAATTCGATGTGGACTATCGAAAATCTTGCTTGTAACCGAACAATCCAAGTTTGAGCGCATTATGTAACCGATATATTATTACTTCCTCGACGCAACTTCTGAGGTTATCTGGCGAGACCTTAGAGAACTATTTAGGTAGTTAAAACCAATTTTCGACCATATAATTTTGAATGGACGATTCCCGGAGCGTTTGCCTTTGGCTACCGATAGGACGGTTGAAATGAATGTTAATATTCATTATATGTAGGATTATCGTATCAGGATAGGATTATTTACCTAGAAGTTTCATCCATATTCCATTGTTTGTTTCTGGATGGTTTTTGTAGAGGGTTTTGATAAAATATAGGACAAATCTCATACGTAATTCAAAGAAAATCCAATTATGGACGATTATAGAATTAATGGGAAGGTTTTGGTCAACAACAACACGAAATAACGGTTTTTACAAAAAAAATCTTGTTCGTATCTCGTCGTTGTCGTCGGCCACTCTTCCTTACATATCTTGTTAGCACTAGACAGTCTCCGGAGTGCAATAAGTCAGCAATTTTATGATTGAATATTGTTAAGAACATGTCACAGATGATCCTATTCATTTTCTGTTCACCAGAGCCGGTACAACGGTTGCTATGGTACTTGAAGTACGACATTTTGTCATTTTTTGAGAAATTTCAGTTTGTTAGCACGATACAGCCTCAGGAGTTCAACAAGTCACCAATTTTCTGATTGAATATTATTCAGGGCATATCACTGATAAGCCTATTGATTTTCAGTTCACTAGAGCCAATACAACAGGTATTACAGTACTTTAAGTACAATAGTTTTGACATGTTTGGGGAAGTTTCAGTTTGTTAGCACGATACAGCCTCTGGAGTATATACAAGTGACCAATTTTATGATTGGATATTATTCAGAGCGTCTCAAAGATAAACCCTATTGATATTCAGCTCACTTATGCCAGGACAACGGGTGTTATGGTACTTTAGGTACCAAATTTTCGTCATTTTTGGAAAATATACAGTTTGTTAGCACGATACAGCCTCCAGAGAGTATACGATTGATCAATTTTATGATTGAATATTGTTCAAGGTGTCTCACAGATGTACCCTATTGATTTTTAGTTTACTAGAGCGAGTACAGCGGGTCCTATAAATCCAGATATACTAATCATAAAATTAGTCACTTGTATTTACTCCAGAGGCTGTATCGTGCTAACAAACTGAAACTTCTCCAAAAATGACGAAAATATCGTACTTAATGTAATGTACTGTAGCACCTAGTAACACTCCTGTTAGGAAAATTACCAGCTATTACTCAGGGGGTGAGTGTCGTACTCTTCGGCAGGTCTGACAAAGAGTTCAGATAGGAAGAGTGCAGCTGTTGCGTCGCTGCCATCCCGGTTTATTATCCAAATGACAAAATTAGCCGTATTAATTCGAGCTGAAACCAAAATTAAAATTCCAAAACAATGGGCGCCACCTATCCAAACTCGATGCCTCTCGAATAGAGGTTGTAAAAAGAATAACGCAAGACTTAGCAAAAATATCACAGCTTTTATTTCCTATTTCTCTTTTCAATGATTTGGTTTACAAAGTTTACGATGTTTTGATTTTAGATTAGCTTGAGAATAGTGACAAGGTAAGAGAAATAAATTACAAAATTAATTATAACAAGAGTTGAAGTCGACAAACTTCGTTAATTCTTACAAAGTTAAAGTTTATTACAAAAGTTAGGTTAGGTTAGGTTAGGTAAGAAAAATAAATTACGAAATTAATTATAACAAGAGTTGAAGTCGACAAACTTCGTTAATTCTTACAAAGTTAAAGTTTATTACAAAAGTTAAAGTTGACAATTCTTAAATATTACAAAAGTTAAAGTTGACAAATCTTGTCTATTCGCTTTATCAAATAAACTGACTATTAATCTTTTCTTTATTCAAAGAGAGACTCTAATTAGGTGACTACTTAAAACATTTTTAGTCATGAGCCGCTCCTCCTTGGGTTCAGATTCGCTACTGTGTTCTCGGTCACACTTCCGTGGTCTTGGGGTGTTATGGCTACTACTACTACAGGATGAGCCTATCTCAGCTCACGGAGCTCCGTCAGGTTAGGACATGTACTAAGTGCCAGAGGGTAAATGTGCCTAAAATATCATAAACGGAAGAATATGATCTGACCCAAAAGCATAGAAATGGTAACACGGTTCTTGTGAAATGTTTGAATTCGTCACAAACTTAGATCGTATTACAGTGAACAAGAATCTAAATAAAAAAGTGAAACCACGATTTCATTCAATGAAGTTGATTACAGTTCGTATAATAAAGTTATCTGAACGAATTAGGATTAAAAAGAATGTGCCTAATTATTAATTTAAAAGCAGAGTTAAACTAAACAAAACAAATGAATGGCTGATTAATTTACTATAAAAAGAAAATTTAGTTTAATTCTCATCACCAGAACTATGCTCCAACTAAGTGTGCTTACTTTTTATTATACAGAAAGTAAACAATAAAAATTAAGGAAAAGAACTGAGTTATTAGAATTTCAAAAAAAATATTAGCAAAACAAACTATGAAATATTGATTCCTCGACGTAATTTATTTTCCCTAAATATAAACAGAAATAGTAACCTTTTCTATCCGAGGGATAGAAGATCCCAATATATCCAGGTAACTGGAAGAATATTCTAATTTACCAAGAAAAAATCAATCACGGTTATCATTAATTTCAATCAAAAACATCACGCTATCAGAGAAAAAAAATAACAGAACTTATGTTTTTATTTGAATACCTGTCTGTCCTATAGAAATAGGGCTCGCCATCTTCCAGACTTTCGAGCAAAAAGTATGTGTCTCATAAAAAACATTATTCAATGAACAGCATCAAAATGAACACGAATATTTGTTTTATCGAAAGATACCTTACAACTTGATTCCACGAAGAGAATAAATTTCAAGCTGCTTGTCAAATTATTAAGCAATCGTCAACATACCTTTGGATTTTACTTATCCTAGGCAATATTTCCAATTTTCACTAGACACATTCTTTTTGTTCCAGGTTGGAAGTTGGAGAGAGATCCAAAAATTCAATTTTATTTTCAAAATACTTCGCTAGGAAGTGTCCCCAGTACTTGTACACCTGTCTCTATCTTACTAGAGTGACTTAATCGCTTTCTTCCTTCTCGAAAAATCAATAATTACCATAGGGACCTGTCGCGTATATTGCAAATTAAGCTCGAGGTGGGAATTAATTATTTGAGTAATAACTTGAAATAACATGAGTAACTACATTCCTATTCTCAAATACTATAAAAGAGACGATTCATCCTAGATGTCGTTACGGACATGAAATGACCGTAACAACCTGTTGTATTGGCTCTGGTGAGCTGAAAATCTTGTTGAACTCCGGAGGCTGTATCGTGCTAACAAACTGAAATTTCTCAAAAAATGAGAAAATGTCGTACTTTAAGTACCATAGCACCCGTTGTACTGGCTCTGGTGGGCTTAAAATCAATAGGGTTCATCTGTGACGTATCGTTAACAATATTCCATCATAAAATTGGTGACTTATTGCACTCCGGAGGCTGTATCGTGCTAATAAGACATGTAAGAAAAAGTGGCCGACGACAACGACCACGACGACGACATACACACAGGATTTTTTTTCTAAAAACCATTTTTTCGTGTTGTTGTTGTTGGAAAAGGTAAAAATAACACAAAAAAAATTTCAAAATTTCAACTTTTTTTGGGGTAAAGCAATACTTTTCTCGCTTATAGATAGGTTGGGCGGAAAAGTAATACTTTCCTTAACTTATACTCCTAAAGAACATTTTAGAGCTCCTGCATTTTACTAAATTATACTTTTATTAATTTCTTACACAATTGTATATTTCAGCACTTTATGAATATGCAAAATTGCCGAATAAATTTTTGTAAGGAAACTATATGGTAGATGATAAACTTCATTACCAAACGAACTGTACTGTATGCTGTATTGGTTATCTTCCTGTTCCCAAGCAAAGTTGTGAACATCAAAGAGCAAAAAATTCGAGGGAAGTAACATAAATCTCCTATTGAATAGTTCGAACTGCTTCTCTGTTTTTTCTATCGCCGTTTAGTATTCACTTGTGTTATATTTTGTAGTCTCAATTTTTGTGAATTTATTTGAACTAATGTTTATTTTTTCACTTCAACTTCGACTATTTTTTGTATTATAACATTACATTTTGTAAATTCATTTCTATCATTGATCAATTTTTCCATTTCAACTTTGATTACTCATTAATTTCAACTCTAGTTCAGTTTTAATCGAAACGTGTTTGTTAAACGTATTCTTTTTACTTTTATTGAATCACATTTGTAATTTCAACAACGTGGTTCATATTTATATCCCTTCTAACCCTCTTCACAAGGTTTATTGATGTCGATGTGTATCAACTACAAAGCTGATAATATTCTAGGCGGCGCCCGCTTATCGTATCTTATCTAACTTAATTGTTTTTCTTTCTCTATACAAAAAAATTTGTCATTAGTAATGATGTGAAGTAGTACTACCCACGAACCGGTAAGATCTACTCCTAAATTATTATTTAGCTGGTAAATGAATCCCGCCTGAGATGCTCTATAACTGAGTAGCCGCTACGAAGAAAAATAGTAACAAAACAACCGGTCACAATGCATAAGTTTTGAGGTAACAAAACCTCACACATTCTCTCATGTTACTTCAAAGTCTAATGTGATTTATATACTCATTCGACACCGAAGTATTCTCATCAATCCTCATATTTAGAGATGTAGCTATTAGACGGAAATCTAGATGTATTATGCTTTATTTTTGTTCCTTCTTTCCGTTACATACCGTTACAATAACATCCCATCAAGCACTAGTCCGCATTACCTATAGAGACCGAGAAAGATGACGCTTATGCCATCTACCGTGAAAAAACACAAACAAAGTGATGTAAACACGATTAGAACCCTTTCAGACTAGGATACTGTATCCGATATACTCGTATCCGAGATACAGAAAATACATGAGTTCAAATGTATGTTTTCATACTGCATTCAGTGCGGCATACTGTATCACGATACTAAATTCCTGAATCTCCTTCTTTCAGCCGCTGGCGGCAGTATCAGAGTCCGGGATACCCAATTATCATTGGGGCTTATGAACTTTTTTAGACTTGCACACTTTTGCGGTTCAAAAAACAGCATCGCATAGGTGTACAATATTTTTATTATTCATTAGTAGAAGTGAAGTGGGATAAAACCTATGAATTACAAATAAAATAGATATGTTTGTTTTGATCTTTTCTTGCCCCAAACATTGAGTCACATTCTAAGCTCATTTGCGGACACTTCCACTGCTTTGCCATATTTACAAAGTCTCTTTAGTTACAGGAAAAATGAAATTAGACGTTTAATTGAGAATGTGTTAAAAAGTTATGCAAATAAAAATGAACGGTTTTAAAGATTAAAACTAACTTTTCCGCATCTGTGGTCTTGAACAATATTCTATCATAAAATTGTTACTTGTATACACTTCAGGGGATGTATCGTGCAAACAAACCAACATTTCTTCAAAAATAAACAAGAATTTTGTATATCTGGATTTATAGGACCCGCTGTAGTCACTCTAGTCAACTGAAAATCAATAGGGTACATCTGTGAGACACCTTGAACAATATTCAATCATAAAATTGGTCACTTTGGTTGATTCTGGAAGCTGTATCGTGCTAACACACTGAAAACTCGCCAAAAATGACAAAATTTTATTACAACAAGTACCATATCACCCGCTGTACAGGTTTTAGTGACCTGAATATTACCAGGGTTCATCTTTGAGATGCTCTGAATCATATCCAATCACAAAATTGGTCACTTGTATATACTCCGGTGGCTGTATCGTGCTAACAAACTGAAATTTCACCAATAATGACAAAAATATCGTACTTAAAGTACTATAGCACCTGTTGTACTGGCTCTGTTGAGCTGAATGTCAATAGGGTTCATCTGTGTGATGTCCTGAATAATATTCATTCATAAAATTGGTGACTTGTTGTACTCCAGAGGCTGTATCGTGGTAACAAACTGAAATTTGTCGAAAAATGACGAAATGTCTTATTTCAAGTACCATAGCACGCGTTGTACTGGCTTTGTTGAGCAGAAAATCAATAGGGTTCATCTGTGATATATCCTGAACAATACCCCATCATAAAATTGATGACTTATTGCACTCCGGAGGCTGTATCGTGCTAACAAGTCATGTAAGGAAAAGTGGCCAACGACAACGACGACGACGACATACACACAGGCTTTTTTTCTAAAAACCGTTTTTTCGAGTTGTTGTTTATGGAAAACGCAAAAATAACTCAAAAAAAATTTCAAAATCCCAACTTTTTTTGGGGTAAACCAATACTTTTCTCGCATATTAGATAGGTTGGGCAGAAAATTAAAAAGTCATACTAAATTATGTCCCTATCTTCAAAATTAATTAATAATACTTGAATTTCATTTAATGAAGGCATATCCTTATATAAATTTTAAACAAGTATTTGTTGTATCCTTAGATACCTTTATGGTTATAACTAAAAGTGGCAACATTGCTAAAAATTTCAGTAGTTGTTTAATGAGTCAATAGTAATCTATTTAGTAGTTTTGTCCTTATTTAATTACCATCATTTCGAATACGTCGTAGTATTGTAGTAAATAATGTCAAACGTGGTTTGTTTATACGAGCGCCATTACGACTAGAGAGTAAACATTGAGTTTTTTCGTTATGATGTTTTTTTCAAAACTTTTAGTGACAAAATAAATTTTTAAGTTAAATAATTCAATGTTTTTGGATTATCATGGTTCGTCTGTGCCAAATTTGTCAGAAAAACTGCCGAAATTACCAAAACCATGTAGCTACAGTAGCATCCCCACTTTTGGTAATTCATCCATTATTTCACTACTGGCGTTTAGAATTGTTGGCCGCAAAAATAAACGTGTTTATGAATGAATAGCCCTCTGTATGTTTATTATTACTCTAAGGATAAAACTATTTTTCGATTGTACCAAGGAGCGTGAAGTTTTTGATATCAAACCGAATTCTTGTATATGGGATATACATATAGAATCTAAAGTAAATTAGTTGCTCAAGGAAATTTATAGAGCCAATTAAATACTGTTGTTTTAACAAGTGACACTATGAAATATGTAGATTTTTATGATTATTCTTCCAATACACAATAAAATGAGATATCTAGATTTTTTATGATTATTCTTCTGAATACACAAATAAACACTTCATCTTACTCAACTTTTTAGGGTTTGAATCTCACAATTATTTATGTGTAATAACAATTGAAAAAGTTTAATATAATACATATATTCATTATTTAAAAAAAATTATACAAAAGGAAGGCCGCATAGACTTGTTTTTATATACGAGTAACTCACTACAAACGAATCAGACGAATCACAATCAAATACCACAATTTTCATGTGTACAACAAAATAAAAACAGTACCTCTCCATTCCTGCTGCTACACCTGACGTCTCAATGGATGGATCCATTATGACCTTCTTACTGACAGAAAATTAATGTTTATGAAAACAATATATTTTCTTTGATATCAACACAAAATATCAATATAGACAATACGAGAACCGTTACTATTACTTTTTTCTTACCTAATGTCATAGAAAGCCGTTCTTTTGATGATATGCTCCTAAGCAGTTTAGTATCCTTCTTGATCAAATAATTTTTCAAAATATCAAGTTATTCAAACGATTCTATAGACATTCGATAAATCTTTTAGTAAATATTGGTGAAGTAAGTTATAAGTTCCCTTAGTTTCCCTTAATTCTTATATAAGATGAACCCACATAGTTCGTCTCCTTTTAACTTTTTTCTTTTTGTATAAAATATGCTACAGCATAACGCACTCTCCAATGCTCATTTTATAATAAGTGCCGTACAGCACTGATATTGTGTTTGTACCGAGAAAATTAATTTACGAAACTTTATTCTGACAAAAGTATCTTGACGGTATCTGGCCTAAATTTTGTATCTCACATACAGTATCTCGGCTACAGTCTCCTAGTCTGAAAGGGCTCTTAGATTTGTATACTCAGCGTTTTTTAATTGTTCATTTTCTAAAACTGATAATAAATGTTTGTGATGCTTTCATCAAAAATATCTTTCTGTATTCATGACTGTTAAAATATCGTCGCCTCAGTGCAACACTAGGACATATAAAAAAATTGCGATTGTCGGATATTTGCATATAAGTAGGCACAGAAAATGCCTTCAAATAATGCAACACTAAGATATCCTGTAAAATTTTTTTTAATTTATTATAACACATATCCTAGGGTTACACAGGTTTTAAAGTTCATTGTTTGTTAGTGCAACTGTAGAATAAGATAGTATATCCTACTGTTTCACCGCATAACACTGAATGCTTACAGGTCTTTTCCTGTTAGTTCGTGAGTAGCTGTCGATAAAAATTGATGTGTTTCTGTAGTTTTCGTATAGATTTGAAGCCAATACTGATTAACAAGTTAGTAATGAGTTTGAGTCGCACAAGGAAAATTAACGAATTGACAAGGACCGAACGTATTTTACAAATGGCTAAAAAAGGTTCAAAGATATATATGCACTTATTCCAACACCGAATTACTTGGCTCGCTTCATAGTCCAGGATGAATCGGCGCATGAGTACCGAAAACTATTCCACCTCAATTTTTTTATGCGATCCTCTTTGAATTGCCCTACTGATGATATAAATGCATGTTGCCATGGGGCAACCCAGTGCCATATTGTTCAAACCGAAATTGTTTAAACAATTGGAAGAAATTGGTATTTTTCAAACGGACAATTTGTTTTTATCTTCTTTATTGAAATACAAATAAAAAAGGTCCTACGACTTTTCACGATAAAGTTAATATTTTTAGGGATATGAATTTTTAAAGGTTCGAAAAATCTCAAATTTGAGTACTTTTGACCCATGAAAAATATATTACAAAAATAAAATGAAATATGAATAATAATTTTTTTAAATTCTTTATACAATAGTTAATAGTATTCTTAATAGGGATTTAATAAAATTTCATTGTTTATACCTGTTTTTTAATTGTTAATTTCGCGCGCTCACAAGTATGCGTCGCTACCTTTAAGTATCGCCGTCTCTCTCTGACTCATGCGCTGCATCGACCTCTCTGTGTCCTGAATCATTATTTATCATTTATCTAAGAAACCATTAACTTCATCAAGATTGATAAAGAGAGCAATATTATTAGTAATTAAATTGATATTGATTTATCGAAACAATTGTCAATTTTTTAGAATTTTCAATAATTTGTATTATATTGTGGAATTAACTAGAGACCTTGAGTTTCATTTAAAAACACTAATATGAGCATATTCCACGAAGTAAGGGTCGAGACAGTCAATTTCAGTAATTAAATTGTGTACAATTTGTTTTTAACAAAAGTAATTTAAGTATAAATCGGAACATGTAATTAAAATTACTCTTCTGTTATTATCATACTAATTTACGCATTTTTATCAACAATAATAAGATATAACGGTATTTGGAAAATTTTTGGAATCACAATTATATATAAATAATAAGCTTTAGCTCAAAACATACATTTGGATAAATGCATTGAATCCGGAATATAAAACATTAGATTTTACGAATTTCGGATACAAACTAGAGAATGATACTTTGCTAATACTTTTATTTATAAACAAAAGCCCATTTCCAACTGATCAAAATCTAATGTTTTATATTCCGGATTCAATGCATTTTTCCAAATGTATGTTTGAGCAAAAGCTTATTATTTATATATATAATTGTGATTCCAAAAATTTTTCAAATACTATTATATCTTGATTGATTGATAAAAATGCATAAATCACTATGATAATGACAAAAATGTTCCGATTCATACTTAAATTACTTTTGTTAAAAAAACAAATTGTAGACAATTCAATTATTAATAACATTGTTCTCTTCACCAATCTTGATTAAGTTAATGGTTTTTTAGATAAATGATTAATAATGATTCAGGACACAGAGAGACCGTATGCAGCGCATGAGTCAGAGAGAGACGGCGATACTTAAAGGTAGCGACGCATACTTGTGAGCGCGCTAAATTAACAATTAAAAAACAGGTATAAACAATGAAATTTTCTTAAATCTCTATTAAGAATATTATTAACAATTTTATAAAAAATTAAAAAAAATCATTATTTATATTTTATTATATTTTTTTTATATTTTTCATGGGTCAAAAGTACCCAAATTTGAGATTTTTCGAACCTTTGAAAATTCATATCTCTAGAAATATTAACTTTATCGTGAAAAGTCATAGGACCTTTTTTATTTGTATTTCAATAAAGAATACAAAAAAATGTGTCCGGTTGAAAAATAACAATTTCTTCCAATTGTTTAAACAAGTTCGGTTTAAACAGTATGGCACTAGGTTGCCCCATGGCAACATGCCTTTATATCATCAGTAGGGCAATTCAAAGAGGATCACATAAAAAAATTGAGGTGGAATAGTTTTCGGTACTCATGCGCCGATTCCTCCTGGACTATCAGTAGAAACGATGGATGCAGATGTTTAATTTTTTATCACTTATAATTGCACAAGTGGTTCGTATTTTATCGGGTAAATTTGGGTTGTTTAATGAGAAACTGTTTCCTAGCAATTTGACGAGAATAACTGTCAACTATCAAAAACACGACACCGAAGGTGGAGTGTTTTTAGGTTGACAGTTATTCGAGTCAAATTGCTAAAGGAAACAGTTTAGAATTTGAAAACACAAATTTACTCAATATGAATACAAACCTCGAGTGTAATTCGGCAGGACAATTTAATGAATGAGAAATTTAGAAACATATCTTGCAATATTACATTCAATTTCCCGATGGAAGTACCTGGCTCAAATGCGTATTTTTTGCATCGCAAAACGTAGAAAATTGTCGCCAGTTTGATGATTGCGTCGCAACTGTATTAGTAGGCACACAGGTATTAACAATTTGACTAATTTCGGCGTTCGTAGACACACCGAACCGACTCATTGTTAGTTCTTGGAAATTCAATAAGTTGTTGACAAACATGCCAAACTATTAATTCTGGTAACCAACACCCCGATAATTGATGAACAAATGAATAAGTGAAAAAACCACTAGTGTATTTGCCGCTGTCAAAGTGACAATTGCACTGTGGCATATGCGATTTTTTATACATGAGTTAAATTGTCAAAACAAATATACAATGATTACAAACGAAACTTAAATAAACTTACGAAAGAAGCAGAGAACAATATTTTCAAAATGAAATTGGGAAGAATGAAAGTAGAACAAAAGGGCTCTGGGAAAGTGTTAATGAGATTTGCAACAAAACTCGCCCAAAAACAAAAATAACCAAAATAGAAATAAAAAAAATTGTACCACTGAAAACAAACAGGTTATGAGTGATTAATTCAATAAACACTATAGTGGAATAGGGCAAAAACTAGCAAATAAAATCAAAAAAACAAATTCCTTCCGAGACATTACAACTGAAATAAACAAAACTATGTTCTTATACCCCTCAAACACTGGAGAAGTATCACAATTAATCAAACAACTTAAACTCAAAAAAAGTCCTGGGCATGACGGTTTCACTGCAGAAACGCTGATTCATATAGCCGACTTCACATTATAGATAGCTGTATTGAAAATGGAACATTTTAAAAACTGGTGTTATCAAACCACTTTTTAAGAGTGGGAATAAACTGCAAATTTCAAATTATAGGCCCATTTTCAAAAAATATCAAAAAAGAGAATGGTACATTCCATGAAAAAACATGATATTCTATCCGATAATCAGTATGGGTTCAGAGAGGGGAGGTCAACCGAAGATGCAATACTAAAACTGACAACGTACATTTACAAATTACTCGACATTTCTAAACCGTCGCTAGGTATCTTTGTTGATCTTTCCAAAGCCTTTGATACTGTTTGTCACAAAAAGCTTCTAGAGAAATTGGAAAAAATTGGTATGCGGGGTAAACCGCACGATCTTTTGAAATCATACCTGTCGAACCGAGAACAAGTAGTAGATATTGATGGTATGGTGAGCACTCCGAGAACAATCACTTACGGGGTTCCTCAAGGCACGGTCTTAGGTCCCCTGATATTCACTATCTATATAGACAGCCTGTTGAAAATGACAACTGAAGGTGATATTATAAGTTATGCTGATGAAATGGCAGTAATTTTCAGTGACAACACATGGCAACGACTGAAAGCAAAGACGGAAAAAGACTTCAACAACATCTTTGAATGGTTCCAATACAATAAATTAACTACGAACGCGGAAAAGACCAAATACTCACCTCTCACCTCCTATAGCAATAACTTGCCGAATATGGGTCCATTGAATATAAATCAAAATATATCCATTCCAGAGGCCAGCTCAATAAAATACCTTGGTATACAAATTGATAGACATATGAAATGGAACTTACATATATCGTATCTAACAAGAAAACTACGTGGATTCATATCAAGATTCAAACTGTTGAAAGAATTCCTTGGAAATTCTCAGTTCAAAACTATATATTATAGCCTAATCCAATCGCAACTTATATACGGTATCATAGGATGGGGAGGTGTAAATGATACGCATTTAAATAGTCTGAATATCGTGCAGAAGAAAATTCTCAAAATAATCCTTGGCAAAGTAAAGACGTACTCTACCGATAATCTGTATAACGAATGCGGCATTTTTCATATTAGACAACTCTATTGCTAAAATATGTTACAAGGAATTTACAATAAAAAAATTGAAATAACGCACCCAGATCATCTATATAATACAAGAAGGCGAAACTATAGCGTCGTGGAACCGAAATGTATTAAAACAGTGGGTCAGAGGCACTGCAGCTATTTAGGTCCAAAAATTTGGGAATTGTTACCTGAAACAATAAAAACCAGCCGAAGCAACCAAATTTTTAAAATAAAAGTTTAAAATTGGCTCCAATGCTATGACAGACAGATATTCCAGAAAATAATTTAAACCCTCAACAAATTATCCATCAAACTTATAATACTGTAATGTATGTGTATGTGACCCCAAACCCCGATTATGACACTCACATTATGTGAAACCTACCTGGATGTTACCATTTTACCAATTGTGATATTAAATCTTATGTGATACTTACATGGGATCAAAATCATATGACTGTAATATATGTGTATATGAGACTCTGAACCCGATTATGATAAACACTTTATGTGTAACTTACCTGAAAGTGATACTTTTACCAATTGTGATATTTTATTTTATGTGACGCAATTTCTACCCATATGTTTTATACTTATATATTATCTTAATTTAAATTTATATTTCAATCTTAAGTATTTTTATTATATTAAGAGGCTATATCACGCACAAGGAGTAGTTTTCTACGATTGCTCCTTCAGTGATGCCATTGTTTATTTTACTCAGCTCACAAGTACTACTCACTTGACATTGTTTTATCAAAATTATACTTGATTTTAAATTTATGATGAATAAACTTTATCATTATCTGTATATAGGGTGTTAAAATTACCTAACTGCTTTTCTTCAAATCAATTCCTAAAATTTAGTTTATTTCCAATGGTGTCGGTACTAGCATGTTTAAATTTTTCATGAAGTTCAGTGCAACAGTAGGAAAAGTATTAGATATCCCAAAATTTGTCATTAAGGTCAGTGTAACAGTAGGACAAGTACATTTTTTCTATGTTCTAATTTCCCAATGTAAATTATAGTTCGTAACTTTTATTTGTGAGGGTATATTGCACTCTTAATGAAAACATTATTCATATTCTTGTATTACTAGCTGCGCTATTATAGCGTTAAAATACTGAGACATTTTAAATTCAGTTTTCTGGCAAACAAAGATATCACACATATCCTAGTGTTGCTCTGAGGCGACGATATGCCGTATTATTGCGCAGTTGAAATTTTTAGTTTCCCTGAAAGTTCATTGAACACTGCGTGGGATAACCTTAGAACGTCAAACATGGATAAATGCAGTAAAAACCCATATGTAAGTAAAATGTTCTAATTAAAAATTTTCATTAACTTATATTTTGTGCATAATCAGTATGATACTACAATTGGCAGCTATTAGAAAATTTCTAATTTTTTTTAAATAAATGAAATATTATTATCGAGAGAATAAAATGCTGTTTTCTGAACGATTTCATTGATTATATAAAATGAAAAGCTGGTTATGTCTTTGCTGACTTTAATATTATTTAATAAGTTCAAATAATTGAATACTATTAAGAGAAAGAAAGTAAACATTTGTACAAAACGAATCACTTCAAGTTTTCTAATAACATTTCAGAAAACATCGGGAGGATTGGGAACCAAATAAAAATTACAGAATTTGCAGTGCTCATTTTGTCAATAAACAAAAATCAGATAATCCCCTACACCCATCTTACGTACCAACAATTTTTGCTGGCAAATGAAATAATAAGATCTATTCATTTTTTGCATTTCGTAGGGTGTTTATTACACTGTTCACATCACAATGTTTTTCTTATTTAACACCAGGGCGCCCTACTTTCGACAGAAGTGCTGCCTCTATAGTCCGGTCTCCATCACTATAGATCCAAGTACATCGGTATATATGTGATAACTATCCAAATTTGTTTTATATAGCACAACTGACAAGTTTGAGATTATTATATTGATAATTTCGGAAGATGAGGAACTCAGTGTACCAGTATTCAAATAGAACATTCTACTGTCCTTATGTTCTCTGATTTTTTGTACCGTTTCAGTTTATTTTTATATGGATGACAGGCATTATCTCAAACAAACACACCTTTCATTACTAATATTGAATTATATCAGTTTTATAAAGATATATTCAGTGAACTATTTATAATCAACATAATCAGCACATCTAATACCTATATAAACAGAATACAATGGCTAACTGTATACCTTATTAGTAGTCTGCAATTTTCAATGAAGGAGCTCAAACAATATGATAAAGAATTTATTTGTTCAGAAAATTAGAGAATATTGAAATGAATCCTTTAAATAACTAGTAGTACTATTTCTGAATCACAACGATAGGGAGGATACTCAGAAAACCCCGTATCAAATTTCCCATTAACTAACAACTTGAACCAATTAAGATTTTGTTAAATACCTTTTGTGTTCCAGTCAAACGAGAGAGAATTAGAATTTATTATATTGATTGAAGTTTTTTCAAATGCTTAAGGAATAAAATTATTTTGGTCGGATACCCAGATGATTCCACAATTACAGAATCGATATTTTCCAGTAGGTACCGACCTTTAAACTGTAACTGTAGTTTCATGAGGATCTGACGTTTGTTTTAAAGTTTGTTGTGGTTTTAATCAAACTACATTTTCAGATTACTGGGAAAAATCTTCCATTGATGAAAAACTATTTTCTAATGGGTGCAAACGGGAGCCTGAACATTTTCCGATAGCAATTCCCAAAGGAAAATTCCCCGAATGCAATTGCCGGAATGATAAATTCTCCGAATGTAAAATTGCCCGATCAGCAATTCACCGCAATCAGAATTGCCGAATATATAATTATCCATACAAATTTAATGAAATGAAGGAAATAAAACGGAATTCCATGTACAATGAACATATTTTCATTGAAAACAGAAAATATGAAAATTACATATGAACTGCAATATGTGTAAACATAACATCATTCAAATGCACGCAGACCTGCATATATCCAAACTCAATCATGCATTTCGAAACAGACAAGAGGAAAATCAGTTCATTGTTACAACTCGCAAAAGATATTACTTTCCGCCCAACCTATCCAATATGCGAGAAAAGTATTGGTTTACCCCAAAAATACTTCGAATTTTGAAAATTTTTTTGAGTCATTTTTACTTTCTCCATCAAGAACAACACGTAAAAACGGTTTTTAGAAAAAAATCCTGTGTGTATGTCATCGTCATTGTCGTCGGCCACTCTTCGTTACATGTGTTGTTAGCACGATACAGCCTCCGGAGTGCAACAAGTCACCAATTTTATGATCAAATATTGTTCAGCACATCTTACAGATAAACCCTATTGATTTTCCAGCGTACCAGAGCGAGTATAACGGATGCTGTGGTACTTGAAGTACGACATTTTTGCCATTTTTTGAGAAATTTTAGTTTGTTAGCACGATACAGCCTACGAAATTCAACAAGTCACCAATTTTATGATTGAGTATTATACAAGACATCTCACGAATCAACCCTATTGATATACAGCTCACCAGAGCCAGAACAACGGTTGCTATAGTACTTTAAGTACGACATTTTCGTCATTTTAGGAGAAATTTCAGTTTATTAGCACGATGCAGCCTCCGTAGTATATACAAGTGACCAATTGTATTAGTAAATATTATTCAGAGCTTCCGATAGATGAACCTTAATGATTCTTTGCTCACCAGAGCTAGTACAACGGGTGCTAATGTACCTGAAGTGTCACATTTTTGGTCCTTTTTGGAGAAATTTCGAGATGTAAGCACGATACAGCCTCCGGAGTGTACAGATGTGACCAATTTTGTAATTGGATATTTTTCAAGGTGTCTCACAGAAGCACTCTATTGATTTTCAGCTGACTAGAGCGAGTACAGCGGGTCCTAAAAATCTACATATACTACATTTTTGGTGAAATTTCGATTAGCTAGCACAATTCAACCCCCGAAGTGTAAACAAGTGACAATTTAATGATAGAATATTGTTCATGGTCTGTTCCCTATGCGGAAAAGTTAGTTTTAATCTATCTTTGAAACCGTTTATTTTTATCGCCATCATTATCTGTCACACTACGCTGAAATAATCCGCTTAGTATGTCATTCCATGTCAATTTCTCTGAATTTTCGAAGTGAACTTTATTCAAATATACTTCTCCCAGTTCATTTCTGCTTAACAATTCCTGTATCTAATGTTCAGATTAATGAAGTTAGATATTCTTTTTGGAATATCAATTTCATAATATGAATAATCATATTGTTATGATACTTTTATTGTATTTCATTGTTCCACTCTGTATAGACACAAACAGTCATTTTGTTAACCAGTCCATTTTTTATCCAACAACGGGACAATAATATTGCATTGCATCTCTCTGCAAAATAATCAGACTAATGTGATTAACTCTATGTAGCTGACCACACCCTAATAAAGATAATGTATGTAAAAGAGTCGTTTTTCCAGCCATATATCAACTAATTTATAATGTCCATAAGCAGCGTCCAGAATATTTGATAGAGCCCCTTTTAGGGGTTTTAATTTGCATATCGGACTACGGTTGGTTCGTTAATTTCTGTGATTAACTGACAAGGAGTTGACTATACAGGGATTCATACATTACATTTCAGAGATTTTAACTCATAACATTTTACAAACTCTGTGATTATGTAATTTACGAGTTTTAAAACAGAAACTGAATTTACTAGATGTCCCAATTTTGGAGAATATTGGAAGAAGGAAAAATGGAGAACATTTTATTCAAATACACTTGAAAAAGATATTCTAAAACTCGTGGTTACTTTGCTAATATATTAATCTATAATATCAGCTACAATTTTTGGGCTTCCAGATCATGGCGTGATATCGGTGTTCATATCACCAGGTATTGATTTGGATCTAGGATAATGGCTCCAAAAGAATTGCTCGAAGGAAAATTCCCCGAAAGCCATTGGCCGAAAAGACAATTCCCAGAATGACAAATTCGTCGAATGGAAAATTGTTTGAACAGCAATAGACCGAATTGAAAATTCCATGAATACAAATTATTTTTTCTTACAATGAAATGAGGGAAATATCACGAAGTTTAATGCAAAATATTCATATTTTTTTTCAAATCATCAAACATGTATGGTGGCTACATTGAAAAATCACGTGTTTCAAAACTGACAATATAAGAATTAATAATATGTTCAATATTAATTAACGATGTTAAAACTCGTTTAAAATGAACTATAACGTAATAATATTAATTCGTGTTTAGTATAAGTAAGTTAAATTGTAATTTTATGTTCACTCACGTAAAAGTCGTTTTTAAAAAAAATTTAACAATTTAAGAAAGTGAAAGTTTATCAACTTAATAAACAATTAAATATTATAGTTGTAAAGTATAAGTTAAAAAGATGAAAATGCCGGCTTGCAACTGGTTTTGTTCCCGTTGTCGTAAGTGTGGGAACGCTTCTTAGATTCAGCAACGTCGGCTCTTTTCTAGGAAATCCAGGTTTATAACTCCTCCAACCCTTATAGGAGAATCCGGGGTTTAACAGGCGGATTCGGTACTTCTTCATCCCTTGTAGCTGGTTCTCTAGTTTTCCTATTATAATATCTAGAGTAGTAGTAGTAAATTGAATAAAGTCCAATAAAATATATAATACATATAAAAATATTGTCCATACACTAATATTATTAAAGTGTACTGAATTTTAAAATGGTTCGTTTGAATTTTCACTTTGAATATCTAAAGAGTCTTTTAAATTATTAAGTCTATCCAAATTAACATTTTCTAGCTGAAGAGAGTCAAATTTCACTGGTTCTTTATTCATAACATTTTTAGTTGTAAGTTTTGGAAAATCGATAAATTTTAATTCACTTTTTTCATTATCGTGTTGAGCTTCATCGAGTAAACAACAAAATTTTTGCTAATTAGACTACTACAATATGGGATAAGTGAACGAGTTTTTATTCTGTTGCAAAAGTTTTACAATTATAATTGGATTTTTATTATTCTAGTAATTATTAGTGAATTCCAGTGGTGTACCGTTAGAAAACTCTACTAGACTTAGGTGAGTTCCTTCTTAACCTCTTCCGCTCTGGAAGAGTGTCTGTACTACCTTTCTCTTCTCTTCTGTTTAGTGTTCTTGGTAACCAAGATCACACAACCAAACATTGAGTACCCACAATAACTTACATTCAACAAACAAGAAACCTATCACCAAATCAAAATCATATGTCGCTGCCGCACTCACCTAACCACCTCCTCCTACTTCTTCCAAAATAGACTAAGCTATTGTTATGCACTCAATACCAAAAACTGTACTAAGTGAATATATTACTTAAATCCATTGGTGAAATAGTTACTCCAAAAAATATCACATTTGCTTCTCGTATTTCCAATAACAGAATTTGCTTTTTCCTCTCTTCCACCCAAATTGTTGATCAACTTCTGAACAGTACATCATATATCACGGTTAACTCCACTGTCTTCCCATTCGGAGACTAATCTCACCTTCTAAGAGAATTCTGATCTCAAACGTATGCCTTTCCATTCCACATACTCTAATTGAGAAATCTCTAGGAGATCTTGGTTTGCAGCTTGCAGCTCCTATCACTTTTGTGAAATGTGGAAAAATAGACGATCAATATGCTCATATCACAAGTTTTCGCAGGGTAACCTTCTTCATCCTCGATAAGGATGACTTTGATTTACAAACCTCCTTACTAATTAATCACGAAAATACATCCTTTAGAATATTCATATCCACCGACAGATTTGAATGTTTTCTCTGTAAACTCACCGGACATACCGCAGACTCCTGCCCTAAAGTCCTTACTGGTCCTAATACCAATTTACTCTCAACCAATCTTCCCCCCACATCATCCTTTCTTGTTGACTGTTTAACTACACTAATTAGCCCTACACCGATAGAACCTGAGCCCTCTTTAGATGATTTCCCTCTACCTCTTACAAAGAATCCTGAACCTCCAACTACCTCTTCTGCTACCTTCCCTCCAATAGCCACAGGCCAAAAAAGAGGCCACTCTTCTACCGACAGCCCTCTTGTCACTCCTCCAATACTGTCTCCCTCCATTATTTTATCAGCCTCAACCTCCACATAATCCCTCAGATCATTGATTAGGACTTAACTGTGTTCCTGTTATCCAAAATCTCTACAAAGACAAACATCTAACTTCACTCTTACCTTGACCCCACTAATCGCTTTTCTCGAAAATTCTTTTGGATGTCCTTACCCGCTACAGGAAGCACAAAAATTCTCCTCTGATATAGATGGTATACAAATGGACTTAGCACAGCACTAAAAAATCGTCTCACAAGACTTTCAAACAAATTAAAACACCAGCATAACCCAATTGATTTTCCCGACAACCTGAGCATCTCTTCGGATAACCTTACAGATACAAAATCTAACCACAGCTCACAGAACGAATACTAACTCTTTAATCCCTACATTACCTGTTGGTGTCCCGATAAACTCGCTATTTGTAGACTGTATGTTTCACCAGATCACCCTCTTGAAGAGGAAGAGCTTGTTAATCTCATATTCGAACTTCCGCAACCCTACATTCTCGTAGGAGATTTCAATGCTCAAAATACAATATGGGGTTCCAGTCATACATTTGTTAAAGGGAAGATTGTTGAAATCGTTATAAATTGCACAGGTATTTGTATCTTGAACACCGGTTTTCTAAAATCGATCTTAGTTTTAGTGACCCCAAACTAGCTTCCTCATTTACATGGTTTACTGAAGATGACCTTCACGACAGTAATCATTTTCCCATCTTTATAACTAACACCGATATTTCAAATGACCGAGCTCCAACAAAAAATTACTGGCGTATAAAATATGCTAATTGGCCTGAATATATCACTGAAACTGAACAATACATACCCAATCTCTCATTTACCAACAACATTGATGAGTGTGTTACCTTGTTCGCAAATACTATTCGACTTACCGCGGAGGCTCACATTGAGAAATCAGTCATCTCTCCTTGAAAAAAACTGTTCCATGGTGGAACTTATCATGCAAACATGTAGTTCAGCAGCAAAAAACTGCATGAAAATTATTCCGCAGTAACAGTACTCAAGAAAACCTCATCAATCTCAAAAGAGCAAGAGCAAAAGTCAGATACACTATAAAACTATGAAATCTTCCTGGAGAAATTTCGTCTCTTCCGTAAATGAGAACACTAACCCCAATCAAGTGTGGAAAACAATCGGACAAATACAGGGTAAGAAAAGTAATATAAAAATCACCAGTCTATTTCACAACCAAACCAATGTCACTGATAATCCAAATATTGCCAAGGTCCTAGCTGAACACTATGCAGCAAAGTTTTGTAGTAAACCTAGTCTTATTTCATCGAAGTCGCCTCCCCAACCACGTTTGCCTTGCTCATCCTCTTCCATTTAAGATATTGATACGCTCCACTCTCCACTCACCTTTCCAGAATTAAAATTTGCACTTAAATCCTGTCAAAATACTACTTCTGGCCCAGATGATCTCCCCTATATATTTTTCAAAAAACTTTCTTTTCCAAGTCTTCAAAAACTCCTAGAAATGTAGAATATTATCTGGCAATCCCAAAAATTCCCAAATGAATGGCGGTCCTCCTTAATAATACCATTAAAAAAACCTGATCAACCTGCTACTTCTCCTAATTCTTACAGACCTATACCGCGCACACGTACCTTGTGTAAAATACTAGAGAAAATGATTATCAAACGCCTCGTTTAATTCCTTGGCAAATACAACATTATACCAAAAGAACAATCAGGCTTTCGACGTCATAGATCTACCCTCAATAATCTTGTTCTGCTACAAAATGACATCTCAATAAATAACAAATATGAAGTTATCGCCGCCATCTTTGATATCGAAGGAGCTTTTGACATAATTAGTCGTCAAGTCATAATCTCTAAACTAAATCAATGCCATATCAACGGAAATATATTTTATTTTATATAAATCTTTCTAACTCAAAGGTCCTTTAGGGTTTCTGTAAACGCCATTTTTCATCTTTGTACACCCAGAACAATGGTGCTCCTTAAGGATCAGTCTTAAGCCCAACTGTATTCAACTTAGCAATAAGTGATATGTGCCATAACTTACCTTCTCCCACCAAATATGTAGCTTGCGCTGACGATTTAATACTATACTGTCATGATCATTCAGCAACCACTATCTCCAAAATTCTACAAACCGCGGAAAATCTCTTACTTGCACGGACGCGTTCTATAGGATTAACCTTATCTTCAACAAAATCATTAAATTTGGCAGGCGACCTCAATCTCCTATCTCCCACATATTTATTAATAATTCCCCCCTCCCAGTGGTTAATCACTGCATAGTACTAGGTATGACATTTGATTCTTGAATCAAAAGGTATCTGTTACAAACGATTAATTATAATTAAAACTCTATCTCACTATCACTGGGGTGTGGACGAGAGATCCCTTCTGAAAATTCATAAAGCACTCATTCGCTCCAAATTAGATTATGGCTGCATAGTTTATATGTCAGCTTCTAATACAGATCTAGGATCCCCAAATCCCATTCATAATACGGCCCTGCGATTTTGCTTAGGCGCTTTCCGTAGCGGCCCATCTAAAAGTCTCTACTGCGAAGCTGATGAACCCCCACTATGGATCAGACCACAATATCTGCTTCTATCCTACGCAGCCTCAGTCTCATCTAACCCTCTCAATCCTGTCTATTCTCTGTTCATATCAACTGCCAGCCCTCTGAACAACACTTCACCAATAATTAAACCTATCGCTTTTATATGATCCTCATTATCAAATAACATTAACCTCTCACTCCCTAACCCCATTCGTTTTTCTCCAACCCCTTCCTGGATCATGCACCCTCCTCAGGTCAATACTTATTTATCCAAATTCAATAAACAAGAAGTACCTAAAAATCTCATTATTAAATATTTTTATGAAATGATTCATAACAATCACTACGACTTTGTATTATACACCGATACTTCCAAAAGGGATACTGACGTTGGCTGCTCAGTTACCTAAGCAAATAATCTTATCAGCACTTCCCTAATCCCTCCTTTATGCAGTGTGCATACTGGAGAATTGTATAATATTATACAAGCTTTCAAGCACATCATCCGTTCCAATAAAAAAGTTCCCATTTGTACAGACTGTGTAGCGTCTATCCTATCTATCCAAGAATTATTTACTGAACATCCCATTGTCCAAGAAATCCATCACTCTTATCACCACATTTATTCCCTGAACACCACAGTCACCATTATATGGATACCATCACACATTGGTATACCTGAAATTAACTCGATCAGCATGCCAAAACAGCGTCAACTACAGCCACAATAAGTTCTCATATCCTAATTTGCAAGGATATTGACGTTCAAGCAGAAAGAATCGTCAGATATATTTGGCAAACTCAATAGAACTCCACCAAGACTGACCCCACTGGACTCTCTAGACAAGAAGTATCAATACTACGTAGACTTCGAATATGTCACACCAAACTTACACACAGAGAATTGTAACAGTTATTAGTTCCAGCTAATTCATGATTTGAAAAATTTGAATTTTGAGGATATTGGAATTCTTTACATTATTCACAAAAATTATGTGACTTTTTATACGTGTATTACCAGATGACGTATCTATTGGCTCTGGATAAATCGTATTCCTATTATGATAATTTGTATTTCTAGAAATTTGTGTATTTATCGCGAAATTATTTCCATACGAATTGTTACTTTGAAAATGATTATTCTGATGTGATTGATTTTGAGGAACATAGAAAGATCTTTGATCACAATAAGAATTAATTAGATCATTGTTGTTATTAGGAGGGCGTAAATTATCATTATTATTTTGATTTTAATCATAGTTATTAAAGTTTTTGTTAAAATTGGGAGAATATTGTCTATTGAAAAGTTGAAATGGCCTGGAAGTTGACAAATTATTTACCCGGGGATTTGATGGTGCCATTCTCTGAACGGGTCCAAAATTTTGTGAATTTAAATAATTAGTTTTACGCGTACTGTACAAAAAATTTTCTTCGTGGACTACTAAAAGCATTGCCTTTTCTAGGCTGTCTGGATTTCTTAATCGAATATTATTTTGCAACCGGCCGCTGAGCCCACTAGTACATGTTTTTCTTGCTAACTCATCTTAGCTCTCTAGTCTAATACATTTTTCTTGAGGTGGTAGGTTTGAAGCATTCATTTTAGATGCTACTAAACTTCTACAATCTTGGCAACGTATGCCAACATTATATTGGGCCTCATTTTGGTATGGATGTAAAGCAATTGAGTCTTGAACGAGACAATCAAGATTTCTTTGATCTCCAAAAGTTAATTGTTATAATTTTTAATATCATCCCATATAGTTAATTTTGAACGGGATCCTGATAAACTTAAGGCTCTACCTGTTAATTCACCTATTATTGCCTGTAAAATATATGAATCAATTTGAGCACTTACATTTGTAGTATCTGCAAATTGACTTATCCAACTTTCACAAGCATCTAATAATACTACTGATGTGTGTGTATATCCATAAAATTGTGGTATAGTATCTATATATAATTTTCAAAGTGAATAATTTACATTTACTGTAGCCATTTCTGAAATTGAATTTTCTGAACCTAAACTATCCTCAACTGAAAGCAAATTCTCAATATTTGTTAATATATCTGAATTACAGCTATCTTCTAAATTCAATGATTGACATAAAATGCTAAGGTCTTCAATGTCTGACATAAAATATTAAAACATATAAAAATGTAGAAACATCGAAAATCACTCATAGATCAATATAAAAATATGAAGGAAAATTATATAGGAGAACAAAATTCGCTTACCAAAGTAAATGTGTTGGCTTCATCTATCTACTTCGTACCAAAAGAGGTTGAACGATGGTGTTTCTTCCTCTTAAGCTGGCTGATCTTAAAACTAACCGGATTCTGCAATGTTGGCTTCTTCCGGGGTCTCCCAACTTCAACGATGTGCATCCTTCGTCTGGATGAACACTTTCCCAATCACCGATATTTTCGACTTTACGCTATCGTCAATTGTCAATAAGCTATTGACATAGACCGGTTCGACACGATTTTTGTTGACGTTCCGTTCGACAATCCTACTGACTGCGCCAATTTTATGTTCACTCGCGTAAAAGTCTTTTTTGGAAATAATTGAACAATTTAGTAAAGTGGAACTTTATTAACTTAATAAACAATTAAATGTTATAGTTGTAAAGTATAAGTTAAAAAGATGAGAATGCCGACTTGCAACTAGTTTTGTTTCCGTTGTCGTAAGTGGGGGAACCCTCCTTAGATTCAGCGACGTCGGCTCTTCTCTAGGAAATTCAGGATTATAACTTTGTATACTCTACCGCCATTAATATCCCACATGTTTTTCGGAGTGTAGTTTACATATCGCGCGTCTTAATCTCCATAATATTCATTCAAGCTTGTAATCTGTTTCAGGAAAGATGTTATAATTACAAAATACGATGAATCGGTGAAATTTTTGGTATTTTAAATTATAAAACTCCTGGATACCTATCCATTTATCGTATTTTAACAAGTTGAGCAGTGATATAATCGGTAAAATACATAGTGTAATTTCTAGCTCATCTTTCCAAATGAATAGTATTTGGAAATAGATTAAATTCATGGTAGGTAACTGTTTTGAATATCTGGCAAATATATATATATATATATATATATATATATATATATATATATATATATATATATATATATTTTCGCTGTGAACAAACTCTAATGACACTTTAATATCTGGTGCTGTCTGTCGGATAGATTTTTACAAAGTACAAGTTGAGAAGAACAAAAATCTTATTACAACCTTTGCTAATGGTACAGAGGCCTATTTGCCAGATATTCAAAACAGTTACCTACCATGAATTTAATCTATTTCCAAATACTATTTATTTGGAAAGATAAGCTAGAAATTACACTATGTATCTTACCGATTATATCACTGCTCAACTTGTTAAAATACGATAAATGGATAGGTATCCAGAAGTTTTATAATTTAAAATACCAAAAATTTCACCGATTCATCGTATTTTGTAATTATAACATCTTTCCTAAAACAGATTACAAGCTTGAATGAATATTATGGAGATTAAGACGCGCGATATGTAAACTACACTCCGAAAAACATGTGGGATATTAATGGCGGTAGAGTATACAAAGTTATAATCCTGAATTTCCTAGAAAAGAGCCGACGTCGCTGAATCTAAGGAGAGTTCCCCCACTTACGACAACGGAAACAAAACTAGTTGCAAGTCGGCATTCTCATCTTTTTAACTTATACTTTACAACTATAACATTTAATTGTTTATTAAGTTAATAAAGTTCCACTTTACTAAATTGTTCAATTATTTCCAAAAAAGACTTTTACGCGAGTGAACATAAAATTGGCGCAGTCTGTAGGATTGTCAAACGGAACGTCAACAAAAATCGTGTCGAACCGGTCTATGTCAATAGCTTATTGACAATTGACGATAGCGTAAAGTCGAAAATATCGGTGATTGGGAAAGTGTTCATCCAGACGAAGGATGCACATCGTCGAAGTTGGGAGACCCCGGAAGAAGCCAACATTGCAGAATCCGGTTAGTTTTAAGATCAGCCAGCTTAAGAGGAAGAAACACCATCGTTCAACCTCTTTTGGTACGAAGTAGATAGATGAAGCCAACACATTTACTTTGGTAAGCGAATTTTGTTCTCCTATATAATTTTCCTTCATATTTTTATGTTGATCTATGAGTGATTTTTGATGTTTCTACATTTTTATATGTTTTAATATTTTATGTCAGACATTGAAGACCTTAGCATTTTATGTCAATCATTGAATTTAGAAGATAGCTGTAATTCAGATATATAAACAAATATTGAGAATTTGCTTTCAGTTGAGGATAGTTTAGGTTCAGAAAATTCAATTTCAGAAATGGCTACAGTAAATGTAAATTATTCACTTTGAAAATTATATATAGATACTATACCACAATTTTATGGATATACACACATATCAGTAGTATTATTAGATGCTTGTGAAAGTTGGATAAGTCAATTTGCAGATACTACAAATGTAAGTGCTCAAATTGATTCATATATTTTACAGGCAATAATAGGTGAATTAACAGGTAGAGCCTTAAGTTTATCAGGATCCCGTTCAGAATTAACTATATGGGATGATATTAAAAATTATAACAATTAACTTTTGGAGATCAAAGAAATCTTGATTGTCTCGTTCAAGACTCAATTGCTTTACATCCATTCCAAAATGAGGCCCAATATAATGTTGGCATACGTTGCCAATATTGTAGAAGTTTAGTAGCATCTAAAATAAATGCTTCAAACCTACCACCTCAAGAAAAATGTATTAGACTAGAGAGCTAAGATGAGTTAGCAAGAAAAACATGTACTAGTGGGCTCAGCGGCCAGTTGCAAAATAATATTCGATTAAGAAATCCAGACAGCCTAGAAAAGGCAATGCTTTTAGTAGTCCACGAAGAAAATTTTTTGTACAGTACGCGTAAAACTAATTATTTAAATTCACAAAATTTTGGACCCGTTCAGAGAATGGCACCATCAAATCCCCGGGTAAATAATTTGTCAACTTCCAGGCCATTTCAACTTTTCAATAGACAATATTCTCCCAATTTTAACAAAAACTTTAATAACTATGATTAAAATCAAAATAATAATGATAATTTACGCCCTCCTAATAACAACAATGATCTAATTAATTCTTATTGTGATCAAAGATCTTTCTATGTTCCTCAAAATCAATCACATCAGAATAATCATTTTCAAAGTAACAATTCGTATGGAAATAATTTCGCTATAAATACACAAATTTCTAGAAATACAAATTATCATAATAGGAATACGATTTATCCAGAGCCAATAGATACGTCATCTGGTAATACCCGTATAAAAAGTCACATCATTTTTGTGAATAATGTAAAGAATTCCAATATCCTCAAAATTCAAATTTTTCAAATCATGAATTAGCTGGAACTAATAACTGTTACAATTCTCTGTGTGTAAGTTTGGTGTGACATATTCGAAGTCTACGTAGTATTGATACTTCTTGTCTAGAGAGTCCAGTGGGGTCAGTCTTGGTGGAGTTCTATTGAGTTTGCCAAATATATCTGACGATTCTTTCTGCTTGAACGTCAATATCCTTGCAAATTAGGATATGAGAACTTATTGTGGCTGTAGTTGACGCTGTTTTGGCATGCTGATCGAGTTAATGTCAGGTATACCAATGTGTGATGGTATCCATATAATGGTGACTGTGGTGTTCAAGGAATAAATGTGGTGATAAGAGTGATGGATTTCTTGGACAATGGGATGTTCAGTAAATAATTCTTGGATATATAGGATAGACGCTACAGAGTCTGTACAAATGGGAACTTTTTTATTGGAACGGATGATGTGCTTGAAAGCTTGTATAATATTATACAATTCTCCAGTATGCACACTGCATAAAGGAGGGATTAGGGAAGTGCTGATAAGATTATTTGCTTAGGTAACTGAGCAGCCAACGTCAGTATCCCTTTTGGAAGCATCGGTGTATAATACAAAGTCGTAGTGATTGTTATGAATCATTTCATAAAAATATTTAATAATGAGATTTTTAGGTACTTCTTGTTTATTGAATTTGGATAAATAAGTATTGACCTGAGGAGGGTGCATGATCCAGGAAGGGGTTGGAGAAAAACGAATGGGGTTAGGGAGTGAGAGGTTAATGTTATTTGATAATGAGGATCATATAAAAGCGATAGGTTTAATTATTGGTGAAGTGTTGTTCAGAGGGCTGGCAGTTGATATGAACAGAGAATAGACAGGATTGAGAGGGTTAGATGAGACTGAGGCTGCGTAGGATAGAAGCAGATATTGTGGTCTGATCCATAGTGGGGGTTCATCAGCTTCGCAGTAGACTTTTAGATGGGCCGCTACGGAAAGCGCCTAAGCAAAGTCGCAGGGCCGTATTATGAATGGGATTTGGAGATCCTAGATCTGTATTAGAAGCTGACATATAAACTATGCAGCCATAAAATAATTTGGAGCGAATGAGTGCTTTATGAATTTTCAGAAGGGATCTCTCGTCCACACCCCAGTGATAGTGAGATAGGGTTTTAATTATAATTAATCGTTTGTAACAGATACCTTTTGATTCAAGAATCAAATGTCATACCTAGTACTATGCAGTGATTAACCACTGGGAGGGGGGAATTATTAATAAATATGTGGGAGATAGGAGATTGAGGTCGCCTGCCAAATTTAATGATTTTGTTGAAGATAAGGTTAATCCTATAGAACGCGTCCGTGCAAGTAAGATATTTTCCGCGGTTTGTAGAATTTTGGAGATAGTGGTTGCTGAACGATCATGACAGTATAGTATTAAATTGTCAGCGTAAGCTACATATTTGGTGGGAGAAGGTAAGTTATCGCACATATCACTTATTGCTAAGCTGAATACAGTTGAGCTTAAGACTGATCCTTAAGGAGCACCATTGTTCTGGGTGTACAAAGATGAAAAATGGCGTTTACAGAAACCCTAAAGGACCTTTGAGTTAGAAAGATTTGTATAAAATAAAATATATTTCCGTTGATATGGCATTGATTTAGTTTAGAGATTATGACTTGACGACTAATTATGTCAAAAGCTCCTTCGATATCAAAGATGGCGGCGATAACTTCATATTTGTTATTTATTGAGATGTCATTTTGTAGCAGAACAAGATTATTGAGGGTAGATCTATGACGTCGAAAGCCTGATTGTTCTTTTGGTATAATGTTGTATTTGCCAAGGAATCAAACGAGGCGTTTGATAATCATTTTCTCTAGTATTTTACACAAGGTACGTGTGCGCGGTATAGGTCTGTAAGAATTAGGAGAAGTAGCAGGTTGATCAGGTTTTTTTAATGGTATTATTAAGGAGGACCGCCATTCAGTTGGGAATTTTTGGGATTGCCAGATAATATTATACATTTCTAGGAGTTTTTGAAGACTTGGAAAAGAAAGTTTTTTGAAAAATATATAGGGGAGATCATCTGGGCCAGAAGTAGTGTTTTGACAGGATTTTAGTGCAAATTTTAATTCTGGAAAGGTGTGTGGAGAGTTGAGCGTATCAATATCTTGAATGGAAGAGGATGAGCAAGGCAAACGTGGTTGGGGAGGCGACTTCGATAAAATAAGACTAGGTTTACTACAAAACTTTGCTGCATAGTTTTCAGCTAGGACCTTGGCAATATTTGGATTATCAGTGACATTGGTTTGGTTGTGAAATAGACTGGTGATTTTTATATTACTTTTCTTACCCTGTATTTGTCCGATTGTTTTCCATTTCCATTTAGTTTTGTTTTTTTCTTGAACCTTATTTCAATTTCATTATATATTTTTTTGGAAAAATTTTTCTTGGGATTGCAGGTTCCTAGTTAAACAAATCAAATGGTTTGTTTGGCTTTAATTAACATTTTTGTTTTTGTAACGTTTCGGACATATCGTGTCCTTCATCAGACATAATTCTACAAATAGATGACAAAATATTAACAATTTATGCACTACATATGTCTATCCTAAAAATAACTTACCATAAAACAAGAGCTTGGCGAGCGCATGTTAAAATATGTTAAAATACACGAAAACAATCATTTTCATTAAAAACATTTAGTATCAATATAAAACCCACATACAACTGCCAGTACACTACATTTTATTATGACAATAATTACTTCTTAAAAGGAACAAAATTTTTTATTGTTAGTAAATAGAACTAGTTCTTTTTTTTTTGTATTGTATTCAGTAATTGTGATGGAACAAGGTTTTTAATACACACCAATTTTTGTGTTTGAAATTTCAAAGACAAAAATTGGTGTGTATTAAAAACCTTGTTGCCAAGAAGTAAATAAAGAAGCTGGAATTCTTGTTAAAAATAAGATTCATCAAAATAATGTTGATATATTTAGGACTAGAATGTTTTTTTTGGATAGAAATATGTATTTTCATCAATAACAACATACATTTTATCAATTACTTTTTTTGATTCACTATTTATCCACTATCTGTTTAAATACTTGATAAAACACTCTCCAAAAATAATGTTTTTATATTCCAAAACCCAGATTGTTCTTCTCCTAGAAAACTAGTACCATCTGACCTTGTTCATTTGCAATTTATCAAAGAATAGAACGAATTTTTTCATAACTAGCTTACATATTCAATAAATCTGCTTTGTGGTGAACTGCTGCAAAGGGAGAGGTCTGTTAGTTAATTGCGCACGAAATATTTAATTATGATGGAATGTTTTAATTTTGCACATGAATTGTTGGCATTTCAGCCATAGCGTACTTGTGTAATATTGCGTCAAATTAACATGTATAATATCTAAAGGTAATGAGGAGAATAGAGAGAGGAATGCAAATTCATTTTTAGACATTTCATGCATACCCGGTATAGCTTCATAGAGCATTGTAGCAAATGCAGTATAAAATATTTTCATTCCAAACTCACTAGACTAATGGTTTCTTGTGTATTTGAATAGTGTGTGTTGATAGAACATTCCTCATATAAAAGAATTCCAAAGAATCATCCTGGGTTTAGATACTCTGATAACAATATCAGCAAATTCAATTAAATATTAGCAAATCAGTCGAACATATTTCTCACTTCAGCACAACGGTAAAGATTGATTTCAACGATGCCGCTACCTAGGTATTAATTAGGTGAAGAAATTTACAGTTTCGCTGAACCATGCCGAACAGATCCCTTACTTTAGAAGTAGTAATCACATCAAATGGATTAATGATGGAAATTTATTCACGAAACATTTTTGCAGTTCCTATTAGATTGGAAAATATCTAGATTATTTATTTTATTGAAAATACATAAATTTATAAAAATATGTATTTTTTTTCAATGCTTGTTTAAGGGAATAATGTAGGGTTCAGTGTAGTGTTATTTTTTTGAAAATTTTTTGCTCTAGTAAAAATCCAATGAAATCAGTTAATTTGAGGTCATTTGATTGAACACAACCAATCAGAACAACATTATACTGAAAACAGATCCCATGGGCAGTTTTCACTCTATCACGTTGCTATGGATACAATTTGATTATTTATTTCGATTTTGACGTTTCAAATATTTAATATTTCAAAATGTCACGATTTGGTCATAATACTGACGAGAATAATAATGAAATTATAGAAGCTCTGTACTTCTGTTCTATAATTCGCCAAAAATTTTCTATCCGAATAACCCTCGAACATTGATAAATGCTCAAAAATGGTATAACAACTTTCTGAAGCTTGTGGCTTATAGGCGACAGACCTCCGCCTGCGGCATCGGTCTGTTTCCAAACAACAAGCTTTCGAAATCTGTTATAAAAGTTTTTGGAACAATTATCAATGTCCTTGGATTATTACTACTGAAAATGAGATGTTGCCGGGACGGATAAAACATCATAGATACGATAGCCATCCAACACATAAATCTAATCTGCAAAAATGCACTTTCACGACAAGTGTAACAGCAGAAAAGTAATTATTCAAATTAGAAAAATCATATTTGAACAAAAGGTATATACCTTGAAATGTGGTGGGCAAATAAGTATCAAGTATTGGGTCCTCATCGTTGCTATTGTGTGTGTACAAAATCTGATACGAGAAATGGAGATGTCAATGCTAAGAATAACTCCTAATCTTCACATATCCATGAGAAGAAATATAAAAATTTGGAACGCAATCAGGACCATTTTGCATATAAAGTAACTATAATAACTTATGGGCAATGGACAACGGAAATAATATAGTCGAATCTAAGATTGAGAGCATATAGAAGTGGAGGACAAAAGCTTTATAAAAACTGAATTCTAGCATAATGTGAGTATTTTGTCCTGCAGTAGACACTGTAGGCTAATGTTGATGAAGAAGTTGATTAGCAGGCGTCGAAGGCCGGTCAGAGCATGACAAAACCTACAATGCATCCGAATTGATTTACAATACACTTCACCACTCATACGAACATATTTTTGTGCTCAAAATTAAGGGCTAATCGTTTTTTTATCCGTGTCTTTTGTTACTTTCGAAAGACACATTATATAATATCTGACTAAATTAACTCACAGATGACGCTTCATTTACGCATCAGTAGAGACGAGAATTGAACGAACTATTCAAATTTCGAAAAAAAATCCTTTTCAGAATATCATTCTTCTCTCCGTACATAACTGAAATATTTGAATTAAACGTGAAATACCATAACTGTGTAATCCAAAACGGTTTCTTAATTGAATTTTAGTTGTATTGTTGCTTACACTCTCGCACGAGTGATATTTTCACATTGTGAATATAATTAAACAAGGGTTTAATAATTAAAATAGTTTTTGTGTGGTGCGAAGTGCCTAAAATAATAATCTTATTCCATTATTTCTAATGACGAATAACACGAATGGAGTTGTAATATGTAAATTCCACAACTGTGGAGGTCTGAAGTTCTGCTACAAATTTTATCCAAGTAGTCAGAGTGCAATTATGGTGAACTTCTAGTCTAGTTGGAAGATAGCAAAATTTGTCTGTATTTTTTTTATAATCCAAACATCGGTGTGTTTTTTATTCAAATTGTTTCCGTCGACCTTGTGGTTTGTTTGTTTAATTTTACTAGCTCTAGTTCGTTTATATTTGATTTTAAGAAAATTATATCTATATAGGGTGCACTCAAATTTCCTTGCCATATTTTGTGCTTATTACAATGGTAAGAAAAAATGCGTATTATTCAGTTAACAACCTATTATAGTTAATCCTCATTCTAAAAATAGTTATTTCAGTACTTAGAAATCAGATATGGTATAAAAATAGTTTCATCATTGAATTATATGCATAATTCTTCATTAAACATCATGTTTAACAAATTAACATTCTACAGTAGATCAGAACTATTAATTACATTGTCGATTATTTGTTAACTCAAGAAAGATTATATACATTTATATGAAGTTATAAATCATTATCCACTCAGAATCTGTCTCACTGTGATCAGTAGAGGATGAAACGATTATCAATTCTATAAAGTCATCCACAATCCTATCTAACTCAAACATTTCATTTTTTCTTGACATGTGCCACACAATTTTGCCAGTGGATGTTTGTTACATTTTCCAAGGCTTGCATTACAAGATCCTTCACATCTTTTAGTTTGAAAGTAGTATTTTTGGCTGCCACCTCATTTTAACTTGAGCCCAAATCAATCCCATTGGTTTCAATTCACAATGATATGGTGGCAACCTAAGTACAATTTTATTATTTTGTTGTGCCATTTCATCGGTAACATACGAATTTAACTTATCTTTATGCTGTTTCATAATATGTATATATTATAATATTTACTTATATATGCTCTATTTTGTGGAGTGTATTTTTAATTAAATTATTATCTTTATGTATTATTAAAGAATTATTTAGTTTTCAATTAATTTATATACAAATGTTGCTTCGGCTAGCTCAAATATACAGTGCTATTCAAAAGTCCACTTCCCCCCTCGTATCTTTTGAACGGCTACACTTACATTATCAAAATTTGGAGGGTAAAAATAAAGTGTTGTAAACTCCTCTACGAATTGTAACAGGTGACGTAATAGTAGTAGATGACGTCACAGTGTCACTCTGGCCAACAATTTCAAATAGGACCTTATGGCTAGTGATATCTCGTTTGAAACGCATTGACATTGGCTACATAGCCATATTAATTTTGTTTGGGTTTAAATTAATTTTGACGGATAAATTAAATAAATACCAAAATTATTGAAACTATTTTTTTAAATTCAATTAATCAAATATCAACAATGGATTCTTATAGCAAGTGTTCGAAATGTGCTCCGTCTACTTCCTGACAGTAATACATCGGCCGGCGAGGTCCTATAGAATGGCCACCTCGGTCACAAGATCTGACACCATTAGATTTTTTTCTATGGGGTTTACTTGAAATCCAAGGTTTATACTACGGCACCAGATAGCATTGGCGTTTTGAAAGAAAGAATTACTGAAGAATGCAATGCTATTTCAGCTGACACATTCAAACGACTACGACAAGAGTTTACTAATTGGGTACTCGTTTTAAGGTGTTTTATTTGTATGTAGTTACTAGCTTTATAGTCACCGTACAATCCAGGCTCTAACTTAGGATTTCAATCGGGGAGAGTTATAGGATTCTACTTGCGGGGATTCAAAGGATTTTACTTGGGGGGATATTTTTATCGAGGGATTCATAAGATTTTAAAACTACCATTGGGTACTTGTGAGAACAGCCTGTCAATAACTCCTTAGTACAAATTGTGGTACTCAGGAATTGGGGAAGGTTTCATTGGATATTTAAGGTACGGGTAACTTTTTGCTTGGGATATTTGTATATAATTTTTTATCATTCAATCAAGGGGTGATTTCACTTACCTATGACAAATTTTGGTTAGGATTTATGGGTTTTTAGGACATTTGGGGATTTCTTATAATTTTGTGATATATGATACACTCGTACTTAGAAGATTTTGTCATATTGTCTCGACAAAACTAAGGCATTTTATTAAATTCAGACTTGGGTAAGTTACATCTGACTTTTATTTCTGCACCTATTTAGTAGTGTTAGGGTGGGAAAACCTGTGTAGGTAGTTGTCGGGAGGCAAAATTACCTGGCGCCACTCTACATTTTATTAAATCTACAAACAACGGACCCCCCCCCGTCACCGCAAGAGTTAGTGGCACGCCTTAGAGCGTACAGTATGCACCGAGTTTTAGGTTGATAAATCTCAGAATGAGTAACGGTGACACTGTATACAAATTAAAGATTTTTTCTCCACTGGAGAGGTTTCATAACATACTGATTCCAAATTCGTTTAAACCTAAGCTCGAACACTCAAGCATAAAATAGTCGGACACCAAAATATAAGACTTCGTTCTTGCGTCGATTAGTGGACTCGTGTTTAGAAGGCTGGAAATACAATTGTGAGTTAAACGCATTATATTTTTCAAGCAAATAATAACTTTTTTCCGTATTACATGAAAATTCCATTTACTCATTCACTTCATATTATATGAGCTTCCAGATCCATATCAAAAATTTTATATTGAATGAACATATTTTCTTCTGAAGGAATGTGTATTATAAAAATTATTCGATTCTATGTTTATCGTTCGAAGAAAAGATCGAGCAATAGTTTGGTAAACATCAACAATCAAATATTTAGCAATTGATCAGCTTGAACAAACATTCCATACCGAAGTAAATGTTTGTTACATTATACCAACAAAAGAAATAAGAAATATATGTTTCTACCGTATGAGGAGAGAAATAATGAAAACGCCATTGACACTTATCTCAACGCCATCAGAAAGTGAGCAGAAAATGAACACATCAACATTTCATGAGAGGAAAACCCAAGTACCTACCTAGAAGGCACATATTTAACATGAAAACCTTAAACATCATCATTAATAAAAACTGCTGCCATCACAGTAGACAACCTCTGTTTGCCTCTATGTTTCCGTGAAAACGAGAAAACCATTTGGAAAATTTGAATAACACAATAGAAAAGTTTTACACTCTCTTTACACTCACATCGCTAAGCTTTCACCAACTAGATGATATCTTTATTCATGCTCGTATTCGACAAAACGTATATATACAGTTTTGGAATGGGGAAAATTTTTATATAGACGCTTGTTCTATCGATTGTGACTTGATAGAATATACAGTTTTCCAAAGATTAGGAAAGTGTCTAATTTAAGCGTATAGATTGCACAAGACAAAAGTTAGCACAAGAGAAATCACGAAATGTTTTGATAATTCATAAAATTCTCTTGTAATTTTACAAAAAATTGTTTGTAGCGATGTTGATGTGAATTAGTTAGATGCTCATTTGAGTCGCTATATACGTATAGAAGTAATAGAACTATTCTAATAACTCGAAAATTGAGGATTTTTTTATAATTCGCTTATAAAAGAGACTTGATTATAACATTTTTAGTGTCACAATGAAGCTCTTTGAACACTGTTATAGTAATTTTTAGTGTACAGTTGTTTATTGTATTTAGTTATATTTTTATTTGACATTTGACTTAACCTTGACACAAATTATAAATAAAATGGACTAGCGTTGTTCTAGCGAACAAATTATTATACTAAAGGTAAATTAGTATGATTTATATATAAAAAATAGTAATGAATAAAGGACGCTAACGTTTATTTATCAATGATTTGTCAATTGTTCATTTTTATATTGTATAGGATCAATATATAGGTATACAAAATGTTCGATTTCTGGGATAAATTACCAGATATCTATGTGAAGCTGTATTACAGAAATGATTCTGTTCATGATATAATATAAATAGATCGCAAGAGTATATACGAAGAAACTCTTTTCTAAACGAATAATCATCCTCTTTTTGCTTAAATGAAAGTTTGTTTACAATTTACACAATTATTCGGTTATAATATGTCAAAAGTCAAAAGTGCTGAATAAAAACATCTGTGATCTGACCAATTAGGAATCTACAGAATTGCCAACCTAAATTCAAACCACTCTTCCTAGCTTAAAAATAGGGATTATATGAAATTCTATTTTATTTGAATAATTAAAGGAATGGAAATTATGATAAATATTGTGTTAAACTTGTGCCACAATGACTTTCTGTAGTACTCGTGATTTGCACAACTCACCGCTCCGCGGTTCGTTGTGCAAACTTCACTCGTATTACAAAACGAGTCATTGTGACACTTGTTTTACAAATAATTATTGTACAATGATATTAACAATTTGTTTTGAAATAATGTGTTTCCTGTATATTCCTATATTGCTAGTACTGGCCTGGAAAATGTTGACAAAACAACGGTGAAGACTTACATACGTCTGGCTGTCATTTAGATGTGAACTTCTATGCGCATGCCCGACCCAGGTAACATAGACCTCTATGCGAGATCTCTGAGAGGTTATAATTAGAATTTCATGCGAACTCCTATTGCGAGGTCCCGGTGATCGCTATGTGCTGTAGCTAAGCGAAATTCTCACTGGTGTCTCCAGGAGAAATATCGGAGAGCTCACTTCCATTTTCCAGGTGTCATCTTATTGCGAGTTCCTAAAGTTATCTTGAACGTAACTTGAATAAAAAATTCTTATTGCAAGCTTCTAAAGTTATCCCAAATGTAACCAGAACAAGAAATTCTCAATGCGAGTTTCTAAAGTTATCTCGAATGTAAGTGAAATAAGAAATTCTCACAGCGAGTTCCTAAAGTTATCCCAAACGTAACGTGAACAAGATATTGTTATTGCGAGTTATATCGAACGACCCAAACGTAAAACTCAAACCATAAAACACATAGAGAACTTTAATAACCCAGACAACACACTAATATAATTTTATACTATATTTCTTACATAATTCTTTCAATTAGTTCATTCATCGATAACATGTGTATTATATCGCTTCCATAGATCATCACACAGAATATATACGAGTAAACTGAACTATCATCTTATATTGATCTTCCTTCACTACTTACTTTCAGTTCGACCAGAAATTAGTTACGCCATGTTTCAATTTTCAACTATATCCTCTGTGTTATTATTCAACGATCGTTACAAATTGAATACCGCGCGTTGGTTTGATGGAGTTATTTCGCAATGAGTACATACGAAAGCATCACAAATTTTACTTTTAACTTTATTGTTAAAAAAAACGTAATAACTTTCGTATTAGTTCTCATCTATTGATGATATTATTATAACATGAGTGTGTGAATGTTCAGTACTAATGATGCCATATTCGAATCACCCGCGAAAACAAAGAACGAAGCTCAGTGGCTCTGACCTAAGTTATTTTAAGCCGTTTCCGCTTGGACTATAATCCAGGAGTTTCTATGCAATGACAGATAAATAATATGAATATGCTATATTTTAATAATTTTTGACAAAACAATTGTATGAGTTCATGGTCCGTTTGGACAAATAACAAATTCAACACAAAATATGCAGCATTTTTTTTGTTGAATATGCCATCAGAAAAAAATTCGAATGAATTCTGTTATGTGTAAAATACAGCTCTAAGCTAGATTAAGGCAATTTTCTAGTTGATAGAAGGACGATGATTTTGACTATTCATGATATCAATTATATATATATTTCATTTAAAAAATCGTTCCAGATATAAAATCTGTCGTCTCAAGCCTTTTACATCGATTGTCATCGTGAACTATTAAAATTGGATTTCGAATAATTCCATCATTTTTGTCAGAGAAAACAGTAAATAGGTAATATTTCAAATGTAAATAAATGTAAAATACTTTTAACTTTTCATTTTATTTTGTTTACAAAAAATCTCATTTTTGTTGTGACTACTTTTGTGGTTTTAGAGATGAGGCAACACTGTAGATCGCTTGACTTGACAGTTATGTTTACACCCGACATTTTAGTTTATTTATAGGTGGTTTTGGTGCTGTGCTCATTTCGGGATTAATCAAAGATTATGGATTAACCTTAAGTTGTAGTTGCGTCTGGCGATTACTGTTGCGTTTCATTTTATAAAGACAAAGAGATATGAACTTCATTGGGACCTGTATGTGTAAGTAGAGTTTCAGACTGGTTAATTTGCTTATTGGTACAGTATAATTTGTAATATTCTTATCCCATTCATTTTAACTATTATGATGACCATTTGTGTTGATTTGTTCATTTACAAAGTACCTATGATGCTCACAGAGGAAAGTTAATTATTTTGAATTGGAGATATATTGGCATGCTGTGAATGCATATCTTTTCGGTACTAATTATAAAACATTTCCATAAGAATTGTAGCGGTTTCGAAATTGAACACATAATTTTTCTCAAAATATCTCATTTCACTACATTTTACATATTCCCAAAAATCTTACAATTTTTGCTCTTCACAATTTCCAACTATTTAACATTTATTTAATTTGTATTCTACATAAAATAACTTAACACATCAATAATTGTGTTGTTTTGGTGAATGCAGTAAAGTATTTTCTTACTAATCACGTGTCATTTGTATTTTTCTAGATGTACCTACTGAAACAGACATGGAAAATCACTGACAAAGAATTTGAGATATTTTCCCAAGATTGGTTGAGACACTGTTCGCAAAGAAAAAAGGGAGGAATTAAGAAATAATTAAAGTATATAATAATTAAATGGAGAATGGTGAGTTAATGTTTCCTTTGTAAAGGTCGTAGTAGAGCTCATATTCAATAGATTCAACTGTGATACACGATATGAGCACAATTTTACCACACACAAACTATTTTACTAGCAATGTTTCTAGGAAAGATTCAAACTATGTTAATTTATGATATTTTCCTACCTGAATTACTAGAGCCAACTGCCTGTTAGTACTCATTTTGACAAACCAAAGCTACATTTGAATCAATATCCTTATATTCAAAACTTTATGATTAACCATGTATACACAAGTAGGATTATACATAGAACAATTAAGTATTGGACTTCTCCTAAAGATAATTACCAAAATTCGTGTCACGGTAATGGAAAATTTGTTTTGGTGTTTGTTAAAACCGTGCTTACAATGATTATCGTGCTAAGGTTCCAGTAGTCATGATTGACTTACGGTATCCGAGATATCCAGTATGCCAAATAAAATTGTTTTCTTATATAAAAAGCATAGCTATACAAAGTTGTTGTGATTTTTTATTATTATAAATATGCGATGGTGTGTAAACTGTTTTATTGGAACAGAGATAATAGTAATATTGAAGTAAATACAAGTGAGGAAACACATTTCTTATTTTCAACCAACACTCTGAGGAATATCCAAAGAGCAATGAAATATATATTTTTGTATTAATATCCCGAATAGTATGCTTTACCATTTGCTTTCAGGTCTACACCGATGGTGATAGGAAGCAGCTCATTTCTCTTTCTTTTCTCTTTTATGTATATTATATTTTTATAAAATAAACCTAAATTAGTTCATTGGTTGTTTGAATGATCATTCTCTCTTGTGGTCATAATAATGTAGTATTCTGATCTTGATATTCAGTTTCTCACACGAGCTCTCAAATCTGCGGGATGTATCAAACTTCGAATCATAATCATAATATGATAAGTTTTTAACTTTTTCGAAGTTCGAATTATAAGAGCAGATGTGAATCATCGCTGTAATTAAAAGGTAAACTTTAGTTACTATCGCACCTCCTGGTAAGTTTTACATGTTGAAAAAGAAAACATTCTCAATAAAATAGAAAAATATTTTTTGACAATTAGAAAACAATCTGCAGTGAATTATTAGAGTTAGTTTCTATAATATCTTATAGAAAACAACTAATTCCTCGCCACAATGGGACACTGTGCATTGAGGATATTGTGAAATCTCTCTTTCAACCTGAACAAATCTGATGGTGTAAATGTGCACTCACATTCAACTTTTTCTTGTCATCATTGAGAAAGCTTTGAATCGAATATTTGAAGTAAAATTAGATTTTTTCAGGTAAAAAGTTAGGGATTTACAATATCGAATGTCGCTGTCCAGCATATGCCGTAGTAACGGGGAAGTAGTTGTTTTCTGTTAGATATTACAAATAGTAACTTTGTTTCTAATTCTGGAATTATTTTTTCTAATTCAATGGTTTCCTTTTTCAATATAGAATATCTTACACTACTCTCAATGCGAACTCTTGAAGACCACACCAGAAACATTGCATGCGAATATCGCAAAGTGACTTCTCATGGATCTCACAAAAGGCTATATATGCGAATTTCCTACAGAACTCGCCGGAGGCACTGCCTGCCATGATCGCAACCCGAGCTCACAGAGACGTCGATATGAGCAATAAATGAGAATTTCCCAAAGTAATAGTAACAAGATGTCACAGAGAACACGCCAGGCTGTATTGTTCGGGAATTTCCACGTGAGATATCTCTAATACTTCGCTGAGAATATCCCGGCGGCGGACATTTGGAGGAGATATAGAGCTCTCAACAACCTCTCAGAGAGGTAACAAAAGTTGTCACAATTTCTTAAAAAGGGATCGCGGGGATATTTTTAGGACCTCTTTGTGTTGCCTGGGGAGCATGGACTGTTTTCGTCCTCTTCCCCACTACTTTCGCAACCCTTTCGCATCACAGATCGAATAAGAAATAAGTAAGATAGAAGAATGTTGTTGCTGTCTTGCCCCTACACTTACGGGCACTAGCAATATGGGAATATTCATTATATCGTTTCCTATCTAAGAAAAACTATATACAGTGTGTCAAATAAGAGTGACTGATTTTAAACATAAATGCCCAGCTTATTAATTGCTCTTAAGAGATGGGGTTTTCACTAGTTTCACTAGTTTACCAAAGAAATTTTTTTAGGCTTGGCTGGTACTTCATCTCATCAACACAGGGTGTTTCAATAACGTTGGTCGAATTCAAAGGGGAAAATATGTATTATTTTAAATGGAATACCCTATAATTTTTGACCTCTTTCGAAAGAGCAATCATTCTCCTTTCCAAAAATGTATAGTTATCTATCTTTTGTTAAATTAAAAACTAAGATCTTCGAGATTTTAGGTAGTAGTACATTTTTAATTAGTAGTTTTATATGAACGTATTTTGATGCCTAAAATCAACTCATGCTGTAACCTTTTGACGCATAACAACAAAATCAGCAAATTTGACAATAGTAATTTTGCTGAGTCATATAAGTCGGTTTTAAAATGATCTATACAGTGAGTGGAAAAGCTCAAATTATAATTATTTACGCAGGAACGAAATCAATAATTCAAACAAGGGGGACATTCAGAAACAAATTTATGAAAAATTCGCCGTCCGTGACTATAATTAAAAAATGGTATGTACAATTTATCGAAGCTGGTTGCATTGCACACTTGAAGGAATCAAGAAATAATAATGGTCTTTTGAACAAGTTGATTTGAATTAATGAAGTGCTACATAATAACGATCATAAAATTTCAATTAGAAAAATTGCTGGAATTTTAGAGCTTAGCAAGAGTGACGTTCAAAGATGTCTAAAAATTTTAAAACTGACTCCATACCAAATTCATACATATCAAAAATTGTACGAGTCAGATTATGAAAAAGGAGTTATGGTATGTGAGACTTTACTTGACTTATTAAGAAACGAACCCAATTCATTATTAATTATGTCTGATGAAGCAACGGTTCACATTAATGGCATGTGCAACAAACATAATTGTAGAATATGGGGTTCTCAAAAACCAATTTCTTCGAATGAATTTCAGAGAGATAGTCTAAAAGTAAACGTTTGGTGTGCATTATCTCGGCGAAAAATCTATGGTCCTCTTTTCTTTTTGGAACCAACAGTGACGGGTACTAATTACACGGATATGTTGGAAACTTTTTTTTATCCGCAACTAGTTCAAGATGGAATTAACGACGACGTTTACTTTCAACAAGACGGTGCACCACCACATTATTCGTTAGTAGCACGAGATTAATTGAAAACGTTTTTTACTGATAAGTGGATAGCTCGAGCTGGACCGATTGAATGAGCATCGCGGTCTCCTGAATTAACTATCCCAATTTTTTTTCACCGGGGATATGTGGAGGATAGGTGCTACAATCCTAAGCCTAACAATTTAGCAGAACTAAAAAATAATATCAGGAACATTATTTAAAACATTCCGCAAGGAATGTTAGAAAATTCATTTGAGAATTCAAAATTTCTCTTACAGTTATGCATTAACGAAGAGGGTAGGCATATGCTGCATTTATTGTAACTTATTTGTCCTTCGTTCTTTATATGTATTGAATAATGTTATTATGTTTTCTTAGAGCTTTTCCACTCACTGAATAGATCATTTCGAAACCGACTTATATGACTTACCAAAATTACTATTGTCAAATTTGCTGATTTTGTTGTTATGCGTAAAACGTCACAGCATGAGTTGATGAGTTCATATAAAACTACTAATTAAAAATGTTCTACTACATGAAACCTCGAATATCTTTGTTGATTTTGAAACAAAAGATAGGAAACTATACATTTTTGGAAAGGAGAATGATTGCTCTTTCGAATGAGATTGAAAACTATAGGGTGTTTCTTTTAAAATGAGAGATATTTTCCCCTTTGAATTTGACCAACATTAGTAAAACACCCTGTGTTGATGAGATGAAACGCCAGCCAAGCCTAAAAGAATCTCTTTAATAAACTAGCGTAACTAGTGAAAACTTCATCTCTTTGGAGGAATTAATAAGATGGGCATTTATGTTCAAAATTAAGATCAGCCACTCTTATTTGGGACACCCTGTATAGAAATAATGTAAAAGTTACTGATAGATAATAGGTATTTATTTCGAAAGTAGGAATATTTTGAGCTCTTTAAAAAATGTGGAGGTAGGAAGACTGAAATAATGACGAATTAATAAAGATTCAAAAAGGACAGTTTTCAAGTAGAATCACTTGCCTACTTCGCAAAATTCTTTGCTAAGGTACCAAATATTAAACATGAAGCAAGAAAGAAATTGCTGAACCGGACTGAATGTATCAAACAATCTATCAAAATTGTATAAAAAAATGTATCAAATAATGTATCAAAGAATGTATCAAAGAATGTATCAAAGAATGTATCAAAGAATGTATGGAAGGATATATTCAATAATAAATTCTGATCTAGAAATGTTGAGCTAAGAGTACACGAAATGGTTTTGAAACCTATCATATTATTTGGTAATGAAACACCAATAAGTGAAGAAAAACAAAAAATATTATCAATATGGGGAAGACAGTTTCAATGCAGAATTTCTAGAGGAAATTTTGCTGAGATAGAATGATAAAATGTAGAGGGAATTATACCATCCCGACATATTAAGGCACAGCCAAAGTACTCAGATGGAGACGTATAGATAAAAGACATGAAAACCCAAAAATTCAGACTATAGAATAAATTTTTTTGAGGAGTATACTTAAAGGCAACACTTGAATTTACAAGTACTGTACTGAATGTGTTTTAGAAAAGAAGTATCCACAGTATATTTATTTAGTAGTACATTTAGAATCGGAATATGATAGAGGTGGACATGTGCCAGTTAGACTGTACAATTTTCAGGTAATTCATGTAGTATAGTATTATCTAAAAGTTAGCATGAAAATGTGGACTTGTTAGCGTGTCCATGATGTATAAGCATGCATCTATGGGTTATAAAATCATTATAAAATAAACATTAGAAGACATCAAGAACATATGTTATCTCACTTTCTGCCAATACAGCTGAGTTGCGTTGGGGCCAAAAATTATATTAATAACCTATAAGTGCTCAAACTGACTCACCTGATGTCTCTTGTAGCCAAATCGCAGAGCGCACTCACAAAAGTAGTCAAAATAAGTACAATATAAATATTCGCGTTCAGCGAATAGGTAATGTTCGTTTACCTATATCGTTCGACTTAATACTCATTATCGCCGTTTTAACAAAGATGATATGACAATGAATTTAAAACAGAGCCTGCTTGAACAACTTTGCTTACTTCAACTAAAATGAATTGAAAAGGCTATATTTGCCGCAACAAGCTGAATACCGAGTATTACACTAGACGTGGAGTTATGCTGGGAGCCCCATGTCAAAAAAAATTAGAAAAATGAACTGGAGATTGCGACGCAATGTCACTCTGTCTAAAAACAACGAATTGCCACTATATTAGGAAATCTTGGAACCAGTATGGACCCACGTCATTCAACTATGGGGCTGTACAAGACAAAGTAACATTAAAATAATCCAATAATTCCAAAATAAAGTAACGTTCTTTGGTAGACCAGAAGCAGCAACATCTATTGGAACTTGAAGATTGACTTTGTTAGACAGACGATAGCAAAGTTTGCCAAGGGACACGAAGAATGGCTCTTAGACCATGTGAATTTCGAGGCTAATCAGACGAGAAAACTAAAAAGAATGAAACTTCTGAAATATGTGTCGGTGCTAAAAAGCACTGCTCTCAATTCTATAGACCTTTCTAAAAAGATTAGTTCTATACACTTTTTTCCTTCACGTTCTAGACACTTTTTATCCACTCACCTACAAGCGCAGCATAAACTAACCCTAATCAACACATCCAACTTCAATCCTGCAGAGGGAAATTAATCCTATATCAGTGTAATCCCAACAAAATTTCTCTCTCTCTCTATCTCTCTCGTCAGATAGTATAATTGTGACTGTTGGTTTAGTGATGGTAAATGGTGTGTTCAGTAGAAATATTACCAACGTTTCCAGTAATTCCAACTTATGGCTTCACGGACAAGGGATCAAAACCGGTAAATAAAATTAGATTAGTCAGAGCCGATTTTTGGTTTCTAAAATCAAGTCGAAAATTTATTGTTTTTGCAAATCAAGATTATAATGTTCATACGTACGTTTTCAAGAACTGTAATTACAGTGAAATAGTGATGATACCGCAAAATCTGAACAGAGACTAGAATTCCTTGGATGAAAACCTAGACTTAGCGGCCATCACTGTGATATACCTATTTTGTATGAACCAGTTGCCAGTTAGTTTATTAATAGAATAATACAGTTCACTATCGTTTCTTTTAATAATAATCAAAACAATCACCATCATTAGCCATTAGTAACAGTATGATATCGTATAGAGTTTGTGATGTCTCAAAAAGGAATGGTTAAATTTAGAAACCAAATCATTATACCGTAAAAGATGTATCCTTGCCATAGAGGCAAACGTACTTTATAAAAAGACTAACTGGATATGTTGCAAACAATATTATACGTGCACAAAACATAGATACATCAAAATACAAAAATTCATTGCCTTTTTGAAAAGTCTCAAACAGCACTGTTAATAGAACTTGTTCTTTCGCAGGAAGTTCCGTTGAGAATTTAAAATTTAAAACAGTGGAAATGTTTCAGAAAGAGGCTGCGAAACAAGTTGAAATCAAATATCGTTAAAACTCCTCTGGAAGTTCAATAATTCCAGTCACGGCTTAAGAAAAAAGAATAACAATATTTTGTTTATCTGCGTGTATATATGAGCAAATAAATACATTTATTATTAAATGGCGTGTTTCTTGACTCAGTGATAAAGGGAGTTCGTGGATTTTTTTAAGTTGGGGCTTGTAGTGTTTTATTGGGTTGGTTTTTGTTTGAAGATTGGCCCTGTTATAGGATTCATTTCCTCTTCAGTGCTGGTTGGGGTTGTTTTTGTGGGTGGTTTGTGTGCGCGTATTGACTTGGCTTGAGTTTTGGGTAGGGCGGAGAGAGAGGCAGAAACAATCAGCATCGGATTGGATGATTTTTATGTGAACGTGGTTTTTAAAGGTGTATAGAATGGGGAATTTAGAAGTGTCTGGTAAAGGTAGAAAATGAATAAGACGAATCACGTTGCGTTGCGGGTAATTAATAGAGGCGAGGTGGATGATTGAAATTGTTGGAAAATGAAAATGTTTTTGGGATCGGGTGTCTCCTATGTCATGAGAGTTAATAAGAAGCGTTGGGAATAGTTTTTGAAATTTTTGAGTTTAATTTGAAATTTGTTGGAAAAGTGACTAGGAGACATTGAAAGATGTGTGGATGATGTCGGGTGGTGGCGACTGACTTTTTTCGAATTCGAGGTGAGGAATTTGTTGAAAGGTGTGTTTATCTGCGGTGTGGTATTTTGAATGTGAAAGTTTAAAAAATTTTTCGATTATTGAGTCAAATTTTGTGTTTACTTATTAAAATGTAGAGATTGAAGATTTTAATATGACTGTTTAAGATATTGTAATGAGTGGGCTGTCGCCGAAAAATAATAATAAATCTAAAAACTTCGTCGTACGTCGGCCCATTTGGCTAACGAATAAATTCACTATGCTACAGGAAAAAACGAAAAACCGTGAAAAACCTGCAGCATCGACGGGGTGGATGGGGCTCGCGGATGAAATTGAATCGCTTTCGCTCCTGATGGGAGTGAAAGCAAAGTGAGAACGCCTGCCTATATTTGTTATAGATCAGTTTTGTCGATAGAAGGAAGGTATTAGATGGCGAAGTGTATCGGCTATGACGTCCCTCGAGTTTGGGATGGCGTTCATGAGCATGACGGTGAAGATTTCGATGAGGATTTTGGTGTCGGTTGAAAGATCGTAGGGATCTGGTGGCTTCTCAAGAGTGAGTGGAGCGGTCTCTTAAGGGGTTTTGAGAGTCGTTAGCCTGTGGGAGCAACGAGGGTGGAAGGCGGGGTGAGGACAACCGCAATTTGTACATTTCGGAGTACCGAACTTGGGGCAATTTTCGGTTCCGTGGCCTGTTTGGCCGCAAGAGGGGCATATCGGATATCGGTTTAGACCGACGAGATTCGGAAGAATGTCCGGTTTGGGTGCATCGACTGCAATATTTGGGCACTGGGGTAGTGGATTAGTGTTAGATGCCTCGCACCGATGTGGGAGTCCATGGAATGTGAGGCCGGAGGTGAAGACCTGGTGGTAGTGGGTTTCGGAGGGGGTGACGATGCAGATCATCAAAGTGGGTTTATTATTGGCTTTAGCTACGATTCGCCAAGTTTTGAGAAAAGTAATTTGTTTGTGGCGAAGAATTTCTTCAAATTCTTCGGGGCTGATGGTGGTGTCTACATTCCTGCAGACGAATGAGAATGTGGATATAAGAGTCTTATTGACTTGACGAGGTGGACATTCGGTGGAGTTAAGAACGTTGAGGATGATGTTGTTGTCCCCAGTGGAATTGTGGATTCGTCTCTGAAGAGTTGAGACTGACATGGGGGAGGTGGTTTTCAGAAGCGCGGTTCTGTTGAAGTTGGCTTCGAGATAGATGATATGTCCGTTGAGGAGCTAGAAAGTGTTTAGAAGGGTGTAGAGGGATTTTTGTGTGGAATATTGGGGTGGTAGGTTTCTGAGGTTTAGGGTTTGTATTGGTGTGTTGTTGTTGGTGTGGTTTGCTGTAGGAATGTTGATGGGTGTAGGTGTTGTGGGTCGAGATGTGGTTTTTCCGACGAGGGTGAAGCCATCCTCGTCGGGGACGTGTAGTTGTTGGATGGCGGAGGGTGTTGGTGATTGAGATCTTACGGAGGAAGCGTAAGAACTCGTGAGTGATGTGTAGGAGGTGTGTTTGTGTGCGGGTGTTTGCTTGATGGATGACTGTTTCGAAGAGGAGGGGGATAGCGTTGTATGAGAGTGAGTTTGTTTGGAAGTGTCTGCGGATGGTTTATTGTGTTTTGTGGGTGTGAGAAGAAGGAATTCTTTCTCGGAAAGAGCAGTTGGAGATAGTGTTGAGTGTGAATTGTTGGGTGTTTGTTTTTTTTTCGGCTGAGGTGGTAGAGGAATAATCTTTGTAATATTGTTCGAAATTTTTTTTGCCTTCGGGGGAGTTGCAGAAGTCTATGTAGGCTTTATAGTTGGCGGGGTTGAAGTTGGGGAGAGAGAGGGTGATAGAATCATTCCATGCTTGGATTTCTTCTGAAGAATATCTGGAAGTGGGGGTTGGGGCGAGTTTGGCAGTTTTGCTACTGCGGGTGCGTCTGGAGGACATTGCTGGTGGTAATGTAGTTTTAGGATGTGGGGGCGAAAACTAATACCGACAGCGGACTCACTGCCTGAGGAAGTTGCATCCCCAGTTAAAGGTTTCCTGACTTATTAGCCTTCAGGGAGTTTTATTATTACCTAAGTTCTGAGTGCCCTTCCTGGTGTTGATTAATGTGGCTTGAATTTGTTGATCTGAAATAAAACAAGATTAAACTCTGTTTATTATTTTCATAAATAGTAGTTTGTTTCGATAGGAAGAATTGAATACACTTCCAAGTGTGTTTATTGTACTGTCGAACTGAAAAGTTCGGCAGGACATGGGGTTGGTTGGTCTTCTGGCGGAGGCGTCAACGTTGCCGGCGAATCACGATGAACAGGTTTGTATCAGTGACCCGCTCTTGCTGTATCACCTTCCTCATGACTTGGACTGGCGCTACTCTGACTCAGTGATTTATTCCTGTGGTATTTATATTAGACAATGCTCGTAAAAGCGGAAGAGCGGCAAATGGCCATGAACTGGTTACTGCAGTTTGATAATCTTAGACCGAAAGGTGTCGTTAGCAAAGTATATTGGATATGTAAGGATTTTAAAGAATTATTAACAACTACTGCTGTTCAATATTTAAAAAAAATTGCTAATTACTGCGATGAAATTAAACAATTCAATTTGTTTAAAACTTCATTTATCTGAACTAATGTTCAATTTAAACTGGTTGATGCGTTTCACTAAAACAGTAGCTTTCTCCAAACGAATGAAGGTGTAATATGAAAAGGTTTTAATATATTCAGTGCATAAATACAGAATTCTATTATACTAATGTTAGTAAAAGGTATCGAAAGCAATTACCTGGAAATTCATTCACTACAAACATTCCTAAGCTATCATCTAGGTGAATTGGTTTAATGAGGAAGAGTGATTGATATCTATTTGGTCGTTAAGGTTACCTGAATATTTATTGTTATCTATCTCTAGAGCCTCTAATAAATTTAAACTAAAGAATTTACCGGCTACATGTAAAATTTCAAAATGTGTTGGTTTCCTAATAAATGATTTGCGTATCACAAAATCAAGGACCATGAAATCAACATGGCACAAGCTATTAAACATATTTCCTATCATACACTTTTTCAGGAAATTTGCCTAGGGCAACGAGAGAAAATGAGGAAAAAGGTAGCTGCAGCAAATGTTACTTACAAGTTCCTGGAAGCCGCTTATAAAACAAATAAATATGCTGGTATAGGACAAATTTCAGGTAAAGATGAGAACGGTACTGTGAACGTAACCAAAGCTAAAAAAACACTTTGAAAGTAGAGAAAAAATTATTTTGAAAAATATTAATATTAAAAAATGTGTATAAAACTGATATCCCCAGATACCACATCGTATGTATGTTTTAAATTTCACGCCCATCATTACATTTTTGGCAGCGTTGTCACGTCTCGCTCTCTCTCTCTCTCTGTGTCTTTGTCATGATATGATGAACGGAAGACACTTTTATACACAAAATTTCATGCTTTTCCTCATACCACATTTCCATTTATTTTGTTTGATTAGAAAATATCATTTACGGCCAATCGATGCATACATTTTCAATATAATTTATATATGATCTTACATGTACAGCATCAATAATAATTTGCCATGTATTTATTAAAAATGTACTCAGCTTAAAAAAATAAAAGTAGTAACTTTTGTAAAAAATATTTCTGAAAGTTGAAAATGTTGCTAGTGATGGACTATATAGCGATAACCGACTGTTTAATGGAAAAGCACTGAAGCTGCTTGTGATATAGTATCAATATTTACAAACAATATATTGTTGTAATTATAAAGAAAGTATAATTAGTAGTTACCGCAGATTCACAATATCTCGGGTCGTGAGTTCAGCGAAAATCATTTTCCTCTTCTCCAGCTCATCCATACTCAACTGCTTCTAATATAAATAAAAACCATATGCCAAAGCTTTCAATAGTCTTCACTCCTCTCTCGGGGAAATAACTTTTGAATTGCTCAACATAAAGTAACTACAATGTTACAATCGCACACCTGCACCCCGAATTTTCAATAAGAGTATTTTCCAAAATCCAACAATACTTTCTCGTTCTAATTTTGTATTTGATATCTTCATCAACGTACAACATATGTTTTACAAAACTTATTAGTAACGTCTATCGTAAATTTTATACAAAATATTGCAATCTTCCCTCAGAATGATTTTAAACCACACTCTTCGGAGATTTATTTATGAAGTGTCATCCATCCTTCAAAATTTGACAAACCCTAACAACCTGAAATTTTTCATAAAGCCCTCTTTCCAAATGTAAATTATTAATTTTTAGTTGTCAAAACTCCATCTGTCACTAACAATTATGATATACAGGGTTAAGATTTGTTCATTTTGAATGTTTTTTTACATATTATTATATTAAAAAGCCATCAGAACACGGAAAAATTAACCAAAACAACCTAAAACTAAATATAAAACGTTTGTATATTGCATTGAGATAAATAAATAGTATTGTACTATTAATGCAAGATAGAAGAGACTTTCAATCACATTAATATTTGACATAACCACGATATCCTTTTATAATATAAAAATTCCTGAAAATAGCATAAACAACTGGCAAATAAACAGGAGTTAGAACTGTTTGCTATAATATAATGGAAAAACGGTGTAATAGGTGAAATAACTAAGCGATTTAAGTTAGCTACCATGCAATGTCACTTGTCACTGACGATGTAAGATCACGGAAAAATTAAGGTTGAAATATCAATTGATCTTACATATGTATTCGAAGATAATTATTGGAATATAGAACAGAATAACCAAATTTTATTCAAGTAATCTCCCACAGAAATCTTGACAAAGCAGTAAGATGATATAGATAGTGAGGAGATTATAATAATTAAATATGGAAAATCATGTTATTATGGACATGTTGAAGCAATCTATTCGTTAAAATATAGAAAGGAACGTAGCAGAACAGTTTAGAGGATGGAAAAACAGATGTATCAGCAAGTGGAGCACAGTATAGACTGGATAATGAGAAAAGCTAGCCCTAGTTTACACAGGTAACAAAGAATGAGGCTTCAAATACAAGAAGTATGATTAGCAGATAACGTATTAGGTAGGTGAAGAAATGTTATTGTCAGATGTACTGTCTAAAAATGTCAAACAAACAGATTCATTTTTAGATGAATTAGCCGACATTGAAGCTCATGTAGGTATGGTAGTTTACCCATGACAAATATGAAATTAGTGTCATTCATTAACCCTTTATACGGCAAAACTTTTTATGGGTTTTTTGTTTTTTTTTAAATTGAGTCCACAAGAATATTAAAAAAAAATTGTGTTGACACTTTTGAAAAAAATAGGTGGTCACTATATATGCCACAGTCCATCTAAGAATCATAATATTGCTTACGGTTAGTGGTTAGTATATTTGCCAGTTTTAAATTAAGGTATAAAAATAAATTATTTATAATAATCTCGTTCTAAATAATTTTATTCTGAACAGAACATGTCTTATAAAATGAAGAAATAATACAAAAACTTTCTAGTCTATATAAAAAACGATTTCGCGTGAAAGGGTTTAAAGCACGCTAAACATAATGCAACATCGTATTTGCCACATATTCTATTGGACCTTTTGACACGCTATTTAGTGCTACATAAAGCATACCCTCTGTAGGTGCTTTTATGTGATGAGATCCTATATTTGCTTGACGGAGATTCTTTCCCACCGTAACAATTTGATCGGTTCCTTGCTTTAGAATTTTTTGTTTCTTTGTGATTTTTTGTGGGCCTCTTTTTCGCACTCCTTCATAATCACCAATTAATTTAATAACCAAAATACTTCTAAATTCTATTTGGGGTGTAATCGTCAAATTCGAATTTTTTCTGTCTTGACAATGCAGAATATATGAATGGACTATAGCTGTATCTATCAAGTAGTACTACAATTCTACCCACCATCTCCGTGATTTCTCAGATATATTGTAGCATTCCATTCATTGATCGAAGTGATCAACTTCATCCATATATTTTTCATAATCCTTGATTGTTTCCGGACATTTAACCATTTCTTTTTCTCCTTTTTTATTTGTTCTTGTTACTCCAGTTGCTCTATCAGGGTAATGGAAGTTGCTGACAAATACAACTGGCTTTGATCGCCTGTCTCTCCATTTTACCACGGATATGTCATTACCCACTAAACAATAAACATAACAAGTCTTTTTTGTGATGTTCTTTTTGGAGACCTTTCGTGATGTTTATTCAAAACATTAAAAATATATCTCCTAGATGTCTTAATTTTATTACCAACTCTATCAACATCCATGTCATTTAATTGAAACATATTTTTGATGTACACAATAATACTTGATTTCGCAGTTACATACACATCCTATGAACTTCTATAAAGTAACTTCCTATAGATTCATACGATGTTGATTTGAATACTTCTCACTAAAGTCACATACAGAACATTACTGTAATATTACAAATTAACATGTTTCTAAGATGAACACATGTTGCAGTTACTTTTACATCTTTCGAAATAATTTTTGGTAACTTCCTGCGATTACGTCTGTACGGTGATAGTTCATAAAACTCTCAGTAATATCTCATATTAAACATCACAGTAACATAATTGGATGGGCTGTTTGATAGATGTATTAATAAAATTATGAAAAAAAGAAGAAAACAGAAGAGGAACGAGGCACTCACGAACGAAACAAACATTAGTTATCTGTGGAAACAAATGACAAGCATCATAACTAGCGTCTAGCAAGCTATAAGTCACAGATGAACCTGAACAATCAAAAACGACCGAAGCTGGGATCCGTTGGCGTAAAAATGTGAAAATAATATCTGCTTTCTATTGACAAAAATATTGAACTATTTCAATTAAAACGCATTGTAATTGATTATTACTAGGCAATTAACTGAGAGTATTTGATATTCGGCCACATTTGCTACTCTGACAAAAAAGAAAAGTCGAAAAAACATTTTACCAGTTAGATCAACTGATGAAAATATGTTAAATTGAAATAGACATATTGTTTGTCGGATTAACGAACTATTTTTTCAATGTCAATTTACTCTTTTTAGTTTGAATTTTCGTCAACTAATATGGGTATTTCATTTTTCAAATTGAATATAAATTCTTATGTATGAACAACAATAATTTAACTTTTTTCTTTTATCTCGTTGTATCCATCAATTTCCTATTATTGCTATATCAACGAGAGTTGATATAGTAACAAAAAAATAATTAACAGTCGTTACATACGACTACTGCCGATTATCTGGTTAACTGAGATTTAAAAAATGCAATAATTCAGTCTAATTCTCACGTTGATGAAAGTAGAAACTAGGAAAATACGGTTGACAACTGTATCTGTTGTCATACGGAAATATGAATATTTAACAGAACAAAAACAAATTACTCAATTATAATTTATTCTCTGGGAATTCTTTTGTAAAGAATTCCCAGAGATCCAACATCAGGAACACAACAAAGAGCTAATAAGTTAGTTAGTCAATTGAAAAAAGATAAATATATTGACGAAACTGTTAGTAAATCACTAACAATTTATAACTCTTTGTGTCCAAAATTCTATGGTTTGCCTAAAGTTCACAAACCAATATTATCACTAAGACCTATTATTGCATCTATTGATGCACCTACTGATAAATTAACATGTTTCCTCACAGATATACTTACCAAAGCATATAACGTAGATAATGAATATTATATTGAAGATTCTTTCAAATTTTCAGAAATAATTAATGATTTCCAATTTCCATCAAACTACGTTATTATAAGTCTTGACGTCGTTTCACTTTTCACTAACATCTCGGAGGAATTAGTTATCAATAGTGTCATCAATAATTGGAACTCTATCAAAGATCATTGTTCTCTGGATAAAGATAATTTCATTAAGATAATTAAATTCATTTTTAATAATACTTTTTCCTCACTTAATGAAAAATTTTATAAACAGATTTTCGGAACTCCCATGGGATCAAAAATATCACCTATTCTAGCTCAATATGTTATGGATGACTTACTGAATTATTGTATACCTAAATTACCTTTTGAAATTCCTTTTTTAAAAAAATATGTAGACGATATTATTTGTGCGATACCCGAAGGTAAAGAAAGTGAAATTCTTAATTCTTTTAATAATTATAACAGATATATTCAATTTACAATTGAAACCGAAACTGAAAGAAGTGTTCCATTTTTAGATACAAAACTCATAAGAACACCAGAAAATAAAATAATATTAGACTGGTATATTAAACCTACAAGTTCTGGGAGATATATGAACTATTTCTCCTATCATCCGGAAAAATCCAAAATTAATTTAGTACTTGGGATGAAGAATAGAATAGACAAAATATGTCATGGAACTTTGAAAATGAAAAATTTCAAGAAATTATTCAATTTACTTATTGAAAATTCCTACCCAAAACGACTACTTTATAAATTAATATTTTCAACAAATAATATTATAAATAATAATGAAAACTCTCAAGAAAATATCATAAAAAAATTTCGATCATTCCCATACATAAAAGAACTCACTCCCAAAATTAGTAATGTACTGAAAGAAGAAAAAAACATAGTTCTGGCTAATAAACCTATCAAAACTGTTAACTCATTATTCACAAAATTAAAAGATAGAACACCTATACTTGATCAGACTGGAGTTGTTTATAAAATCAGTTGTCAAGAATGTGATAAAAAATATGTTGGTGAGACCTCAAGAAATTTAAAATCACGAATTACTTCACATAAGAGCGATATTCTTTTAAGACCGAATGCTTGTGCTTTGTCACAGCACGTTGGTGTAACAGGACATTCCATAGATTTCAATAACGTTTCTATTTTAACCAAAGAAAATAATTTGTTCAAAAGATGTTTTTTAGAAATGGTTTATATAAAAAATGAACCAAATAGATTGAACAAGAAAAGTGATTTCCAAAATTTAAACATTATTTACTCTAATATTCTGGACATTGAGACAAAATTAAATAAAAAGAATCACAGATCTAATAATAATTTTTCATCAATATCTTAGTTCAACCTTTTACAATAATTTTTACGAACATTTCTGTTATATCATCCATTTGTCAACTTCATATTGACAATAATTTTTGAAAAGTCTCAAGCATATATCAATATTTTTACACTGTTTTTTCTGAATTTTAATTTATATATTTTACTCGTTTAATGTAAGTACCCATTTTTTGATTTTTCATTTTTAGTTATACATTGCATTTTAGCGTGACTGACGAAGTAATAAAACTATTACGAAAGCTTTCACTAAATTAAATAGGAGTTTAATTTCCAAGCCAATTGCTGCATCCTCACAAATATTTCTAAATTATATATATATATATATATATATATATATATATATATATATATATATATATATATATTGAACTAGTCCTCTAGTTCTGGAAACATTTATAAATGAACAAACATAAAAAAAGGATCTATTATTACGGAAGGTGTAGCAGTAGACACAATCACCTTATGAAAGTCACTGACAATTCAGGTATAAAATCAGTAGAAAGAGTGGATTACGCATAAATATAATGTCAGATATTGATATGATTGATTAATAAAAGGACTATGAGTAGAAATTCTAAACACAACATTATTTAAATAAGTATTAAAATTTACCTGCACAATTAATTCCGGAATTACGTCAGTGTCAACAAGTTCCACATTGCTCTGAACATCGCCATATGAATTTCAGCAGAAATAAAATTTCATTTGCACTTGAAACCTGAAATAACATCAAATGATATTTATTTCAATAATTGCTTATCAATATTTGCAGGTGTTTATAATAAAGATTGACAATTTGAAGAAAGGGTTGAAAGCTTTATGAGAAATGATAAATGGAACACAGCCCAAACATATGACAAAGAAATGTATTGTAAGCAGGAAGTAATGAAATCTAGTAATTTTATTACCAAGTTAAATTTATTGATTATTTATTTTATATAGAACAATAATAATAAAATCGGAAATAATCAATAGTTTATGTAAGACAAAACAGTAAAAATTCGAAAATTTGAAAATAATCAATTACATCTATATGAATCAGTAATCTATGTTGTATATTTTGTATAAATAGATATAGATAAGGAAACCGTAAAAACGTTATAATGATTAAAATTGATAATGTATTATAGGAAAAAGACATTATATAGAATCCTGAATACAAAATAAATATTTGTGCGTAAGTTTGTTAATCCTCCAGGACTTAGAAATCAAACAATTTCATTTTTATAACTAAAAGACATAGTAATTGACAATTTGTGTTATTTAAACAAACAGAAGCAAGCTTTGCATTTGCCAAGCCAAAAAGTTTGTTGATTTGCGAAACAAGAGAGTCGATTTGGTGGGATAGAGAGGCAAGCATCGTTATAAATCTCTGATAAAAATTGTTAAATTTTTGATAAAAAGTTAAAAAGTTCTCACAAAAAGGTAATAGAAATAAGTTAATAAGTTTTTGTGACCCGTGAGAAGAGAAAGGTGATCAGGAAGGTGCATCTCTCGTGTGAGAGAACCTCAAGAAATTAGAGACGTGAGTAGCAGCCAAGGACTGAAGATATGAACTAAGGTCTGTGCATTTTAATTGAAATATTTGGAATTCCACATAAATATGGACAGTGAACTAAAAATAATAATCAGAACGTTCTAATAATGATAATCTTCTGATAAAATGCCTAGAACAATATATTACGATGCATCATATTTTATCTCCATGGAGATTCATGCAATTTAGTTTATAATAATATAATTGTACTTACTTGTTTAATTTAATCCATTTTCAATGTTCACGTGTTCCATGAATGTTCACATAATTTCCAACTTTTATTTTCCTCTAATGCATGCATAACTGGTCTATCCATTACTATCTTCTTTTCAATTCACACACATTATTTATAAATTTATATATATATATATATATATATATATATATATATATATATATATATGTAATTGCTTGCTTAAATTTATACAACGTATTGCAATTTTTCACAACTATATACACGCAGGCAGAGCATAATCCGTTTATCCACAGCATTGACGGTGAAGAGCGTATTCGTGTTGTAGGAAATTCTATAAGCGCATGCGTAGAACTTATGCGCCGACGCAATATAATGAATTGTTGTGTATTCAGAATTGCATAGGATGTAGGGGTTATAAAGTAATTTTAAATGTTAAAAATAATACGAAATTTTTCACAGTAACAATTTATTGAATCAATTTTCATTGAAGTGTTGGTATTTTTATTCTTTTCATGTCGTCAATAAAATTATTAGAATCAACATATTTCACTGTTTCTATATGAGAATATCCAGAAGCCCAATTTCATAGATAAATTAAATAAATATATAAATCAAATTACATTCATATAGTGTGTATCCAGAACTCGAAGGGAGGAGTCATCATGTTTACGACTTATATTTGAAATTGAGATCAAATTGATAAAAGATCATTTTTTGAGCTAGCCGAAGGTAAGTCGTGTCTATATATATATATATATATATATATATATATATATATATATATATATATATATAAAAGCACAAGTCATAATCCATTATACTTATAAATATAAGACAAACGACTATTTAATAACAGTAGATAAACATAAAATTAATTATAATTAGATAATTATACATATTAATAATAATAAATTTGTCGGTCCAACGTGGGGCGAATATAAATAATAATGAATATGGCAAAACGAATGACGTTGAGAGATGGAAGGCAGGTAGGAGCAGAAAGTGATTCAGTAGAGGAAAAGGAAGAACGAAGTCATGGTATGGGAGATTACCAAGCGGTCTATTTGGAACAGGGACAACAAGCGGAAGGCGATGCACAGGAAGAAGGTTTGACAGGAGATGAAGAAGCGAAAGAAGAAAGAATGGATAGAAGACAGGAAGCGCAAACAAGAACTAGGAGTGATGATCAAATGATGGGTATGATGCAACAGTTGTTTAAAAAAATGGACAATATGGAGAAAAATATGAGGGGAGACATGAACAAAATGAAGGAGAATAGGAAAACAGATATGAATGGTATGAATGGTAAGATAGACATCATGAATGGAAATATGGACGCGATGAAAGAAGAAATTCGGGGAGACATTCACAACATTCATACAAACATGAACCGATTGGAAAAGAAAATAGATGAAGTCAAATTGGAAAATTGTAAGGAGATTAAGGAACTCAAGGAGGACCTGGAAGAATTTAAGAAGAACATTAACAAGGTAAAAGAAGACATGGAGAATAAAAATAATAAAAATTTGAGACAAGAAATACAAGAAAATGGTGTGAAAACTAGAGAGAACATAGAAAAGATGATAGTAGAAGAAGTACTGGAATTCAGAAGAGATATAGAAGAAAATTCACCGGAAAATATCAAAGTGGAAATCTTAAAACATGCGAATCATCTAACAAAGGAAGTAGAACAAATAAGAGAAAATGTCAATAGGAAATTCAAGGATTTTGATGGTCGTATAGAAGAAAGAACGGGGATGAGTATAGCAATCAGGGGAGATATGAATAGACAAGTGAGTCAAGAAATAGAAGAAATAAATAGGAAGTTAAGGAACACGGTCGAGTAAATGGAAGAGAATCTGAGAAGAAGTGGAGGAGTCAATGTATGTCCGGGAAATTTCCATAGCAATTTTGAAATCGGGGTAAAATTTGATGGGAACATCATCCCAAGGTATTTCTGAAAATAATTCGTAGTAAAATAAAAGGATTAAGGGGTATTATGGTAATAAAACTCATTATAAGGAGTATATTGCAGGGCCATGCTTTGTTCTGGTTCTGTAACAAAGAAGAACAGATCCAGAGTTTGGGCGACTTCGAACAACAATTCTTAGCTTATTTTTGGGGGGATTTGCAACAAGCGACGTTTAGGGAACGGCTATATTTTGGCATGTTCGATTATAAGAGAAAAAATCTAAACAACTATGCTATGCAGTTATACAACATAGCCCAATACCTTGAGCCTGGAATGAAGGAGGAAGAGTTAGTATTGTATGTCGGAAGACATTTTAACTCTGAAGTAGCGGAAACAATAGCGCTACACAATATCAATCAATGGGTAATTTATCAACCTACTTACAACGCGTCGAAAGGAGCTATACCAACAATATTGATCTGCGAGATAGTAGATCAAGTGAGAATGGAAACGGAAAGTATCGAAGAGATAATGAAAAAAGAAATGATAATGGAAACAATGGAAATAGAAACTATGAGAGAAGAAGACAAGGACGGGATGATAGAAATCCTAGAAATGACAATTATAGAAATGGAAATGGAAATTACCGGAATAGATATCAGAATTACAATAAAGGTAATAGAAATAATGGAAATAGGCCATACGGAAATGGGGGAAATTATAGAAATTTTGGAAGACGAAACGATAATGGTAATGGAAATGGGAATTGGCAACAATACAGAAGGGATGTAAGAAATAATGAGGATGATCACAGAAATGAGAACAGGGAAAGAAACTATGATCAGAGAGGCGGTCGAGAAGAAGAAAGAAGACAAGTAAATTTAGTACAGCACCAGGAAGAGGTAAGAAGGGATAGTGATCAGGGCCCGAGTTCTGATCCAAATTTCGAGTAAGTTGCTCTTACGTGAATAATATTGTCTATTCTTTTAAGTATCAACACCCTAGAGAATTCGTACTAGAAGAAGATCAAACAAATCAAGAATTAACTAAATTAATATTTATAGAGGGGAATATGCAAAACATTAAATGTAGAATTTTGTTAGATACGGGGTCTGAAGTTTCCATCATAAATCATGTAAAAAGCCGATCGCCTGTTACGATTTCTATCGGACTATGGTATTTCAATTTCGTCGTACTAATGTTTAGACATTAAAAAACTTGTTTCTTTAACAAAATTCGTGTATTTAAACGATATCGTACATTGGAAAAGTCTCTTCCTATCAATAAAATTCATAAGTTAATACATACATCGTTGTGGTTTCACATATTTGCTGCTCTGCAGCCCCTGGGTAGGCCCTATGAAAACACCACCCATAGAAGACAACAGAATACCAGCCGGGATGGATTGAAGACCATATCTCCATCGACTAGGACCTAGCTGAGAGCTGAATAATTCCAGAACCTTGGAAATCTAGAATTGGAGATTTTTATTGTATAACGACGTTCGTATTCGTCTTGTATTTTTGATATGCAGTTAATGTGAATTATCTATTGAGTTATTAATAAATATAATTTGCTGAACATTTGATATTTGATTTTCAGCAATTTATATTAACTTGGACCATCGCGTTAAAATATTTTTAGTATTTCGTTTGTTAAGTTAAAGTAAATATAAGGTTTTCCAGCTTTTAACCTTTTTAGTATTTTGTTTAATTCAAGTATCGCTTAAAAAGCTGGTGGCGTCCAATTTAATATCGATTGTTCACCCCATCCCAATGATTGCTATAAAAGTACATTAACTGGAGTCGAATACCACAACCTGAGGAAGATTCTCAAGCCGGGGAAGAACATATGTTACAAAGTGGCGCCCAACGTGGGGCTGCAGAGCTGAGGAAAGAAAATATAGTGAAAATCAAGGAAAAATTCTGGGAAGGAAGGAATATATAGAACAGATAGGAAGCTTATGCTTCAGCACATAAAAAACTGAATCTAGTTTTCAAAATAAAACTAACAGAAGTCTGTTCTATCATATTCGCTTTGTTCCCTAAATAAACAGAAAATGCGGAAATATAAAAAAGCTAAAAAAAAAAATGAAAAGAAATTATTAAAAATTTGCTTGAAAAAGAATTTAAAATGTTTCTTTTTCACCATAAATTAAATTAAACATACAAAATTCATCAAACGCCAGCCGATATTATAATTTTAAACAGTAAAAACATCGGGAAAAATATTTCAAAAATCTAACTCACCAGCAAATATGTGAGACCACAACGATGTAGGTACTAACTTATGAATTTTATTGATGAGATTGATGTCTTATATTCAATTCATGGAAATCAAGAATTGGAGATTTTTATTGTATAACGACGTTCGTATTCGTCTTGTATTTTGGATATGCAGTTAATGTGAATTATCTTATTGAGTTATAATTTAATTAATTTGCTGAAACCCTTAATATTTGATTTCACTTCCTAGTATTAGCAATGGTAGTTTAACTGTAAAATTATAGAAAGTGGCGCCCCAGTTAATTGTATTTTTTGCTGATTACTGAGATGGTGTGGGAAATCTATATCAAACGTTTATTTAATTTCAATTATCAACTTAATTTTTTTTATTACTTTAACTTGAAGTTTCATTCCAGCTATATTTCACATTTCTATAGACGCTGTTTTATGATAAAATTTGCTTCAAAATTTCAAGTTCATATAGTTTCCTTATTAGTTATTTTCATCAGGAAGATATTACAGGTTTTACGATGGTCAGTTTTTTGTGTTTCAGGAATTTATAATTATATTTGCGATAATAGTTGACATTAAGGAATTTGTCTACTTATTGTTTTACTGTTTTGAAAAAAGTTGTCGAAGTTTACAACTTTGATAATGTTTAATATGTTTTGAAATTATTTTATTCTGTTATCATAAAAACTCCTGGTGTTAATTGGTTTTTAAAATTATCGCAAATCAGTCGTTCCTTTTTGGAATAATTAGTATACCGGTTTACTCAAAGTAAATATAATAAATAGGGTGTAATATTTTTGAAATATTTAGTATACAGGGTCACTCATAAGTAACATTGTTAAATTTCATATTTTAAATTTACAGTTATTACTTTAATTACTTTGCAGTTACCTTTGAATTTGTTTACGTAGCTCTTCCTGATGATGTATTTTGATCAACATCCTGTTGATCCAAATTAATCTGGCCATTATTACGATTTGCGAATCAGATCTACTTGTGTTTCTGATTAGTTTGGTTTTTCTGTATTAATATTTCTTGACGTGACTATTTTATTATCTTAATTTTGATTTAATATCAAATTATATCTTGAGTATTTTTTATTTTTTATTGTCAACAATTGTGTTAGGTCACAAATACGTTTTGTGTCTATTTATAGTAGAATTTACTTTTTTACTTTCGTATATGTCATGGTACCTCTATACATTATCTTTTGTTATAGTTACCGATGTGCAAAAGCACATATATTATTCTCTTACGCCTTTGCTTTGTTTCTTGATGTATCTTGAGTACATTATTTTGTATCTTTCTCTTATGTTGTGCATAATACAATTATGTATTATATTTGTGTTTATCGTATAGCTTTTGTTTTTGGGTTTTTGAAACGCCGAAAATTCTGTTCTATAGAGAACAAACTTCCGTGAATGTTTCAAATTTTCTGAGATTTTCTTGCTTTATGCACCATTAGAAATCAGTTTAGTTTGGAACGACCTTTATACTCAAATATTTTCTGAAATTTCTGGCTTTAGGCAAATTTTGGATTCAGTTAATTTTGTAGTAGTCCCTTATCTTTTTTGTTGTGTGTATACTGAGAAATTCTGTTTTGCTTGGTAGTGTTTTTGGTCTAAGTATACGCTTTATTTTTATAGTCCCTCTATTGCTCAAATATTCTCTGGACTTCCTTGCCTCAGGCAAATTTTGGATTCAGATTATTTTGTAGCAGTGCCTTTTTTGTTGCGTGTGTACTGAGAAATTATCTTTTTGCTTGGTAGCGTTTTTGTTCTCAGTATACGCTTTAGTTATTTTTATCTTCCCTGTACTTTGATACGATAATAACAAGTTCTTTTTGTTGCACGACAATTTATAGATTATTTTGGTGTACTGATACATACTGATAGTATTTTAGGCATATGTTAGTTTTTTTTCGAGTTGTTGATAAAACTCTAATTTTTTTTGGATATTTTGCTGAGGCGTTTAGCATCTCATATTTTTGGAGAGGCTACTCCTCAATTAATTTTTCTTGATATTTTAGGATCTCTGTACGGTACCAAGACCTGATATCGTTTCATTCCTGATATTTTTTTGTGGTAATAGGAATGGTCTCCTATTATAATTGATTACTGCATTTTGCTTCAATGTTTTGATTATAATTGCATATAATTTGCAATGGTTTATTATCGCTAATAGGAATACGCTCCTATTATATACATTTTGAGTTTACTGCATTTTGATCTTTTCTTTTCTTGTTTTCTTATCTTCTCATTGCTCTTACCTTTCCATTTTCATTTCTCGTTTGTCTCCATTATTTTTTTTTGAACATGTAAGCACATCTTCTTCTTTTGCTAATCACCACAATATTGATGTTTTGGCTACTTTTCTTCGCAGACTGTTTATGTTTAAAAAAAGTAATTCTTCGAATTTATTTTCTTCTCCGAGGAGAGGGGGTGTAACAAGCCGATCGCCTGTTACGATTACTATCGGACTATGGTATTTTAATTTCGTCGTACTAATCTTTTGAAATTAAAAAAACTTGTTTCTTCAACACAATTCGTGTATTTAAACCATATCGTACATTGGAAAAGTCTCTTCCTATCAATCAAATTCATAAGTTAATACCTACATCGTTGTGGTTCCACATATTTGCTGCTCTGCAGCCCCTGGGTAGGCCCTATGAAAACACCACCCATAGAAGACCATATCTCCATCGACTAGGACCTAGCTGAGAGCTGAATAATTCCAGAACCTCTCCAAAGATAAGTCCTTTGTCTTATATTTAATTCATGGAAATATAGAATTGGAGATTTTTATTGTATAACGACGTTCGTATTCGTCTTGTATTTTGGATATGCAGTTAATGTGAATTATCTATTGAGTTATTAATAAATATAATTTGCTGAACATTTGATATTTGATTTTCAGCAATTTATATTAACTTGGACCATCGCGTTAAAATATTTTTAGTATTTCGTTTGTTAAGTTAAATTAAATATAAGGTTTTCCAGCTTTTAACCTTTTTAGTATTTTGTTTAATTCAAGTATCGCTTAAAAAGCTGGTGGCGTCCAATTTAATATCGATTGTTCATCCCATCCCAGTGATCGCTATAAAAGTACATTAACTGGAGTCGAATACCACAACCTGAGGGAGAGTCCCAAGCTGGGGGAGAACATATGTTACAATCAAAATATAGTTGATAATTTAAATCAGGGCAATATTATGGTGAAAAATATGCATGAAATATCATTATTAGGGGCAAATGGAAGAAAACTGTATGAAGCGACAAAAACTATAATGACCAATTTAGAATTAAATGGAGAAGTTTTATCAGTACAACTGTTAATTGTAAAAAAATTAGAATATGATATAATTATGGGTACTGATGAACTGAATAAACATAAAATTATTATTGATTATAAAATGCAAAATATAATATGAAACGATCAGAGAATACCATTTATGACTGAATATAAAACAGATATATAGAAGAATGAATGTGCAATTGGACATTTAAACCACATTGTAGAAGATAAACTAAATATGAGGGATGAACTATGTTTGGAGGAATATAAGCAAAGGGTATATGAACTGCTAGACTCACATGAAAAGCTGTTCGATGAAGAAGTATGTGTTGCAACCAGATATGTACATGAAATAGAAGTTATACCAAAATAAAAAATTTTAAGATCAAAACTTACCCCATACCGTATAAATTAAAACAACAAGTATACCAAGAAATAAGTAAAATGTTACAAGATGTTATAATAGAACAATCAAATTCTCAGTACATAAGTGCTATAACCTGTGTAAAGAAGAAATCTGGAGATATTAGACTATGTTTGGATGCTAGAAATATAACTACATTTACTAAAAAACAATACGAAAGTCCTTTAAATATTGAAGGTATATTTGGAAGAGTTACTAAGGCTAATATATTTTCGAAATTAGATTTAAAGCATAGTTTTTGGTTAATTTCATTGGATCATCGTAGTAGACAATACACTGCAGTCATGGTAGATGGAGTGGTATACTAATTTTGTGTGGTGCCATTCGCACTACAAAGCTCTTGTGCTGCTTTGGTACGAACTCTGCATACGATATTGAATCCTCATGAAGATTTCACTCTCCATTACATAGATGACATCTTGATTTTTTCTGAAACAGAAGAGAAACATCAAAAACATTTGGAAATAATATTAAACGAGTTAGAAAACGCTGGACTCAAATTAAATTTGGAAAAATGTCAGTTTTATAAAAGAGAAGTAGATTATTTAGGATATGTTCCAAGTGACACTGGTATTACAATGGATCCTGAAAGAATAAAAGCAATTTTGGAGTATAAAACACCGAATAATTTAAGAACTTTGAGGGAATTTTTAGGGGTCATCAACTATTTCAAGAGGTTAATACCAGATCTCAGTAGAAGGAAAATTCATCCCATAGAATTATTAAAAAAGGATACTAGGTGGAAATGGGATGAGAGAAGAGAAAAAGCATTTCAGGAACTAGAGGAATTTTTTTTAGACAGTCTTAAAGTTTTTCATCCACAATACAAAAAAACTTTCCATATTAAGAACGGATGCTTCGGTTGAAAGATTAGCAGGTGTGTTAGTTCAAATGCAAGAAGGAGGTGAAGTTCCCATTAGTTTTATATCTCGAGTGACCAAACCAGCAGAAAGGAAATACTCCATAACAGAATTGGAGATGGCAAGTGTTGTATTCTGCATTAGTAAATTAAGATTTCATCTACTAGGAGCTAAGTTTATTTTAGAAACCGACCATTCAGCACTAACAGCGATGTTGGAGAACCGTTATGCTAATAATCGTGTCCACAGATGGATATTATTGCTACAAGAATATGAATTTGAAATTAGATATATTCCAGGAAAATTAAATGTTGTAGCAGATGCTTTGAGTCGAGCAAATGAAGTAGGGAATGATCAAACAAAATTTCAAATTGGAATAAATCAATTATACCAAACAGAGGGGATATTTACATTGGAAAGGGTTAAAGAAGATCAGAGACATTTAGAAAATAAGAAGGTTAAAGGTGCATATAAAATTGATGAAATATGGTATAAGAAATTGGAGGATAGAGAAGTATTTGTGATAAGTGAGAAGTTTGCAAAAGAAATTATTAGTTATTTACATGAAGAGAATGGACACATAGGAACGAGAAAATTATGGACTTTGTTTAGAGAGAATTATGTGGCGGAGAAGGATTCAAGTGTAGTAAAAGAAGTATGCAAATATTGTCAAGTATGTCAATTGGCCAAAGAAAAAAATTACCATAATAGCATGACAGCGAAATCAATAATAACAAATAAACCATTACAGATTGTGGCAATGGATTTTATAGGGAACGTAATTAGAAGTGAAACTGGCAATAAAAATTTATTAGTTATAGTAGATGTCTATACCAAATTTATTAAAACTTTCCCATGTGAAAGATCAACAGCAAAAGTCGTCATTGAATGTTAAGAAAGATATATTGAAGAAGTAGGAAAACCTGAAAGAATTATACTCGACCATGCTACATATTTTGAAAGCAAAAAATTAAAGCAATATTGTGACAAAGAACAGATAGATTTACAATTTATTAGTATTAGAAGACCTAGCTCAAATCCGTCAGAGAGATACATAAAGGAAATTTTAAAATATTTAAGAATACTTTGCCAAGAGGCACATGTTAGATGGGATGAAAATATGGATAAAATTGAAGAATTTATTAATAATTTACCACATGGAGTGAAAGGTGAATGTCCTACTCATTTGATGAAAGGTATCCAACCGAGACGGAATTGGATTGTGAATAGGGACACTACCCTAGAAGAGACACTAGAAAAGGTCAATATCAGAATAAAGAGGAATGCTGAGAAATATATTCGGGACCAGAATAAAAAAAAGAAGAAGAGAACAAAATTCAACAAAGGAGAATTGGTTATGATCGAAGCATTAAAAACGTCCAATAAAACAGAAGACCAATGTATTAAATTGCAATTGACATTCTAGGGACCGTACGAGGTGTTAACTGACAATGCTCAAAACAGTTATAAATTAGTATACCCGGGAACAAATATGGTCAGGGGTGTTTTTAACATCGAATCAATATATAAGTTCAACTCTCAATAAAAAGATCTAACAACAAAAAGAGGAATAGACAATATTATGTTACTTACATGTAAATAAATAAGATTATATAGTAGGTAGATATAAGGTTTTCCATGTTTTCATATGCAGTAGAATGGTAGACATATATCATCAACTATAGTTAGCAGTAATACGAAACAGAAAAGAATATATAAATAAATTATAGGTAATCTTAAGTAAAAGTAGAGTATAATTCAAAATTTATATATTAAGGAGATTTAGTGTAGATATATATATATATATATATATATATATATAACATACCAAACAAATGGAGACACAATCAATAAATGATGAATAAATTATACCAAAGGTCAATAAAAGAAAAATTTCAATATAATATAATGAAAGTTGGGAAATTATTAGATAGAGGGGATAATAAATTGGAATTTACACTTATTAACAAGAACAAGTAGGATTTAGGAAGGACAAGTTATATAACAGATGAATAAACAGTGAAAGGTATGGAAAGGAAAGGAAGTTTAAACCAAGATATAGAAAAATAGATAATCATGTCAAATAAAATTTTATAGGAATTATGAAGAAAAGTAAAAAAATTAAATATGGAAGTAAATATTCATATAGAATATAATATGATTAATTATTATGAGATAGGGAGATATATAATATGATTTATAATGTAATGAATATATTGATGAAATAAAGTTGATGGATTATAATTAAGAATTATGAAAATGAATATAAATAGGGATAGAAAGCAAAGAAAAAGGGTTAGACTATAGGAGCAATTATATTGATATAAATATGGGTTGAAAATATGATATGAAAATATATGAAATAATTGAAATAAGAAATTTTCTCTTATATTGGAAGATAAGATAGGGAAAGGAGAGCATTAAAAAAGGGTTGTTGAGTGAAGGAAAAAGGTGTAGATATTTATATTGAAAAAGAAAGAAACAGTTAAAAGAATGAATATTCTAAGTGATGAATAATTAAATAATAATTGGAATTAGAACTTAAGCGAATTGATAACATGAAATGGTATAATGAGAATAAAAAAAAACTATAAAATGGAAGAAACGTTATGATTTTGTCTCAAATTTGTGAATGTTAAGAATAGGAGTAGATGGAGTTAATTGATGGAAAAAAACTGGAAGATAAGGATACATAAGAAATTTGAATATAAGATTCTCAGAAATTGATTTCTGGAGCAGAAAAGTTATAAATTAAGTAAAGGTTAATCATTAGTTAAAAATTGAAAATTAAAATTTTAAGAAGGTAACTAGAAAGCTTCCTTTTGAAATTTAAATTTGAGGGGAGTTGAACTGGTCCTCTAGTTCTTGAAACATTTATAAATAAACAAACATAAAAAAATGATCTATTATTACGGAAAGTGTAGCAGTAGACACAATCACTTTATAAAAGTCACTGACAATTCAGGTATAAAATCAGTAGAAAGAGTGAAATACGCATAAATATAATGTCAGATATTGATATGATTGATTAATAAAAGGACTATGAGTAGAAATTCTAAACACAACATTATTTAAATGAGTATTAAAATTTACCTGCACAATTAATTCCAGAATTACGTCAATGTCAACAAGTTCCACATTGCTCTGAACATCGCCATATGAATTTCAGCAGAAATAAAATTTCATTTGAACTTGAAACCTGAAATAACATCAAATAATATTCATTTCAATAAATGGATATAAATAAGAAAACCGTAAAAACGTGATAATGATTAAAATTGATAATGTATTATAGGAAAAAGACTTTATATAGAATCCTGAATACAAAATAAATATTTGTGAATAAGTGTGTTAATCCTCCAGGACTTAGGAATCAAACAATTTCATTTTTATAACTAAAAGATATAGTAAATATAGTAATTGACAATTTGTGTTATTAAAACAAACAGAAGCAAGCTTTGCATTTGCCAAGCCAAAAAGTTTGTTGATTTGAGGAACAAGAGAGTCGATTTGGTGGGATGGAGAGGCAAGCATCGATATAAATCTCCTCTGATAAAAATTGTCAAGTTTTTGATAAAAAGTTGAAAAGTTCTCACAAAAAGTCAATAGAAATAAGTTTTTTGTGTACCCGTGAGAAGAGAAAGGTGATCAGGAAGGTGCATCTCTCGTGTGAGAGATCGTCAAGAAATTAGAGACGTGAGTAGCAGCCAGGGCTGAAGATATGAACTAAGGTCTGTGCATTTTAATTAAAATATTTGGAATTTCACATAAATATGAACAGTGAACTAAAAATAATAATCAGAACGTTCTAATAATGATAATCTAATAAAAGGCCTAGAACAATATATTACGATGCATCATATTTTATCTCTATGGAGATTCATGCAATTTAGTTTATAATAATATAATTGTACTTACTGGTTTAATTCAATCCATTTTCAATGTTCACGTGTTCCATAAATGTTTACATAATGTACAACTTTTATTTTCCTCTAAAACATGCATAACTGGTCTATCCATCACTATCTTCTTTACAATTCACACACAATATTTAGAAATTTATATATATGTAATTGCTTATTTGAATTTTTATAACGTATTGAAATTTTTCACAACTATATGCACGCAGGTAGAGCATAAACCGTTTATACACAGCATTGACGGTGAAGAGCGTATTCGTGTTGTAGGAAATTATATAAGCGCATGCGTAGAACTTATGCGCCGACGAAATATAATGAATTGTTGTGTATTCAGAATTGCATAGGATGAAGTAATTTTAAATGTTAAAAATAATACGAAATTTTTCACAGTAACAATTTATTAAATCAATTTTCATTGAAGTGTTGGTATTTTTATTCTTTTCATGTCCTCAATAAAATTATTAGAATTAACATATTTCAGTCTTTCTATATGAGAATATCCAGAAGCCCAATTTCATAGATAAATTAAATAAAGATATAAATCAAATTACATTCATATAGTGTGTATCCAGACTCCAAGGGAAGAGTCATCATGTTTCCGACTTATATTTAAAATTCAGATCAAATTGATAAAAGATAATTTTTTGAGCTAGCCGAAGGTAAGTCGTGTCTATATATATAAGCTTGGCGGCATTTTGTAAATAAAAGATCTTCGCGTTGATTCCTTGGACTGAAATCCCCGTTATCCCCACCTATATATATATATATATATATATATATATATATATATTATAATTAACACCTTAAAGCGACAAATTCTATTATGATTGTGATTATTTCTATATACACAATTTATTTTAAATAACTTTTGATATATATAACGCGTATTGCTATATATTTGATAATTTATGGACGCCAACTTACCATGAATAGGTAAGTAAAATTTAATATAATTATTCTGACTTAATTCAAATTATCATAAGAAAAATAATGTAAATGTATATGCTCCGGCTATATATAAGACCTCTTATTTTCAGGGAGTCGGTTCTCGAATGAATTGCAGTGTTCAAATATATCTTTTCTTTTTATTTCCTGTTTTTTTATATAAATTTAAATTAACATTTTTACACAGTTCTACAATTAAGCTTTTATTCTAAATTTTAATTAAAGAAACACCCTGTATGTTAATTTTCTCTAATTTGACATAAATTTATTACTATTCAAAATTTTACCATCACTACCTCTAAATTTTATAATAAAAACTCTTACCTTTCTTCATACAGGACTGCTTCTTTTGAATTCCTCAAACAAAGATCTTTGTTCTGGATGAATTTCAATATCTAGCTTACCTTATAAAGAAAATCTATTAAAATTACAATTAACTAAACAAAATTTCTATATCCAATGATCCAATAATTAACAAAATTTCAATAATTTATAAGACTTCAATCAAATCAAATAGAACTTTCTGAAAGTATCAACGAAATAACCTAATTTAATAATTAAACAACTTAAAAAAAACTACTATAAAATTAACTAGATCTTTCTCAAATGGTTAACGAAATAACTAAATTTAATAATTACACAACTTTAAAAAAAAACAACTAACTAGTATAAAATTTAAACCGACCTTTTAACTTAATGTTCTTTTTCTGCAAACTCGTCGGTATATGTTTATTTATGTGGTTCCGCTGTCTTATATTGGGTTCATGTATTTCTTTACCATGTTGCTTCTTTCCAAAATATTTATTTCTGCTCTCAATATAATGTTCTTTTTCAAATTATAAGTTACCGTCTCCAATTATTTATTTTGCTCACAATCTTCTTAATATGTTCTATTTATGTCTACTATCTGTCTTAAAATAATCTCACGTGCTATTTTCCTGGTCTTACATCATTCCATAATATTTATTCTCTGTTTTCCATATACTGTTTTAATTTTCAATTATATTTGTTCTATTCCTTGTATTGACTATGTTATTTTAATTTTCAATCCCTGAATCGTCTCCAATATAATTTATTTAGTTATTTTTCCGTCCTTTCGGGATAAAAAACTTCCGTCACCAAAATATGTCAAGTGAATAGTCTCCCGTTTCAACAACCTCTCTCCTCACTTCCTTCCTTAGTTTCCTTAAAGGCTTGTTCAAATAAATTTTTATTTTCATCAATCTCATGTATTGTCAAACTCAGATTTTATTCGATGGAAATTAATAGATCAACTATCAACAATACAACCACATCGAACATATCATTTTCCTTTCTAATCATAACAATTCTCAATTAAGACACTTCTTATTTCCTACTTCCGTATACCTTTTCAGACGTTAACACCCGTTTCACAGCTTTTTGTTATTCCTACACTAATAAATTTCTCGGTACACTCTCAAAATACCACTTTCTTTCAAATAATTAAATATTAAATATGTGATCAACACATGTCACTACAATGGTGGGACAACCTGTATGTGACATTCTCCCCCCAGAACAATGAACATCTTTGTTCAGTGTTATAATTAATTGTGTTGATCATCCTTTTTTTATGTTTTTGTCTCATTTTCGTTTTATTCATAGTATTTATACAGGAGTTGTATATGATATACGTTATTTCCTAATAATCTTTTTATGATGAATGGTCCAATATAGGGTTCTTGCAATTTAGCACATGTTTCATTCCTTTGGTTGCTCACCCTATGTCTCTTTAATAACACCTTGTCTCCAATATTAAATTTAATTTGTTTTTTTATCTTCTTGTTTTCCTTCTTCTCAAATTTTTCATTATATTTCATGTAAATTTTCAATATTCATATTATCTATATTCCAGGGTCTCTCTAGTTGCATTTTTTCCATTAAAGTGACTGGTGCTACATTTGTCACTAGGCTCGGTTCGTGATTAATATATTTTTCTATATTTCCTAATTTCTCATCCCATTCTTTATGGTTGTATATACATTCTGATCTCAAAAACTTGATACATTCTTCTACCTGTCTCTCCGTTGGATTCGCCTTTGGTCTTCTTATAGATGTATGTATAATTTGTTTACCTTGTCGTGCAAAGTGTCTTTTGAATTGTTCATTCGTGAAATAAGTTGCATTATCCGTTAGTATTTTCTTTGGCTTGCCATATTAATTTATATACGTTACTAAACATCGTATTGTTTCTTTTCGGTTACATTTTACTGTTGGATACAGCTTGACATATTTTGAAAATAAATCATATATTACTAAAATGTTCTTATTTCGATTATAACTCATTATGAGATTGCTGAGATAAACTATCGTGATTAATTCTAAAGGTTCGTTAACACTGATACTGTGTACCGTATGTAAATTATGATAGTTTCTGTATTTTGTTCTCATACACACTTGACAATTCTGACATATACTTTCGGTACTCGATAAATCGTGCATAGAAAAATAATTTTCTCTGAAAGTCATCCACGTTTTCCGCACACCAACATGTCCATAATCTTGGCGAATTTCTTTTAAAACTCGCTCGGCCGTTTCTTCATCTAACACATACAATTCTTGATTTTCAATGACTTTAACTAAATATCCATCTACTAATTTGATTCCGCGATAACACATCTTTTCTTGTACCTTATTCTTCACTTCTCCTAGATTTTCCTGACTTTCAATAATCGTTCTTTTTGAATAAACCCCTGTTTCATGTTTCAATTGATTTAAACCCATTAATACCGTGTTTATCTTGTTATGTGCTATCAATAATTCTGTCGTTTTTTTAGTTTTCTCAGTATCTTTTCTACTTAGAAAATCTGCTGTGAAGTTAATACACCCAGGCCGATATTTTATTTCAAAATCATATTCTTGAAGTAGCAAATTCCACCGATAAATTCTGCTGTTTCCATATTTTGTTATCCTCATAAATGATAAAGCTTTATGATCTGTCTCGATTGTAAATTTATTTCCTCTAAGCCAATATCCTAATTTTTGACAACAGTATACAATAGCCAACATTTCTTTCTCTCCCACACTATATCTTACTTCAGGTCCTCTTAACATTCTTGACACAAAGCATATCGGTACTTCTTCTTTCCCTTGCATTTGCACCAATTCTCCTCCTATTGGATATTCAGATGCATCTGTACGTAATAAAAATGGTTCTTTAAAATTTGGAACATATACCGAAATGTTTTTATAAAATTCATTTTTAATTTGGTTAAACGCCTTTATTCTACGTTCATCCCATATCCACTTTTCATTCTTTCTTAACAATGCTATCAATGGCCTTGCTTTTTCTGCCATATTAGGTACAAATTAAGAATAGTAATTGATCATCTCCAGAAATCTTCTAAGTGTTTTTAAATTTTTAGGCTTAGGAAATTCTTGTATTTGTTCTAATCTCTTCTCATCTATTGTTATTCCATTATTCGTTATTTTAAAACCCAGATACTGTACCTCGCTTTGGTAAAATACACACTTATCAATATTTAACTTCAGTCCAAATTTGTTTAAAATATTTACAATTTTTTCTATATGTTTTAGATGTTCCTGTGAGCTATTACTAAAGATGAGGATATCATCAATGTATGAAATGCAAAATTCCTGATATGGCTCAAGTACCTCCCTCAAAGCTCGTACTAGTGCTGAAGAACTTCATTGTAATCCAAATGGTACTGTTGAAAATTCATATACCTGCCCATCCACTTGAAAACCAGTATATTTTCTAGATTCTGGACTTAATGGAATTAACCAGAATGAATTCTTAAGATCTAATTTGATGAATATTGTTGATTTTCCTATTTTTGTTAAGAGAATATTTACATGCTGTGGTGCCTCATATTGTGGTTTAGAAATCTCATTTATTCTTCTTGCATCCAAGCATAGACGAATGGAATTATCAGCCTTCTTGACAATTATTAACGGACTAATGTAATGTGTGTTTGATTTTTGAATAATCCCATCTCTTTCCATTTTTCCTAATTCTTCTTTTACCTGTTCCTTATATGCTTGAGGTATAGGATAACCCCTATAAATAAATGGTTTTTCTGTATATATTTCTATTTTGTGTTCATAATGATTTGCTTTTCTCGGTGAATCGTCAAAAAGTTGCCTATTATTATTCATTATTTCTGAAATCTTCTTTTCATATTCCGGCATACATTTTACTCTTGTTATCCATTCTCTTCCTTCTTCCACCTTCATTACATGCATTGGAATTACATATTTATTTTGCTCTGCATCCAAACTAGCATTTATCTTCAAATTATCATTATTTAATTGTATAACTTTATGATCCAAATCTATTATACTCTTATTTTGACGCAAAAAATCTATCCCTAGAATCATATCTTGATCCATGTCTGCCATTATCAAAAGATTAACCTGTACCTCTTTATTTTTAACTAATAAGGTACCACAATACATTTTTCCAATTTCGGCTAAATTCTTATTGCTTGCAGCTATAATAGTAATCCTTTTAATTGGTATTATATGTTCATTAAAATTGCTAAAATTGTCTAAAATTATCTTCTCTTTTATTACTGATATTTGAGCTGCAGTATCGATTAGTCCTTCTATTGGTAAACCTTGAATATTTATTTCAATATATGGTAACCATAATAAATTACTTTCTTTTGACTTCATGCTTCCTATGCTGATATAATTATTATTTCTTGTAATTATACTATTAGTATTGTCATCTAATTTTAGGTATCCTGTATCATGCTCTTTTTCCATTTTACATGTTTTCTATACAATCTACTTCCTGGTTTGAGTATATTATTGTGTATTATAAAACGAATATGCTTTCTACATAATTGGTTTCGCAATAGTCTTTTCAGTTTTATTTGAACAAATTTATTTTTATATTTCACATGATTATAAATATTGAAATTCATTTTCTCTCTTGTCTCTGGTCCTGACGTGTATTGTCTATAAAACTGATGTTTTTCGTAGAGCAGATCAAATCGGCTAGGATTTTTCAAGATTTCAATGTTTAATTTGTTTACATTCAAATTATATTTACAAATGTACTTTGTTTCTTTGATAAAATTGATATAAGTGTTGATTCTTAATTCCCTTTCCCTGTCTATATTCTCTTTTTTATTTAATTTAATTTCCTTTATATTGATATTGGTATTTTCCTTTTTATTGTTATTTAATATTTCTAATAACTGTTCTTCTATTATTGTTTCTAATTTATTACTCATGCTTTGGATTTTATACTTGCTTTTTGAAGTAGTAGATTCACTCTCCCCCCATATTTAAATTCCATTTAAATTGACTGCGGTGCCTTTTTGCTGCCATTCAGCCTCATCATTTTCATAATTATTTATATTTATAACATTATCATCAATGAATACTTTTTTATCTCTTAAATCGATGATAAAATCATGTTTCCCTATAAAATCTACTCCCAATATAGCATCTACTTTTAATCCTGGCATAACAAAAAAATTAATTTTCCTTTTAATTCCTTTTATATCCATTTCTGTTGATATCATTACTTCAACATTTCCCAGCTTTTTATTATTGAAACTAACCACTTGTTTTTTATTAATTTTTTTAATTTGTTGTTCCTTGAACTTATTTTTGTTTTCTTTATAAAATTTTTCTTTACACATTGAAATTTGACTTCCGGTATCTATTAATCCTATTATTTCTATTCCATTCATTTCCAATTTGAGATATATTAGTTCATTATCATTATTGGTCATGTTTTCTTCTTCAGGTTCGATTTTTATAAATTCTTTTGGATGACAATAGGTGCTTTTTATTGCATTCACCTGAAGATGACTTAATCTGCTCGATATTAAAAATTTTGTCTGCCTTCTTCTGGCTCATGTACCATTGCAGAGGTCATTATATCAATCTTATCATAATCTACATTCCATTTTTCTCCATCTTCTACCTCTTTTATTCTTGTATAATTAATTTCTGCCCCGCAATTCCTGGGTTCAGTATGCTCTTGTTTATTGTGTGTTCGTCTTTGGTTGTACCCATCATCATTTCATCTTTCATCCTCATATTTGTCCATATGTTCATTTCCATTATAATTTCTCATATCATTGTTATTTTCATACCTATTTTGATATGAACTTCTTTTATGAAAATTATTTCTATCATCAAATCTCTTCTTATTATTATCATAACTGTTACTATTATTTCCATCTTCCCGTCTCTGTTGTTTATTTTCATATCTTGCTCTGTTGTCCTCATAATTATTGTTTCTATGGTTTAGATATCTATGTCTATTATGGTCATCTCTACCTGGAAAATTCTGTCTTGAACTTCCATTATCATATTTATGGTAATTATTCCCATAATTATTTCCATAATTACTATTTCTCTGGGGATTGTTATTTTTGTTCTTAGTGTATCTTTCTTCCCCATTATCTATCTCTTCCTTCTTGTTCCAGGAAGCTCTCCATATATCCCTCCTATCATTCTCTTCTCTGTTGTAATTTGTCCTCATCGATTTCATGTCATCTATTCTACGGAGATAATCTAGGAACCTTTTCTTGTCTTTTAAATTATTAACCATAATAAATTCGTATATATCATTCGCGAAGTGTCTAGCCAAATATTTTATCGCATCCTCTTCCAGTATTTCTGGTGTTAAATATTAAATATTGTCTAATTTTTTCATTGCATAATTCTCTCTAGGCATGCCTCCTTCCAAGTATTTCCCGTGTATAGGTTTCCCCTTATTTTACTTTGAAGTGCATCACTCCAGAAATATTCAATAAACATATTCTCAAATTGTACCCAATCCTCGCATTCTTCTCTTATCATTTCCCACCATAATTCTGCCTTTCCTTTCATCGTTTTCGATACTACTACTCTCCAGTTTTCCTTCTTATTCTTTTGCTGTATTGTGTTCTTCATGTCCCCTAATATTTTGATAGGATTTTTTTTAATATCTCCATAATATTCTAAATCCAACCCTCTTCCTGCTTTCATATAAATTACCTGTTTGTCTCCTGATGGCAATTCTTCTATCTTCTTATTTATATTTTCTATTTCCCTTTTCACTATGTTTATTTTTGTTTCAACTTTATTGTCAATTACTATCACCTTAGCTTCTATTTTTTTATCATTCTGATTTATTAGTTCTAGTAATTTATCTTTTTCTTCCTCATTATGGCATACATACTCTTCAAATTTTTCTTTTCGAAGTTCCTGTTCACGTTTAATATCTCCCACTTTTTCTATTACATGTTCTTGTAATTTTTGTATTCTTTTCTCCATTTTGTCAATGTTTTTATTTGCTTCTCCCATCTTTTCATCTATATTCTTTTTCATTTCTTCCTTGGTTTCATCCATCTTTTTCTTCATTTCTTCTTTGTTCTCTTCTAAATTTTTCTTCATTTCTTCCTTGTTCTCTTCCAAATTTTTCTTCATTTCTTCTTTGTTCTTGTCCATTTTTTCTAGCATTTGTTTGATCAGGTTTATCATTTCACCTTGTTGTTCCTGATTCCCATCTCCTTGTTCTAGATATGTAAACCGATACTCTTCTGGATCTTCTCCCTCATCAATTAACGCTTGCCTCAATCTGTTCTTCAATGTTATTTTAATTCCAGTTGTGTTTAGGTTTGTCTTCACCAGTTCTGTTTTGATCTCTTGTATTTTTAAATCGTCTAAATATTTTTCAATTTCCATTTCTTATTTTGTTTGATTTATTTTATTCTAAAAAATTTTATGTTACTACTGCCACTGGTAATCGCCCCACTTTGTTCGGATGCCAGTTTTTATTATGCCCCACGTTGGGCGCCAGATTTTATTATAATTAACACCTTAAAGCGACAAATTCTATTATGATTGTGATTATTTCTATATACACAATTTATTTTACTTAACTTTTGATATATATAACGCGTATTGCTATATATTTAATAATTTATGGACGCCAACTTACCATAAATAGGTAAGTAAAATTTAATATAATTATTCTGACTTAATTCAAATTATCATAAAAAAAATAATGTAAATGTATATGCTCCGGCTATATATAAGACCTCTTATTTTCAGGGAGTCGGTTCTCGAATGAATTGCAGTGTTCAAATATATCTTTTCTTTTTATTTCCTGTTTTTTTTATGTAAATTTAAATTAACATATTTACACAGTTCTACAATTAAGCTTTTATTCTAAATTTCAATCCAAGAAACACCCTGTATGTTAATTTTCTCTAATTTGACCTAAATTTATCACTATTCAAAATTTTACCATCACTACTACTTATGATTGTGTTTTTTCTTAATGTGTTTTTAACTACATGGTTTCAATTCATTTCAAATAATAAGCAAAATATTTTCAAACAGCTGATACACTTTCGTATATATATATATATATATATATATATATATATATATATATATATATATATATAGAGTGGAAAGTCTAACTGAAACAAATTCTGTAACTTGATAAACAAAGATTTGGCAAAATTCCTGAAACACGTCAACTTTTATTTTCAATGGGGCATATTACAAAGAGATTTGTTCATATTTTTAATTATCTGGGGGACAACCCCAACTTTTTTTTTAAATGGAAGTGTAGGTTGATTTATTTGTTATTTGAAGGTGTTTTCAATTGTAAATACAATTCCACTTTTTTTCGTTACTTTTCATAAGCAATGTGTCGGAAAAAAATAAGGAAATATTTATTCAAATTACTTTAATGCATAGGTACATTTTTTCTCACTTGATAAGCCCAATAAAAAGCCTCCTCGATAGTTTTTTGGTCAATTTAAACTGAATGTGATTGAATTGTTAGTACTTGTTTGCATTCAACGTGTAAATAACAAACAAAAAATAAGAAAATGCCCTATTTAACAGAGACGCATCGTATCGAAATTTCAATGATGATCGGATATGGGGACAGAAGTCGAACATAGGCTGAAGTCGCTCGTTTGTTTACTTAAGTTCATCCAGAATTACCTTCAATTAATCGAAGTACGAATAACAAAATTGAAGCTCGATATCGAGAGCTGGGCCACGTAAGGGATGCTCCTCGACAAAAGGTTTTAAAAGTTGACGAAGAAGCCCAGTTGAACATATTGTTGGAAGCTGAAGAAAATCCTGTTACTCCAGCTTAGGCGAATAGCTCCCGTTCATGGTGTCAGTCACACAAGCATTTTAAAAATTCTTAAACAAGCCAAAAAGCACCCATATAAGATGCAAAATCTGCAGGAGTTTAACGAAGATGATCCTGATCGTTGACTCCAATTTTGCGAACGAATTATGGCTTTTATCGATGGTGGACAAATTGCTTTGGAATGGGTGCTGTTTTCGGATAAGGCTACGTTCACACTACATGGGCATGTCAATCGACAGAACTGCCGTTATTGGGCTGAAGAAAATCAACGTTGTATGCGTGAATCCCATACCCAAAGGTCTCAAAAAACAAACGTCTGGGCTGGAATTATTGGGGATCGCATAGTAAGTTCTTTTTTTCAATGGAAACGTAACCGGAGAAACATACCTTAATATGCTTCAAGAAGAACTGATTCCTACTTTAGTAAATTTATTTCTCAATAATTTGGATCCCAACTCATTTGACCAACGGATGTGGTTTCAACAAGATGGGGCACCACCACATTTTGCTCAAAATGTACGGACCTATCTTAAAGAAGTGTTTCCAAATAGGTGGATTGGAAGAAGGGACCCAATTGAGTGGCACCCGATCTTACTCCATTAGATTTTTCCATGGGGATATCTAAATAGCAAAGTTTATGCCACTAAACCTAACTACATCGCCGAGCAAAGAATCAGGGACGAAATTAGGCAAGTAACGCCGGAATTGTTACAAAATGTTCGGAATGCTATTTATAATCGATTAGGATATTGTCAGCAACAAGGCGGAGAGCACTTTGAACATTAATTGCATTGGAGTAGTTCGAGTATATATTTCCTAATTGGTATTGTATTTACAATTGAAAAAGCTTTCAAATAAAAAATGAATCAACCTACCCTTCCATTTAAAAAAAAGTTGGGGTTTTATGCAACCCCCCAGATAATTAAAAAGATAAATAAATCTCTTTGTTATATGCCCCATTGAGAATAAAAATTGACTTGTTTCAGGAATTTTGCGATAAACCCTTATTTATCAAGTTACAGAATTTGTTCCAGTTAACTTTCCACTCTATATATATATATATATATATATATATATATATATATATATATATATATATATATATATTTATATATATATATAGATATATATATATATATATATATATATATATATATTATATATGCCATGTTCTTTAATTATATTTGCCCCACGCTCGGGTGACAAATTATAGTATATCTAATGTGTTTTACTAATTATATTATATTTTATATATGAATATGACTTAATATGATGCTGAATTTAATTTGTAGCTGTCATCACAATTTGTGATAATAACTACACTATTGTGAAAATACCTTTACATCTAAATATAACCTATAAAATTTTTAAAGACAGCAGTTGTCAAATTAATATACCCGGCTAAATAAATATTAAATTTTATATTATGAAAGATAAATCAATACAACACCAATCAACTCACTCTTTTCTCAGGGATGGATCAAAGATTTCAACTAATAATTCAAATTTGTAAATTTCCAAATAATTTTCTAAATTACGTATCACACTATTCAAATCTACAGTAACTGTTTATCCAATACACTATAAGACAATTTAAATTATCTTATGACATATATGAATTTACTGTCAGGAGATTAACTAAATGTCACTTATTATACTAAATTTTCTATAGTATAAAAATTATCAAATATAATGAAAATTAATATGAAAAGAGAGCCAAAGAGATTTGGAATTCAAATTCATATAATAACACTTACAAAAATCAAAACTCTTCAAAAATATCATAAACGCATAAACAAAGATAGAATTTTCTATCAAACCCTTATATTGAAAACAATCTATATTAGAAATTTCCTATCTAAATAAATTTAAGCAAAAATTCAAAATGTCTAAATTTATACTTGATATCTGTCAATGTAAAATACGTAAATTTTCTTGTAAATTGTCTGTTCCCAAAATTGTCTGCACTTGACGTAGAATTTTATATAAGTAACGTTACTATAATTTAATCATAAGATGCATCTATTTTCGAAATAATTTTGATCGAAGGCCTATTAATTCTCGAGAATCATATATAATATGGACTGGACTCACCAAACTGGATACTAGAAGATCTCGTACGTATTCTAAAACGTATTTTTAGAATTTCCGGAACAAACGTTTCCAAATCAATAATTTAGAAAACGCGAAAACCACTTGCACTTTAGCGGTAATTCTTTGTGAATAGTACACGCACTGGCTTTACGAAAGGCAAGATATGTTGAACTGATAACAATTATATAAATTCCCTAATAATCAAAATTAAATTTGAGACAACTCTTATTATGATGTTGTCTCATGGGGATTTCCAATTCAACTAACTAAAATGTTTCAATAAATAATTCTCTTCTCCTTTGGTTACCTAGCATTCTTTTTTTTTTTAAATACAAATTTACGTTTTTATATACCAAGAGAGATTTTCATTATTTTATTTGGTGCCATTTGCTAATAGAGACATCTGTATTCTGTTTTTTTCAAATCGTTTCAAAATCTATCTGTCATTAAGTCTATTCTGCAGTAATGTCATATGAAATTGAAATGTCAAATTTTATTAGTATATTGAACCTTTCAAATTATTGATAATACAGTGTGTATCACTAGTATTACATGTACATATGCATATTTTCTTTATTTCAATGTTTTCTATAGAATTTAGATAGAGGATATGTATTAATATATATATATATATATATATATATATATATATATATATATATATTATATATATATATATATATATATATATATATATATATATATATATATATATATTGGAACAGTGCAAAGGTATAATAGCCAATAAATAACATAATTAATGTGAAGAAAAGAAAAATAAACTCGAACGAATAGTAAATATAACAAATTGACATGTAATCCAAGTGAGGTTATATTAATCACACATTGCAAGGATTAAAATAGACGTAACTAAGAAATCCTAATTATCACTTGCTTTCATTGATAAAAAAAAATCATAGTATTTGAAGCAATAGTAGTAAATAATAATATAAAACATTACAGAGATACAACAGGAAATTAAAAACAGATTGTAGCCATGTAATTCACAAATAAATATGAAACAGTCAAAATTCAAAACATTCAGACACAATAACAATCAACAAACTTTAATTGTAAATGTTAATATTTAATTATAAGAGTGTAATTGAAAATGAACCGAGCAGTTAATGAACAAACGGAAGACTTTCAAAATGAATTACAATATAGTTATTATTTCAATATAAATTTAGAGAAATTTTGAGTATGGTGACAATTTATATTCATGATGAACTCTACAATGAATTTACTCATGATTCAGATATTTTTATTTAATTCAATAGTTCTTATGTAACTTTTTGATCATCCTGGTACATAGCGATTGACAGAAAATTTAATTAATTTCATGAAATCAAGTTAGTTTTTTTTTGAAATGTCTATATAAATCTGTGTAGAATTTGACAGATGGATTATTATATTTCAATCGTCAAGGGTAGATGTACAAAATTGTGTCCTAAGAATTGACGAGAGAAAATGAACTGAAATGGAGGAAGCCATATCGAAAATTGGGGAGAGTGGTTGAAAAACTTGGAGTATGAGGAAGAATAACATGATAAATTAACAAATTACATATAAAATTAGATAACAAATACAGAACTTACCTCAAGTAAACCAGGACTAAACTGTGAGTCATTTATTTCAATACTAAACATTACATCTTGAAAGTGCATATATTTAGAACATTTTCCGTACTTACAAACATTCAACTCAATATTATCGAAGCCATATTACTGTGAATAGACAGAAATTGTGTTATTAGTGATAATTAAGAATATTTTTGATGAATTTTATAATAGTAAATTGTAGATAATAAGAAATAATTTAATCAACTTACCAACAATATGAGCTCATATAAACTATTATACTTATAATCTGAAAGTATTTCAATATTCCCATATTAATTTCAATCATTTAACAAATAATATTCGTTTCATTTTAAATCTTGCATATAATAACCTTACTCTTACTAAATAATTTTATCTCTCAGAACAGTTTTCAGATTATACCTAGATAAGTTATACATCCAGTGGTCTGGTCTGAATTTAAGGAAGGAATTTTAATGTTTTGAATGTTCAATGAATTAAATATAATTATTTGTATAAATTTACAATTGGTGTGTCGGTTATTTTCCCAATTTTCAGGAATCAGAAGACGACAAATGTTTTATTCACTGTGGATTTGAAAAATCTGCAGTAAGGTAGGCAACCCTATCTACGCCCACATACAGAATTCTTTGAAATAAATATACTATATGTGAAAGTTTATTTTTCTTCAAATTTGGTTACGTTCTCGTTAATTTTTAAGCCCTACCTTATCATGATATAAAGTAAGAATATTAAATATGCGTTTAACAATATACAGAGAAGACATGTAGGTATATCCGCCGAATGTACACTCATATATTAAACATAAAAATTAACAACCATATATGCATCATATACACACACAGAAAAACGAGACAATACCAAACTGACGGCCCAACGTGGGGCAAATGTGTTTACAAACCAGACGAAATAGAAACTAAATAGTAAACACAAGATAGGGTTATTTAATTTCAAATATTTTTAAACAGTTATTTAAAATTCTTTTTTAGAAAAATAAAAGGAATAATAAACAAGTGAAGCATAATTGTATATACATATGATCAAGATGGAAAACAAGAAGCAATTCAAGGATCTAAAGATCACGGATTTGAGACGAGAACTGGGAAAGCGTAAATTGGATACCAAGGGGAATAAGGTAACACTAGAGGAACAATGACGAGAAGCACTCAGATCAGAAGGAATAGATGTAGAAAAATATTACTTTGATATAGAACACGGAGATGGAGTTGAAGAAACGGAACCACAAATGGATACCAATCATATGCTCATGCAATTAATAAGACAGATAACAGAAGATGAAAGAAAAAGACGAGAGGAAAAATTAGAAGATGAAAGAAAAAGGCAAGAAGAAAAATTAGAAGAAGAAAGAAGAAGACGAGAAGAAAAATTGGAAGAAGAAAAGAAAAGACAGGAGGAAAAATTTGAAATATTAACAAACATAAATAGAATAACAGAAGAAATATTTAAGCAAAAAGTGGAATATAAGGAACAAACTGAGAAGATAGAAGAAAGATTAAAGAAGATAGAAGAAAGATTTGGAAATGAAACAGAAAACTTGAAAAGGAGACAAGAAGTTATAGAAGATGTACAAAAGAGACAAGAGCAAGAATTGGATAATATCCAACAAAATATTACACAGGACATACGGAAAGGCATAGACAACAAGCTAGAAGAAATAAAGGAAGATGTTCAAAGAGGAACAGACAAAAGAATCGGTGATAATCATATAGCTATTATGAGAAATAAGAAAGAAATAGAAAAAATGGAAGAAAACTTGAAATTAGGTATTGCCACCCATATAGAAATAGTAGAACAGGAAAACCAAAGGACGAAAGAAGAATTAAGAAATGAAATGAGAAAGATAGAAGAACAAAGACAATTTGAAAGGAAAAATATAATGGTAAACACAGTAGGGAATTATCACATTGATGACAATATCAAATTTGATGGAAATATAAAGAAAATACATCCGAAAATTTTTATCAGAGCTATACAGAACAGATTGAAGATATGGGACAAATTTGAAGACCAAAAAGAAATCACTAGAGATTTTTTGACAGGACACGCACAAATATGGTACACAAGCAAAGAACTAGAATTGAATAGTTTTGAAGAATTCAGAGAGGTTTTCTTGAATCAATATTGGGGTGAAATCAATCAAGGACAAGTACGTGAAAGATTGTATTTTGGAAGATACCAAGAAAACATGACCACTATGTACAATTATGCGTTACTGTTATATACACAAGCTAAATTCTTAGATCCTCCAATTTCAGAGGAGGAAATAGTTACATATTTGTCCAGACATTTTAAGCCTCAAGTGGCAGAAACAATAGTGATTAATAATTTAAAAACATTCGATCAATTGACTGGTTATTTAATGAGAATAGAAAGAAACATACAGAGAGACTTTATTAATAACAATTACAATGTAAATAGACAAGATACACAATTTAGACAACAATCAAGATACACATATAATAATAATAATAATAACAGAAACTATAATAATAATAATACTCAAACTAGTAACTTCAATAATTTTAGAAACAATAATAGAGATAATAGACAAAATTTTAATAACAATACAAATCAAAATAGGCGAACAGAAAGTGAAAACATTAATAATAATAACGATAGAAATTTTAGAAATTATCCTAATTATAGAAATGATAATAACAATAACAACAGATATAATAATAGATTAAGGAGATCAGATTCAGATAATGATATCAGACAAAGTAATAATGACTATTTGAGAAATCATAATAGTAATAATAACAGTTATGTACGTCATAATGAAAATAGAAGGGTACAATTTCAAAGAAGACATAGTTTAGATTTAAATACAAACAATCAATCTCCAATAAATAGGCAGGAGCAACGTCCACAGGAAGACGACTCCTCAAATAATCCTACAGAGCAACATTTTCATTAGAGGGTGTCAGGAGTAGTGATCTATATAGTTACTGTCATCCACGTGAGTCCCTATTTTCAGAAGATCACCTGGAAAAGGAAGAAACAATAGATTTAATAATTATAAATACAACAATAAACAATCATGAAATAAGTGTAATAGTAGATACTGGACCAGAAATTTCTTTGATAAGCGAATCATTAGTAAATAAATTGAAATTAAGCAAATACGTGATGAATATACCAAAAATAAATCTAATTACAATGAACTCTAAGAAATTAACAGAGTCAAATAAATCAATAATAATAAATTTGGAACTAGGGGGAAAGGAAATAGCTGTACAATTGATAATCGTGAAAAATATGGATTATGATGTATTACTGGGATCGGATGAATTGAACAAACATCAAGCTGAAATTAATTATGAAGATAGAACTTTTAGGATAGAAGATGTTATAGTTTATTTTGAAGGGAAGAAATTACAATATGAAGAAGAAAAGAAAGTAAATTATATTTCAAATGAAGAAAAAGAAGGGATAGAGAAATTTGAAGAAGAAGTAGGACAAGGAGAGAATTTTATAGAAGGAAGGAATTTGATAGAATTTAATGAAGAGAGGACAAATAATTTTAATTGGAATGGTATTGATATAGCTTGTGATAAGAAATATGAATGGGATATAAGAAAGTTGATGGAGAAGCATAAAGGATTGTTTTCAGAAGAGGCAAGAGTGGCTAAGGATTATGTACATGAATTAAAAGTGAAGAATATGGAAACTTTCAAAACAATGTATTATCCGATCCCATACAAATATAAAGAGGAAATGAGAGAAGTTGTGAAGAAACTGTTGAAGGAAGGAATTATTGAGTATAGTACAACCCCATATATTAACCCAATTGTTATAGTTAAGAAGAGTTCAGGAGATTTACGTATTTGTCTTGACGCTAGAAATATAAATAAACATACAATTCCTGAGTTTGAATCACCTCTCAGGATAGAAGCAATTTTAGGAAGAATTTCAGTGGCAAAAGTTTTTACGAAAATGGATCTGAAGCATTCATTTTGGTTGATTCCTTTGGCTGAGAATAGCCGAGATTACACAGGATTTATGATTGATGGTGTTGTATACCGATTTACAGTAGTACCATTTGGCTTACAGTCAAGTACATCAGCATTACTGAAAGCACTGCATAAGATATTAAATCAATACGAAAATTTCACTTTACACTACATAGACGACATACTAATTTTCTCAAGAAATGAAGAAGAACATTTAAAACATGTACAATTGATTATGAAGGCTCTAGAAGAGGCAGGATTGAAACTGAATATAAAGAAGTGCCAATTTTTTCAACATGAAGTAATCTATTTAGGTTATGAACTCGATAAGACTGGAATTTCTCTAAGCGAAGAAAGGATAATGATCATTCAAAATTATAAAAGACCAACAAATTTGAAAACTCTAAGAGGTTTCTTAGGACTCCTGAATTATTTTAAACGACTAATACCCAATTTAAGTGAAAAGGAAATGCCATTATCAAAACTTTTGAAGAAGAATGTTAAGTGGAATTGGGATGATAAAACAGAGGATGCATTTGTAAAAATAAAACAAGAATTTACGGAACAAGTAAAAATATATCATCCTGACTACAATCAGACTTTCATATTACAAACTGATGCATCATTATATAGATTTGCTGGTGTATTACTACAAAAATATAAAGATAAATATGTACTTGTATCTTTTGTCTCTAGGATCACGAGAACAGCAGAGAGAAACTATAGTGTGAGTGAGTTAGAACTGGCCTGCATCATATTTTGTGTGACAAAGCTACGGTTCTATTTGATAGGTAACCATTTCCATTTGGAGACAGATAACCAGGCTTTAACTACGATCTTGAATAACAAATATGGTAATAGCAGGATACATAGATGGAGTCTCATCCTACAGGAATACTCTTTCAGAATTAAGTATCTACCAGGAGTGAAAAATGTAGTGGCTGATGCAATCTCGAGAATGGATGGAGAGATTCTGAAAGAAAAGAAAGAATTTAAAATAGGTGTACAATTAATGAAAACTAATAATATAGAAAATTTTACAAGTCTACAAATAATAGAAGATCGGAAAAACTTAAGTGAAAAAGAAAGGAGTAAATGTTGTTCGAACAAGGATAATTTTTATTACAAGATAATTGATGGACGTGAAGTATATGTAATAACAAAAAATTTGGCTATCCAGTTATTAAAAGAACTACATGAAAACTATAATCACATAGGAGTAAGAAAAACACATGTGATTTTCAGAGAGGCTTTTGTTTGCAAGAATGATCTAAAAATGTGTAAGCAAATAATTAAAGCTTGTCAATTGTGTCAATTTGCAAAGGAGAAGAATCACCACAATGAGAATATAACTAGATCTATTATTACTAAACAACCTTTAGAACTGATAGCAATAGATTTCATATCCAATTTAACACCGAGCAAAGAAGGAAATTCACACATATTTGTGATAATTGACCATTTTTCTAAGTATACAGAAGCCTATGCTTGTAAAAGAACAAATAAAGAAACAGTGAAGAAGTGCCTAACAAATTTCTTTGCACAGCATGGATCACCACAAAAATGTCTGATGGACAATGCCACATATCTAAATAATGAGAATTTCAAGAGATGGTTGAAATCTTCACACATCCAACCTTTATATACCTCTGTAAGACACCCCAATGCCAACCCAGCAGAGAGAATAATAAAAGAAATTATCAAATATCTAAGAATAACAGTTCATCATGAACATAATTTGTGGGAAGAGAAACTAAATAAAATAATAGATTGTATAAACAACATACCAAGTGGAGTAACACAACGAGCACCTATAGAGATCATGAAGAATATTCCAGCAAATAGACCTTGGATAAACACATTAGAACTAGAATATGAAAAAATTATAGAGAACACAAAAGAAAGAATTCTCAAGAATGCGCAGAAATATATTAAAAAGGAATTAAGAGAAAGAAAAAGGTATCTTTTAAGAAAGGGGAGTATGTTTTACTAAAAGCACATAGGAAACCTATCAAGAAAGACAACAAATGTGAGAAGCTACAACTAATATATCAAGGGCCATATACAATAGCCAATGAAAACGGTATAAATAGTTATAGGTTGCAGTATCCCGATTCAGGAAGAAATCGAGGAATATTTCACGTGACACAACTATATAGATACACCTCACCCTAATGAAACCTTAATAATAGTTAGATAACTCAAGTGTATATAGAAACTTTAATTTATAGGAATAGAGTTTGAATATATTATTAGGATAGCATTTTAGAAAACAGAATACATAAGAAATGAATAGTCATAGTTAGAATAAGTTTCATGATAGTTAGAATAAGGAATTCAAAGAGCTAATTTCTGAACATTTACAAACAAATTCTAGAGTCCAGAAGAACTTAGAATTATATTTGCAAAAGTTCAAGGAATGTTGGAACAGTGCAAAGGTATAATAGCCAATAAATAACATAATTAATGTGAAGAAAATAAAAATAAACTCGAACGAATAGTGAATATAACAAATTGACATGTAATCCAAGTGAGGTTATATTAATCACACATTGCAAGGATTAAAATAGACGTAACTAAGAAATCCTAATTATCACTTGCTTTCATTAATAAAAAAAAATCATAGTATTTAAAGCAATAGTAGTAAATAATAATATAAAACATTACAGAGATACAACAGGAAATTAAAAACAGATTGTAGCCATGTAATTCACAAATAAATATAAATCATTTAAAATTCAAAACATTCAGACACAATAACAATCAACAAACTTTAATTGTAAATGTTAATATTTAATTATAAGAGTGTAATTGAAAATGAACCGAGCAGTTAATGAACAAACGGAAGACTTTCAAAATGAATTTTAATATAGTTATTATTTTAATATAAATTTAGAGAAATTTTGAGTATAGTGACAATTTATATTCATGATGAACTCTACAATGAATTTACTCATGATTCAGATATTTTTATTTAATTCAATAGTTCTTATGTAACTTTTTGATCATCCTGGTACATAGCGATTGACAGAAAATTTAATTAATTTCATGAAATCAAGTTAGTTTTTTTTGAAAGGTCTATATAAATCTGTGTAGAATTTGACAGATGGATTATTATATTTCAATCGTCAAGGGTAGATGTACAAAATTGTGTCCTAAGAATTGACGAGAGAAAATGAACTGAAATGCCATATTGAAGCCATATTGAAAATTGGGGAGAGTGGTTGAAAAACTTGGAGTATGAGGAAGAATAACGTGATAAATTAACAAATTACATATAAAATTAGATAACAAATACAGAACTTACCTCAAGTAAACCAGGACTAAACTGTGAGTCATTTATTTCAATACTAAACATTACATCTTGAAAGTGCATATATTTAGAACATTTTCCGTACTTACAAACATTCAACTCAATATTATCGAAGCCATATAACTGTAAAGAGACAGAAATTGTGTTATTAGTGATAATTAAGAATATTTCTGATGAATTTTATAATAGTAAATTGTAGATAATAAGAAATAATTTAATCAACTTACCAACAATATGAGCTCATATAAACTATTATACTTATAATCTGAAAGTATTTCAATATTCCCATATTAATTTCAATCATTTAACAAATAATATTCGTTTCATTTTAAATCTTGCATATAATAACCTTACTCTTACTAAATAATTTTATCTCTCAGAACAGTTTTCAGATTATACCTAGATAAGTTATACATCCAGTGGTCTGGTCTGAATTTAAGGAAGGAATTTTAATGTTTTGAATGTTCAATGAATTAAATATAATTATTTGTATAAATTTACAATTAGTGTGTCGGTTATTTTCCCAATTTTCAGGAATCAGAAGACGACAAATGTTTCATTCACTGTGGATTTGAAAAATCTGCAGTAAGGTAGGCAACCTTATCTACGCCCACATACAGAATTCTTTGAAATAAATATACTATATGTAAAAGTTTATTTTTCTTCAAATTTGGTCACGTTCTCGTTAATTTTCAAGCCCTACCTCATCATGATATAAAGTAAGAATATTAAATATGCGTTTAACAATATACAGGGAAGACATGTGGGTATATCCGCCGAATGTACACTCATATATTAAACTTACAGATAAATATAAAACATAAAAATTAACAACCATATATGCATCATATACACACACAAAAAAAACGAGACGATACCAATATATATATATATATATATATATATATATATATATATATATATATATAAATATATATATATATATATAAATATATATATATAAGGTCCAAGAAAAAAACTCGAATTTTCTAAATATATATATATATATATATATATATATATATATATATATATATATATTAACATAGAGTGAAACCTGCAACACCCTGTTTACAGAATTATTAATAATAGACTACATATTTCAAGTAATTAAAATTTTTGGAATTTGAATTTTTTTTAAAATGATCTAAAAAGGAGACAATCTGAACTATTTACTATTCAATAGAGAAAGCATATAAAGGATCTAACTGTATGATTATAGAGAAGAATTAAAATAAGCTTTATAAGAATATAGGTGACATAAAAACAACTTCCATATTTAAAAGAGAGAATTTTAAAACGTTTGTTACATATGAATGAAATAATAATAACCCTTTGTTCTTATTGTCAAAGTAAATTAATATTGTGATTTGTTTTAAAGAAGTGAATATTAGGGTTTAAAGGAAGTTTTCAATAAGATTGTATAAGTATTTAAAATATGTGAATGTTGGAAGTGAAATGAAAAACATTAACTCTATGGAATATGACATTTGTTGAACGATTTGACATTTTGAATAAATAATTTAGAAAACAAGAACTGTCATTCAGTAAATTTATTGAAATACAAATTAAGGAAGAAATATATGAGTTATAATCGTTTAAGAGGCTCAAAACAGAATGTTTTAAAATGATGGATGGACAATCCACTATTAGAAATGAAATCTTTCAAATAAGAATTTTGATAACCAATTTTGATTGGTGGAATGCTTTTAAGATATATTTATCAGCGACAAGTAGGTTGCTAATAATAATAAAAAAATTGAATGGGAACAGTTTGTTGATTATACAGTCTATTGACTAGGTTCTTTTTTTTTGGGTAGAAATTTTTAAGAAGCAACATCTTTTGGAGAAAAATTTTGAAACTTTAAAAAAAAACAATAATTTGGCATTCTAAATTTGAGAAAGAAATACATTATACTTAGAAGCTAGAGTAATATATTTAAAGCAAGCAGAAGTACACATTATAGGAGATTGGTAATTATATTTGAATACTAACCATAAAATTTATAGATGCAATTAAGTAAAATAATGTATGGTGGAACGGTGTCTCCACCATACCTTTTAGAAAGCTTTGGATTATATGATTTGATTAAAATGTATTGATGTGGACGAAGTATAGCACTGTTTCTGGATATTGTGCAAGCTGGACAAATGGTATGGAATTTTCCAAGAGGTAACCTAAAACAAAATAAGAAACATTTATTGATGTGCATTAATTGAACTATACAGTGAAAAAAGGTATTTAAAACTATTTAATTATATAAAAAGAAGTTAGAGTAAACTTACCCATTTAGTGCAAAGAATTGAACTTTGATGTTAAACAGACGCTTATGAGTTTTATCTTCCGCCATTTTCCTATCATAGACGTTTATATAACGGATTTCGTATTATAAGATTTGTGTTAAAAGTTGCCTATTTTGAATTAGATATAGAAATTGTACTTCATTGAGTGGATGACTTTATTTGAATGAATGATCATAATAGAAAATAGGTTTTCATTAATTTATGTCATGTAAAAGAATAATGTATTTGTTCCTATAGCATTAAATAACGTTTTTCTATTTGAAGAACATTGTGAAATTATTTTCTTGAGATTTTTCATTTCTCTATGGTGATTGCTCCATCTAGTTTAAGCATTTGGTAGCTTTAAACTGACATCTATGAACCGTGGAGAGGTTCAGCATTAAATACAGGACCGTCTTTAGAATTTCTTTGGAAACAATAATAAAACAAGTATATTTTGATAAACAAAATTTTTATTGAAAGGTAGGAATGTTATTTGAATTTCGGCGCTTATATTAGAAAATGAAATTGTTTTTTTTTGTTTTTCTACATCTGAACCCTATTCAACAAGATTATTCCCGAATAGGATACGAGTGCTACACAAATTTTGCCAATAGGCCTTCGATTAGGCTGTAAAATAAATACTGATAATATTTATACTGTAAAAGGGATTAGAGAGAGATTAGAGAGTTTCTCATGCAAAGAAATAATTATTTCACAAGTAAATCTTAAATATTTCAATATACCGGGCAAATAAAAATTAAATATCAACAAAACTAAACTAAAATAATAATTCATAGTATTTAATTTTTTTAAACATTCTCTCTCTCCCCATTCTATCCACAATAATATATATATATATATATATATATATATATATATATATATATATATATACACTTACTGTTTCATTAATCCTGGCCGTGTATATACAATTCAGAAATAAAATTTCTGGGATTCGGCCATTAATTATTCATTACTTTTTGGTGATGTCATATAAAATACATACAAAATACTTCACTACTACTACGCACGCTTAGACATAACGCCATTTACAAGTAGGTAAAAACCTAGAAGAGATATCTTCAGGTAGTCAACAAATACAATATACAAATTAATGAGACTCAAAAAGATAACAGAAAAAACAAACAAACTTACATGTAGAAAACCCAACGTTCAACATCTCAGGCTCTAGGAGTAAATGCAATAAAAATACATTTGACAAATTTTAAATCATTCAGCCAGAAGCCATCGTACACTCCTTTCGCTTGAAAGAAAGTAGTATACTGTTCACCCGGTATCAATTATAATACATTTAAGGTGGAAATAAAAACAACAAAGCCGTATAAAAGGTGACAGAATTGTATGTCTTCAAAATAATTTAAATATAGAGGATTATAATATTCATTTTATTTAGTTATTAATATTAATTAGGTTGTAGTAGCAATCGGATAAGTTAGTTACATCATTTCTAAAATAATACTATTTTTATTTTTCTGAATGTAGATCATCTCATAAATTTCTCGTTTCTTAGTATTAGATTCGGATTGTAATATTTTAAAATTTTCAAAATTGAAGCTGTGGTTATTTTCTATGGCGTGTTTTGATAGTGCGGTGGTATTAGTTTTTCTTACTTTTAATGTCATAAGAGTGTGAGTACAAACGCTTATGTATGTATTGTTTAGTTTGCCCTATATATTGTTTGTGACAGTCATTACATTCAACTTGATATACTACGTTTGATCTATATTCATTACCAATTTTTGGTTTTAATTTTGAAAAAAATTGTTTAGTTGTATTGTAAGGTTTGTGAACAATATTGATATTGTAAGGTTTGAACATTTTCTTAATGTTTTCGGATACCCCTTTTATGTATGGAAGGGGTATGTATTGACCACATTTATTAGTTTGTAAGCTGGTTATGTGTTGTTGGTTGTAAAATTTATGCACTCGTTTTTTAATGATAGGATCAATGAAGGCTTTTGGATAGTTATTCTGATAGAGATCTTCTCTAACTTTATTATCATTTTTTGGTCTATATTCAGGGCTGGAAAGTTTTATAGCACTATCTGCTAGGCCTGTAACAACACTACGTTTGTTAGTAATTGGAATATAAGAATTTTGATCTAAATATCGACCGGACCATATATCTTTCGTAAACCAACTAGTATTAATTTTTTCGGAAGTATCGTAGGAAATTGTAATATCAAGAAAATTTATGCAATTGTTCACATTTTTCTCAAATGTGAACTGAATTCTAGGATGAAATGTATTAAAAGCATTTGAAAAGTATTTTAATTTATCTTTGGGAATACAAAGAATACAGTCATCTTCATATCGTTTGTAAAAATGTGGAGTGAAATCAAGTCCTGAAATGACTGAGGTTCCAAGTTCTTCCATGAAGAGACTAGCAATGGTGGCAGAAATTGGAGAACCCATAGCTGTGCCGAAAATTTGAGAGAAGATATAATTGTTGTGTCTAAAAAATGTAGAGCTCAAACAAAATTGAACTCCATCTGAGAAATTTTTCAATGACAAACTTGTGTGATCTTCAATGTTGTTCCAATTATTTTTTATACATTCTAATGCAAAATTTACTGGTATATTTGTATACAAAGGATTGACATCAAAAGAAACAAGAATATGATCCTTTGGAATACTTCTTCCACCATTGCTAGTCTCATCATGGAAAAAGTTGAAACCTCAGTCATTTCAGGACTTGATTTCACTCCACATTTTTACAAACGATATGTAGATGACTGTATTCTTTGTATTCCCGAGGACAAATTAGAATACTCTTCAAATGCTTTTGATAGATTTCATCCTAGAATTCAATTCACATTTGAGAAAGAAGTGAACAATTGCATAAATTTTCTTGATATTACAATTTCCTACGATACTTCCGGAAAAATTAATACTAGTTTCTTTACGAAAGATATATGGTCCGGTCGATATTTAAATTTTAATTCTGATATTCCAATTACAAACGTAGTGTTGTTACAGGCCTAGCAGATAAAACTATAAAGCTTTCCAGCCCTCAATATAGACCAAAAAATATTAATAAAGTTAAAGAAGTTCTCTATCAGAATAACTATCCAAAAGCCTTCATTGATCCTATCATTAAAAAACGAGTGCATAAATTTTACAACCAACAACACATAACCAGCTCACAAACTAATAAATGTAGTCAATACATACCCCTTCCATACATAAAAGGGGTATCCGAAAACATTAAGAAAATGTTCAAACCTTACAATATCAATATTGTTCACAAACTTTACAATACAATTGAACAATTTTTTTCAAAATTAAAACCAAACATTGATAATAAATATAGATCAAACGTAGTATATCAAGTTGAATGTAATGATTGCCACAAACAATATATAGGGCAAACTAAACAATACATACATAAGCGTTTTTACTCACAATCTTATGACATTGAAAATACCAAAACTAATACCACCGCACTATCATAACACACCATAGAAAATAACCACAGCTTTCATTTTAAAAATTTCAAAATATTACAATCCGAATCTAATACTAAAAAACTAGAAATTTATGAGATGATCTACATTCAGAAAGATAAAAATTGTATTAATTTTGAAAATGATGTAACTAACTTATCCAATTGTTACTACAACCTAATAGTAATAACTAAATAAAATTTATATTATAATTCTCTTTATTTAAATTATTTTGAAGACGTACAATTCTGTATATTGTAATCAACTATCTCGACCCTTCATGGAATCTACTCATATTAGTGTTTTAACTGAAGTTCTAGATGACAGCCTATAGATGTTTCTGTGCCTAATTACTAAATACAAGGTGAACAACTGAGAACGCCGGCTGTCGGCCATATTTCAATGAAATAAAAATTGTTGAAAATTCTTAAAAATCTACAATTGTTTCGATAAATCAATATCATCGTGAGGTAGGCATCAAATGAAATGTAACTTCTGTAATTCTGACGATGATATTGATTTATCGAAACAATTGTCAATTTTTTAAAATTTTCAACAATTTTTATTATATTGTGAAATTAACTAGAAACAGTGAGTTTCATTTAAAACAATAATATAATTCTGTATCCACTCGGAAATTTCAAATGTAAATTGGAGCATTTTTCTTATTTTTAAATCTCATATCTTGAAATAGAATTAAGATACAGACTTGCGGTTTTCACTAAATACCTATTTTTTCAACCCCTTTTCATCAGAATTTAAAAAATGCCTCATTACATTTGAAATTGCCAAGAAAAATGAGAAAATGGTCGACTTTTTCTAATAGTGTTGACAAAATGGTTCAATTTTGTTATTTTTGTTAAGCATATCGTATTAAAGAGGAAAAACTGTTTTAAATGACGCCTAAAACATTGATATCGATTACAAACCAAAAAGTGTTATGACATTTGTTTTTTAGGTTCAACTTTCCCCCGCCCCTTACTTGAAGAATAAGGACAAAAAGTCCCTAACTTAAGTTTCTAATAATCTCATCAATATATTAAAAATTGTATTTTTAGGTTACCTTTAGTATGTCTTCTTTGGAGATAATCACAGTATTATGTTTTTAATGGTTCATTACACCCCCTAGCAAATATTTTAGGAACTCAAAAATATTTTCCAGCGTTTTTTCAGGGTCATTTTTTTAATGTTGTACCATGACTATTTTTTGAAATATGGCCGACAGCCGGCGTTCTCAGTTGTTCGCCTTGTATTTGGTGATTAGGCACAAAAACATCTATAGGCTGTAATCTAAAATGTTTGAGGTATATTATTCAGAGGTTTAAGTAATTTCCATACAACATCTAAGAGAGTACACTGTATTGTTTTTGAAATGTTGCATTTACATCATTGGTAAGATGTTATTTTTTAGACATTGCATTATCATCGACAAGATGTTAAAAGGCATTTCAGAATGTTACGGAAATATTGTTTTTAGTTCGTTTGAGAAAGTTCTAGTAACATATCAGTAATGTAAAAAGGCAGCGCTTTAACATTGCTGAGAAGTTAAGTTGAAACATCACAATAGTTAACAGCGACAAGCTGGGCATAACCGGTTGTATAGTTGTGTATGTGATAAAAACAAGAGGAGAAAAAGAACGAAAATTATTACAATGTGATGTTGAATTACCGTAACTGTAATATTTATTTGCATAGTGGGTACATTGTGCAAAATCGGATACCCCCATTTTCAAATTTTTGTCCAGATCTAAGTTGTCCTTAGGATAATATTTTCTATTTATACGGAAGGGACCGCACGTAAAGAACTCCTGAGTTAATAGTTTCTCAATGGAAGGTATGGCTGAAAAAAAAAATATCGAAATACAAGCAACGATCCGTATTTCGCAGGGGTTGAGACAAATTCACTTTTTTCTACGAACGCACCTTCCTCTTTAGATGTAGATCTTCCTTCATACCCAATAAAATTATGAAGGTGGCCTGTTACAGAACAACAAATTTCCCAAATTTTAAAGCCTCTTTTCATTGGTTTCCTAGGCCTGTATTGTTTCAACGAAGATCTTCCTTTGAAACCCACCGTACTTTCATCAATAGAGGCATGTCTACTGATGGTAAACGACGTTTTATATTTTTCTGTCTAGGGATTTATCAGTGGTCTTATTTTATAGAGCTTTTCTGTCCAGTGTGTATTTCCTAACCGTATTATTTAAATTTTCGTTTAAGCTAATTCCCGGTAATCGGCCAACATGGTTAAGGTAAAAAATAAAAAGATTTTTGTATTGTTTACATTCTCTTCTCATTCATTTTATTTTCTCCACTACGCTTCGGCGTATTGCCGTTTTCAAGTATTCCTTTTTTTTCCCCTCTACAATGGATAATGTGTTATTTGATTATAATACATTTAACAATAAGAGACAAGACAAAATTAATTTAAAACAATGAGCTATTAAAACTTACACATTATGAATCTACTGTCGACTGTGGACATTGCGTTCTAAAATATTTTAAAATCAAATAAAGTTACTCGAACCTGTCTGATTTATAAAATCATCAACAAAACATACAAATAATATTCATAGGCGGGTAAGATGCAAAACAACTACTACCTATTAAATGGTTGTATATTTTTGGGAGACTTTGAAGGTCCGTCATATAGTTAATTGAATTTTTTTTCTTTTTGATACAAATCATTTCTTTCATTTCACGTTTGAATCTGTTTTCTTCTTTGTCTAAAATTTTCAGGTTTTCAAAATCAAAACTATGGTGGTTTTCGAATGCGTGTTTAGAAAGGGCTGTGGAATGTTCATTGTGGGTTTTTATGTTATATTGGTGATTGTAAATTCTGTTATGTAGGAATTGAAATGTTTGACCCACGTAATCACCATGGCAATCTTTACATTTGACAATATACACTACATTACCTTGTTTCAATTTTTCGGTTTCCGGTTTAAGTTTTGCGAAAAAACTCTTGGTATAATTATTAGGTTTGTGCGCTACATTTATATTATTTTTACTCAACAGCCCCTGAATTTTTTCTGAGATATTATTACTAGAACTATTACTACTCCTATTGTTTGTGTCCCTTGCATTATTATTGTTTCGGTAGTCCATAAATTGATGGAGGTCCACCGTTATGGCTCATAAGCTTGAATTTTGTACCTATATTTATTAGTTTTTCTTTAAACTATTTATTGATTAACGTGTTTATTTGTTTTTGAATTTTGTTAGTGGGATCTGAACTCTCTTTTTTGTATGTAGTTTCGTCACTCAATAGAGTGTTTATTTTGTTGATGTATTCTTGTTTATACATAATCACAGTTTTATTACATTTATCAGCATGTAGTATTAAAATGTTGGTGTTATTTTTAATGAAATGTTGAGTTTGTTTAATCGAACAGTTGAAATGTTTTTTTATTTGGAAATTTGAATTAGCTATTTTGTATTTTTGATTTGAGATGATGTTACATATTTTATTTCTGATTATTTCTACATGGTTGTTATCGATATTGCGGAGAGCACTTTCTACGCTACTGATGATTTCATTTGTTGGTAATACAAAATCTGGAATTGAAAATTTGGGTCCAAGACCTAAAAAGTATTTGATGTTTTCAGGAATATTAATATTGGTTAAGTTTATTAACCATTTATCATTTACCTGTTCTTTGTTATCATATTGTTTCTCCACTAAAAATTCTATTTTCTTGTGATGTCTTTCTTTCACTTGCTGAAATTTATATTCGTATATTTCGTTTTGCCTTTCAAAATACGCATTGCTAAAATTATCTGAGTATTTTTGATAAATTTTATTTTAAGGAGAATTAATTCTGCTATTAAACGCCTTAATATATTAAAAACAATCATCAATACATGAATACAAAAGTTGTAGATAAAAGCGACATAAAATGTTGTTATATTTTGTTTTGCAATGATTACTTTTTACTATGTATTTTTTACATTTTATTTTAATAAAATTAGGAGTTAACTGGAAGTTTTTACATCTTACCAAAAATATTTTTCTATTCTTCTCCTTTGCTAATTGAACTTGTACTTTTTGAAAATTCCAAAGAAGGGCTTCATTGCTGTTATGGTTAAACTTTCGAGATTTATTCACTGTGGATGGTTGTTGTGGCGTTTTAAACCAAGCCAAATATTTTCCAGTGTGTATTTCCTGACCGTATTATTTAAGTTTCGTTTAAGCTTATTCCCGGTAATCGGCCAACATGGTTGAGGTTAAAAATAAAAAGATTTTTTGGATTGTTTACATTCTCTTCTCATTCATTTTATTTTCTCCACTACGTTTCGGCGTATTGCTCTTTTCAAGTATATCTTTTTGTTCCCCTCTACAATGAATAATGTGTTTAATTATAATACATTTAACAATAAGAGACAAGACAAAATTAATTTAAAACAATGAGCTATTGAAACTTACACATTATAAATCTACTGTCGACTGTGGACATTGCGTTCTAAAATATTTTTAAATCAAATGAACATTCCACAGCCCTTTCCAAACACGCATTCGAAAACCACCATAGTTTTGATTTTGAAAATTTAAAAATTTTAGACAAAGAAGAAAACAAATTCAAACGTGAAATCGAAGAAATGATTTTTCTTAAATATAACAAAAATTCAATTAACTATAAGACGGACCTTCAAAGTCTCCCAAAAATATACAACCATTTAATAGAGTAGCTGTAGGTGTTTTGCATCTTACCCGCCTATGAATATTATTTGTATGTTTTGTTGATGATTTTATAAATCAGACAGGTTCGAGTAACTTTATTTGATTTTAAAATATTTTAGAACGCAATGTCCACAGTCGACAGTAGATTCATAATGTGTAAGTTTTAATAGCTCATTGTTTTAAATTAATTTTGTCTTGTCTCTTATTGTTAAATGTATTATAATCAAATAACACATTATCCATTGTAGAGGGGAAAAAAAAGAAATACTTGAAAACGGCAATACGCCGAAGCGTAGTGGAGAAAATAAAATGAATTAGAAGAGAATGTAAACAATACAAAAATCTTTTTATTTTTTACCTTAACCATGTTGGCCGATTACCGGGAATTAGCTTAAACGAAAATTTAAATAATACGGTTAGGAAATACACACTGGAAAATATTTGGCTTGGTTTAAAATGCCACAACAACCATCCACACTGAATAAATCTCGAAAATTTAACCATAACAGCAATGAAGCCCTTCTTTGGAATTTTCAAAAAGTACAAGTTCAATTAGCAAAGGAGAAGAATAGAAAAATATTTTTGGTAAGATGTAAAAACTTGCAGTTAACTCCTAATTTCATTAAAATAAAATGTAAAAAATACATAGTAAAAGGTAATCATTGCAAAACAAAATATAACAACATTTTATGTCGCTTTTATCTACAACTTTTGTATTCATGTATTGATGATTGTTTTCGAAATATTAAGGCGTTTAATAGCAGAATTAATTTTCTTAAAATATATCAAAAATACTCAGATAATTTTAGCAATGCATATTTTGGAAGGCAAAACGAAATATACGATTATAAATTTCAGCAAGTAAAAGAAAGACATAAAAGGAAAATAGAATTTTAAGTAAAGAAACAATATAATAACAAAAAACAGGTAAATAATAAATGGTTAATAAACTTAACCAATATTAATATTCCTGAAAACATCAAATACTCTGTAGGTCTCGGACCCAACTTTTCAATTCCAGATTTTGAATTACCAACAAATGGAATCATCAGTAGTGTAGAAAGTGCTCTCCGCAATATCGATAACAACCATGTAGAAAAAATCAGAAATAAAACATGTAACATCATCACAAATCAAAAATACAAAATAGCTAATTTAAATTTCCAAATAAAAAAACATTTCAACTGTTTGATTAACCAAACTCAACATTTCATTGAAAATAACACCAACATTTCAATACTACAGGCTGATAAATGTAATAAAACTGTGATTATGTATAAACAAGAATACATCAACAAAATAAACACTTCATTGAGTGACGAGACTACATACAAAAAGAGAATTCAGAATCCACTAACAAAATTCAAAAACAAATAAACACGTTAATCAATAAATGGTTTAAAGAAAAACTAATATAGGTACAAAATTCAAGCTTATGAGCAATAACGGTAAACCTCCATCAATTTATGGACTACCGAAACTATATAAAAATAATATACCTCTACGACCTATTGTTAGTAATATTGGTGCTCCAACATATCAAATGTCAAAATTTCTTTCTGATATCTTGACCAACATAATTGGTAACAACAACTATCATATCAAAGACTCATGACATTCTAGTGAATTTGTTAAAAATAGAATTATTCCTAAAGATCATATATACTAGTTTCCTTTGAAGTTATCTCCTTATACACCAATATTCCAACTAATCTAGCAATAACTTGTATAAAAAACCGGTGGTTAGAAATAAATAAATATTCTTCTTTGCCCTTAATCGAATTTATAGAAGTCACGTTGTTGTGTTTGAATTCGACATATTCTAAATATTATGATAAATTTTTTTCGCAAATTTATGGTATAACCATGGGATCACCAATTGCAGCGGTCATAGCAAATCTAGTAATGGAAGATTTGGAAAATACAGTTATAAATCAATTAAATTATGTTCCAAATTTTTATAAAAGATACGTTGATGACTGCCTTCTATGCATACCAGCATCCAAGTTGGATTATACACTTGAAAAATTTAACAACTTCCACCCTAGAATTCAATTTACTTTTGAGAAAGATAACGAAAAACTAATAAACTTTTTGGATATAACAATTAAATATGATAATACTGGTAAAATTGAGACAAATTGGTTCACCGAACATGTATGGTCTGAAAGTTATTTAAATTTTAATTGTAATGTACCAATCACATACAAACGAAGTGTTGTTAATAACCTTACAGACAGGGCCCTAAAACTCTCACATCCTAATAACAGACCTGATAATTTGAAAAAGATTAAAGAAGTTTTACAAAGTAATGAATATCCAGAAAGTTTTTACAACCCTATGATAAAAAAAACGAATACATAAAATGTATAACAATAATAATGCAAGGGACACAAACAATAGGAGTAGTAATAATTCTAGTAATAATATCTCAACCAAAACATATATCAGTTTACCATACGTACAAGGTGCATCAGAAAAAATTCAGGGTCTGTTGAGTAAAAATAATATAAATGTAGCGCATAAACCTAATAATTATACCAAGACTTTTTTCACAAAACTTAAACCAGAAACCGAAAAATTGAAACAAGGTAATGTAGTGTATAATGTCAAATATAAAGATTGCCATGGTGAATACGTGGGTCAAACATCTCAATACCTACAAAACAGAATTTACAATCACCAATATAACATAAAAACCCACTATGAACATTCCACAGCTCTTTCAAAACACGCATTCGAAAACCACCATAGTTTTGATTTTGAAAACAAATTTTAGACGAAGAAGAAAACAGATTCAAACGTGAAATCAAATAAATGATTTGTATCAAAAAGAACAAAAATTCAATTAACTATAAGACGGACCTTCAAAGTCTCTCAAAAATATACACCATTTAATAGAGTAGCTGTAGGTGTTTTGCATCTTACCCGCCTATGAATATTATTTGTATGTTTTGTTGATGATTTTATAAATCAGACAGGTTCGAGTAACTTTATTTGATTTTAAAATATTTTAGAACGCCATGTTCACAGTCGACAGTAGATTTATAATGTGTAAGTTTTAATAGCTCATTGTTTTAAATTAATTTTGTCTTGTCTCTTATTGTTCAATGTATTTTAATTAAATAACACAATATTCATTGTAGAAGGAAAAAAAAGAAATACTTGAATATGGCAATGTAAACAATACAAAAAATCTTTTTATTTTTAACCTTAACCATGTTGGCCTATTACCGGGAATAAGCTTAAACGGAAATTTATAGAGCTTGTCATAGGTACGTTCTCCTTTTTTTGGCATACGTTCATTAGCATTAGCGTGTATATATCTGAGCAACTATAGGAAACGTTTCACAGACATTATTTTGGATACACGTGGTACTTGTAAATTTGGGTCACTTGACCAGTACATCCTCAGATCAGGTAAACTATGAAAACCGGTGATAAATAGAATACCCAGGAATGCAAATCGCTCTTCTATTTCTACCAACAGGATCTGCTTACATTCGTCAAAGAAATGGTAAAAAATTTCTTTCGGTGAATCGGAATCAACCGAGAAATTAGGTTTTGGTTTTTCTTCATAAGTGAACTTTTTGTATGTTGTAGGTTCAGATGCAGCTTTTGACCAAACGTAAGTCTTGAAAGATGGTTCAGATGGAGATGTTTCACAGCGTTCTGAAGCAATATTTGTATCTTCCCGATCTTTCACAGTGCTGAAATCATCGAAGAATGGTACACGTTTTATAGGAGTATCATCAATTTCATAGGTTGGATCAGCAATGGAATCATCACTATCCCACTCCATTGCTGAAGAAGGGGATGCCTGGAAATAACTACGCTAAATACGATTGGAGCTTGTTTCTGTATATAGCTTTCCGTCCTCAGCATCACTATCTCCTCCTACATAGGCATTTGCAGCTTGCTCGTCAGTGATTGAAACATTGTCAATATACTCAAAAGATCTTCAGGACTCATATCGGCAAAGGCTGATAATTTCAGATTTCTTTCAGCCTTTTCTATTTTATTTACAAATAATGAAGAGAAAAAAATACTCAGTATATAGATTTTCTATTCTTCAGTATATATATGTAACCATCATGTGTTAAAAAGTATTTGATTTATATAGAACCACATGCTTCATATGTAGGTGCTAAAACTAGGTTATAATTGATATATGTCGTTTCCCATGAAATAACATCTAAGCCGAGTGACATAAACATTCAATTTCCCTGGTTACAATTAATTAGATGTATACAGAATAACTAGCAGTTAATACTCACCCATATTTATTTAAAAAACAAACACAGCACAAGAAAAAACAAATACATGTGATTAATCCGGCAACTATTTTGAGGCACAGTGGTTAATATAGAGACCAGTTTTCACATCGGCCAATGGTGTTTGAGTATTTTTGCTTAGAGTTTGAACTATGCTAAGGTGCATGGCATATATACTGCGTGCATCTATCTACTAATAGAGGGCTCTACGTGATTATAAATAAAAAAAAATTGGCAAATATAGCGACCGCTAACCTATAAAGGGTTAAAGAAACGGAAAAAGTCCTGAATTTGCATTATTGAAAAAAGTCATCGTTGAAGGGTGGAGAGATCACATACCTAAGATATTGTAACCTCATAATAAATAAACGGTTTTAAAGATTAAAACTAACTTTTCCGCATCTGTGGCCCTGGATAATATTCTATCATAAAATTTGTCACTAGTATACACTTCGGGGGATGTATCCTGCTAACAAACCGATATTTGTCCAAAAATGTAATATATCTGGATTTATAGGACCCGCTGTACTCGCTCTAGTCAGCTGAAAATCACTAGGGTAATCTGTGAGACACCTTGAACAATATTCAATCATAAAAGTGGTCACTTGTATACACTCTGCAGGCTGTATCTTGCTAACAAACTGAAAATTCTCCAAAAATTACAAAAATTTGGTACTTCAAGACCATAGAACCCGGTGTACTGGCTTTAGTGAGCTGCATATCAATGGGATGCATCGTCAAGATGCTCTGAATAATATGCAATCATGAAATTGGTCACTTGTAGATACTCCGGAGGCTGTATCGTGCTGACAAACTGAAATTTTTCAAAATATCACTAAAATGTCGTACTTCTAGTACCATAGCACCCGTTGTGCTGGCTCTGGTGAGCTGAAAATCGAGAAGGTCATCTGTGACATGTCCTTAACAATATTGAATTATAAAATTGATGACTTGTTGCACTCCGGAGGCTGTATCTTGCTAACAAAAGACATGTAACGAAAAGTGCCCGACGACAACGACGACGTCGACGACATACACACAGGATTTTTTTCTAAAAACCGTTTTTTTGGGTTGTTGATGGAAAACGTGAAAATGACTCAAAAAAAAATTTCAAATTTTCATTTTTTTTTGGGGTAAGTCAATACTTTTCTCGCATATTAGATAGGTTGGGCGGAAAAGTAATATAATGAATAATTACTTGTATGACAAAATAGTATATTCTATAACAAGGGTGGAATAAGCAAAATTCTACACAAGTAGAAAGATTTGTTGAAAATGTTCTACGAGTGTAGAGTTTTGAATTCCAACCGTGTTTTAGACTATACTTTTTCTACGACTATCAAATAAAAAACAAACGAATATAACTTTATTAATAATTAAAAATTGAAAATATCTGCTTATATTTGTTTTTTTTATTTTCCTTGTCTGGATTAGTGTTATATATATATATGTATATATATATATATATATATATATATATATATATATATATATATATATATATATATATAATTATATATAGTTACGCCAGTAATTGTAGAATATTTAGATGTGACTTGTTTAGGTCAATCTTATATTTTTGCTGCGCAATGAGGTTAATATATTTTGTTGCTGCTGGTTGGAACAGGAAGGCCCCATATGTGAATTAGGCTAATTTTGTTCATGAAAATTAGTTTCGCTGACTGATAGCTCTTGGTTTTTATAAATTTGCCACATTATGCCTGTCGATACATTTAGGCGGTTCTGTAAGGATTTATCTATATATCCGTCTGCAATTTCTGTGGATTTCCAGACCCAGTGTCGTTTTAAGGTTTCTATGTTTACCCTAGAATCTACAAGCATGGTTGCTGAGGTCCTGCGGATACATTGTCCTGTGTATAATTTTGAGTCAGAAAAATTTTAAAATTGTCCCATTTTTCTAGGCACATTCCCAAATGTATTTATGCCTATAACTTGTTTCGTGCAGTGTCCTTTTGGCAAATTAATGGAAAAATTGTTTGTCACAATATCTGGAGGTCTTAGAGGAATATATTTTCAGAATAAGTGATAAAACTTTCCGGTGATCGTGAATTTTCTGGGGATTTTGGTTTTTGTATCTGGAACATAAATAACTAATGCAGAACCCACATCTTCAATATCCTGTATTTTCATTGAGTAGAGTTCATTTTTTCTACAGGCTCCCATAATTCCAATAATCATAGGGACCTGAAAAAATTAACATTATACTTGATTGTAAATGTTGTTTTTAGGCCCGGTCTTTTCATGTGCGAATAAAATGACAGGAAAATAAATTTATTAGTAGGTCTTATTCAACAAATGAAGTGTGAATGTCTCTCAAACTGACTTCAACCATTGATTTATTATTCGTTGAATTAACACAACAAATATAACTATTTTAATGTTGGCTGCAATGAAATTACAATAACTGACTTCATAATATGTTTAGAGAAGGATAGGTTGATGCACAATGTATATATGATAGAAAATGATAAACAATCATCATGTTTCGCGGTCGTCTCGTAGGTAGCAAAATAGATTATAGGTTAGCTGTCACTTGCTTGACAGCAATGAAATCAGTATTTCATGTTTTATATAAATATTTTTAAATAATTGCTGCAATTGTTTCGAAAACGGTGTAAAGACTCTCCCTTATTCCATCTTTAAACATGGTCAATACGTCCTGTCACTGTATATGCGTCACGTTCTGGGTTTACAAAATCTACTATTATTGTATCTCTTTGAATTTAAAATTTGAAAGATCAGACAATTTTGACAGTTGACAATTATTTCTAAAAGATAGTGTATTTTCTTCTTTTTTATTAAAAAGTGTTATAAAGTACACTTATTCTGCACTTCTGGCTGTAACAATTAATATTCAACGACCATATTAGTCATTTTACGTTGAGTTTAGACGGTTTTTTATGCATTTTGGTATTTCTGAACTACTTCTACTCTACGCAGTGCAGCAGGTGTACAAAACGGAACTCGCCTATTTTCTCTTTCTGTCAAATGAACCGTGATATTTGGAGAGCGCAACAAGTATTCATTCCATAACAAGGTCGAGACTGAATATTCTTGCACTAGTGCTGGAATGAAGCTATTCCATAATCAAAAACTACGTCGGAATATAGAAATTCTACAATAGTCGTAGAAAAACTAGTATTTCTTAATTAAGCATTGGTTATACCGCTTACGATAAGACATGATATGTTAGAAAATATTCATTTTATTCATTTAGAAGTTGAATGTGCAAAGAGCTAGAGGAATATTGTTTGTGCCTTTCATGGGTAATAATATTTCTCATTTAATTTCTAAATATGACATTCGTGTTAGATTTATTAAAGCTAATTCTATAGAAACAATGATTTTACGACGTCAAGCGAGTTAACCATGGAAGATTTTGGGTAGTGACGTTTTTTATAATAAAGGATAGAATAATTTATCAGTGATAGATTATTTTACAAAGTTTGTAGAAAGAGCATAGCTTAGTTAGTTATCAGCCGATACTATGAATACCAAGTTAAAGTCAATTCTAACAAGAATTGGAATTCCTTCACATCACCGATTAACGTAAAAATTTAGTGAATAGTAAATTTATATAGATTGAAAAATCGTGGAACTTCAGTCAGAAAAGGAATAGTCCGCATTATCAACAATCCAACGGTTAATCTGGAAGAATAGTACAAACTGTCAAAAATATACTGAAAAGGCAGATTTGGATAAAAAAAATCCCAATGGCACAGGACCAATTGGACAGGCTCATATCAGTAACATTTTTGCTTAAATCTCAAAATAAATAATTAGAAACAAAAGTAGTAGAATGTTTTGAGATGTACAAAAAATCGAAGTAACATTCTGGTATCGAATCAAAAACAAAAAATAAAAAAAAAATGTGGTAAATTTGTGAATTTTCTTAAAGAAATGTTTTAATGTACGATTTAGAAAGAAATGTTATATAAAAAAGTGTAAAACGTATTAAGGTCTATAAAAAAGCTTAGTAACTTTTTGCGTCAAGTGAAAAACAGAGGAAATACGATTTTTTCTCAACTTTGACAGGCCGCCTTTTTTTCTGTGACGATTTAGCTCATTAACGAACTTGTTCAAGATTTTGGCCTAACCGATTGTTGTAGCAAGCTTGGTTTCGATCCGTCAAAAAATACGCCCTCTATCGTGCTTACAAATTCCGTTATAATTTGTGAATTTTCTCAAATAAATGTTTTAATGTACGATTTAGAGAGAAATATTAGAAATTGAGTGAATGAAAACGACGAATACTCAGTGTGTATTTGTATTAATTTCCAGCTAAGCGCTTTCGGCTATTAAGCCATTCTCAAAGCTGTCCTATGAAAATTACAAAGTTTGTGAAATTTTCAAAAAACAATTTAAAAAAGTTGAACTTACGTCATTTAAAAAATAGGTGTCGAAACCATCCAGTTGATTAAGAACAATGTTCAAAGTTGAATCATTGTTATGATTAAGTCATTGAATCAAAAACATTAAAATAACCCTATTGGAAGGGTGTGAAATTATAATTTACATGATGTAAATTCATCCAAAAATAAAAACTGAATAAAAACCGGTGACAAATTTGACGTTAAAATTACGGTGGCTAATAAGCCAGCGTGCCGTGAAAACAAGTGCATGACAATACAACATATTTATACGACGAACATTGAATCAAAAGCATGGTTGAAAAGATGGAAAAAATTCATATAGTGAACTGAAAATTGTAGGAAATCCTGAATATTACATTTATTTTTAAATTTGAAAATGAAGTTAAAGATGTGATAAAAGCAAAAAATTGAAAAAACTCTATTCAAATTCAATTTCCAACATTCATCAAATTTAGATGAATAGCAAAATCTCCCTCATTCCTTAGTTGTATACTGAAATTGAATTAAGAGGTTGGATCCATTCCCTAGCCAGTCAGGAACAAGCGTAGTAAACTAAACGTGTGAAATGCTAGATAACATAAATTAAATAACACTTAGTTGACAATGCATCCATGGAGGAGTTTACATAATCTATTGACGAAGGTGGAAAAAATACGCTGGCAAGGTGAACCCAACAACTGACGGCCTCACATATGAATTAGATATAATGGCATAATGATTGTGACCCAAACTATGTCCCATACATAGCCCGACGTCAAGAACACAATGTGATTATGAATTTAAGTTAGTTGTTACAAAACTAGACCCATACTAGGCATGTACAAGAAGAGAAGAAATCATAGGAGTATGTTAAGAGTGAGAGGGGTAGGACAGAATTTGATAAGAGCTGCAAGATAAAGAAGTTGATGAACCCAACTATGACCCATACATAGCTAGGTTACACGGGAACAATGTGGTTAAGAAATTTTGGTGAGTATGACAAACCTAGATCCATACTAGGCATGTACAGGAGGAAACGGGGTGGGGTGTAAGGAGAGGACAGAGAAGGCGTGTAGTTATAACAAACCTAGATCCATACTAGGCATGTATAGAAGAGAAGAAACAAAGTTTATAAAGAGAAGAAGGTATGGCAGCCATGCCATGGATGTGACAAACTTAGATCCATACTAAGACCGTCAAGAACCAGGCATGCGCAAGAGAAGAAGAAAATAAGGAAAAGTGAAAATGAGGATGATTTGCTCAAATTAATACGTAGCTTAATGCTTAACCAAACTATGACCCATACATAGCCTGGTGTCTGATGTACAATGTGGTAATCTGGAACCAGTTCCAAGAACAACCCCAGATAATACTAGGCATGTCTCAAATGAGATCCATGGGGGAAGGGAGAGTTTGTATTCATATTATTATAAATTTGGTCATTTAATAGTGCGGCAAACTATGACCCATACATAGCTTGTCGACTAGCCACCAAAGTGTTTGAGAGATGATATAGAACTACCCAATAGAATAAACCTAGAACCGTACCAGGCATATCCATGCATAGTTCTAGGAGTGGAAAGAAAATTGTTGTTAAGAAGATACTATGAATTGGTTGTTGGATGAAGAGTGGAAGTTCCTAGATGTCTGAGACACAGTGTATAATGCAGTGATAGATGTGGTGAAAATGTGAGAAGTGAATAAGGTTGAGCAAACTTAAAATAGAAGGAAGAAGAAATAGAGGTAGAGGATGAATAGAAGATAGGAAAGACTCTTTCATTCGCTTTTTACTAATCAGCAGAGTACTGGGCGAAATATTCTTGGACCGGATCGCCACGGTGAGAATGTAAGTCGAATGTCGTAGAGGACCACAAGTTTTTGAACAGAGGCTGAAATTTACAATTAAGATGTACCTGGGTGTTGAGGAAGTTTTCTGAGTTAACATTCATTTCCCTGGGTATTTCTAGATCCTCAAGCAAGTCCATCTTCCTAAAGTTGTTCTTGGGAATGTTATGTAGGATTTTTGAGTTACGTGATGGAGAAAAGTTATGGTTATTGAACTTAATGTGGAAGCCGAAATTCGATGAAGTGGGTTTATTAAGATGTTCCTTAATTCTTGTACCTAAAGAACGAGTAGTCCAACCCACATAAGTAGATTGACAGGAATCACAAGTTAATTTGTAGATACCACTTCTATTAAGTTTATCAATAGGATCTTTGTTCTTAGAGAAAATTGTGGAAATGGAACATTAAGATTCAAAGGATATTTCAACAAGGTTCCTCTTTCTCAACATAATTTCAACGTAGAACTTAATATCTTGAAACAGTTGGCATTGAACAATGGTTATTCTCCTCAAATTGTTGATAGTATGGTCTCTAAGACAACAAGGAGGTTGAGAAGAAATTTGGCCTATCCTGAGGTTCACAACAACGTTCAAACTCAGTATCGTGCGCTGACTTATTGTGGTGAAGTTTCAGATGAAATTTCAAAGATTATTAACAACAATCTTGAAGATGTTAAAATCTCCTTTCAATCCAAATGTTCCATTTCCACAATTTTCTCTAAGAACAAAGACCCTATTGATAAACTTAATAGATGTGGTACCTACAAATTAACTTGTGATTCCTGTCCATCTACTTATGTGGGTAGGACTACTCGTTCTTTAGGTACTAGAATTAAGGAACATCTTAATAAACCCACTTCATCGAATTTCGGCTTCAACATTGAGTTCAATAACCATAACTTTTCTCCATCACGTAACTCAAAAATCCTACATAACATTCCCAGGAACAACTTTAGGAAGATGGACTTGCTTGAGGATCTAGAAATACTCAGGGAAATGAATGTTAACTCAGAAAACTGCCTCAACACACAGGTACATCCTCATTGTAAATTTCAGCCCCTGTTCAAAACCTTGTGGTCCTCTTTCCCATCTTCTATTCATTCTATACCTCTATTTCTCCTTTCTTCTATTTTAAGTTTGCTCAACCTTATTCACTTCTCACATTTTCACCACATCTATCACTGCATTATACACTGTGTCTCAGACATCTAGGAACTTCCACTCTTCATCCAACAACCAATTCATAGTAACTTCTTAACAACAATCTTCTTTCCACTCCCAGAACTATGCATGGATTTGCCTGGTACGGTTCTAGGTTTATTCTATTGGGTAGTTCTACATCATCTCTCGAACACTTTGGTGGCTAGTCGACAAGCTATGTATGGGTCATAGTTTGCCGCACTATTAAATGACCAAATTTATAATAATATGAATACAAACTCCCCCTTCCCCCCATGGATCTTATTTGAGACATGCCTAGTATTATTTGGGGTTATTCTTGGGAATGGTTCCAGATTACCACATTGTACATCAGACACCAGGCTATGCATGGGTCATAGTTTGGTTAAGCATTAAACTACGTATTAATTAGAGCAAATCATCCTCCTTTTCACTTTTCCTTATTTTCTTCTTCTCTTGAGCATGCCTGGTTCTTCACGGTCTTAGTATGGATCTAAGTGTGTCACATCAATGGCATGGCTGCCATCCTTTCTTCTCTTTATAGACTTTGTTTCTTCTCTTCTAAACATGCCTAGTATGGATCTAGGTTTGTTATAACTACACGCCTTCTCTGTCTTCTCCTTACACCCCACCCCGTTTCCTCCTGTACATGCCTAGTATGGATCTAGGTTTGTCATACTAACCAAAATTTCTTAACCACATTGTTCCCGTGTAACCTAGCTATGTATGGGTCATAGTTGGGTTCATCAACTTCTTTATCTTGCAGCTCTTTCAAATTCTGTCCTACCCCTTTCACTCTTAACATACTCCTATGATTTCTTCTCTTCTTGTACATGCCTAGTATACGTCTAGGTTTGTAACAACTAACTTAAATTCATAATCACATTGTGTTTTTGACGTCGGGCTATGTATGGGACATAGTTTGGGTCATTAGGTCACAATCATTATGCCATTACATCTAATTCATATGTGAGGCCGTCAGTTGTTGGGTTCACCTTGCCAGCGTATTTCTTCCACCTTCGTCAATAGATTATGTAAACTCCTCCATGGATGCATTTACAACTAAGTGTTATTTAATTTATGTTATCTAGCATTTCACACGTTTAGGTTACTACGCTTGTTCCTGACTGGCTGGGGAACGGATCCAACCTCTTAATTCAATTTCAGTATACAACTAAGGAATGAGGGGGATTTTGCTATTCATCTAAATTGGATGAATGTTGGAAATTGAATTTGAATAGAGTTTTTTCAATTTTTTGCTTTTATCACATCTTTAACTTCATTCTCAAATTTAAAAATAAATGTAATATTCAGGGTTCCCTACAATTTTTAGTTCACTATATGAATTTTTTTCATCTTTTCAACCATGCTTTTGATTCAATGTTCGTCGTATAAATATGTTGTATTGTCATTCACTTGTTTTCACTTATTAGACAGCGTAGTTTTAACGTCAAACTTGTCACCGATTTTCATTCAATTTTTTATTTTTGAATGAATTTACATCATGTAAATTATAATTTTACACCCTTCCAATAGGGTTATTTTAATGTTTTTAATTCAATGACTTAATCATAACAATGATTCAACTTTGAACATTGTTCTTAATCAACTGGATGGTTTCGACACCTATTTTTCAAATGACGTAAGTTCAACTTTTTTAAATTGTTTTTTCAAAATTCCACAAACTTTGTAATTTCCATATGACAGCTTTGAGAATGGCTTAATAGCCGAAAGCGCTTAGCTGGAAATTAATAAACAAATACACACTGGGTATTCGTCGTTTTCATTCACTGAATTTACATCTAGTATGTACACCATATCAACAGACAGTTCTAGACATATTAGATACAAAAGTTGTAAAACGTGTTAAGGTGTATAAAAAAGCTCAGTATTTTTTTTGCGTCAAATGAAAAACAAAGGAAATATGATTTTTTTCAACTTTGACGGGCCGCCATTTTTTTTACTGGGCCGATTTGGCTCATTAACGAACTCGTCCAAGATTTTGGTCTAAACGATTTTTGTAGCGAGTTTGGTTTCGATCCATCAAGAAATACGCCCTCTATCGTGCTTACAAATTCCGGTATAATTTGTGAATTTTCTTAAATTAATGTTTTAATGTAAGATTTAGAGAGAAATATTAGAAATTGAGTGAATGAAAACGACGAATACTCAGTGTGTATTTGTTTATTAATTTCCAGATAAGTGCTTTCGGCTATAAAGCCATTCCCAAAGCTGTCCTATGAAAATTACAAAGTTTGTGAAATTTTGAGAATACAATTTAAAAAAGTTGAACTTACGTCATTTAAAAAATAGGTGTCGAAACCATCCAGTTGATTAAGAACAATGTTCAAAGTTGAATCATTGTTATGATTAAGTCATTCAATTAAAAACATTAAAATAACCCTATTGGAAGGGTGCAAAATTATAATTTACATGATGTTATAACACATACATTATATATATATATATATATATATATATATATATATATATATATATATATATATATATATATATAATATAAATTTCGATTTTCTACTACACCTGTTTTAGTCGAAATTTCGATAATTTCGACTTATTGGCCTGACCGTTCTTCGAAGGGCAAAACAACTACATTCCTGGCTAATACCACGCAGAATATTGAATTACATCCCCTTCGAAAACCGTGACGTCGATCGGCCATTTTGCCGATACGGACATCTGTGGTGATTCGCAACTGATAGCGGAAGAGCATAGTACACTTACGCGTTTCGACCTTCTTGGGGTCTCTTCAAGAGTGCCGTAATGCCTTCCAGTTCAGAATCTCTAATCCGAACTGAAGATTACACCCTCCGACAACCTCTCTTGGTTCGTGTAGTTACACAAGCGAGAAGTAGTCAGTTGGCGCCATCTTCACTTTCAGTTGCGAACCAACACCTCAGATAAATGCGACCGTATTAGTCGTATTAAATAAAAATGACTATAATTTCATAAAATACGAGGTGCTATATGAAATATAAATTTCGATTTTCTACTACACCTGTTTTAGTCGAAATTTCGATAATTTCGACTTATTGGCCTGACCGTTCTTCGAAGGGCAAAACAACTACATTCCTGGCTAATACCACGCAGAATATTGAATTACATCCCCTTCGAAAACCGTGACGTCGATCGGCCATTTTGCCGATACGGACATCTGTGGTGATTCGCAACTGATAGCGGAAGAGCATAGTACACTTACGCGTTTCGACCTTCTTGGGTCTCTTCAAGAGTGCCGTAATGCCTTCCAGTTCAGAATCTCTAATCCGAACTGAAGATTACACCCTCCGACAACCTCTCTTGGTTCGTGTAGTTACACAAGCGAGAAGTAGTCAGTTGGCGCCATCTTCACTTTCAGTTGCGAACCAACACCTCAGATAAATGCGACCGTATTAGTCGTATTAAATAAAAATGACTATAATTTCATAAAATACGAGGTGCTATATGAAATATAAATTTCGATTTTCTACTACACCTGTTTTAGTCGAAATTTCGATAATTTCGACTTATTGGCCTGACCGTTCTTCGAAGGGCAAAACAACTACATTCCTGGCTAATACCACGCAGAATATTGAATTACATCCCCTTCGAAAACCGTGACGTCGATCGGCCATTTTGCCGATACGGACATCTGTGGTGATTCGCAACTGATAGCGGAAGAGCATAGTACACTTACGCGTTTCGACCTTCTTGGGTCTCTTCAAGAGTGCCGTAATGCCTTCCAGTTCAGAATCTCTAATCCGAACTGAAGATTACACCCTCCGACAACCTCTCTTGGTTCGTGTAGTTACACAAGCGAGAAGTAGTCAGTTGGCGCCATCTTCACTTTCAGTTGCGAACCAACACCTCAGATAAATGCGACCGTATTAGTCGTATTAAATAAAAATGACTATAATTTCATAAAATACGAGGTGCTATATGAAATATAAATTTCGATTTTCTACTACACCTGTTTTAGTCGAAATTTCGATAATTTCGACTTATTGGCCTGACCGTTCTTCGAAGGGCAAAACAACTACATTCCTGGCTAATACCACGCAGAATATTGAATTACATCCCCTTCGAAAACCGTGACGTCGATCGGCCATTTTGCCGATACGGACATCTGTGGTGATTCGCAACTGATAGCGGAAGAGCATAGTACACTTACGCGTTTCGACCTTCTTGGGTCTCTTCAAGAGTGCCGTAATGCCTTCCAGTTCAGAATCTCTAATCCGAACTGAAGATTACACCCTCCGACAACCTCTCTTGGTTCGTGTAGTTACACAAGCGAGAAGTAGTCAGTTGGCGCCATCTTCACTTTCAGTTGCGAACCAACACCTCAGATAAATGCGACCGTATTAGTCGTATTAAATAAAAATGACTATAATTTCATAAAATACGAGGTGCTATATGAAATATAAATTTCGATTTTCTACTACACCTGTTTTAGTCGAAATTTCGATAATTTCGACTTATTGGCCTGACCGTTCTTCGAAGGGCAAAACAACTACATTCCTGGCTAATACCACGCAGAATATTGAATTACATCCCCTTCGAAAACCGTGACGTCGATCGGCCATTTTGCCGATACGGACATCTGTGGTGATTCGCAACTGATAGCGGAAGAGCATAGTACACTTACGCGTTTCGACCTTCTTGGGTCTCTTCAAGAGTGCCGTAATGCCTTCCAGTTCAGAATCTCTAATCCGAACTGAAGATTACACCCTCCGACAACCTCTCTTGGTTCGTGTAGTTACACAAGCGAGAAGTAGTCAGTTGGCGCCATCTTCACTTTCAGTTGCGAACCAACACCTCAGATAAATGCGACCGTATTAGTCGTATTAAATAAAAATGACTATAATTTCATAAAATACGAGGTGCTATATGAAATATAAATTTCGATTTTCTACTACACCTGTTTTAGTCGAAATTTCGATAATTTCGACTTATTGGCCTGACCGTTCTTCGAAGGGCAAAACAACTACATTCCTGGCTAATACCACGCAGAATATTGAATTAAATCCCCTTCGAAAACCGTGACGTCGATCGGCCATTTTGCCGATACGGACATCTGTGGTGATTCGCAACTGATAGCGGAAGAGCATAGTACACTTACGCGTTTCGACCTTCTTGGGTCTCTTCAAGAGTGCCGTAATGCCTTCCAGTTCAGAATCTCTAATCCGAACTGAAGATTACACCCTCCGACAACCTCTCTTGGTTCGTGTAGTTACACAAGCGAGAAGTAGTCAGTTGGCGCCATCTTCACTTTCAGTTGCGAACCAACACCAATCACCACAGATGTCCGTATCGGCAAAATGGCCGATCGACGTCACGGTTTTCGAAGGGGATGTAATTCAATATTCTGCGTGGTATTAGCCAGGAATGTAGTTGTTTTGCCCTTCGAAGAACGGTCAGGCCAATAAGTCGAAATTATCGAAATTTCGACTGAAACAGGTGTAGTAGAAAATCGAAATTTATATTTCATATAGCACCTCGTATTTTATGAAATTATAGTCATTTTTATTTAATACGACTAATACGGTCGCATTTATCTGAGGTGTTGGTTCGCAACTGAAAGTGAAGATGGCGCCAACTGACTACTTCTCGCTTGTGTAACTACACGAACCAAGAGAGGTTGTCGGAGGGTGTAATCTTCAGTTCGGATTAGAGATTCTGAACTGGAAGGCATTACGGCACTCTTGAAGAGACCCAAGAAGGTCGAAACGCGTAAGTGTACTATGCTCTTCCGCTATCAGTTGCGAATCACCACAGATGTCCGTATCGGCAAAATGGCCGATCGACGTCACGGTTTTCGAAGGGGATGTAATTCAATATTCTGCGTGGTATTAGCCAGGAATGTAGTTGTTTTGCCCTTCGAAGAACGGTCAGGCCAATAAGTCGAAATTATCGAAATTTCGACTAAAACAGGTGTAGTAGAAAATCGAAATTTATATTTCATATAGCACCTCGTATTTTATGAAATTATAGTCATTTTTATATATATATATATATATATATATATATACATATATATATATATATATATATATACATATATATATATATATATATATATATATATATATATATATATATATATATATATATATATATATATATATATATATATATATATATATATATATATATATATAACCTTTGGAACGGAGGGTGATTTTGGTATCTAGGGAAACCAAAACGAAAAACTGCATTGAAATTTTTCCGAAGTCGCGTCATGCTACTCTGTACAATAGCCCTATTTCATTTTGAAATAAGCCCAAAAGGGCATTTAGTATTGTTAGAATCCATTTCATACTCTTGAAGGGGTTCGTCACGTTTCCGCCTTCGGTTCTTCAGCTGGAATATGCACAACTGTTCCAAATGTTCGTGACCATATCGCATGTCCAACCTCTTCTTAAGCTGCTCGAAGTCATCCGTTTCTTCAAGTGGTATCTTCTGAAGTACATCTAAGGCATCTCTCCGAAGCGCGATGGTTAAGTTTACTGCCTTCTCTCTATCGGACCTATTATTTACTCTAGCAGCCGCTTCAAATTGTTTCACATAACACACGCGTGGGTTGTCCGTGGGATGTGTGGGCTGCGCGTGTGCTGGGTTCAATATGCGATGGGCCTAAAGCTCGACAGGGTTGTGTTCCATTTTGTTACAATCGCGTTGTATCGGGATGTTTCAAAATAAATATTGTTATTGTATTATAAATCATCGGGACAACCAAAAGAATAAATGGAATTTTGGTCTACTAGGTATTATATCCAGCTTGTATAAGATTTTTCCGTCCAATAGCTCTTCTACGGATTGATACTTTTTTGTAATGTTTATGTCTTCCTATAATTTCCCCATTTCTTTCACTAGAAGTATAACTACATAATACCACAATATTAAATTATCAGTAAAATAATTCAATTCAGTTTTCTCCAATAATTTTTAATGTTATAATCATTCTGATTTTTCTACTATAAAACCTGTAGGTTTATACTATGATATATTTTAAATTAATAAGTATCGTCGTCCTCATAAATTTTTAAATCTATGTTTTCAAAGATAACTGTTACTTTTGTCTTAAGTTTTTAAATATCCCTGCTCCTTGAAAATGAGTACTACCTGTTTTTATCAAATTATTCCTATTTCCTTCTAGCTTTTGACCATGTTCTGACATTACTAAAAATCCTGGCTCCTACTCAACCCTAGCAAGTGATATTCGTATCCTTATTTATCACCACTGGTGGTGGTTCTATACTTTTAAGTACCATATTTGGCGTCAATTCCTCACTAGATTGTGCTTTTAGGCTGTACCGAGTGGGTTATCTAATTGTTTCTTTAGTAGTGCAGCTGGGATTACCAAATACCTCATTTCTATCTTAAAAATTTTTACTACCTGATTTACTCAAAACTTTTCTATTTCTTCTACCTTTCGACGTTTTTCTAACATAACTTTATATGACGTAGCTGTCTCAACTCCCTTTTATTATGATCATAAAATTATTTTTGTTGCCATAACCTGTCCTGTAATTTGAGTCTAGTTTCCGAATAATCTCTATGATTTTGGTTAAAAATTGCACAGAACTCTTCAACTAGTGACCGAGTATTATCTATAGTCGGTGTATTTCTTAACCCCTACAATACTAAATGCCCTTTTGGGCTTATTTCAAAATAAAATAGGGCTATTGTGGAGAGTAGCTTGACGCGACTTCGGAAAAATTTCAATGCAGTTTTTCATTTTGGTGTCCCTAGATGCCAAAATCACCCTTCGTTCCAAAGGTTATATATATATATATATATATATATATATATATATATATATATATATATATATGTATATATATATATATATACAGGGTGTCCCGGGACTAATGGGAAAAAAGTCAGGAGCGTATAATATGAGCCAAAATAATGTTAGTACTTCATAGGCCTCCAAAGTTTGAATTTTGAATTTGGTTTTAATTTTTATTTTTTGTACTAGTTGTTTGATCTTCATAAAATTTACGGCAAAGCTATAATGTACGTGTATGCTTATTTTGGAAAGGTAAATAGATTTACAGTTGTGCCTTGAAGCCAGGGACGGACTACCCGCAATGGTTAGTGATCCAAAAATTTTGCAGGGATGGCATACCCTGTATTAAATTATCGAAATTGACTTCCCCACACATTAAGCTAACGAAAAGGTGCTCCTGTTGGAACTCGATAAAATGAGCCGTTTGGCTAGTATTTACAGTTTTATTAATGCACTACGTACCAATTTACCTAACTAACTTATTAATACGATGTCCAAGATTTACACCTACAGTACTACAACAAAATAATTTAACGATAGCACAAGATGAAAAACATTAACTTCTTATTAATTCGAAAGTTGGTAGAAACTTTTTAAAAGTGTTTTTACCGTTTATGAACTAACCATAGGATAATTTGGTCAAACGTTGTGTAGGATAGTTCGTAGTCAATAATTCATAAGTCCTTAATTCAACAGTTACTATGGCAGAATTCACTTTTATTGAGTGCGCAGAATTGCATTTAATGTATGGACTGGCTTCTCGAAACTGTTTAGAAGCCAGAAGGCTTTATTCAGAGCATTTTGCAAACAGAGCATTGCCAGACAGACGAATGTTTGAGCGTATTGATCTCAGGTTACGAGAAACAGGTATGAATAAGTAAATGTAATTTTCCATGTATACAAAACAAAATTTAGTGCTAACAATAGTGGAGAAGGTCCAGTACGAAGCGTACGTACTGTGGCAGTTGAACAGGACTTCTTAAACTTGTTAAATGCAGTTGATAATGAACCATCATCGAGTTTACGAAAATTATCGAGAGAACATAACGTCTCGAAATCAGTTGTTCATCGCGTCTTAAAAGAACAGCTTCTATATCCTTTTCACATGAAAAAAGTACACAGTCGCTGATTATCCTGCACGAATTGAGTATAGCCAGTGGTTTCTGCGACAACAACAAGCAGACAATACATTTATTAGTAACGTTCTTTTTACGGACGAATCTGGTTTCACCAGAGATGGATTCATTAATTCTCACAATATGCATTTATGGGATGATGTGAATCCACATGGCATTATCCAAACTAAGAACCAGCATAGATTCATGGTTAATGTTTGGGCAATCATTTGATAGGACCGTACTTTATTGACGGTACTTTGACCGGTCAGAGATATTTGGAGTTTTTGCAAAATGAGTTATGGAACCTGTTTGATGATGTGCCTCTACAAACTCGTAGGAATTTATGGTTCATGCATGATGGGGCCACTCCTCATTTCAGTTTAGATTTACGCCAGCATTTACACACAAGGTTTCCTAATAGATGGATTGGTCGTGGAGGCCCTTTTCAATGGCCACCGCGATCAGGAGACGTTAATCCTATACATTTCTTTCTCTGGGGTTATCTCAAAAGTAAGGTATACGCAACACCTGTGCAAACAAGGTAAGATTTAATAGACAGAATTATGTTACACTGCAATGTTATTAGAAATAATATGGGATTGCTCTTTCAAGTGCAAAGAAACAACCTTCGTAGACTTAGATTGTGCGTGGAAGTGGGAGGAGCTGATATTGAACACTTATTACAATAACGTTAGTTTTTGTTGTTGTTTAGGAATTAGTTTTTGTCAAATGTTCTTGAACTTGTCTTTTTAGAGGTTTTCTTAATGGCTTAATAATGTTGTGTTCGTAATTTTGATTAAACGCAACTAATTACGTTGTTTCCGTTCCTATTTAATTCCCATTAAATGAGTTCTTAATGAATCTATCATATGCTATCATCAAATTATTTTTTTGTAGTACTGTAGGCAAATCTTGGACATCGTATTAATAAGTTAGTTAGGTAAATTGGTAGTTAGTGCATTAGTAAAACTGTAAATATTAGCCAAACGGCTTATTTTATCGAATTCCAACAAGAGTACCTTTTCGTTAGCGTAATGTGTGAGGAAGTCAATTTCGATATATACATACAGGGTGTGCCATCCCTGCAAAAGTTTTGGATCACTAGCCATTGCGGGTAGTCCGTCCCTGGCTTCAAGACACAACTGTAAATCTGTTTACCTTTCCAAAATAAACGTACACGTACAATATAGCTTTGCCGTAAATTTTATAAAGATCAAATAACTAGTACAAAAAATAAAAATTAAAACCCAATTCAAAATTAAAACTTTGGGGGCCTATAACTCGAAAACGAGGGCCTGCATAGAAAAAGTTTATATGAAGTAATAACATTATTTTGGCTCAGATTATACGCTCCTGACTTTTTTCCCATTAGTCCCGGGACACCCTGTATATATATAACCTTTGCTCCATGTACACATCTAAAATGACTCTAGAATAAATAAAATATTTATTTAATAAACAATTCAAGTAAGTAAGTATATATATATATATATATATATATATATATATATATATATATATATATATATATATATATATATATATATATACATATACAGTTATTTTCCAACTATTTTCAAGCTAATCTCAAATACATCATTTGACAAGAGTCTTTAGATGAAATTGACTGTCTCGACCCTTACTTCGTGGAATATGCTCATATTAGCGTTTTTAATTGAAACTCAAGGTCTCTAGTTAATTCCACAATATAATACAATTGTCAATTTTATAGAATTTTCAATAACTTGTATTATATTGTGGAATTAACTAGAGACCTTTAGTTTCATTTAAAAACACTAAGTCTTTTGAATTTTTTTCTTGCCAAATCATTTTTTAGATCTGCTTGAAATTTGTTGGAAAGTTACTATGATTATGTACATACATAAAAATTTTATCTGAATAACCTTCAATGAATAAATAGAGAATTATTTGGACGAATGTTTTAGTGTAAGTATCAAATGAAAATATAACAAGTTGGATGAATTTAATAAACGACATAGTATTTTACGTGATTTCAAAAATTTCTGTGATTGAAATTTCAATATTTAAATTGTTTATTAAATCCGCAGATGGTAAATTTGGTAGAAATGATGACTACAGATTTTTTATTAATAAAGTAATATACCAAAATAAGTTGTCAATAGTAATACTCCAACCGGAATTGAGCTCTGGTCTCTGGATTCAGAGTACCAAACATTTTATTTAAATATTTTCCAATGAAAGGTCTGTGAAATTAAAAACTAAATATAACTGAATGAGGAGGTATATATTAAGTTGAAGATGGAAATAAAAAAAAATAGGTCCCACCGAGATTTGAACTCGGATCGCTGGATTCAAAGTCCAGAGTGCTAACCATTACACCATGGAACCGATATGAAAAAATGCAACCTATGACCATAGTATACGTTGTGATTAAAATAATTGGAGAAAGTTTGTAAGAGAAATGGTAGTTGTAGACGTGAAAATAAACCCATACTATCATAATGGCTTGGAAGAAATTCTGAACAGTATATGATTTATAACGTTTTTGTTTATTTATAATGAGAAATGAAAAACTATAAATAGCTACATAAATAGCACTATATTCGAATGAAGTGTTACGTATTTTTAAATTTCAATTTGAATTTTTGAAAAAAATTTGTATGAATAGTGATGTTAATAGATTTAAAAAGAGTCATAAATTTGTGTAGGTATATTTAAATAGTTCCACACATAAAGGTTATAATATATATATAGTGGACATTTTGATTAATTAGGAGGTATGACACCGATGATAAGAACACAACTGAGTATCTGCAATAAGAGAAATATATTTTTCGTTATTTACAAATATTGAAATTATTTTTTTAAACAAAAATTTCGCGTACACACTGCACTTTTCAAAAGTAATTTAAAATACTGTTACGAAACAGCACCCTGGTATAGTCCCTAATAACCGACTCTATCTAAGCCAGGTATAAAAGTTAAAATTATGGCGGATACTATCTTATGTAAACATTGTTTTTGTGACCAGAGTTATCTAGAAAAAGCCAGAAAAATTATTTGTTACTGTGTAAGCCGCAGCCCAGAATTCACTAGTAAAAACGGCTTTAATAAATGAGGGACTGATCAGGAAGAGTTAGTTTAGTTTATAATTTGACATCGTGAGTTGAACAGTGAATAAGTGCACATAAATTGAGTGATTATATAAATTAGTTTGAGTGAATGTACTGAGTATATATAAATTGACTGTTAGTGATTAGTTTAGTGTTTAAATAAATTAAGTAAGTGAACCTACCGTGTGTTTAAAATTAATCCCACCCGTTTATTGTTTAAATAAATAACACAAACATTACATTGGTGTCAGGTGTGAAGTTATATGAATAAATTGCTACGTAAAAATGGCCAAGAGACTATGTGACCTCAAAGTGGCGGAGCTAAGAGCAGAATTGGAAGATCGTGAGTTGGAAACGTACGGCAACAAAAGTGAATTAGTAAAGACTTAAAGTGGCACTGGAAAATGACGGCTTTGATCCAGAATAATTTTTATTCAATGACGAGGCTTCCATCTTAATCTCGACAATTTCTGCCATGGAAGAGAAGATTTCTGCTAATATGGACGAGAAGATTATGATAATGATGAACGATTTTTCGGATATGAAGAATGATATTTCTGCTAACATGGACGAGAAGATTTCTGCTTTGAAGAACGATATTCCTGGCATGGAAGAGAAGATTTCTACGAATGTAAAAAAGCGATATTTCGGCTATAAAGAACGATATTTCTACTTTGAAGAACGATATATCTGCCGATATCTTATTAATGAATAATGACATTGCCGCTGACGTGGAAAATAAAATTCACTCTCTTAAATCGGATATTGAGGATAAAATCATAACGATGGACGAGAAAATGGAGAATAAAATGACAACTATGGACGAAAAAATCAAGGAGTTAGAGAGTAAGATAACAGATTTAAGAACACAAGACACGCCAGCAGAACAAAAGAAGATCAAGATATGCAAGCCAGCAACACAACCCAAGACAGAAGATATGAGCAGTTTTGCCCGAGTGAAGGGTCCAACGTTCGACGGAAAGACATCGTGGACCAATTATGTGAAACAATTTGAAGCGGCCACTAGAGTAAATAATAGGTCCGATAGAGAGACGGCAGTAAACTTAACCATCGCGCTTCGGGGAGATGCCTTAGATGTACTTCAGAAGATACCACTTAAAGAAACGGATGACTTCGAGCACCTTAAGAAGAGGTTGGACATGCGATATGGTCACGAACATTTGGAACAGTTGTACATATTCTAGCTGAAGAATCGAAGGCGGAAACGTGACGAACCCCTTCAAGAGTATGAAATGGATATAGCCCGACTAGTTCGATTTGCTTATCCATCAGCACCAGAGAACATGATGGAATGTTTAGGCATCCAGGCCTTTATTGACGGCTTATGTGACCACGATATGGAGAAGACGCTTCGATTAGCCCATCCTAAAACATTGGTCGATGCATTGACTGCTGCTCTTGAATATGAAGCAGCCACGATGGCTTCGGGATACAGCAAAGGTAGGACCATACAGGAAAAAGGTGACGATGACAGACTTGACCAGATCGTCAACCTGTTGAAAGGTATGGTAGACGTGAAGCCGAAGAAGACCAGGTGCTGTAATTGTGGCGAGCTAGATGATGCACGCAGTTCGTGTAAGCGTCCTACGACTCCTGCAAACCAAGAACCTCTTAAATGCAAAGCAGCCGCGAAGGACTCGCGCTACAACAAAGGTAGGACCATGCAGGAAGAAGATGACGATGACAAACTTGACCAGATCGTCAACTTGTTGAAAGGTATGACAGACAGGAAGCCGAAGAAGATCAAATGCCGGAATTGTGGCGAGCTACAGCGCGTACGCAGTCCCTCTAAGCGCCCCAAGACTCCTGTGACCCAAGAACTTCGGTCATCGGAGAAATCAGACAGGGGTGAACATCCAGCTAATGTGAATCACCGAAAAGCCAACTCTTAACCTAGACGGTCATGCCCTGTAGACTATTCACAATGCCACAAGTCGAGATCTAAGGAAGTTGCAGTTTCAAGAATTACAGTAGTCAACTAGGAATGGTCACCCACTAGGATCAGAGAAAATCAGGAGAATGATCCTCACCTGAAGATGATCCGGCAATGAAAGAATGAAAATCGGCGACCTACCTGGCAAGAAGTGTCAGGATTTTCACCGACACTCAAGGCATATTGGGCTCAGTGGGACTCCCGTGTCCTGGAAGAAGGGCTGTTGAAAAGAGTCCTTGAAAACGATGATGGTTCTGAGATGAGGAGACAGCTAGTTATCCCGAGAACAAGAGTAGCTGAGGTACTGAAAAAGTTACACGACAGTCCATCGGGAGGTCATCTGGGAGTGAAGAAAACCCTTCAGCGAGTCAGTGAAAGGTTTTATTGGATGAACAGCTCCGACGATGTGAAGGACTGGTGTAAGAAATGTACGACTTGTGCTACGAGTAATGGACCACATCGCAAGAGAAAGGCTCCCATGAAACAGTACAATGTTGGAAGCCTTTTTGAAAGGATTGCTTTAGATATCGCTGGACCATTGCCGACGACAGAAATGGTAGCAATTGGTTGTAATGGATTATTTCACAAAATGGGTAGAAATTTGCGCTATTCCCAACCAAGAGGCCACAACTGTCGCGGATGAATTGGTGAAGGAATTTATCAGCCGATATGGAGTACCCTTGAAAGTCCACAGTGACCAGGGGAGAAATTTTGAAAGCCATTCATTCCAGGAGATTTGCGACAAGCTGGGAATGAAGAAGACCAGGACAACAGCTTTACATCCACAGTCAGATGGAATGGTTGAGAGAATGAACAGGACTATTGGAAAATACCTGTCCAAAGTAGTATCCAGCCATCAGAGAGATTGGGATCAGTATATTTCCATATTCGCATTGGCTTATCGATCTGCTGTCAATGAGTCCACGGGTGAAACACCAGCTAAAATCCTGTTTGGACGTGAAATGAGGCTTCCTTGTGACCTGGAATTTGGCTGCCGGTCTGGAGAAGATCTAGCAGGCGAAGACTACGTGATCCAATTGAGAAGAAGGCTGGACGATATTCATGAATTAGTTCGAACCAATCTTCAAGTTGCCAGCGACAGAATGAAAAGTCGGTACGACATGCAGGTCACAGAAGGCGATTTTAAAAAAGGGGACAAAGTATGGTTACACAATCCGACGAGGAGAAAAGGATTTTCTCCAAAATTACAAAAGTCCTGGGAAGGTCCATACTTAATGAAGAAAAGGATCGATGATGTTTTATATCGCATAAGCAAGATCCCCAACGGAAAACCAATTGTAGTTCACCAAAACCGACTAGCGCCATTCGAAGGAGACCATGACATAGAGGAAGGAGTAAACCTTATTCGAGATGTGTCCGACCCTACCTTCGAGGAATTTATGGGCACGTATAGAGGTACCGGGAAAGCTAGATATGGAGTCACTGCGGAACAACAACAAGATCTGATCACTCTCCCGGAAGATTATTCACTGGCATACAACATCCCCGCCCGTATCAAGAACGCACGAGGGTTGGCAACCGTCTTTCGAAAGAAGTTCGGGCAATTAGAAAAACTTGAACACCAGATTCCAGCCCCTGGCAAGACACTGAAACTGAAACATAATTCGCGGTACGTCTTCTACGTGGTAACTAAAAATGAATTCTAAGATCGATCTACCTACCGCGATGTGTGGGAAACACTTCGAAACCTCCGAGACTATGTGTTGGAATCCAAAGTGAAGAAACTGGCTATGCCTAAGATAGCGAGTAACCAGTTGGATTGGCGAATCATCAGGAACATGGTAGAGATTATCTTCCAAGATACCGGTGTTCAGATATTAGTTTGCAGCTACAACCCCCGTTATCAGTATCCGATGAAGACGGTGCCCTGCTATTTCCATAAGATCGGAAAGGGTAGAAATGGGACCAGTTGCCGATTTAAACATCCAGTCTCGGCTACACAAAAGTTCCAGGAGGAACTTCCATTTAAGGAGGGGATAACGTTACGAAACAGCACCCTGGTATAGTCCCTAAAAACCGACTCTGTCTAAGCCAGGTATAAAAGTTAAAATTATGGCGGATACGCAGTTTTAAAAAACTGTTTACGAGTTTACGACTATCTTATGTAAACATTGTTTTAGTGACCAGAGTTATCTAGAAAAGGCCAAAAAAATTATTTGCGACTGTGTAAGCCGCAGCCCAGAATTTACTAGTAAAAACGGCTTTAATATATAAGGGACTGATCAGGAAGAGTTAGTTTAGTTCATAATTTGGCATCGTGAGAAAAACGGTAAATAAGTGCATATAAATTAAGTGATTAAATAAATTAGTTTGAGTGAATGTACTGAGTATATATAAATTAAGTGTTAGTGATTAGTTTAGTGTTTAAATAAGTTAAGTAAGTGAACCTACCGTGTGTTTAGAATTTATCCCACCCGTTTATTGTTTAGATAAATAACAAAAACATTACAATAACATATAGCCAAATAGCTGATATCAGCTTTCTTCAAAAATTGAATAGATGAGGCTTTTACTTGATGAAGATCCAATCTCCCGCAGTGTCTAATGACTACATAATTTCAAAAGGCATTGTGGTTGGGCCCGAGTGTGACATTAAGCCATGTTTTTGCTTTCTTTTTGTCTTATTTTTTATACAAATTATGCAACTTTTACAAATTTTCTTCATATTCTTCGTTAAATTCTTTGCCTTATAGTTCGGGCATATGATCTTCTGAAATATGATGAATGCCTATGTGACAAATGTTTTCATAAGTGTCCTTGATAAATTCGATACTAAATTTTTCTCATAATTTAATTTTTTCTGCAATGTTCCTTATTTTATATAAATTTCTTTTTCTTCGATATTAATTTATCTTTTGACATTTCTATTTCTTTATTATCCTCTTGATCTGTTAGAAAATCTGCCAGTGTTATCATGTTTATAATTTTAAGCTGTTCTTTTATGTTTTCATCAGGATCTAGTACAGGGTTTCTGCTCAGGCAGTCAGCCTCAACATTATATTTACCAGGTTCATATTTAATTTCAATATCGTATTGGGATAGATAATATGTTTAGTCCCCAAGCTCTTCATCAGTTCTTGATCTGATATTCAAATTTTCTATTGGTTAGTGATACGAAAATACTATAAATTCTCTTTCTATAAATAAATGTTGCCAACATCGTACAGATTCTTTCACAGCCAAGTATTCTAGGTATATCGCTTTTTCCTTTTCTGTTCCATCTTCTTGTGGATGTTCCAGTACAGCTCCAAGTCCTTGAAGCCTAGCATCTGTATATATGTATATCGGTCGATTAGGGTTTGCGTTTGGTCTTCCGGTGTTTTTCCATGTTTTACACCCTTATTTCGTTATACCGTACTGAGGGCGGTTAATGAGCCAGAAACATGCATGTCTGCGATAACCACTCTGTTTCAGTACCCTTTTTCTATTTTCGTGAATTACCCAAGAATATATTTGTTGTTGATTATATCTTATGTCACATAACCTAGCGGCATATAATTCAGTTCCTATGAACAAATGTAATTTTGATAGAGAGATTAATACAATTAGAGAAATAGCAACATCCAACGGTTATCCATTACATATGATAAATAAGCTAATTAATGAGACAGAGGAAAAAGTGGCATTACAACTAATATTTCCTAAACAAACTGATGAAATAAAAACTTATAACACCATTACATATGCAGGAAATATTTCTAATAATATTTCAAATATAATATCTTTAGCGACTTATACAACAATTTCTTTTGAAACAGAAAGTAACGTTAGTACAAAATTGTCAAATGTAAAAACAAAAATACCACCATTGAAGAAATCAGGTATATATAAACTTATATGTCCAGAATGTAATGCTGTCTATTTGGTTCCGACCCTTAGAAATTTGGGAATCCGATACAGTGAACACTTACGAGCATACAGATTAAAACAACCATATAAATTCCACTACGCAAAACATCTACTTGACACCAATCATTCATTGACACCTAACACAGAACTAGAAGTTCTGCATATTTGTGAACAGAAACAAGAACTGGATTTCCTTGAAGAATTGGAAATTAGAAGATATTTAAGAAACCCAAAATATGAAATTATCAATGAACAGATAAATCTAGGGAGTTCTCCACTAATGAACTGTCTTCTTAAGTGATAATTATAAAGATCAGCAGATATAGTTTTCCTGGTTTCCTATATTATTGCACAGTTTGTTATACTGACCTTAATTGGAAAAATGATATCCAGGATATCACCATCGGGCTAATAATATCTAAGCTTCAATATTTGTAATATCACATCTTCTTCTTTTTTTTCTATTAACATATATTAAATCAATCACAAGTTAGGTCGCTCCTTGGTCTAGCCAAAAATAACTACTAAACATCAGGTAGGCATCAAATAAAATGTAACTTCTGTCATGCTGACGATGATATTGATTAATCGAAACAATTGCCAATTTTTTAGAATGTTCAACAATTTTCATTTAATTGTGAAATTAGCAAGTAACAGTGAGTTGCATTTAAAACACTAATATGCGTAGATTCCACGAAGTAAGGGTCGAGATAATTAATTTCATTAAAAAACCTTCGAGAGAAGATTAGACCCGACTGTACAAAAACGTTACAAAACATCACAAAACATTTGGTTTAACCAAGAATGCCATAGGAAAAAGGTAGTACCCAATTATGTGAATATAAAATGTCACACTAAAACGCCACAAGCACAAAAAGTTATAAAATGTGCTCAACGAGTTTGGATAAAAGGAGAATGTAAGAAATGGTTTAAAGTGAGAGACTCCTTAGACAACTACATAAAAGTTGTACATTCAGAACTCACGTTCTAATTACATCCAGTAGTATTTGTTTAGATGACAAAATTAGAGAAAGTGTCAGCACGATGAAGCATGAGAAACTTAAGAAACAAAAACATTAGGTAGGCATCAAATGAAATGTAACTTCTGTCATTCTGACAATTTTCAGGACATTGTGTAATTAACTAGAAACAGTGAGTTTCATTTGAAACACTAATCTCATGGTTTATTTTCATTTATTAAATACTTTTTTGAACATCATTAATTTTATTTTATGATACATATTGACTCCTCTCAGGGTAGGGTTCCAAAAGAATTCTCGAATTTATATTGTTTATTGATATTTGTACATTTCCTTTTATTGAAATCAATTGATAGAGGAATTATTATATTAACCAATTATTCCTAATTTTTAGTTTAATTATTTTGGAGGGAATGTTTTTATCAAATAGAAAACTTTTTAGAAACTTAACAGTTTTAATTATTAAGTGACAATGAGCTAGTTTCATGAGTATGAATTAACAAATAAAATCATATCAGAAGGATTAAGAACACCATATATTCTTCTGTGACAACGGTATTTATCCCAAAAAGTTATAAATATCTTCGAGAATTAGATTTAAAATTTTTATTAGATATAAATAAACCTCTGTAAGTCGACCAATGGAAAAAGCCTTTGTTGTCAGATTGAAACTACGTTCTGTTGACAAATCCTACTTGACTATCCAAGTTTATTAAGGCAAAGTGAAAGTCGACTAGAAGAATTTGACAAATGACATCAATATCCACAACCAACCTCAAACAACTTTTTAGTTAATTGAGTTATATTATTTTATAGTATAAAGTGTGCTTCTGTTTGATTGCCTTTCAAAAGACAGCTTTAAAATAAATTCAGCAAGGAAGATTGGAGCATTGCCAAGAAAATATTTACCAGACAACGATTGGAATAGGCAATAAGTACCTTTCAACCATATAAATTACCAGGAGTGGATGGAATATTTCCAGCACTCCTGCAGCAAGGTATAGAGGAGATTCTTCCTCACCTACTGAAGATTACAAGAAGTAGTCTAGAAGTGGGTATAATACCTAGAAAATGGAGAAGGGCAAGGATAACCTTCATACCAAAAATGGGGAAAAAGATGGGACTGATCCCCGATCTTTTAGACCCATCTCTTTTAGACACATCTGCCTAACATCTTTCTACTCAAAACGATGGAGAAAGTAGTGGACAAATACATAAGCAGAGTATCTGGAGAATATACCACTTGATAAATGTCAGTATGCCTACAGAGTGGGTCGATCAACTGAGACGGCCCTGTATCAGCTGACCGAAGTCATCCAGAGAACTCTGAACAGGAAAGAAATCACAATTTGCGCATTCCTGGATATATCTGGGGCCTTTGACAACATAACTCATGTGTCGGTCAAAGAAAAACTAAAAAGGCGAGGAGTAAATTAAATCATTGTAATATGGATGTATGAGTTGTTGATCAAACCATTTCAGTAAAAACCACTCGCGGGACACCTCAAGGGGGAGTGATATCGCCCCTTCTATGGAGCCTCGTAGTAGATGAGTTGCTCTACGGGCTAACGAGCTTGAATTTGAATGTATAGGCTATGCTGATGACATAGTACTAATAGTCACAGGCAAGTTTGAGAGCACCTTGTGTGATTTATTACAAAAGGGCCTCAGAATAATTGAGCATTGGTGCTTGTCAGTGGGGCTAAAAATTAACCCAAACAAGACCAAAGGGATTCCATTTACCCGGAAAAGAACACTTCCAGCCATGAAATCCTCATCTTCAAACGGGAAAATAATAGAAAGGAAATCAGAAGTTGAATATCTAGGTATAACCCTGGAAAATCAGCTTCTGTGTAATAAGCAAGTGGAAATAACTGCTAGTAAAGCAATAAGAGCTTTGATGGCGTGCAGAAATCTAGCTGGTAAGAGTTGGATGGATGTACGCCATGATTGTGAGACCAGCAATTACGTATGGGGCAATAGTTTGGCATACAAAAGCAAGTCAGTACAGCACGAGATAGACCCTCGACAAAGTTCAAAGGCATGCCTGTGTGTGCATCACTGGAGCTATGAGAACGTGTCCAACTAGGGCACTTGAGATCATTACAGATCTCACACATCCACATCTGGTGATAGAAAGATCTGCTCAAGAGGCAATTCTTAACATATGTAAGGAAGGTTCAGGCAATGTTTTATTTACGACCTAAAAATACTCAAAATAATGTGGTATATTCTGACGTACAATTCAAGAAAGAAATTCCTTTAGAGCATCTTCTGATTGAAAAAAGTCATTTCTCGAAAAGTCTTATAGTCTCTGTTGCAGTACCCATGTTGGGAAAATCTCGTCTGATTTTTGCTGATGCTGGGGCAAAACTCAATTCAGAAACGTATCAAGAACAAATCTTGCAGCTCCTATTACTAGAAATTGAAGATGTTGGTTACGATTACACTTTCCAACAGGATGATGCTCCCTCGCACACTTCCTACAGTACAAAGATGTTCTTGAGTGAAAATTGCCCGGATTATATTGAGCCAGAAATGTGGCCACCTAACAGCCCAGAATTAAATCCGGTTGATTATTTAATTTGGGGAATTTTTGAACAAAATTTGTACGAAGGACAACCATTTTAAACAATCGAGCAGCTCAAAGAAAGAATGCAGTTTGTTTGGAACAATTTTGAACAGGGTGCAATAAATGGGGCTATCAATTTATGGCGCAGACAACTTTAAGAAGTGGTAAACAATAATGGTGGCCACATCAATAATATTTAACTCTAAGTTTTAAAGCTACTAAACTGTTTTCATGAATGTGTCATTTGTTAAAATGTTATTTAATTAAAAAATGGTATTTCGAGAATCCGGTAATTTCGGTAAATTTACTCTTTACTGAAGTTTTCTGGATAGTTTATCTACCGGAAAAGCATATAAGTATAATTTTAGCTGAGACAGTTTTCATTTGGAACGAGCTCAAATGCACTATTATATAATTTTATTTAAGTCCGACCCTGTACATTATTTTTCCTTACAAATTTACAGTCATGTTGAGGACATGTTAGGTTACTAGCCCTGAAAAAGAAATTAAATCGCCCAAAAAACAAAAAAAAATTTCAATTAAAAAAAAGGTACTCTTTATTTCGGCCCACAGTGTCTATTTACAATACTTCTAATTTATAGTAAATACCTGGTGTATGTTATAGTAAGTTATTGAATTAGTTGAGTTTATTCATAACAAAATGTTTGTGATTGTTTATGGATGGCTTTTATATAATTTAAACATTATCTGAGTTCTGATCAGTTCGTAAGAAGAATTTATGACCTTCGAAGTTAGTAACAATCACAGTCTGTTAAGTAAAAGAGACACATATTCGCCAATTACCTGCTTGTAGAAACTATTTTAAAAACCTATACACACTATCTATTAATATTTTCAACAAACAGCGCCATAGGAACATGAATTATGTTACTCATGGTTATGAATATTTTACTTCGAATTGTGTTGACTTTTTTTGTTTCCCTTCAAGCAGACTCTGTACTCATTCAGAAGTCAGAGTTAAGCTTTAATATTGACAAAGTTACGGACAAATTGAAAAAGTATTACCACCATTCCCTATTCAAACTACATACAATACTTTCTCGTTTCTGAAGGTCTTTATTCACCTTGTTCAATGAAATGTATATGTATGACTACGTTCTGGGCGATAAGAAACTTTTCAATAGGGAAATTTTATACGTAAACGTTTCACTCCGACATAAATTTGGAGAGTTTTGTGAATTTTCTTCACATATTCGTTATAGGTTTTTGCTGGCATTAGTTGCTTGATAAAATTCGAATGAGATATTGATAATACTATGGTGGCTTACTCAACAAATTATGTAGAGAGGAATTTTTTATTCTCGGAGAGAATAGGATATTGTGTTGATTACTTTCAATAACTTGATGATTTTATTAAATTTAAAGTAGCCTCGTACAATAAACTTCTTTGTTTCTTTCACAATTCCATTGATTCCGTGATATATACCTTCGAGATAAAATAAGTTAACAGTATCAATCATTTAGCTGGGAACATAAAATATATCCGACTTTATTTTTGTTCCTTCATTTCCCAATAGTGCATCATATGTAAGTTGTTCTTTATTCCATGCATGTAGCAAAACAGAAAAAAAACTGAGACATACAAACCGAAAGTTTTCGAGCATAACGTTTATTTTTATTTTTCTGGAGAATTTCTCTGGTGGTAGAGTGAACTCTGTGAAGTCACTTGGAAGTTAACTGTAAGCCAATCCCGATGGGGTCGAATCGACTATTCGGCTATTGGGTTGGTGGTCCGGATCACTAAACTTACAACTTCGATGTAGCAGAATGGCAAAACACTTGAAGGTAGCTGATTTGATTTATTTTGAAAGTAATAACAAATTTCATATAGGATAAAAACTATGCATTGAAATGAAATGAAAATAATGTTTTATACAACAAAACATTTGAATAAAATTTTGAGACGGTCTCAAAAATAATATGCTGAGAACGTTTAAATGAAGCAATCAATTACTATTTATCAATCCAGCATTCATGAGGAATATAGGTAATGAAATGAACTACATATTTGACGTTATATGAGAATGAATAGTGTGTTCAAAAAGTAACAAAATGGCTTGATAAGTTGGCTCTCGTTCTCTTAACCAATCAGATGTACATTCTGTTCTGCCGTCCTCAGCCAAAAAAATGCATTCTATATTTTATCGATTCATATATCATGGATCTGGATCCTAAATACTAGGTTTACTTATTTCCTTATACAAAAAAACTCATTTCTACTCCATAGTGGAGAATCATTAAGTCAAGTAGCTTGATATTTTAACAAAACTTGAAAATCAACCTCGTGCCAATTTACATACTTGACTTGACTTGACTTTAGATATTTATTACTTCACTTAAAATCAAGCTACTCGATATTACTTGATCTTGATACACACGTGTCTCACGGCGTATATTTCTGCAAGCTCGCCTGAGATTAGACAAAATACGGGGGTTCCTCGAGCTGACTGAATCAATCGCGCAGTCTTGCTTATTTTGCATGCATACACGCCCTAGGTGAATGGTAGTTTTGTCCAAGTGTGTGACTTATTACCTCACAAAATTACATAAGTGCTTAAACCTGTGATCTGCAGGAAAAAAATGGGTTATTCATTATAAATAGAGAAATCAGAGACCAGCGAGTCAGAATATCTGTTGGAGGAAAATACTTCTTAATCCGAAGAACGTGAACTTGTGCAAGAGCCGGCACAGAAAAAACAAAGACTAATGGAAATAAAAAAAGTCACAGATTATTAGTGTTTTAAATGAAACTCACTGTTTCTAGTTAATTCCACAATATAATAAAAATTGTTGAAAATTCTTAAAAATGAATTTTCAGTCACTAATTTTACAGATAGTGAAATAGAGTTTTCAAATAAAGGTTTAAAATACAGCATACCACCAAAATTTACGAATAATATTAAGCAAATTATAGCTACAGAGTCAGAAATAGCTTTAAAATTTAATTCAAATAATTTTCTTCATGAGAAATTGAAAATTGCCAATTTAATCAAAAATATTGATACTTAAAAAGTTAAACGTCAAACAAAAAATGACATAACCGTTTTAAATGCAATCGAAAATAAAGTAGAACATAATAACCTAACAGTTAAAAAATCTGATAATGGGAACACAACTGTCATTTTGACAACTGAAAATTACAATCCCAAAATATATATCTTCATAGAATCCAGCGATGTAAAAGTTCCTAAAGCAGACCCACCAAAAAAGTTTTCTAATAATGTAAGGGATATTGTTAATAAATTGAGTGAATGAAAACGACGAATACTCAGTGTGTATTTGTTTATTAATCTCCAGCTAAGCGCTTTCGGCTATTAAGTCATTATCGAAGCAGTCGTCATTTAAAAAGTAGGTGTCAAAACCATCCAGTTGATTAAGAACAATGCTCAAAGTTGAATCATTGTTATGATTAAGTCATTGAATTAGAATAACCCTATTAGATTTCAATTCAATGACTTAATCATAACAATGATTCAACTTTGAACATTGTTCTTGATCAACTGGATGGTTTTGACACCTACTTTTTAAATGACGACAGATTTGATAATGGCTTAATAGCCGAAAGCGCTTGGCTGGAGATTAATAAACAAATACACACTGAGTATTCGTCGTTTTCATTCACTCAATTTACATCTAGTGTGTACACCATATCCACAGACAGTTATATTGTTAATAGTTCAAATTATCTTTTAAGTGATTACGAAAAGAGGTCTATCATACATAAGAATTTTCATTGTCCACAATTATATGGAACCGTTAAATTACATAAAATAACGAAACCAATTAGACCTGTAGTTTCTTATGTTAATGCTCCTAACAATATATTGGCAAAGAGATTTAACAATATACTTATTAGTTACGGATATGCATCTCAGTACTCAATTAGAAATTCAATAGAACTAATCAAAAAGTTGAAAGTAATCAACTTGCAAGATAACTATAAACTTATTTCGTTCGATGTTCCTAATATGTTCACTGAAATTCCTCCTAAAGAATGTCTAATACTTGTAAGAAAATTATTAAAAGATAAAAATAATAATCCAGGAATAATATCAGATATACTTAATCTATTTGATGTATGCAATAATCAGAATTATTTCACTTTTGACAATAAGATATATATTCAAAATGAAGGTTTACCAATGGAAAGCCCTATATCACCTATTTTGGCGAACATTTTCATGGACAGATTAGAAAGAAAGATCTTTGAAAGTAATATTTCCAAAAATGTTTTATTTTGGTATAGATATGTAGATGACATATTAGCTTGTTTTATGGGTGGTGAACGACAATTAGATGTATTTTTCAACCACATCAATAATTTACACCCCAAAATTGAGTTTACATCAGAAATTGAAGAAAATAGCTCAATCAATTTTCTTGATTTAAAAATTCAAAGAGTTGATAATGTACTTGATTTTTCAATTTACCGAAAACCAACACACACTTATGTGACAATTCCATTTAATCCCAATCACCCCATGTCGCATAAGCTAGCGGCATATAATTCAATGATACATAGAGCTTTTTCAGTTCCTGTGAACAAATGTAATTTTGATAGAAAGATTAATACAATTAGACAAATAGCAACATCCAACGGTTATCCATTAGAGATAATAAATGAGCTAATTAATAAAAAAGAGGAAAAAGTGACATTACAACTAATATTTTCTAAACTAACTGATGAAATAAAAACTTATAAAAACAATCACATATGCAGGAAATATTTCTAATTTCAAAGATAATATCTTCAGCAACGAATACAACAATTTCTTTCAAAACAGAGAGTAACGTTAGTACAAAATTGTTGAATGTTAAAACAAAAATACCACCATTGAAGAAGTCAGGTATATATAAACTCAAATGTCCAGAATGTAATGCTGTCTATTTGGGTCAGACCCTTAGGAATTTGGAAATCTGATATAGTGAACACTTACGAGCATACAGATTAAAACAACCAGATAAATCCCACTACGCAAAACATCTACTAGACACGAATCATTCATTGACACCTAACACAAAACTAGAAGTGCTGCATATTTGTAAAAAGAAACAAGAACTGGATTTCCTTGAGGAATTTGAAATTAGAAGACATTTAAGAAACCCACAATATTGAGTTGTCAATGAACAGTTAAATCTAGGAAGTTCTCCACTAATAAATTGTCTTCTTAAGTGATAATTGTAAAGATCAGCAGATATAGTTTTCCTGGTTCTCTATATCATTGCACAGTTATACTGATCTTAATTGGAAAAATGATATCCAGGATATCACCATAAGGTTAATAATATCTAAGCTTCAATATTTGTAATATCACATCTTCTCCTTTTTTCTATTAACATATATTGAGTCAATCACAAGTTAGGTCACTTCTTGGTCTAGCCAAAAATAACTACTAAACATCAGGTAGGCATAAAATTTTAGACTCTCAGACAGAACGTAATGAACCTGAAAAGTATTGGGAGAGAACTTTAAAAGTAACAACAGAAACCGCACAAAAAGTATTCGGAAAAATAAAGTATAAAGGGCACAAAAATGGTTTCACGACGAGTGTCAGATTCTCCTAGAAGCCAGACAAAAGGGAAGGAAGATAATGCTACAACTCCAAACACAGGAAAGTATAGGAGAATACGCAAGGTGCCGAAAAGAGATAAGAAAACTGATAAGAACAAAGAAAAAGAGTATGAACGAAGGAAATATGAAGAAATAGAAAGAGAACGCCCAAAACCAGGCTACAGAGAATTATACAGGACAATTACTTTTGAAAAGAAAGCCTTCAAGGCCAAATCCATTCCGATACTCAGGAACGGGCAAGGCCACTTAATACTCAAAGAAGAAAAACTGACCGGAGAATGGAGAAGATACTTCAAGAACCTCCTAAGCATAAAACCAGAAAAAGTGCACAAAGGGGAGACCTACATAACAACTGACCTACCAGTGGAAGAACCCTCCTTTCAAGAAACCAAAAGGGCTTTGAATAAGCTGAAGAATTTCAAGTCGCCTGGCTCGGATAAGATACCGGCAGAACCACTAAAATATGGTGGAAATGCACTCCATTTGCAAATTCACAAATTAATTACTCTCATATGGCGAGAAGAAGAAATACCTACAAAATGGAAAGAAAGTATTATCGCACCCATTCATAAAAATAAACACCGCATACAAAACAATCTCAAACATCCTGCTATAAAGATTAACCCCATATGCAGGAAACATTCTTGGTGAATATCAAGCCGGCTTCAGAAAGTACAGGTCAACTATAGACCAACTTTTCACACTAAGGCAAAAGGCTTGAGAATATAATAGAACAGTACATAACATCTGCATAGATTTCCGATAATCTTATGATAGCATAGAGAGAAGCCAAGTATGGAACGCAATGGCGGAGTTCTCAATTCCAGAAAAGCTGATACAGATGAGCAAAGTTTGCATAGAGGGGGGAGTGTCAAAGGTACGGGTAAACAAAAACCTATCCAGCACCTTTGTAATAGATAACAGACTAAAACAAGACGATGCCCTCTCGCCACTACTGTTCAACCTCGTCCTAGAGAAAGCCGTGAGAAGTGCTGCGATAAAACCTGAACTGCTAACAACGAAAGGTCCCAAATTGCTGTTAGCATACGCAGATGACATCGACATCATCGGGGATTCTCTCGTAACAATAAAGGACATTTTCAACAAGATTGAGAAAACAAGCAAAGTAGGACTAAGAATCAACGAGGAAAAGACGAAATACATGTGCGTAAATAGAACGGCACGAAGAGATAGATTAGGACAAAACGTCACAATAAACAATTTGAACCTTGAAAGAGTAGAACACTTGAAATACCTTGGTGCCACAATTACAGCAGACAACGACGTCATTGAAGAAATCAAAGGCAGAATCCAGTCTGCAACCCGCTGTCTCTTTGCACTGAATAGCCTTATGAAATCAAAGAGTCTAACAAGGGCTTCAAAAATCAAGATATATAAAACTATGATCATACCCATAATAACATATGGTAGTGAAACGTGGAAAATGACCAAAGCGAAAGAAGATAAACTCAGATGCTTCGAAGAAAAGATTCTCAGAAATATATTTGGACCCAATCACGACTCGACGACCAACCGATATCACATTAGAACTAATGCAGAGGTCCAAGAACTATACAAAGGCGAGAACAGCTCTAATAGGGGGAGCACAATAAACCTTACGTTTCACTGCATTGTAACCCCCGTAAAATCCAATCTAATCTAATCCACGAGAAGCTGGAATCGATGAAAAAGATATCCAAATAATACACAAACTATATTGGAAACAAACAGCAAAACTAGACATGACACACATCACACGGACGACATTACCATTGTTAAGGGAGGATCTTTAAAACCGTTTATTTTCAAGTTGCGAATCTCTTCAAAAATTATCAAAGTGGTATGCCACTGCAAATTTCATAATTCCATTTACACAGCGTCTCTACACCAGGAAGATGATGTATTGTTTTCCTTTTCAAGCACATTCTTAGAAAATTTGATAACGGCCTCAAAACAATCGGGTACTATGTATGAGGTGCTAGGTCTATTCTTTTTCTACGTTATTGGATCCAACATTAAAATATATTTTTCTAGATAATGCAAAATTTCAATAAATCCTTGCAATGTTAATTTTCCACTCATTGTGAACATAAATAAATAATCGCTCTAATCGTTTTGCTGCTGTTTCATCTTATCCACCCTATTTTAAATGTACATACCCCTCTGGCATATATACATATCAACCAAAATATGAGCAAACCGAGCTATTTCGACCTATAATGATTATATAAACCATAAAGTATGAACCGTAATCCCCGAACATATTTAATTAAAAAACCTAAATCAAACAAAACTGCAATAACAGTCTATTATATCCAGTTATCACATGAATAACGACATCCAGGGGGACTTTAGTAACACGTTGGTCGGTCCAATTCGGAGTAAACATACAGTTTTAATGACGTCTATCATGTCCGATATAGTAATAGTTGTCAGTGAAATTGGAATTAAGGGAGTTTAAATGTGTAATTGAAACATAAACGGGCTAAAAACTATCTGTTTCGAATAAAGTAATTACTATCTAGTTTAGAGTATGAACAAAAATTAAAAGGACATCAAAATAAACATCTAGATTTGGTTTGATAATAGATACAACGTTACCATTAACTGATTACGTGATTAATTTTATATATGACACTATTAGTGAAATGCTTCTATACAAAGGAGTATAGGCAAGTTATGTATTCGAAATTATGTTCCATTAGTTGTGAGTGTATGAAATGAAAATCTATTTCAAACACGCATGTTAGCAAAGAAGCTTCTGTGTTCACAACTAGTGTAATGAAAGAGGGGATATCATCACGTGATATGCTGATGATGTAGATTATGCTCAATGAAAGTATTTGAACAAATTTTGATGTTTACCCTCATACTGATTCCACTCAACAATGGAGTCTAACAAATTGTGTGGTTTTTTTTGATACGCCAATATTCCTGAAGGATAATTGATCTACAAAAAATCATTAGATTTCTATGGAGATTGAAGGAAATATGCTTAGTAAAATTTCTTAATTCTTCCATTTCAAATCATTTTTTTGATGGGTTATAGAAGGGTGGATATCTCTGATATCTTTCCCAATCGACGTAAACATCAACGGGGGAGGATGGCAGAGCCCAGGGGACAGGCTTTGCACGGAGAGTCATAGGACATAGCACCTCCCTAAACTGTCCCAAGATCGCTGGGTACTCTCAACATGATTGGAAGTGTGTGATCATAGATTACACCCTTCACGTGGTGGCGATGTTGCAACTGAACTCAGCGGTTCTAAACCAGGAGGTCGATCAACATCCCCGAACTCAAGATGACAAGCGACCCGTGCCAATGGGTCCATGGCGGTGGCGGAGCACCGTCGCAAACGGGGCTTCTGGGATAACAGGCGACCTCCCAGAGAATCAGCCTTATTCCCCCAAACAGGTCACTGTGGGAATGGACCGAACTAACTCGGTAACCGTGGGACCAACATGAATGACACGGAGGAAAAAGAAAAAGCCCCGGAATTGGAATGTGGCCAAGAGACCGCAGGAATTCTGTTCTGGGGAGGAGGGTAACACCTCGAAAACCCCAAGAATACAGTCGCCAGCGAGAGAACCAATGAAGGAGGCGTTGAGAGGTGAACTGAGACTGCTGAGAGAAGAAGCCATCGCCAAAGGCAAGAGGATTCTGTCCAGAAAGAAAGACAGTTGGCGTGGAAGGAGCAACACGGTGCTCCGGCGGAACTACCCTCAAGCAAATCAGGTTTCCCTGGAACCCTAGTCTCTGGGGTGAAGCTGATGCAAGGTGCGAAACCCTAAGCCCAACCGTCATAATCCAAACAGGAAACTCCAGGGGGGATGAGGTTGCACCCGCAGAGGACCTCGGAGGAAACTGCAAAGTTGGTAAAAAGATTCAAGACCGAGGGAAGCTCAGTGAGAACCTTAAAGTCTTTTTCTGAGAAACTGATGGTTGAAAATATGGCAATCGTCCATGTGAACCATCCAAAGACAAGGCTGGATAAAGAGACAGCCTCAAAGATCAAAATGGAGCTGAGGAGACGTGCCCTGCGGGGCAAAGACTTCAGAATATTCAGCTGCCATCCTGAGAACGGTGCGGTAGTTTTAGGCTGTAGGCTGCGCCAAATCTACCACCAGGGCATGGCTGGAGGCCTAGTTTAAGCAGCTGAATCCGTTTGGCGAGATTCAGTTGAGACTGGACCCAGCCAAAAACCTGGTCAAGATGTGCAAAGTAACAACTTTTGTACCACGAACCATGGGAGCGGAGACCAAGGAAGATGTGATGCTTAGTCTGAAGAGCCAGAGTGGATTAAATACCGAGCACTGGGCTGTCGTGGGTGGCAATGTCATGCCAGAGGGACAGTTTCTAGTCACACACATTGATGAAGAATCCCTGCAGAAGCTGAGGAAAGTTGGGATGCGACCATTCGTGGGAGCAGAGAGAGTTCCCTTCAAGTTACAGGGGCGACCAAATGAAGATAGTTAAGATGACCGCTGTGTTGCAAATCAACCTGCGCTACAGTAGAGCGGCGACGGCGACGCTCTGCCAGAAGCAATATTCTCCTCTATAGTCAATATAAATCTATTAGTCGCTGTGCAGTTTAAATCAAAAGCAATCAATAACAATCATTCACAAACAAAACAAATAAACAAAAGCCCAAAAATGTTAGTTTACGTCTTATTTTTCACGTTTCACTTGGATCATAGAACATTTTATTTAGACACTTTTGATTTTGACGTTGACATCAGTAATAGGACAGTTGAGAAAAACGATATACTGAACAGAATCACGAACTATCTCTTGTACAATTTATTGTATAGTATGATACAGAATTAATTTTGCAGCCAAACAGTTTGTGTTCCAGATATTGCACAAGAAATTGAACCAAATCTTGTACAGGAAATTGTGTAGCCAAAAACAGTTTCAAGATAACCCCATGTTATTTTGGTGAGCGGAATGTTTGGTGTTGGTTCCTATTTCCCTATTCCGTTCCCTAAATGTGCGGCAACCATGTGTACATCCTAACATATAAGATGTGGCATACTTTCATCACCTGAATTTTACCCAATTAGTTGTGTTGTAATCATAATGTGTCTTTTGTTGTGTTTGTGTATGATGGGATATCCTGAGGTTTACAAGGACAGGATCATGGTCAGAATTGAAGTCGGTTAGGGTTTTTATTTATGTGAGATTGTTTATGTTTCTGCCTATTGCTAGGTCTAGGATATTGGGAGAGTGATTTGAATAAGGGAAGTGTGTAGGAGTGTCTGTGTGAAAAATGTTGCAATCTGAATGATCGCAGAATTTCCGCAGAATACTTCCATTTGTGTTGGGGTGTTTATTGTAGCGATCTTACTGCGGGTGTTTGCAGTTGAGATCGCCTACAATTAACACCTTGTTGTGTGTGTTTATAATATTAAAGTGAGTTGAGGAGGGAGTTGTGGTGGACGCTATCGAAAACCTTGGACAGATCTATAAATATACATAAGCAGGGTTTGATTCCATTAAAAGATTTGTTATTTTCTTATGTTAAAGCCAAAATCGCATCTTCAGTTGACGTTCCTTCCCTAAAACCGAACTGCTGTTTGGAAAGTATTTGATATTTATCTAGGTACAAAATTAATCGTTTTTTGAGAGCCTTTTAAAATATTTCTGAGTGCATAGCCATGAAACTGGACCTGTCTGTCAGTGCAAACTTCACAAGTATTTCTAATTGATCAGTGATGGTAATAAAAACCAAAATTCTCAAAATTTTTAGTAACTTTGAAACCATCGTCGAACAGAACTCCTATCTTACTGGTCTTATAACAGTCATTACTGTCCAAAAGCGAAGGTTCAAACTTCCTGAAGCTCAATTACCGAAGTTAACTGACGTTCGATATTCTTACAGAGTAAGATGAAATTCAGGAGAGAATGGTACTCAGATTGATATTAAGGTATACTATAAGGCATTTATTTATATCGTTGTGTGTTATCATTTATTTAAGTTTAATTTTAACGACGTTCGATATTCTTACATAGTAAGATGTAATTCATGAGAGAATTACTCGTATAATCAGATTGACATTGAGATATACTATAAGGCATTTAAATCGTTCTGTTTTCATAATTTGTTTAAGCCAATTTTTTCCTCTTTCAGCTCACTTATTTCTTCCATGTAATTTCCTAGTTTGTTTCCGATTGTAGTAATTTTATCAGTTAGACATTCAAACATACTTTCCATTTCAACCATCTCCCCAATTCATTCTTTTTTAGCACCTGATTTGAAGTGTCTCGCAAAACGTTTTTCTTTCAAACCTTCTAAATCCTCTCTCAACCCGTAGGCGAGCTAATTTTTTTTACCGTGACTGATTCCTTTTATCCTTTTGATAAATTTCTGTTTATTCCGCTCCTGCACTTCCACTTTTCTGTCTGTATGAAATTGCTTATCGTGTCTCGTGTTACCAGTTTTTGTATGTATATTTCATTTCTAGTTAAAATTGATGAATTCGGCAATGCTCATTTGTTTCCCAATTTTCGTCCTTTTATATTTTAAAATTATAATTCATGCAAATTTACTTACGTCTTTCCATTCCTCATAGTTTCGTCTGTTTTATGTTACCACTTTCCGTATTTCTTGTTCGCTAATACTCAGAAAATTCTCACTTATTCTCTAGTGTCACATTATATTCACCGTATCTTTTGCTTGCCAGGACAATCCATTACATATTACAAAGTAATTGTATAATGTGTAGCTGTTAATTTTCCATAACTCAGTTTTACTTTAGACAACGGAGTTATTGAACTCCGGAGAAGTTGATCACCCGGTATATATTGCATCCTATTTAAAAGATATGTTTTCCCACTTTGCTTAAATACAGGTATACCAAGACATCCGAATCAATCTTGCGAATGAAACAAAAAAGAAATTATAACAATTCAAAATTTATGTTCATTTCTCGTCTCATAATTCAATTCATAATTGAAAACTTCAAACAAACCTAACCGATTTTTTGTGAATAATTCCGTTTCATTAAAAAACAAGGGCACTTGACAGGAACATACCCTCTCGATTTTGTACTCAACTTCGTCAGATCGCCCACTTCAACGAAACTGCTAAGACTGTAAATTTGTAATCCTGGCCAGTTCAACGATCCTGGATATCAGGAGCGTTGCCAGCAGTTTCTTTATCTAATAATTCACCTACTTTCGAAGTGTTGTCCGGACTTTAATCTATTCTTTATTAACGTCCAAGTTTTATAGCGTTAGAAGCGTATAATGCAGTTATTGGTGTGTTTTAGTATAGTCATAAAGTAATTATCTATCATATTATGTAATAATAGTACATATACCGGATAATATGACGTAACAATGGAGAATCTACATTAAAATGCTCATAATTTTTGGGCTAGAGGGAATTTGTATCAAAATGTACCGGAAGAGAGCAAATAGTATTATTCAAAATTCAATTTCTAGATTTTCCTATAAATTAGTTTCGGTTCTAATTCTGACTTCTAAGAAACATAACCTAGTTAAGACTCCAATAAAGTTCTGTTTGTTTACACTTTTGACTACTGTTCTTAACAATTTCAATGGCATTGTAACGAAATCTAATTGATAAATTGGTAACAAGCATCATTTAAATGCCATGTGATTCTCAACACAGATCAGTTATCAAATATGGGACAACTTCAGTGTGGTAAAACATAGACATCAAGCAAGACAATAGGTTTGTTCCCACACGAGTTTCAAACCATCAGAAACAGTCAGGATTCTGCGCAATCAATTTCTCCGCGTTCATAAATAACTTTCTAATTGTTTGAAAACAGCTGGACGTTGGACAATTGGACAACCATTAATGAAATCTGTGTGAACATCGTCCAGCTGTTTTCAAACAATCAGAAACTTATGTATCAACACAGAGAAATGTATTGCGCAGAATCCTGATGGTTTTTGATTCCTGTGAGAATAAACCTGCTATCTCACGCTGTCGGATTATCCGTATACATGTGAAAATATTCTAAATACCTAAAGAGAACGCATTAGTCAGATTGTGGGCTGTACCACAGTCAAATGGTAGTTTGACCGGAAGTTTTTTTGTCATCGGTTTTATATATTTTTGGTTCTGATGAGACCAAATTTATGGTTTGCTGCCTTGCAGGTGGTCGGCTCTATAGCCAAAGATTTTAAAAACCAAAATTTCTTAGCACTTTCGCTATACGTTTTTTGAAGATTAGCGCTCCACACCAAATTAGAGTTAATGAAATTTCCTATAAAATGCACTGGTCATCTCTGATTTTCTGATATGCGATATCGGCGCTAGAGCTCAGAGAAAACCAGTATGTTTCTATATTGTCACAAAAACATCAAATACACTTACTTCCATCTCCTCCAACCTGAGAAATATATAAATTAATAAACCCTTATATCACGTGTACGTATATAATGAAAAAGATGTTTTGAATAAGTTACCTATGTATCATAAAAACATTAATAAATTGTATTGAAAATTTACTATTTCGACTCTAACTCTATGGAATCTACTCATATTACTTATTCAATTGAAACTAACTGTTTCTAAATAATTCCACAATATAATGAAAAAAATGGTAATATTTCTTAGAAATCGAGTATTGAGTCAGAATGACAGACGTTACATCTCATGCAATTCCTACCTGATATTTATATATTTATATATATATATATATATATATATATATATATATATATATATACATATATATATATACATACATTTCATCGATACCAAGAGACGCAACGTTGTCAAACGTAAGGAGGCCGCTGAAGACGCTACTGAGTGGTCCTATATATACGCTGTATATTGGGCGAAGGCTAAGGTGGTTACTTTTTATAAAAACGCCGGGGCAGACGCTAATGCAATATATATATATATATATATATATATATATATATATATATATATATATATATATATATAATAGAAAATCTAAGTCAAATTTACCATAATTCAATTATGTAATAGATTTAGTAACCAAAATATATACATCCAATAACAAAATAAAAATACTATACACTTTTGATTTCACTCGTATATCGTGAATTTGTTTCTGAGGTTATCATTTTATCAACAAACTTGTTTTTATATGTTTTTATGTGTTCAGTGTCGTTTTTTTACAAGTTCCAAAATTGTATATCGATTAATTGTAAATATTTTATTCTGTCCAAATAAGACATAACAATGACATCTTTTTGAGAAAGCTCTCAACAAGGAGCGAAACGTCAAAGTATGTAGACGATATTTAGTTTTTATTTATATATATATATATATATATATATATATATATATATATATATATATGTATATATGAAAGGAAGGTCTTTGCTGACTGTTAGGAATAAAACTGGTGAATATTGGTTAGGTTAGGGGTTTTATCATGACATCTACACACACTACGGAGAAGCGGCGGTTAATAGATACAAATCATGGTCGAAAAATAAAATGAAATTAGCCCGTGAGTACAACAGAAGGTGTTTTTTACTTAAATGTAAAAAGTCGGGTATTTTACCAAATCATATTACTGCGGCAACGAAGCCTATTGATGATCTTTTGATGAGACAGTATGTACATCGTAACACAGTGGATTACAGCTTAGGGATAAAACTTCTTAATATTGAGATTGCTGATAATCATTCTTTAATTAGTAAATTAGAATCAAATTTGACGACGTTGAGAAGGTTAATTATCTCAGAAACAAGTGAGTTCCTTTTTAATAATTTTTCTAGTAAACAGCAGGTTACATATAATAGTTTATTTCATAGAGTTGAAATTGAAAATATTGCTAAGGTTAATCAGCTGATTGACAACCAATTTAAGTTGTTGTTAAAATCTAAATCTACATGGATACGAAATATTTCGAACACCATAATTCCAGATGATATTTCACAATTTTTGGCTCTAGCACCTAAGTTTAGTGTAGAACCTGTTATCTTAAAAGACATTCCTATGAAGTCAATTTTATCAGATGTTGACTACCTCGCCTCTACCATTGCAGATTCTAAGGTTAGAAACATCACTGTGGCTCGAGCTACTAATATAATTACAAACTACATTCATAAACCTCATTCTAATTCGTTATTTCACAATTTGTTACTTAAATCTAAAGCTTTTTTGAAATCAAACCCACATCTGATCTTAACACAATCAGATAAGGGTAATGTCACTGTCGTCATAGACAAGCAACAGTATATTGATTGAGTTGTCTAATGACATCATTTTAAAAAATCATTCATATGTAGAGTTAACCTCTGATCCTACCTCTTCTATACAGAGAAAAGGTAACAACTTAGTGAAATCTCTTCATAATAAACATCAAATTGACTTATCATGTAAAAAAAAGCTCACATGTTACAATGGTGTTCCCCCTAAGTTCTATGCACTACCTAAAGTTCATAAACCAGTCCTTTCTGTGAGGCCGATAGTGGCTTCGATAGGAGCCCCCACTGAACGCATTGCACAGTTTTGTACAGACATTTTGACTAACGCTTACGTTTCTGGAAACGTTTATTATATTAAAGATTCATTTGAAGTCTCGGACAAGTTTGACAATTTTATGATTCCAGATGGTTATGTTCTGGCCAGTTTGGATGTGGTCTCGTTGTTTAGTAACGTGTATCTTGATGCTTATTTGAGAGCTATCGATAAGAGTTGGGAACGTATTAGTGTCCATTGCTCCCTCCACAAGGATGCCTTTTTGAACTTAATTGCTTTTCTTTTTGATAGTACTTATTTTGCTTTTAACAATAAACTTCATAAACAAACTTTTGGTACTCCTATGGGTGCCTCTATTTCACCTATCTTAGCAGCATATGTCATGGACGATTTGCTGGATACTGTCATACCAGTACTTTCTTTCACTCCTTTGTTCATTAATAAGTATGCGGACGATATTATCGTGGCACTTCCTAGAGAGGGCCTAGATGAGATTCTTGAGACTTTTAACAGTTACGATCCTTATATACAGTTCACATTAGAAAAAGAAGACAACGAAAATTCCGTACCTTTCTTAGACACTAAGTTCATTCGTAAAAATAATACTATTATTATCGATTGGTACAGGAAACCTTGCAGTTCTGGTAGATACTTAAATTACCATTCTTACCACAAACATTCTATGAAAGTGAACTTGGTAAAACAAATGTAACTGAGAGTCCTTAAAATTTCAAATGGTGTCTTCCACAACAAAAATCTTAACATTTTAGTCAACCTTTTCTTGGATAACTCTTACCCAATAACTTTACTTAATAAATTATTGTTCAGCACATCGAATCCCATGGAACTGCTGACTGATGATAGCCATCCTAACTTGGCCCAAATGGACGTTGGCGCTGTTACGACCCCTGCTCCTCCAATTGTCGCTTCCTTTCCATACATTAAGGACATTAATCCGAGATTTGCCAGATTGTTCCGGACTTATGGCAATTTCAAAATTACTAACAAAGCTGCTCTAACAAATAGATCAATTTTTACTAGAGTTAAAGATAGATGTCCGTTGACCTCTCTTACTAATGTTGTGTATAGCGTTCCATGTGGGGACTGTGATAAGCAATATATTGGTCAGACATTAAGATTACTTTCTAACGGTATTGTTTCACATAAGAGTGATTGTAGATTAGATCCGGAGCGTTGCGCTTTGGCAAATCATGTTCATTCTCTTGACCATCGTATGAATTTTGAAGCTGTAAAGGTGTTGGCGACAGAGTCTAACAAGATTAAGAGATCATTTTTGGAAATGGCTTTTATTTCACAATTTAACAATGTCATTGACAAAAAAACTGACACAGACCACTTGAGTGAGATTTATTCCTTTTTGTTATCCTTAGATTACAACTATAACCTTCCTTCCACTAGTGACAATCACGTTCCCTCAATTGACACTACCCCTTTTGCAGATAGCTAACATATCTCCACCTCTTATTTTGGGTGCATTGGTGTTGGTAGATGCACCCATTATCACTTTATTATTAAACATATATATATATATATATATATATATATATATATATATATATATATATATGAAACTGGTGAATATTGGGGAAAGCAGCAAGAAGAAAACGGAAAACGTGTACTCTTAACGGAAAATTTTCAAGCTTTCGAGGATGATTGTCCTCATCATCAGGAATACTGAAATGGAAAAACAGCATTAAGATACTGTAGTTGATAAGTAATATATAATATAGAAGAAATCGCAACAGGTGCGAACTTACCTCCGAATTGAGGTTAGGATCCATTATGTTATATAAAAATAAATTACGGACATTCAAGTATGAAACAGTTCACTAAAAAAGGTTTAAAATAGCACAATCACAATCAGATGACTAAAAAAGCCAACATCTAACACCATTTTGCAGACAAACGAAACACGAGTGCTTTTTTATTGTCAAAAGCCGGCAGGAAACTGATATCAAATTCTTCTAATTTGGAGGGATTGAGTTGACAGGCAATGATGCCAACCAATAGTTGAGTGGATGAACGTGACAACAAGTACCATAAGAGAATGGTCTCCGTTGTGAAAGTTCATATTAAGGATGGAAAAGAAGAATGCAGAGGGGTTGAGAAATTGCATTCATAAGAAAGAAGAAGAGGAAATTGATATATCCCAATGGTAAGAGTTTTGTATAACAACAAAACATATACCTTGGAGGACAAAGTTAAAACACAACACCAGCCAAAAAAGACATAATCAAAAGCAATTAAGTAATAATAATATTGTAATATAGTAATTATTAAAGTAAAAATAATAATAATTATGCAATATATATATATATATATATATATATATATATATATATATATATATATATATATATGTATACTAAAAAGGTGATAATGGGTGCATCTACCAACACCAATGCACCCAAAATAAAAGATGTTTTTAGAGATATGTTAGTTATCCGCAAAAAGGGGTAGTGTCAATTGAGGGAACGTGATTGTCATTAGTGGAAAGAAGGTTATAGTTGTAATCTAGGGATAACAAAAAAGGAATAAATCTCACTCAAGTGGTCTGTGTCAGTCTTTTTGGTAATTACATTGTTAGATTGTGAAATAAAAGCCATTTCTAGGAATGATTTCTTAATTTTGTTAGACTCTGTCGCCAACACCCTTACAGCCTCAAAATTCATACGATGGTCAAGAGAATGAACATGGTTTGCTAAAGCGCAACGCTCCGGATGTAATCTACAATCACTCTTATGTGAAACAATACGGTTAGAAAGTGATCTTAAAGTCTGTCCAATATACTGTTTATCACAGTCCCCACATGGAACGCTGTATACAACATTGGTAAGAGAGGTCAACGGACTTTTATCTTTAACTCTAGTAAAAATTGATCTAATTGTTAGAGCAGTTTTGTTAGCAATCTTGAAATTACCATATGCCCGGAACAATCTGGCAAGTCTCGGAGTAATGTCCTTAATGTATGGAAAGGAAGCGAAAATTGGAGGAGTAGGGGTCGTAACAGTGCCAACATCCATTTGGGCCGAGTTAGGATGGCTATCATCAGTCAGCAATTCCATGGAATTAGATGTGCTGAACAATAATTTATTAAGTAAAGTTCTTGGGTAAGAGTTATCCAAGAAAAGGTTGAATAAAATGTTAAGATTTTTATTGTGGAAGACATCGTTTGAAATTCTAAGGACTCTCAGTTTCATTTGTTTTACCAAGTTCACTTTCATAGAATGTTTGTGGTAAGAATGGTAATTTAAGTATCTACCAGAACTGCAAGGTTTCCTGTACCAATCGATGATAATAGTATTATTTTAACGAATGAACTTAGTGTCTAAGAAAGGTACGGAATTTTCGTTGTCTTCTTTTTCTAATGTGAACTGTCTATAAGGATCATAACTGTTAAAAGTCTAAAGAATCTCATCTAGGCCCTCTCTAGGAAGTGCCACGATACACGATAATATCGTCCACATACTTCTTAATGAACAAAGGAGTGAAAGAAAGTACTGGTATGACAATATCCAGCAAATCGTCCATGACATATGCTGCTAAGATAGGTGAAAAAGAGGCACCCATATGAGTACCAAAAGTTTGTTTATAAAGTTTATTATTAAAAGCAAAATAAGTGCTATCAAAAAAAAAGCAATTAAGTTCAAAAAGGTATCCTTGTGGATGGAGCAATGGACACTAATACGTTCCCAACTCTTATCGATAGCTCTCAAACAAGCATAAAGATACACGTTACTAAACAACGAGACCACATCCAAACTGGCCAGAACATGACCATCAGGAATAATAAAATTGTCAAACTTGTCCGAGACTTCAAAAGAATCTTCAATATAATAAACATTATCATAATCGTAAGCGTTAGTCAAAATGTCTGTACAAAACTGTGCAATGCGTTCATTGGGGGCTCCTATCGAAGCCACAATCGGCCTCACAGAAAGGACTGGTTTATGTACTTTAGGTAGTGCATAAAACTTAGGGGGAACACCATTGTAACTCGTGAGCTTTTTCTTGCATGCTAAGTCAATTTGATGTTTATTATAAAGAGATTTTACTAAGTTGTTACCTTTTCTCTGTATAGAAGAGGTAGGATCAGAGGTTAACTCTACATATGAATGATGGTTCAAAATAATGTCATACGACAACTCAATATATTGTTGCCTGTCCATAACGACAGTAACATTACCCTTATCTGATTGTGTTAAGATCAGATGTGGGTTTGATTTTAAAAAAGCCTTAGATTTAAGTAACAAATTGTGAAATAGAGAATTAGAATGAGGTTTTTGAATGTAATTTGTAATTATATTGGTAGCTCGAGCCACAGTGATGTTTCTAACCTTTGAATATGTAATGGTAGAGGCGAGGTAGTCAACGTCTGATAAAATTGACTTCATAGAAATATCCCTTAAGATGACAGGTTCTACACTAAACTTAGGTCCCAGAGCCAAAAATTGTGAAATATCCTCTGGAATTATGGTGTTCGAAATATTTCGTATCCATGTAGATTTAGATTTTAACAACAAACTAAATTGGTTGTCAATCAGCTGATTAACCTTGGCAATATTTTTAATTTTCACTCTATGAAATAATCTATCATATGTGACGTGTTGTTTGCTAGAAAAATTATTAAAAAGGAACTCACTTGTTTCTGAGATAATTAACCTTCTCAACGTCGTCAAATTTGATTCTAATTTACTAATTAAAGAATGATTATTAGCAATCTCAATATTAAGAAGTTTTATACCTAACCTGTAATCCACTGTGTTACGATGTATATCCTGTCTCATCAAAAGATCATCAATAGGCTTCGTTGCCGCAGTAATATGATTTGGTAAAACACCCGACTTTTCACATTTAAGTAGAAAACACCTTCTGTTGTACTCACGGGCCAATTTCATTTTATTTTTCGACCATGATTTGTATCTATTAACCGCCGCTTCTCCGTAGTGTGTGTAGATGTCATGATAAAATCCCATGTCTGTAAGTAAAAGGAAGATAGTCTTTGCTGACTGTTAGGAATAAAACTGGTGAATGTTGGGGAAAGCAGCAAGAAGGAAACGGGAATCGTGTACTCTTAACGGAAAATTTTCAAGCTTTCGAGGATGATTGTCCTCATTATCAGGAATACTGAAATGGAAAAACATCATTAAGATACTGTAGTTGATAAGTAATATATAATATAGAAGAAATCGCAACAGGTGCGAACTAACCTTCGAATTGAGGTTAGGATCCATTATGTTATATAAAAATAAACTACGGACATTCAAGTATGAAACAGTTCACTAAAAAAGGTTTAAAATAGCACAATCACAATCAGACGACTAAAAAAGCCAACATCTAACACCATTTTGCAGACAAACGAAACACGAGTGCTTTTTTATTGTCAAAAGCCGGCAGAAAACTGATATAAAATTCTTCTAATTTGGAGGGATTGAATTGACAGGCAATGATGCCAACTAATAGTTGAGTGGATGAACGTGACAACAAGTACCATAAGAGGATGGTCTCCGTTGTGAAAGTTCATATTAAGGATGGAAAAGAAGAATGCAGAGGGGTTGAGAAATTGCATTCATAAGAAAGAAGAAGAGGAAATTGATATATCCCAATGGTAAGAGTTTTGTATAACAACAAAACATATACCTTGGAGGACAAAGTTAAAACACAACACCAGCCAAAAAAGACAAAATCAAAAGCAATTAAGTAATAATAATATTGTAATATAGTAATTATTAAAGTAAAAATAATAATAATTATGTAATATATATATATATATATATATATATGCCCAAGTGTTTATACGGGGACATCTATGTATATACGATATACTTTATACTGTCCTCAAAGAAATAGTTACGTGTATTAGAAAACTAATTATACTGTCCTCAAACTGAAACACCGAATATTTATACGGTATATATTGGTATATACGGTATATAATGCATGTCCCCAAACTGAATCACTGAATACTTATACGGTATATATCTGTATATACGGTATATATTTCATGTCCTCAAACAAACGGTTACAGCGTTGGCAGGAAATAAATCGAAGCAGATTAATGTGCTTGTGGAATAAGAAAAATTGGATGTATTACCTAGTAAATAAATGAGACGTCAGGCCAGTAGTTTGTGAATTCAACTAATAAAAATTATTGTTTTATCATAAATCAAAAAACGAGTGACACTAATAACAGCTCTGGTGGTAGTTCTACTATAGGCGTGCAAGCTAAGAAGCAAAAGCAAAACCTAATCCTATACTGTACTTACATTGGAAATAAATTCCAAGGGTGATTTACAATTAGAAGACTATTAAGCTATTGCATTAGCTTCTATCGCGGGCCTTAAGCGTGGAGACCGAATCCAGAAATTCCGTAACGAAAATAACCTGACACCCCCCACTCCGACCGGTTTATGACTATACGAGGACTGTCCAAGAAGTTTTGATTATTTTATGCTGATACGAGGACTGTCCAGTAAATTTTAATACCCATATGCTTATGCGAGGACTGTCCAATAAATTTTAATTTTTTTATACTTATACGAAGACTGCCCAATAAATGTTGATACTTTAATGACTATACAAGGACTGTCCAATACATTTTGATTATTTTATGATGATACGAGGACTGTCCAATACAGTTTGATTGTTTTATACTTATACGAGGACTGTCCAATAAATTTTAATTCTTTTATACTTATACGAGGACTGCCCAATAAATGTTGATACTTTTATGACTATAAGAAGAATGTCCAATAAGTCTTGATTATTTTAGGATGATACGAGGACTGTCCAATAAATTTTGATTCTTTTATACTTATACGAGGACTGCCCAATAAATTTAAATACTTTTATTATTATTTTATGCTGATACGAGGACTGTTCAATAAGTTTTAATACATATATACTTGTACGAGGACTGTCCAATGATTTTTGATTATTTTTTGATGATACGAGGTCTGTCAATAAATTTTGATTCATTTATACTTGTACGAGAACTGCCCAATGAATTTTGATACTTTTATGACTATACGAGGACTGTCCAATTAGTTTTGATTATTTTATGCTTATACGAGGATTGTCGAATACGTTCTGATTGTTTTATACTTATACGAGTACTGCCCAATAAATGTTGATAATTTTATGACTATACGAGGTCTGTCCAATAAGTTTTGATTATTTTATGCTGATACGAAGACTGCTCAATGCATTTTAATACTGATATGAGTAAACGAGGACTGTCCAATACATTTTGATTCTCTTATACTTATACGAGGAGTGTCCAATAAATTTCGATTATTTCATACTTATACGAGGACTGCCCAATAAATGTTGATACTTTATGATTATACGAGGACTGCTCAATAAATTTTAATACTGATATGAATAAACGAGGACTGTCCAATACATTTTGATTCTTTTATACTTATACGAGGAGTGTCCAATAAATTTCGATTATTTCATACTTATACGAGGACTGCCCAATAACTGTTGATACTTTATGATTATATGAGGACAGTCCAATACGTTTTGATTATTTTTTGCTGATACTAGGACTGTCCAGTAAATTTTGATTTTTTATACTTATACAAGGACTGCCCAATAAGTTTTGATTATTTTATGCTTATACCAGGACTGTCCAATAAATTTTGAAACTTTTGTGATTATACGAGGACTGTACAATGAGTTTTGATTATTTTATGCTGATACAAGGACTGTGAAGGTTATACTTCTAATGTGACTTCCAACAAGGTTGCGTTAAACGTTTAACGCTACAATGGAAGGGGTAAGAAAGCACTGTTGCGTTAAACGTTCGATGCTCCTGGAAAGGGGGAATAGAAAGAGGCAGAGCGAGAGTGAATGCGTGGCACTCGAACACTTGCGCGTAGTATACCTGTTACAGACCAGCTAGTTATCATAATCCCATTGTAAATATTATAGATTTGGATATTTCTCCACTCCAAAATGATAATTAAAAGATGCGATCAATTGTGAGTTGTAAGCGATGTTAATAAAATTTGTCATAAAGAAACAATATTATTTCACTAAAAATCAATTTCTACTCCTTCCTATATTTTTGTGTATAGGTAATACACATTAATGCCGCGCAGAGGAAGTATATATTATCATATCTATATAAATGTACATCGCGCGAAATTCGATGATCAAACTCTTGATATAGTTATTTTTGTTCAAATTTTTTGAATGAATAATTGTTTTGGTGTGTAATTACACTATTAATACCTAATTATTTAGACCTATTATTTATACCTAGATATTTTATTTTTATAGAGAAGAAGAGCATAAAGATCTAAAAAAAGAGCTAAGAAGAAATTGTGAACGTCAAAGTGTAAAACTCTATGCAATAGCTTTACCGCGGCAGTCTCCGAGTGCCACACGTCTTTTTCGAATAAAAAAGAATTACATATAATCCCTGTTTTGAAACTAGGAGGAATGGTTTGAATTTAAGTTGTCAGATCTGTAGATTCCTGATTGGTCAGATAACAGATGGTTTTATTCAGCACTTTTGACTTTTGAGATATTATGACCGAATAATTGTGTAAATTAGAAACAAACTTTCATTCAAGCTAACAGAGGCTGATTATTTGTTTAAGAAATAGAGAAATTGCTAAAAGAGTGTTCGAAGAGCTTGATTGTGACACTGTAAACAATGTTATAATGAAGTCTCTTTTATACGCGAATGATAAAGGAATATTTGATGGTTTTTTCTGATTGCTTCTACCATATCTAATATTTATAAATTGCTAGTAGGGGTTTCGAAAAGCGTGCCGACATACATAGACCTGTTGCCGTCGTTTAGACCTGATCATGCCCGAGAATGGAGTTCATAAACAGGCTGTCAGTATATGTTAGTACATCAAATTCATTTATTTTAATATTTATATTGATTTATTAGTCAAAAATTTATATTGAGTTTGAGAATATAATTATAATTTTTAATTATATATAATTTAGAGAAGTAAATGAAAAAAATGTGCGGGGTTCGAGCTCACGACTCAGAGTTTTGCCGCTAAGCTATGAATCGTAGTAAATTTTCTTACTATAACTGCAATATAAGTTTCGAAGGGAAAACACATGCGCACAACTGTTTGGAAACAAAGAAGTGTGATAGAAGAATGCAGTTGATGGTTGTTGTCTCTGTTAATCGGCAACACTTCCACTTACAGGTACTAGCAATAAAGTAGTATATACCTGTGACATCTACGAATTAAAGTAAATCTGAATGATCCCTGACTTGTACACAGATTTATCCAATGATAATTTGTTCAAATATGCGCTGTTGTAGCTGGTTGGAGAGTTTTAGAGTACAAAAATGTATTCAAAAATTCTACGTTTTTATAACATCATAACGGATAAATTCATTATCTACGTAATAGAAGAGTTATATATATATTGGTGATGCTGCCAGCTTAACAACAAAAAATAACTCTATTTGAAGATAACAGGTGAGGCACATGAAGGGGCTATATTTTTATAATTTTTTTGGATTCTATAGTATATCCCAATGTCCTTTATACATAATATTGTACACGAGAGGAAACCTGGTCTTTTTAATTCAGGTTATTTTATATTATACAGTTGAAAAAATGGTCGATGTCAATTACTGTTATTACATACTTGTTGTCAAAACCAGCACCATATTGTAAAAGTGACATTCGATTTCAAGTAACGCAACGATTTCACATTTTGTAGCTTAACTCAAAATTAGAATATAGAAAATGTATTGTAACACATAATACTCGCTGATAAACAAGCTAAACGTCTTAAAATAGGCAAAAATCAAAAATATTCGACCGGAAACGATGGTTTGATACACAACATCTAATGTCAATTATAATATGGAGGTCTGCATGAAAAATCGTTGTAACGCGAGTGTCGACGTAGCTGAACAAGACCGGTTTTTTGTAATGGTGCCAAAATTAAATTTCTGATTTCCACACAGCTCGATCCATTTTTGACATTTACTACATCTTCCAGGTTTAGGAAACGGAATTAACTTTATGGCTTTTCTCATTCTTTCTTTCATCATACGCTATGTATTATTTTTACAATTCTGATATGCACAACTCTTCATCGTTTATCTCAGGCGTGTTTAGGATATCTAATATGTCTTCTCGTATATGTTTGCAATAACAAAAGCAGATCATTAATTTGTACAATAGTTATATGTGGAACAAGTTTCACACAATATTTTTTATAATTCGCATTTATTCAATTTTTTAAATAAAATAGAATTACATATAATCCCAGTTTTTAAACTAAGAGGAGTGGTTTGAATTTAAGTTGGCAATTCTATAGATTTCTGATTGGTCTTGGTCAGATCACTTTTGACATATTATAATCGAATAATTGTAAAGAAACTTTCATAAGCAAACAGAGGATATTTATTTGATTAAAAAAGAGCTTCTTCATATATGCTTGGGATCTATTTCTATTGTGACACAAGTTTTACAGAATATTTTTTATAATTCGTATTTGTTCAATTTTTTATATGGAATAGAATTACATATAATCCTAGTTTTGAAATTAGGAGGAGTGGTTTGAATTTAAGTTGGCAATTCTGTAGATTTCTGATTGGTCAGATCACAGATTGTTTTATTCAGCACTTTTGACATATAACCGAATAATTGTAAATAAACTTCCATTTAAGCAAACAGAGGATGATTATTTGGTTAAAAAAGAGCTTCTTCATATATGCTTGGTATCTAATTTATATTATATGATGAACATAATTATTTCTATAATACATCTTCACATAGATATTTGGTAATTTATCTCAAAACTCGAACGTTATGTATACCTATATAACTATATATGGGATCGTATACAATATAAAAATGAACAATTGACAAATCATTGATAAATAAACGTTAGCGTACTATATTTATTAATTTTTTTGTTATATTATTTATTCAAATTTACCTTTTAGACCATTCATTATAATAATTTGCTAGCTAGAACAATGCTAGACGATTTCATAATTTCTTTCAAGGTCAAAGTCAAATAAAAATATACATTATATTACAATAACCAATTGTAGGATACTAAAAATTACTAAAAAAGTATTCAAAGAGACTTCATTGTGACACAATAAACAATGTTATAATGAATTATAAAAATACTTTCAAACAATGAGCACTAAGAAAGCTAGACAATAAAAATGCAACGGATATTCTCACTATTACATCTATGTAATGACATTAACTGGTATTGACAATTTTTACAACTATATAATATACCAAAAATTAAAAAGATCAGCATACTTTTCGTGCAAAATATAGTATATAAAAGAACCGTTTTACACGTACGAGAATTATTGTGAAATTTACTCTGGAAATAATATTGATAATTTTGATATGAATTTTAAAAATATTTCATCGCTTGTCTGCTTGACACATAATATTTTTACAAGGAAAAATTTCATAATAATTTATGTCATACGGGGCGGCGCAGAGAGATTGTTTTCGGAAGAAGTTGTCACGATTCGCATTCTTTAAGTAATCAGCTGTTTTTGAACCATTTATTTTAGCTTAGTTTGGGTATTTTGTAAAGAATTTCAAGTTTTCATATTATATAATTTGGCAATTTAATTGGTATTTACAGCCATGCCCTCAAGACAAAAGAGTTGCTGTTAGGTGCTATAGCAGTTAGCCGTTATTTACTACTTTTATGAATTAAACGCAAAAAAACAAAGATTCAATGGTCAAAAATTGGCTTCAAAGAAGAGAATGTAGATGTACTTTCGCTCTACTAAATAAAGAATTAACGGTTGAATATCCTGATGCTTATAACGACACATGAGACCATTATTATTTTGATTTTACGAGGCATGTTTTTTAAGTAAGTACCGTTTTGGAATTAAAAAAAGAGGTGCAAAGATATCGCAATAATTTTATTTTTACATGAAAGCCTGTACCTTAATCTACTTTTCTACATAATTTCCGTGAATATTGAGGCACTTGTCATAACGTGGCACCAGTTTTTGAATACCCTCCTCATGAAATACTGCCGCCTGATTCGTTTACCACTGTATCACAAATGTTTTGACTTCGTTATCGTCTTGAAGACGCTGACCGCCCAGGTGTTTCTTCAAGTGCAGGAACAAATGGTAGTCGCTGGGCGCCAGATCAGGGCTGTATGGAGGATGATCTAGAGTTTCCCATTGAAAAGATTTGATAAGTTCTTTGGTCCGATTAGCCACATGTGGACGGGCACTGTCATGCAGCAAAACGATACCCTTACTCCTCAACTTGCCACGTCTTTTGTTCTGGATTGCACGACGCAGATTGTTCAATGTCTCACAATAAGACGCTGCATTGATTGTCTCATTACGAGGCGAAACTCCACTAGCAATACTCCTTTTTTGTCACAAAAAACTGTGCACATGATTTTCCGGGCAGAAATTGTTTGCTTAAACTTCACTTTTTTGGGTGATGATGAATGTCGCCATTCCATGGATTGTTGTTTCTATTCTGGTGTGACGTAGGTTTTGTCCGTAAACTTCACAGATCTCACGATGAATATCGATCGGTTTGACGCCTTTAGCACTAAGAAGTCGTATAACAGCCCGTACTTCCCAATCGGCGGGACTCACGATTGTCGGAGGCATCTTAAACACTCAGTAAACAACGTATACAATTAAGAATCAGACTGTAATGGCGTCAGTGCATAGACAAAAAAATGTAACCAGCGCGCATGCGCGGAACGCCGACCGTAGCGCTGCGGCAGCGAAATCGCAAAACGGTACTTACTTAAAAAACATGCCTCGTATTTATGGCTTTTGCGTCGATTCTCGCGCACTTTCCAAATTATTCTTACGAAAATTTTCAGAGTAAATTTCGCAATACTTCTCGTAAGTGTAGAACGGTTCTAAAGGAATATACAGTAACATCCAAAAAAATTTCAAAAATGTAGTTTCTTTATGTGCCCTACATTTTATCTGACATTAGTTATTTTTTGCTGTTAAGTTGGCAGCATCAGTCTTATATAGAACTCTTTTATTATGAATGCAAATGGGAAAACCTGAAACCGGTCAATTCGTAAATATGAAACTACGGTTCACATAATAGCCTTGTTTCACTTTGTCATAACTTTTGGGTTTCTTTCTAACTCATATGTTTGAAGCGACAGAAAAAACGGTACATCCATGAAAGCACAAGCCATCTTTACGTACAAACCTTTTATTGGTTGTCGTTTAAAATACGTCCAGCCGCTAACCAATCAAACATGCGAATTAGAAATTCGCCACAACACTGATTATATTTTGAATTAGCCTTGTCACTGTCTTGAATGGAGAATTGTCAATCAGGTCAGGATATTATTTTGTTTTGTAAACAAGATGTCAATATAAAGTTTTAATTAATTGAATATTCATTTTGCAATTAAAATTATTACAGATATATCAAGATATACAGAAAAAGGTGTTACTATTGAAACTGCTACATCGTTTTATTTAGAAGATAAGATGGAGAATATCTTTTACCGATATCTACAATTTGTGAAGTTGAAACGTCCAAACGAATATTTCATCTAATTTGTGTTTTAGTGCGTTGTCGCAGTATTAGGAGAGTATTTGCCTATTGTGAAATTACTGTTAACTGGATGCATCTTTATCTCTGTTCTAGACCTACGTATATTCAATATACCAAGGATTGTTTATATAGAATGTTTGGTGAAGGTAGACATGAAACACTCAATAGCTTACTCAAAATTGACAATTAATAAGTTCACACCAAGTTCTTTACATATACTTTATTTATATACAGTGTGTCCAGGGATGGGGTATTCTATAGGTGAAATTTATACAAATTACAGTTTTAGCGAAAAATGTCACTCTGTTGTTCTACCCTATAAAATGAAGTGAAATTCGACATTTGCAAAGAATTTTAATGATTATTGAAAATAACAATACAGAGAAATAATTTAAGAAAAACTAACATTAAATAAGGAACATCTATTCAACATATGTCCTCCTCGAACTTCAGAGCATCTCTCAATTCTCCTTCTAAATTCTTTATAAGCGTTTCATAGTATTTCTGGAGTAATTTCATTTACGGTATCACACTGTGACTATGATAGTACCTATAGTTGTCAATTTTTAGAATTTTCATCATTTTTTATTATATTGTGGAATTATTTAGAAACAGTGTTTCATTTAAAAAAAATAATAGATTCCGCAAAGTGAGGGTGGAAACAGTGAATTCCAATAAAGTTATATGTTGATGTTTCTGATTAACACAAATAAAAGTTTTTCACAAACATAGCCTGAAACATTAAGGAAATAAGTAGAAGTCAACAATGAATATGATAAGCTTCCTAGTAAATAACAATTTCTGGAATATTTCATTATTTCATCACAATGGTTTGTACTCTTTTATTTTTTGGTACATCCAGAGTGCGATACAATACCTACCTAGTTAAATGAAGAAAAATATGTATTTCTAATAAACTCATTCTTTTGAGTACAGAAGAGCACATGCATAATATGTGAGTTTCCTCAACTATGGAATACTGGGTTATCATAAATTCCCGACCCTTTTGAGACCCGGATTAGAGCAGGTAGAATGGGCTCAATGGGGTTATACCCACACAAACATCTATTGAGAATCAAATCATAATATTATTATAAATAGGTATAGTCCAAAATTCACTGGCATCGATACAAGGTCACAGGTCAGCTTTGACAAACAAACGGTTTTATTGCATTCCTTTGTTATAATACTTTTTCAGTATTTTGGGTACACACAGCTGTGTGTTTAATATTTAGAATTTATTACTTGTAAAGTTAAAAATTTATTAGGGTTTCATTTGGTAGTCTAAGCATACATACGAGGTCTGATAAAAAAATAACCGTTATTTTCAAATTTCGTATGTTCGATTTTCGTATTTTTTTTTTGTTATGTTGGTACACATGTCTGTTATATATGTTGGCAATATCTGCCATTTTGGATTGTCAGTTCGTTTTTGACAGATAAAAAGGTTAGTCGTGTTTTGGTGTGCTCTTCGATTTTTTACTATTCGAAAAAATGGATCAAAGAAACTATATTAAGTTTTGTGTAAAAAATGAAATTGAATGCGCAAGGACATTTGAAAGTCAAGTTTGGTAAAATGTGAAGGTTTTGCTCACTGCAATGGCGTGGTGCATCATGCATTCTTGCCACAAGGTCGTACGGTCAATAAGGAATACTACCTTGAAGTTATGCGCTGTTTTCGCGAAGCAGTTCGTCAGAACCGCACAGAATTGGGGAAAAAGCAATCATCGATTTTGCACCATGATAACGCACCAGCTCACACATCCATGCTTGTGGGTGAGTTTTTGGCCAAAAAGAAAACCATTATCATGCCTCGACCACCGTATTCACCGGACTTGGCCCCCGCTGACTTTTTCCTCTTTCCAAAACTGTAGACACCGATAAAAGGAAAGCGCTTTGCTACGATTGAGGAGATAAAAGAAAAATCGAAACAGGAGCTGTTGGTGACATCAAAAAGCGCGTTTCAGAAGTGTTTCGAGGATTGGAAAAAACGCTGGCATAAGTGTATTATATCTGAGGGGGATTACTTTGAAGGGGACAAAGATAGTTATTGATGCATAAATAAATACTTTTTGAAAAAATTGAAAATGGCCTCGAACCGTGGATATTATTATTTATCAATAGTATAGTATTTACACAATTAGGCGTCTATTCAATAATATTTCGTTCAGCAAAGGTTTCGTTTACAAGCGATTTGAAGTCTGAACAAGAAATTTTTAAATGTTATTCTGTTTCTTTTTTGTTGACCACTTTCTGGGAGGAAAAAAGGATTAAGATTATCCCTTAATAACGCATAATTCGATTATTTTGCCCCCTAAGAATATATAAAAATAAGTATATTTTTTTAATATTAAATAACTACCATACCTTCGATCAATTTCATGATTTCCACCGAAATAACTAATGTCACAAAAATAGACAACTTTTGATACCCAATGTCACGTTTCCGGCTGTCGTTCATGAACGGCGATTTCTAACGAGGAAGTCGTTAGTATTTTGGATACTGAACAACATAAAGAAACAGTTATTTAATAAATACAAAATCAATCAACGTACACTTACGTTATAAAGCTCGGAAAAAATGCAACCGAAAAGGCCAAAAATATGCGCATTTAAATGCATCACAAATTGAGAAAAAATGCAAGGATTTTAGAAAAAAAACGCAAGGAATTTAGAAAAAAATGGAAGAAATGATGTATATTATAATGTTGAATAATACTATTATTTCATCATTTTACTATGGTTGGGAGTGGGGGCGGGATTTAATAATTAGGTATACGACGAAAATTTATATCAAGTATCAGATTTTATTAATAATAATAATATAATATATAGGTACTAATAAAATTATTATAGTAACAATAAAAGAAAATAACAATATTTAAACAGACATAAGTCACGACTTACAAATATTGTAAAAACTATTAATAATTATGTGTTTTCCATGGTTTTCTAGGAGGAAACTTTGTCTCTTGACAGAAAACATGTGTTTAAAAATTTAAAAAACTTCGTTCAACATCAACTAATGTAATGGGAGCATATTTATATTTACAAATGATGTTTAATTCTAAATTTGGTATATTTACGTCGTTTTCGCCCATAAAAATGTTCGACAAATTTTTCAAAATTTGAGAGCCTGTATTATTTTGAGCCACAGAATTGAATTTATTTAGAACGACGGTCCAATTTGGCCACCGACTTTCTTATAAATTTACTCAAACTGGCTAATTAGAGCTACTGATTCCGTTAATGGAATACAAGATTTTCCTAAATTTTTAATAGTTGTAGATACAAACATATAATTGGTTTTTATAAAATATTAAATTATTCTTCATAAATGAGTTTTTAAAAAGATTTTTTGAGTTTAAAAGAGATCTAGATGAAGAGTCACTAAGATCGTCAATCACATGTTTAACCTTCCGTTCCACGGGTGGACGATACGGACACATTCAGACGGGTGGGGTCTATGAGGAATCTATTTTTTTTAAATGAAACACTGTTTCTCAATAATTCCACAATATAATAAAAAATGATGAAAATTTTAAAAATTGGCAACTTTTTTGATATTATAGGTACCATCATAGTCACAATGTGATACCGTAAATGAAATTACTCCAGAAATACTATGAAACGCTTATGAAGAATTTAGAAGGATAATTGAGAGATGTTCTGAAGTTGGAGGAGAACATATGTTGAATAGATGTGCTTTGTTTAATGTTAGTTTTTCTTAAATTATTTCTCTGTATTGTTATTTTTAATAGTGATTATAATTCTTTGATAATGTCGAATTTCACTTCATTTTATGGGGTAGAACAAAAGAGTGACATTTTTCGCTAAAACTGAAATTTATATAAATTTCACCTATAGGATACCCCATCCCTGGACATGGACACACTGTATATAAATAAAGTATATATAAAGAACTTGGTGTGAACTTATTAATTGTCCATTTTGAGTAATATATTGAGTGTTTTATGTCTACCTTCACCAAACATTCTATATAAACAATCCTTGGTATATTGAATATACGTAGGTCTAGAACAGAGATAAAGATGCATTCAGTGAACAATAACTTCACAATAGGCAAATACTCTCCTAATACTGCGACAACGCACTAAAACACAAATTAGATGAAATATTCGTTTAGACGTTTCAACTTCACAAATCGTAGATATCGGTAATAAATATTCTCCATCTTATCTTCTAAATGAAAACGATGTAGCATTTTCAATAGTAACACCTTTTTCTGTATATCTTGATATATTTGTAATATTTTTAATTGCAAATTGAATATTCAATTAACTCAAACAAGGCTATTATGTGATACGTAGTTTCATATTTACGAATTGACCGGTTTCAGGTTTTCCCATTTGCATTCATGATAAAAGAGTTCTATATAAGACTGATGCTGCCAACTTAACAGCAAAAAATAACTAATGTCAGATAAAATGTAGGGCTCATAAAGAAACTACATTTTTGAAATTTTTTTGGATGTTACTGTATATTCCTTTAGAACCGTTTTACACTTACGAGAATTATTGCGAAATTTGCTCTGAAAATTTTCGTAAGAATAATTTTTGCTGTTTTACACGCCATGGAATTATTGCCAAAACTTTCAAAGTAAAAATATAGAACGTGTTCTATATTTTAATGGCAATAATTTAGAAAGTGCGCGAGAATCGACGCAGAAGCCATAAATAAAATCAAAATAATAATGGTCTCATGTGTCGTTATAAGCATCAGGATATTCAACCGTTAATTCTTTATTTAGTAGAGCAAAGGTACATCTACATTCTCTTCTTTGAAGCCAATTTTTGACCATTGAATCTTTGTTTTTTTGCGTTTAATTGATAAAAGTAGTAAATAGCGGCTAACTGCTATAGCACCTAACAGCAACTCTTTTTGTCTTGCAGGCATGGCTGTAAATACCAATTAAATTGCCAAATTATATAATATGAAAACTTGAAATTTTTTACAAAATACCCAAACTAAGCTGAAATAAATTGTTCAAAAACAGCTGATTACTTAAATAATGTGAATCCTGACAACTTCTTCCGAAAACAATCTCTCTGCGTAGGCGTATGACAAATTATTATGAAATTTTTTCTTGTAAAAATATTATGTGTCAAGCAGACAAGCGATGAAATATTTTTTTTTATTGATGCCTCATATTACCTTTTTAAAGCACGCGTCAGCGTGTTTAAATCGAACTTTCAAACACGCGCGTTTTTTAAAGTCCCCGTGGTAACAACAACAACTTGAACAACGTAAGTAACAATGACAACTTTTTTTATTAGTTTTTAAATTGTATATTATCATTGGAAACCAATGTCTTATTTGGTTTTTTCTACAAAATGTATTTATATATTCTTATATACATTGTTTCCCTTTAAATATAAATAAAGAAACTTTTTGATTATTGATCAACTAAGAATAAATACTATTTGACGTTCAGGAAACTTGGCTGGGCATCGAGGATGGACTTCCATTTTTTTGTAGTAATAATATAATAATAATATTTTATGATTCCAAAGTGCACCAATAAAAAAGTAAATTTCACGATAATTCTCGTACGTGTAAAACGGTTCTTATATATAATATATTTTGCACGAAAAGTATGCTGATCTTTTTAATTTTTGGTATTTTATATTATATAGTTGTGAAAATTGTCAATACCAATTAATGTCATTACACAGATGTAATAGTGAGCATATCCGTTGCATTTTTATTGTCTAGCTTTCTTAGTGCTCATTGTTTGAAAGTATTTTTATAATTCATTATAACATTGTTTATTGTGTCACAATAAAGTCTCTTTGAATACTTTTTTAGTAATTTTTAGTATCCTACAGTTGGTTATTGTAATATAATGTATATTTTTATTTGACTTTGACCTTGAAATAAATTATGAAATGGTCTAGCATTGTTCTAGCTAGAAAATTATTATATTGAATGGCCTAAAAGGTAAATTTGAATAAATAATATAACAAAAAAATTAATAAATATAGTACGCTAACGTTTATTTATCAATGATTTGTCAATTGTTCATTTTTATATTCCCATATATAGTTATATATGTATACATAACGTTCAATTTTTGGGATAAATTACCAAATATCTATGTGAAGATGTATTATAGAAATTAGTGTTTTTAAATGAAACTCAAGGTCTCTAGTTAATTCCACAATATAATACAATTTCATATTATAGAAATAATTATGTTCATGATATAATATAAATTAGATCCCAAGCATATATGAAGAAGCTCTTTTTTAGCCAAATAATCATCCTCTGTTTGCTTAAAAGAAAGTTTCCTTACAATTATTCGGTTATAATATGTCAAAAGTGATCTGACCAAGACCAATCAGAAATCTATAGAATTGCCAACTTAAATTCAAACCACTCCTATTAGTTTAAAAACTGGGATTATTTGTAATTCTATTCTATTTAAAAAATTGAATAAATGCGAATTATAAAATTGTGAAACTTGTTTTACAAATAATTATTGTACCAATCTCTGATCTGCTTTTGTTATTGCAAACATCTACGAGAAGACATATTAGATATCCTAAACACGCCTGAGATAAACAATGAAGAGTTGTGCATATCATAATTGTAAAAATAATACATAGCGTATGATGAAAGAAAGAATGAGAAAATCCATAAAGTTAATTCCGTTTCCTAAACCTAGAAGATGTAGTAAATGTCAAAAATGGATCGCGCTGTGTGGAAATCAGAAACCTTATTTTGCACCATTACAAAAAATCGGTCTTGTTCAACTACGTCGACACTCGCGTTACAACGATGTTTCTTGCAGACCTCCATATTATTATTGACATTGGATTTTGTGTATCAAACCATCGTTTACGGTCGAATATTTTTGAATCGAATCGAATGTCAATTTTACAATATGGTACTGGTTTTGACAACAAGTTCGCGCATACGATTGCAACTTCAGATGGCTTCATCTTACGTGAAACGGTGTCTACTAGAATCATTGGACTCTATATACTAACTGGAAAGGACGCGCAAAGGGAAGTGTCTTAGGCAAATAACTGAAGTATGCAACCCGCAGTAGTTTAGTATCGCTGTCTCTCTCACACTCATTAGGCCAAATACATTTATCAGACCGCGATCTAGTAAAATTTTTTTGGTAAAGTAATTAAAATTAATGTTTATTTGAATATGTAGAAGAAAGGCTGGAAGATTTGGACCAACATATAAGCCAAAGTAGGAATAAAAATGTATGAATTACTGAAGAATAAAATTAGAAAATAAAACTTACAACGATTATTCAGTCTTATTTATTTCCAAGCATAATAATACAAACTTAATACACAACATATACCTACATTATTTTGTAATACATAAAGAAAGAAAACAATCAACAGTTTTTTGCAAAATTATTTTGGACAATTTGAGTCTAATTGAGGCGTCTTTACCATGTACCTTTAGGTTTACTAACTTCGAATGATGAACCATTCTGCGTTTTAAAAAAAGTTGAATACTTTTTCTAACTATTTGAAATTCATGACGCTTTTCGGACTGAAACTCTTGTATTATGGAATGTTGGGGTTTAAAAATATGAATATTACATGCAAAATGGTTAATTGCAGTATTTATCAATAGCCTTTTTACATATACATTTATACTTTTTAACAAATATCCTTGGTCTACTAAGTATCTAAATTGTTTTTCCGCGAAACTTATTATTTTTAATACAACATTGGATAAATATATAAGATCACCCCGAGTTACAGAATTAGTAAATTTCTTAAAATTCTCATCTGAGAAAACATAACATTGGTCATCAGTCATCATTGAGTCTTTTATTTTTATAAAGTAAACTTTCATCGCAGTGAGTACAGGTTGACCGAATTTATCAAATTTCGAACCATACAGCCTGAAATATAAAAAAATTCCTCATCCATAGGCCACACAGTTTAGAACCATTGTAATTTTATATCACAATTAACTAGTCCAAAAATAAAATAATAGTTTTAATAATTTTACTATCACAAAACAGCTATATTTAATCTCTAAACAGGAACACACTACAAGTGAAATAGTCCATTATCAGAGGTAAAAGAACACATTATAAATAAAAAGGTAATGATAAACGTTCAAGGTTTCGAGACGGACAAAGAAGCAAATACTAAACGTCGTTCATTCTCTCTCAATTGCCCCTGGCACACAGCTGTTTATTTCGTTAAAGCACACGGGACCTTTCCAATACGTAGTATATAGTTCAATGACTAGAATAAACATATCCGTAGGAATTCTGACTTGATTTGTGACGTCTATGTAATAACAGTGATTGACATCGACAATTTTTTCTACTGTATAATATAAAATGACCCAAATTAAAAAGACCAGGGGACTTCTCGTGTACAATATTATGTAAAGAACATTGGGATATACTATAGAATTCAAAAAAAATACAAAAATATAGACCCTTAATGTGCCTTACCTGATATCTTCAATTAGAGTAATTTTTTGTTGTTAAGTTGGCAGCATCACCATTATATATAACTCTCCTATTATGTAGAGAATGAATTTGTCCGTTATGATGTTATAAATGTAGAATTTTTGAATAAATTTTGGTACTCTAAAACTCTCCAACCAGCTACAACAGCGCATATTTGAACCAATTATTCTTGGATAAATCTGTGTACAGGTCAGGGATCATTCAGATTTACTTTAATGCGTAGATGTCATAGGTATAAACTTCTTTATGGCTAGTACCTGTAAGTGGAAGTGTTGCCGATTGACAGAGACAACAACCATCAACTGCATTCTTCTATCACACTTCTTTGTCTCAAACAGTTGTGCGCATGTGTTATGCCTTCCAAACTTATATTGCAGTTATAGTAAAAAAAAATTACTACGATTCATAGCTTAGCTGTAAAACTCTATACTCTGAGTCGTGAGCTCGAACACCGCACATTTTTTTTCATTTACTTCTTCAAATTATATATATTTAAAAATTATAATTATATTTTCAAACTCAATATAAATTTTTAACTAATAAATCAATATAAATATTAAAATGAATGAATTTGAAATACTAACATTAACTGACAGCCTGTTTATAAACTCCATTCTCGGGCATGAGCATAGCACTTCAGGTCTAAATGAAGGCAACAGGTCTATGTATGTCAGCACGCTTTTGCAAACCCCTACTAGAAATATATAAATATTAGATATGGTAGGAGCAATCAGAAGAAACCATCAAATATTTCTTCATTATTCGCGTATAAAAGAGACTTGATTATAACATTGTGTACAGTGTCACAATCAAGTTCTTTGAACACTTCTTTAGTAATTTCTCTATTTTTCAAACAAATAATCAGCCTCTGTGTGCTTGAATGAAAGTTTGTTTCTAATATACACTATTATTCCGTCATAATATCTCAAAAGTCAAAAGTGCTGAATAAAACCATATGTGATCTGACCAATCAGGAATCTACAGAATTGACAACTGAAATTCAAACCACTCCTCCTAGTTTAAAAACAGGGATTATATGAAATTCTATTTTATTCAAAAGAGATGTGTGGCACTCGGAGACTGCCGCGGTGAAGCTATTGCATAGAGTTTTACACTTTGACGTTCACAATTTCTTTTTAGCTCTTTTTTTAGCTCCTTATGCTTTGATCATCAAATTTCGCGCGATGTCCATTTATATAGATATAATATCATATATACTTTCTCAGCGGGGCATTAATGTGTATTACCTATACATAAAAATATAGCAAGGGGTAGAAATTGATTTTTAGTGAAATAATATTGTTTCTTTATGACAAATTTTATTAACATTGCTTACAGTTCACAATTGATCGCCTCTTTTGATAATCATTTTCGAGTGGAGAAATATCCAAATCTATAACATTTACAATGGGTTTATGATAACTAGCTGGCCTGTAACAGGTATACAACGCGCAAGTGTTCGAGTGCCACGCATTCACTCTCGCTTTGCCTCTTTCTATTCCCCCTCTCCAGGAGCGTGGAACGTTCAACGCAACAGTGCTTTCATACCCCTTCCATGGTAGCGTTAAACGTTTAACGCAACCTTGTTGGAAGTCGCATTAGAAGTTGCACTTTCACTGTCCTCGTATCAGCATAAAATAATCAAAATTTATTGGACAGTCCTCGTATAAACATAGAAGTATCAAAATTTATTGGACAGTCCTGGTATCAGAATAAAATAATCAAAACCTATTGGGCAGTCCTTGTATGAGTATAATAAATCAAAATTTACTGGACAGTCCTCGTATCAGCATAAAATAATCAAAACGTATTGGACTGTCCTCGTATAATCATAAAGTATCAACAGTTATTGGGCAGTCCTCGTATAAGTATAAAATAATCGAAATTTATTGAACACTCCTCGTATAAGTATAAAAGAATCAAAATGTATTGGACAGTCCTCGTTTAATCATATCAGTATTAAAATTTATTGAGCAGTCCTCGTATCAGCATAAAATAATCAAAACTTATTGGATAGTCCTCGTATAGTCATAAAAGTATCAAAATTTATTGGGCAGTCCTCGTATAAGTATAAAAGAATTAAAATTTATTGACAGTCCTCGTATCATCATAAAATAATCAAAAGTTATTGGTCAGTCCTCGTACAAGTATATAGGTATTAAAACTTATTGGACAGTCCTCGTATCAGCATAAAATAATCATAAAAGTATTGAAATTTATTGGGCAGTCCTCGCAAGTATAAAAGAATCAACATTTATTGATTAGTCCTCGTATCATCATAAAATAATCAAGACTTATTGGACTTTTTTCGTATAGTCATAAAAGTATCAACATTTATTGGGCAGTCCTCGTATAAGTATAAAAGAATTTAAATTTATTGTACAGTCCTCGTATGAGTATAAAACAATCAAAATGTATTGGACAGTCCTCGTATCATCATAAAATAATCAAAATTTATTGGACAGTCCTTGTATAGTCATGAAAGTATCAACATTTATTGGGCAGTCCACGTATAAGTATACAAAAATTAAAATTCATTGGACAGTCCTCGTATCATCCACCATCCATTCTCCATCCTAGTACGTGAATGTTATTTATCACAAAATAAGTTTGAGGACAGTTTACCCGTCCTCAAACAAATGATACAATGTCCTCAAACTACCCAGCAATGTCCTCAAACTACCCGGCAATGTCCTCAAACAAAGCGGACAATGTCCTCAAATAATATGTCCTCAAACTCGTAGTTAGCTGTATAATAAATGTTTGGGGACTGTCCCCGAACAGCCGTTTTGTCCTCAAACTGACAGATACAGGAACAAAATGTCCCCAAAGTGGTACTTGGGCATATATATAAATATATATATATATATATATATATAAACCAAAAGGGTATTCTTGACGGTAGATAAATCAAAAATCTCTCAATATCTTAGGGATTCCGTCGTAAGTAGGGCTGAATTAAACTCTTATTTACTACCCAACGTTTCGAAAAATTTTATTTTCTTTTTCAAGGCTGAAATATCGACATGTTGGTACATTTAATTAATTAACCGTTTTTTTTTAATTTTTTTTATTATACTTACGTGTAAAGTGAGTTAATAATTATTAAAACAGTTCATACTCGGAACAACAAAAAAATATATTTTATGTATAGATACGTGTCAGAGTATCACAGTTTGACTGACAGTTTTTTGGTTGACACATAACCCAGTTGATATGTTCAACTTTATGACTTAAGAGACAGTCTTCATTATTAGTATCATGACTTGTCACTTAATCATGATCCTATGAACAAAGGAAGTCCTATATATCATATATTCGCCCTTGTCAACGAGCGAAAGTTGTGAGGTACATTACTCTCACTAATTACCCCACTCATATCTCACTATAACAAGAGTGAATGTAGTATAAACACAACTCCATTATAACTCATTTTAGTTATATAGATGTTTATAGTTATGAGTTAGAAATATCTAGAATTTGATTGTTCTTATGGTGTTGGTCGAATGAAAGAAGATATGCATAAGTGTGATTTACATGACCAACACCATAAGAACAATGAAATTCTAGATATTTCTAACTTATAACTATAAACATCTATATAACTAATGAGTTATAACGGAGTTGTGTTTATACTACATTCACTCTTGTTATCGTGAGATATGAGTGGGGTCATTAGTGAGAGTAATATACGTCACAACTTTCGCTCGTTGACAAGGGAGAATATATGATATATAGGACTTCCTTTGTTCATAGGATCATGATTAGGTGACAAGTCATGATACTAATAATGAAGACTGTCTCTTAAGTCATAAAGTTGAACACATCAACTGGGTTATGTGTCAACCAAAAAACTGTCAGTCAAACTGTGATACTCTGACATGTATACATAAAATATATTTTTTTGTTGTTCCGAGTATGAACTGTTTTAATAATTATTAACTCACTTTACACGTAAGTATAATAAAAAAAATTAAAAAAAAAACGGTTAATTAATTAAATGTACCAACATGTCGATATTTCAGCCTTGACAAAGAAAAAAAAATTTCGAAACGTTGGGTAGTAAATAAGAGTTTAATTCAGCCTTACTTACGACGGAATCCCTAAGATATTGAGAGATTTTTGACTTGGTACAAAAATTGGTTGGACAAAAATCTTGGACAATTTCGTTAATGAGCCAAATCGGCCCAGTAGAAACAAATGGCGGCCTGTTAAGGTTGAAAAAAATCGTGTTCCCTTTGTTTTTCGTTTGACGCAAAAATGTTACTGACATTTTTCATAGACTTTAATACGTTCTACAACTTTTGTATGAAACGTTTTTCTCTAAAACGTACATTAAAATATTTATTTGACAAAATTCACAAATTTACCATTTTTTTTTATTTTTTTGTTTTTGATTTGATGGCAAAATATTATTTTATTTTGGATTCGATGCAAAAATGTTACTGAAATAAGCCTGTCCAATTGGTCCTGTGCCATTGGGATTTTTTTTATATAAAAATATTTTGTTCAACTTTCGTTTAGCCGAAATGAGTTATATAAAAACATTCTATTTTTTGGCTCTTAATGGCCGTCGAAGATTTTTTTGCGATGGATTTTACACGTGTTCTCATACCTAAAATCACAAATTTTCTTGCGGAAATGTGTAATTTTCATTTTGTGGAACATTTCCGTAGGAAAAAATTAGAGTTTTTATATTCTGACACACGTGTAAATTCCAAAGCAAAAAAGTTTTATGTATCAGATTTCGGTAATTTTAAAGTCCGGAAAATGGAATGAAATTGACATACTTTCCGAGAAAATTTTTTGTCGTTTATGTTTGAAAAATCTTCTAAAGCACAGAATAAAATTGATTTGGATGTATTTGATTCCGGCTATTCTAAAGTGAAAATTAAAATGATGAGGGAAAACTTTTGTGTTTCTGTTGCTATAGGGGCTCTTAAAAATGGAAAATTGATATTCTTTTTTATATAACTGATTTTGGCTAAACCAAATATTTATTAAGAAAACTGTAAAAAAAATTTTAAAGTAGAAAAAAAACACCTCACAGTATCTTTACACTCACCAAGGCTACTCCTTTCGGGA